>JAPXFY010000021.1:23006866-23694366 GCA_030674185.1 Monoplex corrugatus
TTCCATTCACTGATACCCCACTCACTGACATTCCATTCACTGATACTCCACAAACTGACATTCCATTCACTGATACTCCACAAACTGACATTCCATTCACTGATACTCCACCTACTGACATTCCATTCACTGATACTCCACAAACTGACATTCCATTCATTGATACTTCACAAACTGACATTCCATTCACTGATACTCCACAAACTGACATTCCATTCACTGATACTCCACCTACTGACACTCCATTCACTGATACTCCACAAACTGACATTCCATTCATTGATACTCCACAAACTGACATTCCATTCACTGATACTCCACCTACTGACATTCCATTCACTGATACTCCACAAACTGACATTCCATTCATTGACACTTCACAAATTGACATTCCATTCACTGATACTCCACAAATTGACATTCCATTCACTGATACTCCACAAACTGACATTCCATTCACTGATATTCCACAAACTGACATTCCATTCATTGATACACCACAAACTGACATTCCATTCACTGATAATCCACCCACTGACATTCCATTCACAGATACTCCACAAACTGACACTCCGCTTACTGATTCTCCACTCACTAACATTCCGTTCACTGATACTCCACTCACTGACATTCCGTTCACTGATACTCCATCCACTGACATTCCGTTCACTGATACTCCACTCACTAACATTTCGTTCACTGATACTCCACTCACTAACATTCCGTTCACTGATACTCCACTAACTAACATTCCGTTCACTGATACTCCACTCACTGACATTCCGTTCACTGATACTCCACTCACTAACATTTCGTTCACTGATACTCCACTCACTAACATTTCGTTCACTGATACTCCACTCACTAACATTTTGTTCACTGATACTCCATCCACTGACATTCCGTTTACTGATACTCCACTCACTAACATTTCGTTCACTGATACTCCACTCACTAACATTTCGTTCACTGATACTCCATCCACTGACATTCCGTTCACTGATACTCCACTCACTAACATTTCGTTCACTGATACTCCACTCACTAACATTTCGTTCACTGATACTCCACTCACTAACATTCCGTTCACTGATACTCCACTCACTAACATTTCGTTCACTGATACTCCACTCACTAACATTTCGTTCACTGATACTCCATCCACTGACATTCCATTCACTGATACTCCATCCACTGATACTCCACCTACTAACATTCTGTTCACTGATACTCCACTCACTGACATTCCATTCACTGATACTCCACCAACATTCCATTCACTGATACTCCACCAACATTCCATTCACTGATACTCCATTCACTAACATTCCATTTACTGATACTCCACCCATTCATATTCCAATCATCGATACTCGCTGACATACACTCATTATTGACATACTTTTTACTGACACGACACTCACTGACATTCCACTCAACGGCTCTAACTGACACGCTGCTCACATGATACTGACCAATATTCCACCCACTAACACTCCATTCACTGACATTGTGCTATAATAAAACAATGAAATCGAAAGTAAGAAAACGGTGTTTTTAGGATGACCTTTATCCCTAAAAAATAATTCCCAGGCGTAAGTAATACATGAAATAACAGCAAATTTAAAAGACAGTCCCCCGAACTCTAAAGGAGTAATCAATGAGTTGCTATTTTTTGCAGAAAAATTTGCTTTTTAAAAAAGTACAATTGCTATCGAGGCGAAATTTCTCCGTTTTGTTTTATAATCAGCGTTATATCATCGTTGGGCACTGTTTAAAATCCCGAAGAGGACACTGTAACAACCATCGGAAAATTATAAAATGATTAAATAATTTATGAAAATTTTAACAGTACGATGAAAAGGTTAGCATTGCAATGTGTCATTGAAAGTGCAGAACGTCTTGAATAAAGAAGCATTAAACTTGCACTGACACCAGTTTAAGCTATAACGACCGTCAAAGTTATTCGCAATTTGTTAGGAAGATAGATGCAAATCCTGATTGTGAAAAGTATGCACACATTTCATTGATACAAACTTAATATTATCATAAATGGTCGCCAAATAATCAAGTATTAAAAGATATTTTGGCACTCGACATTGTGGTCGAGCTGCGTACAGCAATGTGTGTCCAGATCAAAAACGAGTTGTGTTTTTTATCAGTCGATATATTTTTCTGCACATAATTCGTTTGTCTATTTAAAAACGTATATTTACAGAAGCTCTTGAGTTATGATCTATTCAAGCATTAACGAGTTGTGCCTTGCATCGCCTGTCGACCGCTTTTTCTGCTCAGAATAATTGAGTTGCTTAATGAAAATGGCCTTGTGTCCCCGTCTCTACATGCCCCTCTCCCCCTTCCCCCGCGTCTTTTTGTTTCTCCCTGTGCCCCAGGCCCGCGAGTGTTGACGAAGTTTACAGACTTCTACTTTCAAAGCTGACATTGTTTCAGTCGTCACAACAGCACGACCGGGGTGAGTGAGTGAGTGAGTGAGTGAGTGAGTGAGAGAGAGAGAGAGAGAAAGAGAGAGAGAGAGAAAGAGAGAGAGAGAGTGTGTGTGTGTGTGTGTGTGTATGTGTGTGTGTGTGTGATGTTTTACATAAACTCTCTACCTCTCTGTTTATGTGTGTGTGTGTATGTGTGTGTGTATGTGTGTGTGTGCGCGCGCGCGCGTGCGTGTGCGTGTGTGTGTTTATCTTTGGTTTCCACAGCTGTCAGCAAAAGACTATTCAGCCTTATTTTGTGATTGAAGATTACATTTTGGTTTTTGCAACAGGCATGTACTGTGTAGAAACACGCTTACAACTAAAGAAAAAGTAATACTGCTGCCATTTCGTTTTATGAAACAATGGGACACATATTAACAGAGCTCTTCGCCGATGACGCTGCTGTTACCTCACATACTGAGCAACAACTCCAGTGCATCATGGATATATTATCCCAAGTCTGCAAAGACTTTTGAAAAAGACGAACGTGCTGAGCCCAGACGTGGACACTCCACCTGTCATCATCATGACAACTACGAACTTGATGTTGTCCACCGGTTCACATATCTCAGCAACAATCTATCTCTCAATGCCGAGATTAACAAGCACACTGGCTTAGCTGCCGCAAACTCAGGCCAACTTACTGTTTGGGAGAACCCAAAGCTGACAATTCCGACCAAGATGGCGGTGTACAGCGCCTTCATCATCATCATTCAACTGTATCGGGCGAAACATGGACAACATATGCCAAACAATAGTGAAAGCTTAATAGCTTACACTTGCGATGCCTTCGCCGCGTCCTCGGCATCAAGACCTTGCCAGCGAATAGGATTTTGCTCAGACACAGTATGCTAGGTAATTACTGGTAGATTTGGGTGGAGCACATATGGATTGTCTGAGTACAATGAATCTCTCTTGAACAACCTCTAAACTCCAAACTCCAAACTCGGCATCAAGTGGAGCGACAAAATACCAAATGCCCAGGTGCTAGCATGCGCTGGTCTCCACATCATGCACGCACTGCTCAGAAAACGCAGGTTCTGCTGGCTTGGCCATCTGCGTCGGATGGAAGATAGACGATAAAGGATATCCTTTACGGTGAATTAGTCTCCGGCAAGAGATCTGTTGGTCACCCCAACTACGATACAAAGACGTCTGCAAGCGCGATATGAAAGATCTGGACATCAAAACAGAGAGGTGGCTTAGACACAATAGCCGATCGCAACAAATAGTGCAGTGTGCTCCAGAGACAACTCAGAGGAACCAGACTGGAGCTGATGAAAAGAGTCAGGCGGAAAGCAGCTGCTGTGAAGGCAATCCCATGGCCAGCATCCACCATATATGCATTCAACGTTGCAGCGACAGCCTTTCCCGCATCGGCCTTATCATCCACAGAGGCGTCAACTCAATTCAACACGACACTTGGGCGCATCATCCATGGTCAATGCCGATTGACGAAGGTCTACTGCTGATGAAGAGTCATCTATCCTTGATTATACAATCTGCTAAAACTAATTTTGAGTGAAAAGGTTTACTAAGTCACACAGTATAAAGAAAAACGAATAAACGTTGGGTTGATAGAAACTGTCAGATCAAGCTGCTGAATATTTCAGAGTGAAACATGAAGTTAAAATGCGCAATACTTCTTTAACGCCAAAAAACTATAAATAGACTAGTAGACAATATAAAAAATTATTATATAGGTCAGAGAGAAAATATGGGCAATCTGTAACACAGAGAAATTGCATCCATGCAGAAAATTTGCCCTAAAGATTATTGGAAAAAAATCAAAGGTAGTAAGAAACAAGACTATTGTGTTCACCTAAATGATTTATGTTGCCATTTTAAACATCTGAATGAAGACGTAGTGGAAGAAAAACGTTTCTGTTCGACTGACGATACCCAGTCCATTCGATACTGGCATTTTCAATGAAGAAATTACAGAAGAAAAAAACTGAACATGCGGTCAACGTCTAAAGACCGGAAAGGCTACAGGAAACGATCAATTACGTAACGAAGATACTAAAAGTAGCTATCCAGTTTTGCGTCACGTTTAGTATAACCTATTTAAATAAGTCTTGAATTCATTCGTGTACTGTTTTTATTAATGTTGAGAGTTTCATGGGCAGCAAAGAAAACAAACGAGACAATCTTGATGGAGGCAGACACAACAAGATCATTGATAAAGAAGATTAGGAAAAGACAAGCAACATTTATTGGACTTTTATGAAGAAAGGGGAATTAGAGCACCTGGTCACAACAGGAAACCTGGAGGGAAAGAGAACACCAAGTAGACCTAGGGAGAAATAGATTCGTATGGAGGGCCATGGTCGCCAACGCCATGCGGCAGAACACATGATGAATATGATAATGACTGTTTTAATCGACACTGGAGCATCTGTGAATGTTATTGATGAAACTTCACACAATTTTGTTTTGCCACACCTGCACACTTAATCCGTCACATACATGTCTATACCCAATAGACACAAAGAACCGCTATATGTGATAGGACAATTTGACACTGACGTAACCTACAAGGACATCTGTAAAAGCAACATTTCATGTGGTCAGACCATCATCAGACATAAAGTGTGGCAACCTACGTAGCACAAAAATGTTGCTTTTACTACCACCACACACTCCCCTCCAGACACCATCTATGACAAATGCCATCACTATTCGAAGGCATCGGCAAACTGAAAGATGTTAGTTACCTTGCACCAAGACCGATCAAATCAACTAGTGGCCATACCACAACGTCGTATCCCATTTCATCTCAGAGAGAAGATGGAGGAAGAAATCCAGCGACTTATAGACATTAACAAAATTGAAAAGGTCGACAGCCCTCCCCTAGATATCCCCCATTGTTGTAGTGCCAAAGTCAAAGCAACCTGGAGAAATAAGACTGTGCTGACATGCGAGGCTATCGAGAAAACACGGCACTTCACGCCCACAATGCTAGTGCGCTTGAACACAGCAACTGTGTTCAGCAAGCTATCAAGGCTGTCATCAACTAGAGTTGGATGAACAGTTCTGCAATATCACCACGTTTCCAACTCATGTAGGTCTGTGCCGTCACAAAAGACTGAATTTTGGTATCAGCAGTACTGCAGAAGTTTTTCAGAACTACTTTTCAGGCACTCTAGCTGACACAGACGGCTGCTTCAACACGAGTGATGACATCCTTATCTATGGTCGCACACAGCAACAACATGATGACAGTTTGAAAAAAGTTTTCAGTCGCCTAAATGACAAAAATCTAACTTTGAACAGGGGAAAATGCGAGTTCAACAAAAATTCAATAGAACTGCAAAAACATAAACAAAACAAAAAAACAAAAAACAAAAAACAAAAACAAAAACAACAAGAAAACAGGCATATCTTCTAATCCCAAAAAGATCAAACTTGTTCACGAAATGTCTGCTCCAACATATGCCAAAGAGGAACCAGAAAAAAAACACGAAAAAAAATAAGAACGCGTATTTAATACATCAGGAAGAACTCAGAGTTCTTGAATGTAACATAGAACTGAAAATGTTATACGGTTGTGAGGCGTGGACAGTCAACAAGCACAGCCAGAACAAGATTGAAGCAGCCGAGACGTGGGTTCTAAGAAGAATGCTGAGAGTTCCATGGAGAGCAAAGAAAACAAACGAGACAGTCTGGATGGAGGCAGACACAAGTAGATCATTCATAAGGAAGATTAGGAAAAGACTGACAACATTTATAGGCCATTTTATGAGGAAAGGGGAATTAGAGAACCTGGTCACAACAGGAAAGCTGGAGGGAAAGAGAGCAGCAGGTAGACCCAGGGAGAAAATATTGGACGGACTTGCAGAGTGGCTGAAGACAGAGAGGGTGGAAGATGCGCTTTCGGCAACAAGGGATAGAAACAGAAGGAACGCCATGATCGCCAACGCCATGTGGCAAGGCACTTGATGATGATAGTGATTTAATACAACAAGACAAGACAGGCGCAAATTTTCGGCCAATTGGCCTTTGTCAAGCGTAAGATCACAAACAAACAAACACCAGATACGCTATGCGCTGATATAGTCTTGAAATCGGGAAGTGGCAGAGGAAGCGGGGGGGGGGGGGGGGGGGGGGGGGGGAGGAGAAAGAACCTATCAAACACTAAGCCGACATCACCAGAATGATGGAAACATTAAGATGGGCAGCGAACAGTTAATGTTGCGGGCTTGAACTCGAGACATCAGATCTTGAATCTATCAAAAGAACGAAACAGCCCGATGCTTTAAAAACACGGGATTTTTTTTAACTTTGTTATGCGTTTCATAGACTCGAAGCACTTCTGAATGTAAACTTGTTTTCTTTACCACGGTATGAGGTTGATCATTTTTTATTTGAATTTTGTATTTATTTCTTTGTTTACTTAAATTTTTAGTATGAGGTTATCCCTTTTATTAAGTGCAGTTATGCACGCATATATTTATGTAAAATTATTTGAAAATACAAAGCGTTTGTCTCTCTTTTTTCTTTTTAGATCATATGTAGTTTGAATTTTGAGCCTGCTCTATGTGAAGATATTCTGTAAATCCAATTAACTAAAATAAATTAAACTGAGTGATGAAAACATTCAGAATATCAATGTTACCATGAATACTCATATTGTATTATACCCTGATTGTATTACTTTTTTTTTTTTAAATCATCCATGTCTAATTATCTTTAGTGTACTTAAACGTCTTTATCATTCTGAATGTAAACTTAAAGTGTTTGTTTTTTCAGTCGGTTTCATCATCATCATAATCATCATGTGCCCTGCCGTATGCATGGCGTTGGCGATCATGGCCCTCCATTCGAATCTATCCCTTGTGCAAGTACATCTCCCACCCTCTCTATCCTCAGCCACCATGCAAGTCCGTCCAATATTTTCTCCCTGGGTCTACCTGGTGCTCTCTTTCCCTCTAGCCTTCCTGTTGTAACCAGGTGCTCTAATTTCTCTTGCCTCATAAAATGGCCTATAAATGTTCTTGTCTTCTCCTAATATTCTTTAGTAATGTTCTTCAGGATTGTCTCCTTTGTTTTCTTTGCTGTCCATGGAACGCTCATTATTCTTCTTAGAAAAATATTTTAGTTGCCCACATTTTGTTCTGACTTCGCGTGTTGACTCTCCACGCCTCACAACAGTATCAGTTCTATTGTTCAAGAACTCTCTTCCTGATGTTAATTGATAGGGCATTTATTTATAAAAAGGCTTTTCATCTTCTTGAATGCTGTTTTGGCTTGGCCGATTGTGCTGGCTATTTCTGATGTGCATCTTCCGTCTGGTGAGATGACCGTTCCCAGATATTTAAACCTATCAACCTGTCTCAATGTTGTACCATTTGCTGTTATTTTGCATGAGCGGATTTCTTGATTTTTACTGAGTACCATGACTTCAGTCTTCTTGCTATTTAGCTCCAGCCCTTTAATTTTGCGTTTTATTTCTGTTATATTCACAAGGTTTTGTAGTTTTTTTTTAATTTTCTGCAATGAGCACGTGTCATCTACGTAAATGAATGTCGTTTATCATTTTTCATCCAATGTCTATCCCAGGACATTCTCCTAAGTTTCTCATGATGGTTTCGACGTAAAGTGAAATGACCGTGACAGGTCACAATCCTGCCTGACCCCTCTTTGATATTTTGGATGAAGCTTACATCGTTCTTTATTCTCATTGCTGCTGTTTGTTCCCAATACATATATCTGATCATTCTAACATTTTTCCATCAATATTTGAGTCTTTCTAGTTGGTTGATCAATTCTTCGTGTCTTACCAGATTGAAAGCCTTGGGATAATCAACAAAGCATAAACATAAATCCTTATTCAACTGGACTGACCTCTCTATGATAGTTATTTAGTTATTGCGATGTCTATGGCATTAATAGATCTTTTCCCTCGACAAATCCACACTGTTCTTCTGCTATTTCTCTTTTGATTCTGTTCCTTGTCCTCACCATTATTATTCTTAATAGGATTTTTGGTACACGACTCATCAAGCTGATTGTACTGTGGAGTTCTTTGGAACTGCAATGAAAATTGATTTTGACATATCTTTGGGGATTTTTCCAGTGTCATAAATTTCATTTAGGAGAGCTGTTATTTTTTCAACATCAAATTTTTTTACGGCCTCAATAATTTCTGTAGTAATATTGTCTGATCCTAGGGCTTTTATCGGTTTCATCTTTTTCAATGCTGCTCTAACTTCATCTTTCATTATGGGTTCTTTCTTATCATGTGTTCTTTCTTATAATGTGTTCTTCGTTTCTGCCATCGTTAAAAAGGTCTTTAATGTACTCTCTCCATCTATCTAATATTTTGTCTTTTGAAATTAACAAACGCTCGAAACAAAGTTCTTATCTGTCCTTATGAACAGATATACTGTCGATGATGGCCCACTACCCCAGATGTTAGAGCGCAATGTTCGTAACGCTTTCGATTCCATGCAACCAGTTGATGTACATGTCTTTTTCCTGTGGGCAATTTCTTCAATGTGTCTGTACATATCTCGAGGATCTGTTTTGTGTCAGTCTTCCATTTCTTTGCACTATGAAACACTAAGCTGACACCATTCATCATCATCAGGTACCTTGCCGCATGGCGTTGGAGATTATGGATTTCCATCTGTCTCTATCTCTTGTTGCCTCAAGCATCTCTTCCACCTTCCCTGTCTTCAGCCACTCTGCCAGTCCGTCTAGTATCTTCTCCCTGGGTCTACTCGGTGCTCTCCTTCCCTCCAGCTTTCCCGTTGTGACCAGGTGTTCCAATTCCCCTTTCCTCATAAAATGGCCTATGAATGTTGCCTGCCACCATTAGAATGATTAAAGCATTAAGATGGGCAGCGGACAGACCAAGTTTTATGTTGCGGACCAGGATTAACTCGAACAGTCCCAGCAAATGCCTTAGGCTCTATTGCAAGAGCCAGAGAACCCTTAATTAAGGGGGGGGGGGGGGGGGGAATACGCGCGGCCCGCCGCTACGGTTTGAAGCGTTACGAACATTGGCGCTTAACATCTGGGGTAGTGGGCCATCATCGACAGTATAGCTGTTCATAAGGACAGATTTTTTGTTTCTCTTTGACTTACGTGACCTGACGGTAACCGTTTCTATTTTCCCTTCTCCGCCTTCTCCATTTCGTATTAATAATTTATGTAAGATAATCCATAGCTTTCAGGGTGAAGCACGGTTTGGCTAGCGTTTTGTTTGCTGTTCTTAGGTTGGCTCTATCCAGTGGTAAGATGTGTGTGTGTTAAACGAAGTGTCAAAGCGGATTGCGGGGATCCCGCACTGCACGCTTGTGTTGTGGAATTCTCGAAGGTGTTATTTTTACGTGTATGGTTCGCATGTGACTCGTTACGACTGTCAGTCCCCGAGTCATTTGGTCAATGTACGCTGACTGAATCAGACCGGAACACCGAAAATGATAACCATTCGGTTGGTCAGGCAGTACATCTCTCCACACTCACTGGCTGGTGTACGAAAGATGCCCGTGTATTTCACCCCTGAGCATTCTGCTGGTGTACATTAAACTTTGTTTCGAGCGTTTGTTAATTTCAAACATGTGTTTGAAGATACCCTAGGTGTTAAGTGTTTTCGGCAACAGTGATACAGATGAAATTTATTTAAAACATAATCATCTAAATGTACATTTTTTTTCATTAAAAACATTGCCTGAAGTGTGAAGTCTGATGATTAGACTTGTTAAAATAGTTTCATCTGCTTCAAAGGCGTAGCCAAATTTTGTGGGTGACGATCTCTGGCCTTGCGAAACAAAACGTGGCGTCCGTGTGTCTGCCCGTGCAAGTTTTCTTCTGCACAGTTAAGTGAAAGGTAACTGGTGACTACCTTGTAATTCTAACACTAACTATTTCAAGTTAGGTGGAACCTCAAGACCGTATCAATGCGTTGGATTTAGGTGCAGGCTTATGGCTTATGTCATGATCATTTTGGACCCCCCCCCCCCCTTCCCATCACATGGCATTCACATCATATGATATTGATGCACATTTATTCCGAGCGCGGAATTATCAAATGAAACATTTTCGTCATCGTTTCTATTCCGCGGTAAGAAAAATTTCGTCCATTATAGAATGGATATTTTTCAAATGTAAAGAAAAGCGTAGGATATTTGGATTGTTGTTTACGGGATCCTAATCTCACTCAGCCAGCCCTTGAAGGTCACACTTCTGTCCTTTAATACAGAATGTTGATCCGATTATTTCTGTTCAGCCTCAAAGACTAACTGATATGACGAGCAAAGCTCTAGTTTGTGTCACCATGGCGGAATTCGAGTTACCTGTAAACTTCTGACACAGAAGTTCAGTAAGAAGTCATTTCGCTTTCAAGGATTCAAGCGCAGAAAGTGGAAAAGGGTTCTATGTGGTGTGAGAAGAGTGTCCTTTGAAATGAGTGTGTTAATGCGGCAAGGACTAAGTTTTTTATTTTTGTTTAGCAATTTGATTATTTGCTAGACATTTAGAGAGCTTAGAAGGTTGGGTTGACTGTGGGAGGTGACTTAAGCATTCTTTCGGGTGTTTATGTATTTCTATTGTAAGTGAATGAGTACGAATTTGTTTTCCCTTATTGCCTTTTGTGTTGTTGAATATGCGTAAGAGATTATCAGACTCGGGTTCATCGTGAGAGCACCAACTGTTGGACAGAGGATAAGAGCTTAATCATCTTGTCAACGAATCATCCTATGAGAATGTATTCCGAAGCGTCAGTATCCTGGACCTCTCAAATCATTATTTAGTTCAAGTATTACTGCTTTGTAATCGTTGCTGGAATTAAAATGTTCACAAAGCACAGTTCTGTAATTCATGTTCATTAACAAAATAAGAATAATCTAGTCGTCGTGTAATAAAGTGATTATAGCGACATCATGAAAAGTCTCAGTCCCGTTTGAAATATTCTTCACAGATCCAAACATAAAAACATTCTGGTCCAAACGTACTATTATTTATCACAGAAAACATACACATAAACTGTGATTAAATATCTACAGACAACTGAGAAACGTGTTGCCAATGCATTTTCTTCACACATAAAGACACGCACACGCACATGCACATGCACACGCACACGCACACACACACACACACACACACACACACATCCCTCGTGTTAAATAATCTGTCTTTAGAACAAACAGGGATGCTGATGACGACGATGATGATGATGATGACGATGATAATGATGTTGACATACCTGTGGTGGCAGCTCGTCCAGTGAATTGTGGCTGAGGTCAATGTATGTGAGACAGGCCAGCCTGTCAATGGTGTCAGGGACAAACGCGATGGAATTGTGCTGCATGTCCAGCCGTTTAATGTGTGGCTTCTTCACTGTGGCCGCTGGCATGGACGTCAGGCGGTTGTTGGATAAATTAACGTGGGCTGGCACCTCGTATACACCCTAAACACATTGCATAGGCCTACATGAA
Organism: Monoplex corrugatus; assembly: GCA_030674185.1. Taxonomy (NCBI): domain Eukaryota; kingdom Metazoa; phylum Mollusca; class Gastropoda; order Littorinimorpha; family Ranellidae; genus Monoplex; species Monoplex corrugatus. The sequence goes on from JAPXFY010000021.1 coordinate 23,018,799, forward strand.
CACATCGCATACTCTGCGGACATAAACATATTGAATTTAATACTAACCATTAACACTTTAGACATAAGAAGAAATCATATACCGTGAGCACATGAATGCATAGAAAACAATACTGCGTGCCCTGTATGAACTACAAATCCTTCATACCTTGCACAACACTGCACACTTTACACACACATTACACAACATGAACACGCGGAATATAAACTGCACTCACGTTACTCATCATGAGCATATTCCACAATCGTATTTCAGTGTACATCACGCTCGCGCAGCTGAATTTGCACCCGCTCGCTGCACTGTATCGTGTTGAATAATGCCCGGGTACAACATCGTGCTGCCCATCTTGTACCAGTCGAAAATTCACAAACTGCGCAAACCCGACACTTTATTCTTATTTGGTATGAGTCTGCGCGCTGTGTATCTGCGTTTGTGCGTATGTATGTGCGCACGTGTGCTTATGTATACGTATTTGCAAGTGCATGAGTGTCTTCTTTTTTTTCTGGCGTGATCTATAATGACGCGCTCTCAGACGCACACAGATCCATTGTGTAGTAGTTATACAGAACGCGCAGTAAAAAACCGGGAAACAAAATTAACTAGCTGATTTGATTGCATACGCACACACACACACACACACACACACACACACACACACACACACACACACACACACACATACACACACACACACACACACACACACACACACACACACACACACACACACACACACACACACACACACACACACAAGTCACAACAGGAAAGTTAGAGGGAAAGAGAGCACCAGGTAGACCCAGGGGAACATATAAAATGGACTTGCAGAGCGGCTGAGGACACAGAGACGGTGGGAGAAGTACTTGCAGCGACAAGCGATGGATTCGAATGGAGGGCCAAGATCGCCAACGCCATGCGGCAGGGCACATGATGATGATGATGCTGCTGCTGCTGACGATGATGGTGACGATAATGATGTATACATTGATCAACCAACTACAAAGGCTCAATAATGAATGAAAAGATCATATATAGTATTATCAACCTTCTTTTTGTTATTCTGACCTGCGGTTTTTTACCAGCTGGCATGTGCTTTACTGTGCGGTGATGCTCTCCGTTGAATATCTGGTACTTCTCTCAATATTTCCCCCTGATCATCCCTATGAAAGCAGGGTTCCTTTTACCTGTCTACTTGTCTCTGATATTACAAGGAAACATGGCAAGACCTTTCATTGTGATCAATTACAATATTATGTTGATATTAAAATTTACTGCCCCATGTGTACACGCCTTGACGAAGGCGGAGTGGCTTGCGTATCTTACGATTCCAAGAGCTATGCCAGCGCGGTCCTGTGTCCATGGTAGGTTCAGCCTAGCTGGATTGGTCCGTGGGGAAGGAGCCAAACGAAGTCTGTACACACCGGCCCACTGAGATCTACTTTGCAGTGACCTATCGTGGAGAAAACCCCATTGTTACAGAAACAGGAACCAGTGAAAATACTCCACTAGGCCCTACAACTGAGGACACCGTTGCCATTTCAACATCAACTACAGTTGCAAAATTGGTATTCCAACATTAGTGACGGTTACTTGTGAAAGTCGAAAGGAAACCACCAATTCATTGCGTTCAAAGCTATTGACAGCCAGGACGAAAATGCATGATAGCTACTGGAACGTTAGGACGTTTTCCGGGCCGGAAAATCAGGTCACGTCATGAATGAAATAGAGAATTACAGTCTGGACACACTGGGCGTAAGTGAAACTCCCTGGACAAATAGTGACAAGCTGTACCTTGCTGAGGGAAAGAAATTTATAATCTACTCAGGAAGAAACGATGACAAACATTCAAAAGAGCACAGAAGTCATTGTTGTCCTGGGAACCAGTAAATGAACGTTTGATCATCATTATCATGTGCCCTGCCGCATGGCGTTGGCGATCATGGCCCTCCATACCTTTGTTGCATCCACCAACCTTTCTGTCTTTATCCACTCTGCAGGTCCGTCCAATATTTTCTACTGGGTTTAGCTGGTGCTCCTTTTCCCTCCAGCTTTCCTGTTGTGACTAGGTGCTCTAATTTCTCTTGAGTCATGGAATGTCCTATATATGTTTCTTGTCTGTTCCTAATCTTCATTAATTTTAGTTTTGTCTCTGCCTCCTTCAAGAATGTCTCGTTTGTTAAATGTTTGATCACTGCAAGATTTTAAACACGATTTGTGAAAATGACAATCACTGTGTTATGCCCCAACCAATATGCACATCGACAAATACAGAGATGCCTTTTCTACAACAAGCTGTCAAGCGTGATCAATCAGCAATCTATGGATGATATGCTGAAGGTTATGTGCGACTTCATGCCAAGGTCAGAAATGACAACAAAGCGATAGAAAGATTTCTCTGTCAACATGGAATTGGAAATCTAAATCAAATGGGGAAAGACTCAGACTCGTAGAACTATGTGAAGTGTCCAATATCTGCATGGCCAACACGGGTTTTCCTCACAAAGAAATCCACAAAGTAATCTGGAACTCCCCAGACAATAGAACCAGGAGCCAAATAGACTTATTTAATGGTAAACAACAGACACCAGTCAAGCATATAGAGTGCCAGGACATGCAGAGGACCTGATGTTGGAAGCAACCATTGCTAACGCGTAGCTGAGGTCAAGATGAAATTTACAAGAGAAGGACAGCAATAGGAAAATCAATTAAAAGAGGCTACATGAGGGCTGTATCAGGGGAAAATTCCGACTGAAACTGAGAAATAGATCTTCCATGATCTGCTGCAGGATACAAACAGAAGCAGTCCAAGCCAAACCATCGATGACGGATGACACCTGGAAGAATATTCAAGCAAAACACAAAGTCATCCGAACAGAAAGTGGAGAAGCAGCCTTGCAGGAAGCCAAAGAGTTGTATAAGAAGGCCGACAAGAAGGTAAAGTCAAGTGCAAAAGCGGACAAAAGAAAATACATACTTGCTCTTGCTATTGAAGCACAAAATGCAGTAGATACGGGCAACCAGGCAGCAGTTTATAACATCAATAAACAACTATGTGGAAAAAAGGAGTAACAGAAACGTCCCCATCAAGAATACAGAAGATGTATTGAACTAAGACAAGAAAAAAAAAATGAAAGATGAACAGAGCATTTTAAGGAGGTACTTAACAGGCCCATCCCAACCTGTCAAGCAAGCAGTATTTTTTAGGAGAAGATAGGAAAAGGTTTAACATACATATCAAATAATGCCATAAAGGAACTGAAGAGAAACAAGACAGGAGGGGACGACGGGGTTATGAGTGAAATGAAGACGCAAACGTTGCACTTCTTGAAATTATGAATGAAACCCCAGAATCTGAACACACCCCTGAGGAATGGAATCACGGGGTAATCATCAACATTTCGAAGAAAGGAGACCTCTCAGATTGTAATAAATGGGGAGGGGGGTATTACCCTTCTATCAGCAGCTGGTAAAGCCTTTAATAGAATATTATTAAACAGAATGAGAGATAAAATCGACGTACTTTTCAGAGGTGAACAGGCAGGATTTCACCCTGGTAAAAGATGTAGAATCCAGATTACTATTTAAAGAATCATTATAGAATAATGCTTAGAATGGCACACCCCCACCCTCACAGTCAAACTTGTCGATTTTCAGAAAACCGTCAAAAGCATCAACATCATCATCATTAGGTGCCCTGCCGCATGGCGTTGGCGATCATGAACCTCCATCTGTCTCTATCTCTTGTTGCCCCAAGCATCTCCTCCACCCTCCTCGTCTCAGCCACTCCGCAAAAGTCCGTCTAGCATTTTCTCCCTGGGTCTACCTGCTGCTCTCTTTCCCTCCAGCTTTCCTGTTGTCACCAGGTGCTCCAAATCCCCTTTCCTCATAAAATGGCCTATAAATGTTGCCTGTCTTTTCCTAATCTTCCTTATGAGTGATCTACTTGTGTCTGCCTCCATCAAGACTGTCTCGTTTGTTTTCTTTGCTGTCCATGGAACTCTCCACATTCTTCTCAGAAACCACATCTCGGCTGCCTCAATCTTGCTCTGGCTTTGCTTGTTGACTGTCCACGCCTCACATCCGTACAACAGTATTGGTTCTATATAACATTCAAGGACTCTCTTCCTGATGTTAATTGATAGGCATTTGTTGGTAAGAATGCTTGTCATCTTCTTGAATACTGTTTTGGCTTGGCCGATTCTGCCAGCTATTTCCGATGTGCATCTGCCGTCTGATGAAATGACCGTTCCCATGTATTTGAACTTATTAACCTGTGTCAAGGTTGTGCCATTTGTTGTTATTTTGCATGAGGGGATTTCATGTTTTTTACTGATCACCATGACTTCAGTCTTCCTGCTGTTTAGTTCCAACCCGTTACCTTTGCTTTCTATTTCTAGTAAATTCACAAGGTTTTGTAGGTCCCTTTCATTTTCTGCAATTAGCACGGTGTCATCTGCGTATCGAATGTTGTTTATCATTTTCCCTCCAACCTTTAATCCAGGGTCTTCTTCTAGGTTTCTCACAATGTTTTCGCTGTAAAGTGAAAACAGATCTGGTGACAAAACACAACCCTGTCTGACTCCTCTTTTGATGTTTTGGAAAGAGCTTATATTGTTTTCTATTCTCATTGCAGCTGTTTGTTCCCAGTACATATTCCTGATTATTCGTAAATCTTTTCCATCAACATTGAGTCTCTCCAGTTGGTTGATCAATTCTTCATGCCGTACCCGATCGAAAGCCTTGGTATAGTCAACAAAGCATAAATACAAATCCTTATTCATCTCAATTGACCTCTCTATGATAGTTCTTAGGATGTATACATATCAAAAGCATACATATGGAAATCTTATGGAACATTGCAGCAGATCATGGGAGATCTAACAAAATCACCAAAACGATGAAAGATCTCTCTAGGGACTATTTTGATGCTCACGAAAATTTGCTTTCAGCACAGGTGTCAAGCAAGGAGTGTATACTCTCCATTTCTCTTTATCCTAGCCATAGACTGGGTGATGAGGAAATGCACACATGAAACAGAGGGATCAAGTGGTCAGAGGCAACAACTCTCCAGGATTTGGACTTCGCGGACGACCTCGTCTTACCCATTCATATGACAACCAACAGGAACTGACAGATAAATAGGCAAGGGCTGCTGGCACAGTCAGAATCCTCATCAATATATAAAAAAAAACACATACACACACACAAATTAATGAATGTCAATGCAGGAAGTAAAGAGTCAGTAGACGGTAACATCATCAGAGAGGTCAGAACTGGAATAGCAAAAGCTGCTGTGGCATTCAATTCTTTGAATAACATCTGGGGGGAAAACAAAACAAAAACAAACATTAGCAGAAGAACACATCTAAACCTTTTTTTAAATCCAATGTTCTGCGGTCATAACGTACGGATCTGAAAGTTGGTACTATACACAAGCCTTGGAAAATACGCGCGCGCGCCACACACACACACACACACAACGTGCACACACACACACACACGCACGCACGCACGCACGCACGCACACACACACACACACACACACACACACACAAGAATTAACAATATTCGGTAAATAAGTGGATATCCCAGCAACCGCCAAATGGTGTCAAAATATTTGGATTATCAATAACTAAGAGCAGACACAGAGTCCAAATTTTCAAAACAAACAAAAATTAAATTACGCTAAATGGACAACCAGACCAGTCAATTCGTTGAACATAAGAGCACTCTTCATACTCGAATTGGATGTCACTGGGCCAATGTTGTTCAACCTCTTTTTTAGTTCCATTTCACCTTGTTTTTTTAATTAGAAAAATTTATCCCTTTTCATTTCTTCTTTGCTAAGTTATCTTGCTCGTTTCGTTTCCACCAGGACCGTCTCATAGCATCACTTTGTCAATATCATGACACACGTGTTTTATGTTCAAACACTCATGTTTCATTCACAGACATCCTAAATATATGTTCCAACACTCATGTTTCATTCACAGTCATCCTAAATATAGACAGAGCGCGCTGTGTCTGCGGCTTGCCCCATCGCGTCACCGTCTTAAGAAGACTGGTTTGCTCGTTCTCGGCAGCTGGGCTTAATACAATTCAGCAATGACCGGTGTGTTTTATTTGACTGACAGGCGTGTTTTACTTATCGCTGTACAACTCGACGGGGAGTGCAAGGTTAATACGTGAGTACATTAAGTGTCTGATGATCGTTTTGAGAAATTCTGTAATATTTGTTCACTTATGAATAAAATATTTCCATTTAGAGTCGGTAGAAGTGGATGTGAGAAAGTGAAGGGGTAGTATAAAGATGTTTGTCATATTGGCAGATGTGATGCGTCTAGTGTGTCGGCTTCAGCCTGCACCGCTGGCTAGCACTGCTGTGCGAAAAGAAGAGCAGAAGGCGTAAGTCTCTTCCTGTCAGTACATAGCCTCTCCATCAGCAAGCCCTACGCTGTGCCTCCTCGTGGCGACAGGCGGTAACTGAGCACCTCACGGACTCAGGCTGAATCTCGTAGGACTCGGAGAAGATCTGGCCCCCAGATGTGATGCATGCAGGCCCACCGGAGAGAGTAAGGCTAAGGGAGTTAACCCTGAAAAAAAAAACGATGGAAGGCAAGGGGAAACCACCATCGTAGATTCCCAGGAAAACCATGGACAAAAAAAGAGGAAGAAGAAAGTTAACGACATCAAAAGGTACTCCTGTGGAGCACCTTCGTCCGGTAGGGACTGTCATGCGGCGCAGGTGACACCAGACCGTCAGCCAGCTACTGTGACCAAAATTAAACCCAAAGTCAAACTTAGAAACACCAAATAGCAACATGGAACATCAGAACAATGTTGCAGAAAGGTAAATTAGACAACATCAAAATGGAGATGGAAAGGCTTAACATAAGTATTTTAGGACTAGGGGAAGTGAGATGGAAGGGAGCAGGCATGATAACATCAGGAGAATATACAGTGATATACTCTGGTGGTAATTCACATGAAAGAGGAGTAGGCATCATAATGGACAAAGACAAATCAAAAGCAGTTAAGGGATACAGGGCAGTGTCCGACAGAGTTTTACTGGTCAAATTGAGAGGCAAACCATTAGATATCAACACCATACAGGTGTATGCACCAACATCCGCAAGTACTCCGGAAGACATCGACAACTTCTGCGAAGTTTTAGAGATGGCCAAGGTCCAATGTAAATCACAAGAAGTTACAGTCATAATGGGAGATTTTAATGCTAAAGTGGGACAGGATAGGGTGGAGGATATAGTTGGACCTCATGGCCTTGGTACACAAAATGAAATGGGAGGGAAACTTGTAGAATGTGCACAGATGAATGAGTTCATAGTAGGAAACACCTGGTTTGAGCAGCCTAACAGAAGAAAATGGACTTGGATGAGTCCAGGAGATAATACCAAAAATCAGATTGACTACATCCTGATCAACAAAAGATTTAGAAATTCTTTACTGTCAGCAAAAGCATTACCAGGCGCAGACTGCAACTGCAACAGTGACCACAATCCTGTAGTGTGAAGGTTTAGGCTGAAATTGAGGAAAAGGAAACAGACCGAAAGCAACATCAAACTAAACCTTGGACTCTTAAAGACAGATGAAATGATACGTCAAAAATTTAATGTACATGTTCAAAACAAATTCAGTGCTCTGGAAGACGTTGGTGACAGTGAGGAACAATGGACAAAGTTGAGAAGTTCGATAAATGAAGCTTGTGAAGAAATTCCTGAGGCACATAGAAAAGCAAAAAAGAGCTGGATGACTAATGAAATCTTGGGCTTGATGGAGGACAGGAGGAGGGCAAAGAGAAACGAGGAGATATACAGGAAGATAAACAAAGAAATCAGGTATAGGTGCAATGAAGCTAAGGAAGCTTGGCTGAACACAAAAGGCAAAGAAATAGAAGAACGACACAAAATGGATCCTCAGGGTATGTACAGACGAATTGAAGAAATTGTCCACAGGAAAAATACATGCGCATCAACTGGTTGCTTAAAATCGAAAGATGGCACGCTTATCATGGAAAAAGACAAAATACTGGACAGATGGGGAGAGTACATTAAAGACCTTTTTGAGGATGACAGAAACGAAGAACACATTATAAAAAAGAACTTTGAAGGACCACCAATAATGAAAGATGAAGTTAGAGCAGCACTGAAAAAGATGAAACCAGGAAAAGCCCCACGACCAGACAACATTACTACAGAGATGATTGAAGCCCTGGAGGAATTTGCATAGAAAAAATAACAGTCCTCCTAAATAAAATTTATGACACTGGAAAAATCCCCAAAGATAGTCAAAATCAATTTTCATTGCACTTCCAAAGAAGACAGGGGCTAATGAATGCGAACTCCATCGCACAATCAGTTTGATGAGTCATGTAACAAAAATCCTGTTAAGAATAATCATGATGAGGACAAGGAATAGAATCAAAAGAGAAATAGCAGAAGAACAGTGTGGATTTGTGGAGGGGAAAGGAACTATTAATGCCATATACATCCTAAGAACTATCATAGAGAGGTCAATTGAGATGAATAAGGATTTGTATTTATGCTTTGTTGACTATACCAAGGCTTTCGATCGGGTACGACATGAAGAATTGATCAACCAACTGGAGAGACTCAATGTTGATGGAAAAGATCTACGAATAATCAGGAATATGTACTGGGAACAAACAGCTGCAATGAGAATAGAAAACAATATAAGCTCTTTCCAAAACATCAAAAGAGGAGTCAGACAGGTTGTGTTTTGTCACCAGATCTGTTTTCACTATATAGCGAAAACATCATGAGAAACCTAGAAGAAGACCCTGGATTAAAGGTTGGAGGGAAAATGATAAACAACATTCGATACGCAGATGACACCGTGCTAATTGCAGAAAATGAAAGGGACCTACAAAACCTTGTGAATTTACTAGAAATAGAAAGCAAAGGTAACGGGTTGGAACTAAACAGCAGGAAGACTGAAGTCATGGTGATCAGTAAAAAACATGAAATCCCCTCATGCAAAATAACAGCAAATGGCACAACCTTGACACAGGTTAATAAGCTCAAATACCTGGGAACGGTCATTTCATCAGACGGCAGATGCACATCGGAAATAGCTGGCAGAATCGGCCAAGCCAAAACAGTATTCAAGAAGATGACAAGCATTCTTACCAACAAATGCCTATCAATTAACATCAGAAAGAGAGTCCTTGAATATTATATAGAACCAATACTGTTGTACGATGCGAGGCGTGGATAGTCAGCAAGCAAAGCCAGAGCAAGATTGAGGTAGCCGAGATGTGGTTTCTGAGAAGAATGTGGAGAGTTCCATGGACAGCAAAGAAAACAAACGAGACAGTCTTGATGGAGGCAGACACAAGTAGATCACTCATAAGGAAGATTAGGAAAAGACAAGCAACATTTATAGGCCATTTTATGAGGAAGGGGGATTTGGAGCACCTGGTCACAACGGGAAAGCTGGAGGGAAAGAGAGCAGCAGGTAGACCCAGGGAGAGAATGCTGGACGGACTTGCAGAGTGGCTGGGGGTGAGGAGGGTGGGGGAGATGCTGGGGGCAACGAGAGATAGAGATGGTTGGAAGTCCATGGTCGCCAACGCCATGCGGCAGGGCACCTGATGATGATGAGTATAAAGATAATTGCCATTTCATGTGCATGGTCTTAATGCCGATTTTTAAGTCACTTAATTGTTCTCAGAAAACATAAACAGAAATCTTCATTATGACTGAGACTAGTAAGTCTGGTGATTAACCGAGGTCTTTATTTTTACATAATTAACAAAAAGTACTGCAATTCTCTGTGTCTGTGTGTGCGTGTGTGTGCGTGCGTGTGTGTATGGTGCGTGCGTAAGTGAGTGTGAGCCATAGAAACATCCAGCCATAATAATCGTTTGTAACATTCTGTTTTCTTTTTCAGACAAAATTTGAGGTACGGAAATGTCTGGAACCTTTTGTGTGGCATCGGGCTGTTCAAATAGAAAAAGAAAACGGAAATCGTTTCATAGGTATGTGTGTGTGTGTGTATGTGCGTGTGTGTGTGTGTGTGTGTGTGTGTGTGTGTGTGTGTGTGTGTGTGTGGTGTGTGTGTGTGTATGTGTGTGTGTGTGTGTGTGTGTGTGTGTGTGCCTGTGTGTTTGCACCTGTTCGTGACCGTTTCAAAGAACGTCGCCAATGTGAGTGTAGCATGAAATCGTTTATGATATAAAACAAATCTTCAAATCTATGAAAAAATTATTTTCCTTAAAAAGTTGTATTTTCAATCAACATGCTAAAGTGTTAATGTTGATTGGCATATGCAAGACGGACAGACCAGGTGAATCTGATACTGTATTTCTTTGTTTCTAGATTTCAAAAGAATGAAGAAAGACGAAAACAGTGGATTGCAGCGCTGAAGAGGGACAAGTTCCAAGTCACTGAATACTCCAGGATATGTGCAGATCATTTTGAAGAATCCTGTTTTGATCGCACTAGCTAAACTATCGGCCTGAAAGACACTGCAGTTTCCATAAAATGATGACAAACCAGTAAATTAAATACGCCCATGTGCATATCAGTGTTTCTCTCTCTCTCTCTCTCCTCTCTCTCTCTCTCTCTCTCTCTCTCTCCTCTCTCTCTCTCTCTCTCTTCATGTGAATATTTATGTCGTTTATGGAAAGTACCACAGAAAGACAAAGTGCAATTCTTGTTGTGTTGTCCAGCTTTAAGAGATCTCAGTGTAAAACTACTGCAAAGAAAAAAATCTTCAGCCAAAAATATTACAATAATCCATATAATTTTACAGTGTCAGATTGAATTTACTCATGTCGTGGAGTGTGGTGTCTACTGATTGTAATCTGGCCACATACAGTTAAATAGGACTGATCAGAATACATACCATAATTATGTTACATGTTTAATGTTGATGCTTGCTGCAGTCAGTTTCTTTGATCTGATTTGTTATGATTGTCAAAGTATTTCGTTTATGGGTCAGAATGCTTACCCCACTTTTCTTTGTTCATTTATTTTTGCTGTTAAGCCCATGTTCCCCCTTAAGTAAAGGACTTTGCTCTTTTTCAGAATAAATAATTATCATGATACATGAATCGTGAATCTCTTTTTCAGAATAAATATCATGATACATGAATCGTGAATCTCTGTGTTTGTCCATGTGTTGTGTGTGTGTGTGTGTGCGCGCGCGCGCGCGCGTACGTGTGTATGCGCGAGCGCCCGTGCGTGTGGTGTGTGTGAGGAAATCAGAGCCAAACTTTACACACACACACATACACAAACACGCGCGCGTGCACGCACACACACACACACACTCACGCCAATAATGGGTCAACGGAGATTTCTTTTAAAAAAAATTAACGGTACAGCCTGGCTTTCCCCTTTGTCCTACACTCATTCACACAGTGTCAAGAACAGGCAACTGAGCGCTGGTAGGTCTCCAACATGGCGGCCACTAGCAGCTCGCGGTGGGGCCATTTTGCCTCAATGCTCGCAGACAGGCGTGCGCAGTCTATATATGATGTCTGTGGTTTCATTTCGCATAGGTTTATCGCCCTTAACCTTCTGGACTGAGACAGTTGTTTGGCGCAGGCCAGATCCCCTTCCAAGTTCCTCAGGTGTGGATTATTTCTTCTCCTACCGTAGACACTGTGCACAGTAAGATTACAGTAGTGCCCTAACCTTCACACAAGCAGAACACAATTGTAACTTTATCATCCTTCTTTGAATTGTTTAGTTTATGCACAGTATAGAATGTTTCTGAAAACCTGATTTGATCTCACCCTCTGCCTAAATATTCAAGTTAAGTTATGAAACAGCATGTTCGAACACTATGACACAATTTCTTTTACCAATAAATCAAATGCGTTCTACATCGGAGGCAAGTCTCATCTCGTCTTCCCTCTAGTCAATTTATGTTAATCTATCAAAAACAAACCCTAGTCGAAGTCCAAAATTTAACAAAGGTTGGTTTAATAGAAATCGGGCACAAACTACTCCTTTCTCACCAGAATTATTTTCACACACGACACACACACACACACACACACACACACACACACACACACACACACACACACACACACACACACACACACACACACACACACACACACACACACAAATGTTTGCGACATAGCACAGACCGACATTTTTTTTTTCTAAGGCGGCAATCATATGCAAGCAGTGCCATTTATCCATACCAGCACACTACCACAAATACTTCGGTACGCCGACGTAATTCTCAGAAAATTATTCTAGTCAAACAACCACACAACTATCTAAACCAAAACTTAAGTGAAATCCATGTCAACAAATACATAACAACTTCACGTCTGCGCACACGTTGAACAGCCTGAGTCACTAATTCCTCACGAACACCGACACAATTCAGATAGCCCCTTACGAATCTCGTGCGCAGTTCTGCACGTAAATTTAAACAATAATGTTCGCAGCGAACACAAAAACTGGTGCCTACCCAACATCATCCTGTTCGCTACCCAATTTCCATGGGAGAAAACGTTTCCGCGCAAATGGTTAACTCTTAACTCCTGGCTTCGAACCATTACATCTTCCGTAAGGTTGTAAGTATATAACACAATACCTGACAGACATCAACACACTTGCGTAGCAATGTGACACGAACGATTAAACACTACACTGTCACGACTGCTGACAGCGCATAACGCACGACACACGACACATATATTACGTTACCCACACATTATGGACCCTAACCGTCATTAGTCTCACCTGTCTCACCTGTCCACGTCACCGGGTTCGGTGTTGGCCGCTACACACTTGGACACCGCCATCTCCCTCCAGGCTGCTCTGTCTTGACTTTTGTGGACAATTTCATGAATATTTAGGCCACTGATGTTGGTTATGTTGTCGGTGTATGAGACTGGCAGTCTGCTTTTCTTCCTTTTTACCACTGTTTTTCCTTGAAAGATGGTTGCCATGAGGTCCGTGTTCCTGTTGATGTCTGCCAGTAGTTTTCTGGTGGTATCAAGTTCTTCCAGGACACTTTCATTAGTTCTTCTATCTGTCCAGTTGACACGTAGTAGTCTCCGATAAAAACCACATCTCTGCTGCCTCAATTCTTCTGCAATAGTTTTTTTCTCAGAGTCCAGGCCTCGCAGCCATAATCATGACTGGCCCGATCAAACATTTTAAAGGTCTAACTTTCAGGCCATTTGGTATGCCTCTGTCTTTCCAGATGTTGTTGAGTGTACCATTTTTTTTGCTCTGCCATTCCAGTTCTTATTTTGATGTCTTTGGAGTAGGTTCCATCATGAGGTTTTACAGAGCCAAGATATTTGAAATCCTTCATCATCATCATCATCATTCTCCTGCCCGTGATGGGCGTAGAGGAGAGATGAGAGACACTCTTGAAGCCAGCCGTCGCCAACCGGTCCTGTCCTCCGCCTGTCGCACCAGCGTGGGGCCATCCAACCTGGTCCATTCTTTGATGTTGTCCATCAAATCCTTAACATTTTCTAAAGAATGTCATGATTGTTTTCAGTGTCTTTGCCTTAAATGTTTAGCACTTTTGTTTTCTTGGCGTTCAACTTTAGGCCAGCCTTTTTGCCTGCTGCATCTACGCTGTATAGAATTCTTTTTGTGCTGGTAATGTTGTCTGCTAACAGCGCAGTATTGTCGGCATAGCGCAGGTTTGTAAGATTTTTTCCTCCTATCTTTATGCCCATGCCTTCTATATCAGCATCTCTCATGATTTGTTCCGTGTAGATGTTCAAGAGATATGGTGTGAGTATAAACCTTGTCTAACTCCCCTATGGATGATGAAGAATTTACTTTTGCTTTTCTAATTGTTCCATCTAACTCTAACCTTTGGGTCTTTCCATAATGAGGCAATTAATGCAATGAGGTGTTTGGGGAAAGCCCATTTTGACCGTTGTGTTGAACAGGTGGAGATGATAGACGCTGTTAAAATGCTTTGCTTTAGTCTATGAAGGTGACAAAAGCTTCTTTTTCAGTGCTTTTTATTTTCTCTATGAGTGTTTGTAGCACAAATAACATCAGTTGTACTTCTGTTGGATCTGTAGCCTGCCTGGCAGTCAAATAGTTCTTCTTCTATCTTAGGCTTCAATCTGTTAAGAATATTTATGAGCAGGATCTGACTGGCGTGGCTGATTAAGGCAGTGGTTCTGCAGTTGTTGCAATCTTTGACATTGCCACTCTTGTGAAGCATCACAAATTCTTGAAGTTTCCAATATGTTGGCCACTGATGAGTATTCCAGATTTTACAGCAAAGATGGTGCATTATTTTTAGACCTTCTTTTCCACCATGTTTTAAGTTTTCTTGGAATATTATCAATTCCTGGGGATTTTCATGTTCTTAACTGCTTGGTGACTGCTTCAATTTCACGTAAAAGTGGGTCTGGTTCTGAATCGGGACAGTTTAGGTCAGGGCATATAGCGTCTTGAGGGCTACTGTCCCTAAAAAGTGATGCTCCATATTCATTCCATCTTCATAATATACTCCGGTTCAGTCAGTGACCTGGCACCTTCCTTGCTGTTGATGCACTCATTTCTAGGCTGGGATTTAGTGAACTGAACTTTATTTATCTGTTGGAATAGATCCCTAGATCTTCTGCATTCATTATTTTTGCACATTTTTCCTCTAGCCAATTTTTCTTTTCTCTTCTAATTTTGCTCTTGATTTCTCTTTTGAGTTTTATGTATTCTTCTTTTCTTCCAGATGTGCGAGCTTGGCTTTTCTATTTGGCTAGATCCATAACTTCCTCGCTGATGCAAGGCTTAGTTGGTTTTCTTTTTTTTTTCTTGCCTAACATTTCTTCTGCTACTTCAGTGTTGGTCTCCTTCGTATCTGCCCAAATTTCTTCTGGATACTTGTCGTTTAATGTTCAGTCCTGGATTAAAGCTTCGAAACGATTGCTGACTTCGATCTCAAAACCAGATGCAATGTCTTGATTTTTCAATTTCTCTAGATCAAACTTAGGGGTCTGCTTGGCTTTGTTTTGTTTGTAAGCTTTGAGTCGATTTTTGTGACTAGGTGGTTGATGGCTATCACAATCAGCTCTCGGTTTTGTTTTCGAGCTTAGGACAGTAGTTCTCCATGTCCTGTCTATCTGATTTCTGAATTGTTTTGGTCTTGTTGTCATGGCCTGTTTTTTTGTTTGTTTTTTTCGAGTTTCCAGGTATATCGTCTACGAGAATGCTGTTTAAGAGGGTGTTAGTGATGTCCAATTCATTGGCCCGGCAGAAAGATGCTACCCTATCTCCTGTTTCATTGCGTTTTCCCGGCTCATAAGGTCCTATTCCACACTGTCTGTCCTCACCTTGCCCACTTCGGCGTTCATGTCTCCCATTATTATGCAAAATTCTCTTTTCGGTATTTTATCTTTGGCAGTTTGTAGGTCATTATATAATTGTTCTATCTCTTTCTCTGAGCTAGTGGATGTGGTGGCACATGCCTGGATGATGTTTAAGGCAACTTGCTTTGTGTTGAGTTTAAGAGTTATCAATCGGTCATTGATTGTGCTTTTCAGTGCTGCAGCATGTTGTTTATTCAGTATGATAGCAACTCCGTACAGGCCTTTTTTCCAACTGTAAATGATAGTATGCTCGCCAATGGTGAACTTCCCCTCACCGCTCCATCTGGTCTCACGTAATCCCGTGATGTTCATACCCACTCTTACAAGCTCCGGCAAAATGACATGAAGCTTTCCCATTTCTAGCAATATTTGCACATTCAAGGTTCCGATATTGATGAGCCCTTTCTTTTTCTTTTTGTTGATTTTTATTGAATAGTCTCTACAAGTTTGCTTCCACCAGCTGCTGTCAGATACGTACGTATCGTCATCATAGCTGCCTTTCACATCCTTGGATCGTCTCTCCCCAGTAGCAAATGAGTTTTGTTCTTCCCTGGGGGTCTCAGAAGACACAGACCTACGACTTTTTCCTTTTCTTGGTGTCATCATGTGCACTTTTTGGCAATGATACTTGAGGTGGATTACCATTACCTTCCTCAAACGCAGTGCACATACTGTGCAGGTGTCCTGGCCCTTGTTTCCTTGGAAATCCTCTGCCCACGACCATGAAGAAGAAGCCAACTGTTGTGAAGTACTCTGCCTTCGCCTCCTAATTCGTCCATCCCCTGCTTCCAGAACTTCAGTGGTTGGAGTATTCACAGTATTCACTGTAGGATTGTGAGACCACTGTATAGAAGTGTAGGTACTACCCTATACTTCTATACAGTGGTCTCACAATCCTGCAGTTCTAGAATACTGAAGCCGTTTGGTCCGCGATTGTTATTGGGTATTCGCAGCTAACCCCCATATCTGAGGGTCATTCCCCTATCCGCCACCTGGGGGCGCGTTGGGTCTGGGACAGTCACCCCAAGATTTATCCAACCGTCATTAGTAAAACCTAATTAACTATTTGGGTCCCTCACAGAGAAAAGGAAAGAAGACGACACGGGACCGGAACCCAACGGACAGACTGGCACGCCATTCCTGCTTTCCTTCGGATGTTACGGGCCAGAGACGACGAATACTCAGGACAGGACAGACAGCTGGGCGTTCACATCTTCCAGGTGTTGACGTCCAACCGCTTCTTCTCTTCAACGTCCTAGGGCACCAACCAAACCCAACAACGACGCCGGTGTTTCAGACTAAACTCAATCAACCCTTTTCTGCTTGTCGTCATGCAAGGGCCCGAACCTCACCTCTTACTGGAGAAAGGATATTGTTTTCGATGTATGTTACCAGTTATTACAAACTCAACACAAACATTCAAGTTAAACATGGTACTCGAAGTACACACGAAACATGAGCGAGCAAACTTACAAGAACTTATGAGAGTGCTCATACACACACAGATATGCACAAACGCACATAAACATAAGCACACAAACACGCACAGTATTCCACACCTGCACGCACATACATGTGGCTTTACACATGACTGAGGCGAAATCCGCTCGTGGATTTTATGATTTTCTGGGGGAACAGGTAAGCTTGCTTAAGCCGTGTTCAGTGGGAAAATGGGGCAATTGTGGTTTAACTGTTTTAGAACGACAGGCAGTAGGGTTTTAGAGTAGTATTGGAGATCAGGTGTATCCATGAGATCCACAACGTTTCATGAGCAGTTTACATTTAATCAATATTTTTTGTTTGTCTGTTAATATTTTCTCTGACGAGACAGAAGGTCATCTCACTTCCACAAATTTATACCATATGATTCCATCTTGCAGTGGACAGATCTAGGTATTCAGTTTATTTAGTTCTGTTTTACCTTTTGACTTTGACATCTATTAAAACTTGATTGAAATCTTGTTACAACTAGTATGATATCTATCTACCTATCTATCTATCTATCTATCTATCTTATCTATCTTATTTATCTATCTATCTATCTGTATACCTACCTACCTACCTACCTACATACCTACCTATCTGTCTATCTATTATCTATCTATCTATCTATCTGTCTTTCTATCTATCTATCTATCTGTCTTTCTATCTATCTATCTATCTGTATATCTGTCTGTCTGTCTATCCATCTATCTGTCCAGATATCATAATCATTATTATGTGCTCTGCCGCATGGCGTTGGCAATCATGGCACTCCATACGAATCTATCCCCTCTCTGTCCTGAGCCACTCTGCAAGTTCGTCCAGTATTTTCTCCCTGGGTCTATCTGGTGCTCTCTTTTCCTCCAACTTTCCTGTTGTGACTAGTTGCTCTAATTTCTCTTGCATCATAATAGGTCCCATTAATGCTGCTTGTCTTTTCCTAATCTTCTTTTTTAATATTCTTATTGTGTTTGCCTCCTTCAACTTGTTCAAGACACTCTCGTTTGTTTTCTTTGCTGTCTACGGACCTCTCAATAATCTTCAAAGAAAGCACATTTCAGTTTCCTCAATCTTGTTAACTTTTCGTGTTGACTGTCCACGCCTCACAACTGTACAACGTAACGGTTCTATATAACATTCAAGAACTCTCTTCCTGATATCATTTGATAGGCATTTGTTGGTACGAACGCTTTGAAATCATCTTCTTGAGTACTGTTTCAGCTTGGCCAATTCTACTGGCTATTTCTGATATGCATCTGTCCTCTAGTGAGATAACCGTTCCCAGGTATTTAAACATATCAGCCTGTCTCAATGTTGTGCCATTTGCTGTTATTTTGTATGAGGGAATTTCTTGTCGTTTTGCTGATTACCACGACTTCAGTCTTCCTGCTATTTAGCTTCAGCCCTTTATTTTTGCTTTCTATGTTTTATTATATTCGCAAGATTTTGTAGGTCCTTTTCATTTTCTGCAATTAGAACGGTGTCATCTGCGTAACGAAGATTGTTTAAATTTTGTCCTCCAACCTTTATCTTCGTGCTGGTTTCGCTGTAATGTGAAAACAAATCTGGTGACAAAACACATCCCTGTCCAAACCCTCTTTTGATATTTTGGAAAGAGCTTATAAGGTTCTCTGTTCTGATCGCTGCTATTTGTTCCCAATTCATATTTCTGATTATTCTTAAATCTTTCCCATCAACATTGAGCCTTTCTAGCTGGTTAATCAATTCTTCGTGTCTTACCCAATCAAAGGCCTTGGTACAATCAACAAAACATAAATAGAAATCCTTATTCAACGCCACTGACCCCTCTATGAGAGTTCTTAGGATGTATATGGCATTCACAATTCCTTTCTCTTCGACAAATCCACATTGTTGTGCTATTTCTCTTATGATTCAAAGCCAAGTTATCATTGTATCGGATGTCTTAACCACTTTGCTACTGGACACCTGCTGTACATTGGAAAATTTTAAGTCATGAATTTTTTTTGTTCCTCCTTGGCCATTCCAGCTGGAACGTTTTTTCAGATGCTTCTGGGGTTAAGGGCCAGAAGATCAGAGTCCTCTCCATCCCAGAAATCGAGAGCTTATTCATGAGGTTATAAGCAGATGTGCCTGCCAACCACCTTGCTCCAACATCTAGTTTGAGGACTTTGGCTTGGGAGTCTCCTGCGTGAGAAGGTTGCCAGAGCTTCCGGTGGCATATCGCTTATGCGATTTCTTTAGTTGCTTGATTGTGTCTCCATATGTACCTTTCTTGGGTTGATATTACTTTACGTGAGTTCAGGACTTATTTCACACTTTGTTTGCCTCGACAGAGCAGGCAGCCAAGGACATCTGATTTCCCCCATTTCACCACAGGATGGGAAGTCATACAGATCTGAGAGTGAAGCTGTTCCTGAGAGTGGCCATACGTCATATGTCATTCCAGCTGAAACGTCTTTGGAGTGCCCATGTCCATTGCCCCTCTTGGCCTTGCTGGACTGCCTTTTGGATGTTCTTCATAGTTGTAAATAAGACAAATTGTACCGATGTGTAAATAATGTAATGATATTGGCGGTTTTTAATTGCTGTGCAGTTTTAGTTTCTCAATTGAACGGATATTTGCAATGAATATGAGTACGTTAAAAACGAATATTTATTTTGCTTTTATTATTTTTGTACAGAAATGGAGATTACAGAATAACTTGACCAATACATTTTTTCTGGTATGTGACGAACTCATTTTTAGCGCGCACATCTCCGTGGCCCACTTAACAGACTGTCATTGTTGATCAGCCCCCATACACACAGACACACAGACACTTACGTTTACACACACAAACACAAACCTCTCTCTCTCTCTCTCTCTCTCTCTCTCTCTCTCTCTCTCTCTCTCTCTCTCTCTCTCTCTCTCTCTTACTTGCCTGAAT
The DNA here is from genome assembly GCA_030674185.1 of Monoplex corrugatus. Taxonomy (NCBI): domain Eukaryota; kingdom Metazoa; phylum Mollusca; class Gastropoda; order Littorinimorpha; family Ranellidae; genus Monoplex; species Monoplex corrugatus. The sequence continues at coordinate 23,038,548 of JAPXFY010000021.1, forward strand.
GTGGGAACACTGTTCTGATATTTTTTGTTGTTATTTTCTTTGTATTATGTAGTAGTGGTAAAATGGATGATTGTTCATTATATATGATTTGAATATGTTCGACTGTTCAAGGAATGGATGTTCGATATTTTTTTTGATTATGCGTGAAGAATTTGCGCACATACAAAGAGTGGATTATGTGTCGCCTACTGGAAAATTGTTATCCCCCTTGTCAAAAGACCTTTTCGGGTAATGACAATAAACAGTTTCAGTTTCAGTTTCAGTTTCAGTTTCTCTCTTACTTGCTTGGCTACCGGCAAGACGGAATTTCAACAGGGACATCCATCTTGGTTAGAAGGTACGTTAAATGCTCTGCTGAAGGACATGTCACTAAAGTCCTTCAAAATCGAAGGAAAAGGCAAACTGACAGTGATCGTCCTGCAAACTGACAACACCAACCAGTCAGCCATCTGTTGTCACACAGACGGGAGATCACAATACTGCCGTGTTTCGCTGCAAGTGTCCATAGCAGATCAACAGGGACAAGATAAGGGCTGTGATGTACAGGCATACACAGGAACAGAAGGCAAGTGAAAATACTACATCTCCTTCATGTTTATTTTTGTTTACCCCGCCCAGTTTATACTACCGACTGACAACAACACTGTGTTTGAAAGCGGCAAGTGGATGAGAAGGGTTTTCAAACATAAGAAACTGCTATCACTTTTCATGGTAGTTATAATGCACAGATTTACCTTCTTCAAACTCTTGATGAGGTTGCCAGACACGTCTATATAGGCGAGGGAGCCAGACTTGCCAATGTTCTTGGGCAAGGCACGGATCCTGTTGTTGGAAGCCAGCAAAGTAGTCAGAGCAGAACACTTGTGAATAGCTGGTGGCAGCTTCTTGATGGAGTTGTTGGTGATATCCAGTCGAACCAGTTTCTTGAGACGGGAAACAGACGCTGGGAAGGTGGACATGGCGTTGTTCTTTACGTCGATGTCTCCCAGATTCTCAAGGGCAGCGAGTGCTTTGGGTAGCCGCTTCAGGCGGTTGTTCTCAGCACTGAAGCGCACTACCAATGCACTCAGCTCCTCGTTGTCGTAAATCTCTATGGGCAGTGATTTCATATTGGCTGTGCTGAAGTTGAGAAACACCTGTAACGTAACATGTATACGTCAGCAAGCAAGCGCCACACACACACACACACACACACACACACACACACACACACACACACACACACGCACACACACACCACACACACACACACACACAAACAAACAAACAACAAACACAAAGAGGGAGACAGAGAGTGTGAGAGAGAGAAGAGAGAGAGAGAGAGAGAAAGAGAGAGAGAGAGAGAATGATACTTCAAGTGTTTCAAGTATATTTTAAGACAGTAACAAAAGTGCGTAACACAAAGTGTCGGGCTGCCCAGCTCCCCCACCCCTGCTTTATAAACAGTAGCTTCATGTTCTGGATATGGGTGCTTCAAAAACCACTCGTCATCTATCTATCTATTTATCTATCTATCTATCTTTCTATCTTTCTATCTATCTATCTATCTATCTATCTATCTATCTATCTATCTATCTATCTATCTATCTACTATCTATCTATCTATCTATCTATTTGTTCTCTCTCTCTCTCTCTCTCTCTCTATATATATATATATATATATATATACATATATACACATATACATATAAATATATATGTATGTATGTATGTATGTATGTATGTATCTATGTGTTTGTGTGTGTATGAACATCTTGTTCTCCATCTTCATTTTTAATTTTTTTGTCATCTTCTTTTGAGCCTGTTAATCTGTTCGTCTGCCTTTGCTCTACACATCTGCCCCACGTATTCATGATTATCATAAACCATTTATTGTCAGAGGAGCATAAAAGTTATACTGACATAACCCCATGTAGTCATTGAAAATTAGCAACAGCAACGTCGATAACTTATTCTTATTGTTGCTTAAAACCCAGCCGATTGTGTAGAGCCATATCAGGGCTACAACCGTTTCAATACAAACACAGTACTTCAACAGGAAAAGAAAATTAAATACACACATCAATGCATTTGCGCGCATAATCTAAGGAGATGCTCCTGGCGTTGACCACTCCGTCCAATTTATCACACAGGCTTGTCATATTGGTAGATGTGATGCGTCTAGTGTGTTGGCTTCGGCCTGCACCGCTGGCTAGCACTGTTGTGCGAAAAGAAGAGCAATGTGTAAGTCTCTTCCTGTCAGTACATAGCCTCTCCATCAGCAAGCCCTACGCTGTGCCTCCTCGTGGCGACAGGCGGCAACTGAGCACCTCACGGACTCAGGCTGAATCTCGTAGGACTCGGAGGAGGTCTGGCCCCCAGACGTGAGGCATGCAGGCCCACCGGCGTGTGGACACGCCCTGGTGCCCACGAACCAGATCCCCAAGCTATGGGTAAATAGCTCCACTGGTTTGTGGACATCTCGGGAGAGAGTAAGGGAGTTAACCCTAAAAAAAAAAACCGATGGAAGGCAAGGGGAAACCACCATCGTAGTTTTTCCCCAGGAAAACCATGGACAGGAGAAAGAAAAAGAAGAAAGTTAACGACGTCAAAAGGTGCTCCTGCGGAGCACCTTCGTCCGGTAGGGACTGTCACGCGGCGCAGGTGACACCAGACCGTCAGCCAGCTACTGCGACCAAAATCAAAATTAAATTCAAAATAGCAACATGGAATATAAGGACAATGCTACAGAAAGGTAAATTAGACAACATCAAAATGGAGATGGAAAGGCTTAACATTAGTATTTTAGGACTGGGGGAAGTGAGATGGAAGGGGGCAGGCATGATAACTTCAGGGGAATATACAGTGATATACTCTGGTGGTAATTCACATGAAAGAGGAGTAGGCATCATAATGGACAAAGACAAATCAAAAGCAGTTACTGGGCAGTGTCCGACTGGGCAGTGTCCGACAGAGTTTTACTGGTCAAATTCGGAGGCAAACCTTTTGATATCAACATCATACAGGTGTATGCACCAACATCCGCAAGTACTCCGGAAGACATCGACAACTTCTACGAAGTTTTAGAGATGGCCAAGGTCCAATGTAAATCACAAGAAGTTACAGTCATAATGGGAGATTTTAATGCTAAAGTGGGACAGGATAGGGTGGAGGATATAGTTGGACCTCATGGCCTTGGTGCACAAAATGAAAGAGGGGGGAAGCTTGTAGAATGGGCACAGATGAATGAGTTCATAGTAGGAAACACCTGGTTTGAGCAGCCTAACAGAAGAAAATGGACTTGGATGATCCAGGAGATAATACCAAAAATCAAATTGACTACATCCTGATCAACAAAAGATTTAGAAATTCTTTACTGTCAGCAAAAACACTACCAGGCGCAGACTGCAACAGTGACCACAATCCTGTAGTGTGAAGGTTTAGGCTGAAATTGAGGAAAAGGAAACAGACCAAAAGCAACATCAAACTAAACCTTGGACTCTTAAAGACAGATGAAATGATACGTTAAAAATGTAATGTACATGTTCAAAACAAATTCAGTGCTCTGGAAGACGTTGGTGACAGTGAGGAACAATGGACAAAGTTGAGAAGTTCGATAAATGAAGCTTGTGAAGAAATCCCTAAGGCAAATAGAAAAGCAAAAAAGAGTTGGATGACTAATGAAATTTTGGGCCTGATGGAGGACAGGAGGAAGGCAAAGAGAAACGAGGAGATATACAGGAAGATAAACAAAGAAATCAGGTATAGGTGCAATGAAGCTAAGGAAGCTTGGCTGAAAACAAAATGCAAAGAGATAGAAGAACGACACAAAATGGATCCTCAGGGTTTGTACAGACGTATTGAAGAAATTGTCCACAGGAAAAATACATGCACATCAACTGGTTGCTTAAAATCGAAAGATGGCACGCTTATCATGGAAAAAGACAAAATATTAGATACATGGGGAGAGTACATTAAAGACCTTTTTGAGGATGACAGAAACGAAGAACACATTATAAAAAAGAACTTTGAAGGACCACCAATAATGAAAGATGAAGTTAGAGCAGCACTGAAAAAGATGAAACCAGGAAAAGCCCCCGGACCAGACAACATTACTACAGAGATGATTGAAGCCCTGGAGGAATTTGGCATAGAGAAAATAACAGTCCTCCTAAATGAAATTTATGACACTGGAAAAATCCCCAAAGATATGTCAAAATCAATTTTCATTGCACTTCCAAAGAAGACAGGGGCTATAGAATGCGAACTCCATCGCACAATCAGTTTGATGAGTCATGTAACAAAAATCCTGTTAAGAACAATCATGATGAGGACAAGGAATAGAATCAAAAGAGAAATAGCAGAAGAACAGTGTGGATTTGTGGAGGGGAAAGGAACTATTAATGCCATATACATCCTAAGAACTATCATAGAGAGGTCAATTGAGATGAATAAGGATTTGTATTTATGCTTTGTTGACTATACCAAGGCTTTCGATCGGGTACGACATGAAGAATTGATCAACCAACTGGAGAGACTCAATGTTGATGGAAAAGATTTACGAATAATCAGGAATATGTACTGGCAACAAACAGCTGCAATGAGAATAGAAAACAATATAAGCTCTTTCCAAAACATCAAAAGAGGAGTCAGACAGGGTTGTGTTTTGTCACCAGATCTGTTTTCACTATATAGCGAAACCATCATGAGAAACCTAGAAGAAGACCCTGGATTAAAGGTTGGAGGGAAAATGATAAACAACATTCGGTACGCAGATGACACGTGCTAATTGCAGAAAATGAAAGGGAACTACAAAACCTTGTGAATATACTAGAAACAGAAAGCAAAGGTAACGGGTTGGAACTAAACAGCAGGAAGATTGAAGTCATGGTGATCAGTAAAAAACATGAAATCCCCTCATGCAAAATAAAAACAAATGGCACAACCTTGACACAGGTTAATAAGTTCAAATACCTGGGAACGGTCATTTAATCAGACGGCAGAAGCACATCGGAAATAGCTGGCAGAATCGGCCAAGCCAAAACAGCATTCAAGAAGATGACAAACATTCTTACCAACAAATGCCTATCAATTAACATCAGAAAGAGAGTCCTTGAATGTTATATAGAACCAATACTGTTGTACGGATACGAGGCGTGGACAGTCAGCAAGCAAAGCCAGAGCAGGATCGAGGCAGCCGAGATGTGGTTTCTCAGAAGAATGTTGAGAGTTCCATGGACAGCAAAGTAAACAAACGAGACAGTCTTGATGGAGGCAGACACAAATAGATCACTCATAAGGAAGATTAGGAAAAGACAAGCAACATTTATAGGCCATTTTATGAGGAAGGGGGATTTGGAGCACCTGGTCACAACGGGAAAGCTGGAGGGAAAGAGAGCAGCAGGTAGACCCAGGGAGAGAATGCTGGACGGACTTGCAGAGTGGCTGGGGATGAAGAGGGTGGGGGAGATGCTGGGGGCAACGAGAGATAGAGATGGTTGGAAGTCCATGGTCGCCAACGCCATGCGGCAGGGCACCTGATGATGATGAATCTAAGGAGATGCTCCTGGCGTTGACCACTCCGTCCAATTTATCACAAAGGCGGTTTAAAAACATACCTGAATACAAATTTAAGCATAACTACGGACGCTAGAACATATATAAAAACAGGGCTTAATTATCTAAAATTGCTTTCGCATATCTCATTTCCCTAGAACCAAAAATGCACTTAATGTAATGTACCCAACAGAAAGTATGTAACACTTTATTGAACACATACAGGTAAATGGACCAGCAAGACAGAAACAAAGGGAATGACAGAAAAGAGGATATTTCTAGCACAGAACTTCCAGAAGATGGCGATACAATTTATACTAAAAGAGCCCCGGCATCCCTACTGGGAAGGGAGGGGGGAGGTCCAATAATTTCTAGCCTTATCAATGTCATTGAGATTCCCACTAACTGCTGTACGCTGACGCCTATAGTGTAAATTTGTTCTTTGCCTGTTTTGTTTTTTTCCTTATGCACGCCAGGTGTCAGGGCAGAGCTAAGTCTCTTCTACAGTATGACAGTACGATCTGCGCCCGTCTCCGCTGCCTTGTGGTTTACCCCTTGGGTGGGGAAAGGCTATGGGAGTAAACCCAGACAGAAAATCCCGCAGCCACATACTGCATAAAGGGCATTGCCACAGAGCACTGTTTGTGGTTTTGGCCATATGCTGCGACTTGCCATCTACAGTTTAGCCGTATGTGTTTCCTGTGAGAACAGCTGTCTTACCTCGGTTTGCTCTGGACTTGTGGAGGCAGGTGGAGTAAGTTGCTGAGGCTCTGCGCAAGCAACAGCAACTTACATGTGTCCATGGCACCTAGCGCCAACCCCCCTCACAAACATGACAGACACATGTAAACAATGGCCCTCAGTCCCAAGCGGTTGTGGAACCACTGCTCAAGGTAGCGGGCAGACAGGGAAAGGAGCAGAGGATGCTAAGAATCTCTGGGTTCGGACAGTTTCGGTTTCTCAAGATGTCGTCACCGTGCACAGAATGAATTCCATATGCACTAACGTCACAGGTGCCATGTGATGGAGAAGATCCAGAATGATCACGGCACAAGTCTTAAGCCTGCACATAAACCCACGAGCTGGGCAGGCTACCGCCAACGGAAACAGACCGCTAAGCCCTTGATTGTTGCTGCTCGGAACGTGCGAACTCTCCTAGATAGAAAAGAGGCCAACCGATCAGAAAGAAGAAACACCTTGGTAACACGACAGCTCCAAAGATACAAAGTTGACATTGCTGCCATCAGCGAGACAAGATTTTAAGACAGGTTGGATCTGGATATACTATGTACTGATCAGCTGAAAGGAAGGCAGGTGTCGAGTTCGCAGTAAGGACCCCTTTCGTCTCTCAACTTGAGTCACAGCCCCCGGGTATCAATGACAGAATCATGACTATGAGGCTCCCCTTATCAGACAATGCATATGCTACTTTGGTAAGTGTCTATTTCCCCACCATGACAAATCACGATGAAAACAAAGAAGCCTTCTACCAACAGCTTCATGAAGTTGTACGAAGCGTACCTGCTAGTGATAAGTGGATCATCCTGGGGAATTTCAACGCCAGAATCGGCTCAAATCACGCAGCATGGGCTGGCATCATTGGTCAGCATAGTATCAGTCATGAGAAATCAAATGGCAAAACTTCTGCTTTCACTATGCTCCCAGCAAATCTCTCAGTCACAAGTACATTCTTCCAACTGAATGGTGTTTACAAAACCACCTGGATGCATCCAAGATCGAAGCACTGGCATCAAATAGATTTTATCATCTGCAGACAACGTGATCTGCGTGACTTTCATATCATCAGAGCAATGAGAGGTGCCAAATGCTCGACAGACCACCTTCTCCTCAGATCAAAGATGAACCTCCAGGTGCGAAGAAAAAGAAACCTCCCAAAAAAACTGGATGTCAGGAAAATCAATAACCCTGTGGCATAACAGCTGCCTTACAGAATGAACTCTCAAAACGTCTAGAGCAATTTACCATCGCCAAAGGAGAGACAGAAGAAAACTGGGCCAAATTAAGAAATGAAGTTGACACCGCCACCAAAGAGACAATAGACGTCTTCAAAAGACATCACCAGGACTGGTTTGATGACTACGATTCTGAAATTCAGTCTTCTTGCTGAGAAGTATGCTGCACGCAAGAATTGGCTAGTGGGCAAAGTCTGACTCAAAGCAGGACAAATTCCACTATCTCAGAGGAAAAGTCAGAAGTGATTGCGTTCCATGAAGGATGAATGGTGTTTTCCACCATTCATCCTTCATGGAACGCAAACAGGAGATCCAGGGTTATGCTGACTAAAAAAGTGCCAAGCTCTTCTACAGCCTGAGGGAGATATATGGGCCATCACAGAGAAGAGCAGTCCGAATCCGGAACCTGCAGGATGAGCTCCTGATTAATAATGAGGCAATAAGTAAGAGATGGTCAGAACACTTCGAGCAGCTCCTTAACAAGTCTTCATAGATTGACCCCAAAGTCAATGAAGAGATCCCAGCAAGACCCTACATATGGAACTTGACGACCCACCCACGGAGAATGAGGTGACAGAAGCAATTGCAAAGTTGCAACGTGGTGAATCAGCAGGCTCCGATGGTATTCTGCTTGAAGTTTTTAAAGCAGGTGGTCAGCCGTTGATACATAAGTTTACTGAGTTCCTTTGTACGTGCTGGGAAGATGACTGTTTACCCGCAAGATCTGTAAGATGCCAGAATGGTGCACCTGTACAAAGGCAAAGGTGACAAGTCCAGCTGTGACAACTATCATAGGATCTCCCTTTTGAGCATTGCAGGCAAGATCCTCTCCAAGGTCACCTTAAATAGGTTGAATACCCATCTTCTTGATGAGACAGTACCAGAAAGCCAGTGTGGTTTTCGCCAGAACAGAGGGACAGTCGACATGATATTCGCTGCAAGACAGATCCAAGAGAAATGTAAGGAACAAAATATGGACTCTACATCCTCTTTGTCGACCTCACCAAGGCGTTCGACACAGTGTCACGCCCAGGACTGTGGAACATACTTCCTCGAACTGGAATCCATCCCAAGATGATAAAAATAATCAAATGCTTTCATGATGGCATGAACATAAGATTAGTCAACGGCAGTGAAGATGATGAGTTCCCCGTCACTAATTGAGTCAAGCAAGGATGCGTTCTCGCTCCAACACTCTTCAGCTTCCTTTTCAGCATGATGCTTCTCTCTGCCTTTAAAGATTCAGATCAAGGCATCCAACTCACATACGGGACAGATGGAGGTATCTTCAATACTCAACGCCTGAAGGCAAAGACGAAAGTCACTAAATCACTTGTTCGTGACCTCCTGCATGCTGATGACTGTGAGTCCTGGACTCTCTACCGTAGGAATGTCAAGCTACTAGATCAGTTGCCTACTCAGAGGATGATCTTCAAAGACTTACACATTCTCTGTCTGCGGCCACTAAACGCTTTGGACTCACAATAAGCATCAAGAAGACTGAAGTTATGTTTCAACCTGCAAAAGGATCAACAGGAACATGCCTGAAATAAAGATCGAGGTCTTTAACAATGTTGACTCCTTCACCTATCTTGGTAGCAGTCTCTCCTCTTCCAACAGTCTCGATAAGGAGGTATCCAACCGCATCTCTAAGGCAAGTGCTTCTTATGGCAGACTCCACAATCGAGTATCGAACGAAAGGGGCTTGAAACTGTAGTCCTGCCTGCATTGCTGTATGGATGCCAGTCCTGGACTCTACCGTAGGAATGTCAAGCTACTAGATCAGTCTCACCAGCACTACCTCTGATGTATCTTAAACATTAAATGGTACAACAAGAGTCTCAAACGTGAATGTATTTTTCCAAGTCCAGATGCCAAGCATAGATGCACTGCTAACATAGTCTCAGCCAAGATGGTCTGGACATCTCGTGCGCATGCAAGATAACAGGCTTCCAAAGGAGCTCTTCTACGGTGAACTGACAAAGGGCCATCGACCAAGAGGACGGCCAAAGCTTCGCTACAAACACACCCTGAAAAAAAATCCCTCTAAAAATGTGACATTGATGAAGAACACTGGGAAATCGTGGCCACAAACAGGTCTGAATGGAGGCAAGCTATTTGCAAGGGAACAGAAGCTTATGAAAATGAAAGACGAAGCAGCCAAGTGGAAAAGCGTGCAGCAATAAAGGCCAGAATCATTCTGCAGAGCGTTCCACTGAGTGTCCAGTATGCGGCCGCCTGTGTGCTTCAGACTTTGGCTTGAGATCGCACATGAGGATACACAAATAAAGTGCTAGGTTGGACTTTATCGACCACGATAGTTGACCATATATAATACATACATATATATATATATATATATATATATATATATATATATATATATATATATATATATATATGCACTCCTAATGATAGTAGACAGCTCCCTCTCCATTCTTCCACCTTTGTTTTATAGAAGTAATAAAATCAAGCTTTAGTTCATTGTCTCGTTTCGTGATTAAACTTGTTTTTGGTAGGCTGAAGTTTGACGAGGGTGTTTTAATGTTTTGAATTTGGTTCTGGTAATGCAAATTGTCATAACCATATGTTGGATCATAGGTGAGTAAAGTGGTAGAGAACTTACTACTTTTGGGTGAGTTGTTTGAGGGCGGATCCCGCTCTTCTCCTTCGATGCTTTATATCCCCAACTCTGAAAAGTTGGATTTCCTCTCAGTTGGGTTAGCTGAGATTGCACACACTAACTTTTCCGAATCAGGCTTGGGCTTGTACAGTGCACTTGGAAGGTGGTAGTCCTACCTCTACGCCATTATTACACACACACACACACACACACACACACACACACACACACACACACACACACACACACATTCACACACACACACACACACACACACACACACACACACACACACACACACACACACACACACACACACACTTGTAACCCCCACCTACCCCTATTTATTTCCTTGTTAAGATTTTCATTACTCCTCGACTGTTACAACGTTTTTAATTTAATTCGATAAGATACTTCTCTTCTCCCCATTCTGCCCCTCCCTGATGACTTGCCATACGCCAGCACAGGCACTTTCATGCTCGTAGCACACACACACACACACACACACACACACACACACACACACACACACACACACACACACACACACACACACACACACACACACACACACACACACACACACACAACCGTGCACAAATTGATGTAATCTGATTTGTTCTAAACTTCCGATCGCTTTTCTCTCGCCCGTTAAATCGTTTGATGTAACCTTATATGGATTCATTTATTCATTTATATTGTTTATTCATTTATCGATTTCTTTCTTTATTTGTCAATTCATACATATTTCCTTTCGTCTAAAAGCATATATGTGAATAGACGTTAAAAGAAACAACGAACGAACGAACAAACAAACAAACACACACACACACACACACACACACACACACACACACACACACACACACACACACACACACACACACACACACACACATACACACACACACACACACACACACACATACATTGTTTTTGGTAGGCTGAAGTTTGACGAGGGTGTTTTAATGTTTTGAATTTGGTTCTAAACTCAGCTAACCCAACTGAGAGGAAATCCAACTTTTCAAAGTTGGGGATATAAAGCATCGAAGGAGAAGAGCGGGATCCGCCCTCAAACAACTCACCCAAACACACAAACAAACAAACAAACACACAAACACACACACACACACACGCATACCACACACACACACACACACACACACACACACACACACACACACACACACATACACATACACACACAAAGAGAGAGAGAGAGAGACAGACAGACAGACAGACCGACAGCTAACCCAACTGAGAGGAAATCCAACTTTTCAGAGTTGGGGATATAAAGCATCGAAGGAGAAGAGCGGGATCCGCCCTCAAACAACTCACCCAAACACACAAACAAACAAACAAACACACAAACACACACACACACGCATACACACACACACACACACACACACATACACATACACACACAAAGAGAGAGAGAGAGAGAGAGAGAGAGAGAGAGAGAGACAGATAGACCGACAGACAGAGAGAGAGACAGAGACAGACAGACCGACAGACAGAGAGAGAGACAGAGACAGACAGAAACAGAGAGAGAGAGAGAGCAAATTTAAACCATTTTACGTCAAGGGAACTTTATAAAAAAGCATCCAGTCTGCCAAGTTGTGAAAGGGTACCGGATTTTCTTCCGACATAGAGAAGGTAAAGCAACGAGGGAGAGGAAAAGGGCTCCGCCTTCATAATACTGGCTATGAGAAAAGCTGAAGGCCACTATTACCTCAGAGTTATGGGAAACCATGGTCAGTGTTCAAAAGATACGTAAAAGCATTTATCAGCTTATTAAAAATGCCATAAATGTTAAACTGGACGCTCCTGGTGCAGTTGAGCTTCCTTCCCCTCCCTTTTAACAATATGAATATAAAGAACATATGGACCGGAAATAACAACTGGTCAAAGTTAAATACAACAATAATAGCCTACGTCACATTCAGACTGATAACAATTTTTTTTCAGATATATGGGAAACAGTAAGCGCCACCTAGTCAACTATAATCTGAATCAGAGTGACTGCCAACATTCAAGCAAATATTAATCAGAAAAATAGATAAAGAGAACCAGAAGGTGAATTTGACATAACAAAACAAAATAGGCGCAAATTTTCTGACCTTTGTCAAATGTATATAAAAGACAACTAAGAACAAGTGCACAACACCTAGCACAACAAAACAGTAGACAACTTCCCAAACGTAGTGTTGAGCAGGTGAAAATGGCAGATGTGTATCAACTATTATGTGATCAGCTGTTATGCATCACCAGATGTAATCAATTTCAGTTTTAGTTTCAGTTTCTCAAGACGATGTCTCCGCGCTGGGAACGAATTCCATATGCACTAACGTCACAGGTGCCATGTGTATGATGATCATGGCACAAACCTTTAAACTGCACTTAAACCCATGAGCTGACCAGGACCTGAGGCCCTACCTGGCCTATGTTTTACTTAGTCTATATTTTATACTGGTATTGTATCAGCCCATCAAAGGACTAATCTTAGTTACATGTAAATGACATGCGTATCTGTGTATCGAATCTTCAAACAAAGGAACACAACTAGGTATTCTGTATAAACTCGTCTCACAATACCAAGCCTTGGCTGTCTATCAACTAGGTGAAGACAATAATTTCTTAATCATAGCCCCGCCAGTCTATCGTTCATTTTCGAGGAAAGAAAAGAGGAAACAGACAGGTATGTATGTATGTATGTATGTATGTATGTATGTATGTATGGTATGTATGTATGTATGTATGTATGTATGTTGTACACTATCAAAATTAAGTACTGCTGAAGTATGATGGACACTACCAAAGCCAATTCCATGTTGATGCTTGATGGACAATATCAAGTCCCTGATGAGTCCTAGTGGACAATATCAAATATCGAATCTGTATTGAGGCCTGATGGATACTACCAGTACGAAGTCCCTGTTGAGGCCTGATGGACACTACCAAGTCCCTGTTAAGTCTGATGGACACTACCAATACCAATTCTATGTTGAGGCCTGATGGACACTTTGGCGTCCGTGTTGACAGACATAAATAAGTCCATGTCGGGACCTTGATAGATACTGTGAATGCCTGTTACATTCCAAAAAGAGTTACTCAATATGAAAGTGCGAAGGCCGATAAGATAAGTGTGACGTCAAAATGTGTCTGTCGATTCAGCTACTCTCCGCTGTTCGTTCTTGAAGATTGGTTTGTGTTTCACTCGATAATGAATCGAGAATATTTGTTTTGGTTTATGCTAACACTGAAAATATATGTTTTAAGTTTGATTTCGCTGTATGGAAATATGTAGAATCCTTTGGAACAATCTAGAAATGACAAGAAAATTGTAGAATACCTTAGACCTTTCTGGAATTTTCCGGAAATCATAAACAAATTTAATCTGTACAATGATTGGCTAGAATTACAGGACATTCTGGAAAGGGAAGGTTTGAGAATGAGGCTATGATTGGCTGAAAATCTAGGGAAAAGCCGAGAATATTCGGGAACTTTCCATGATGTTATAAATAAAGCGTGACTGTGAGTAGAGAGAGAGAGAGCGATCCGAAGAATTAAAGTGTAATCCTGCTGTCAGGGATAGAGAAGTTGCTGTAGATTGGTGGAGTTGCTGTATGTAAATTTGAGGGCTAAAGAAGAAGAATTCTGCAAACTAGGAGTGGTGCATCGAATGTGTGAAGTATTTACCCGGTTCCTGTTGTGTTTTCTACGTTCTTCAAATAAAGGATCATTTTCGTTTAACAAGGACTGGTGTATTTTGTCTCTGAGAAGAATGATCAACTGCTAGATCTTCACGAACCTGCATAATCTGCAAAACACTGCCAGTCACCTATATCTTTACGTGGGACAATGCCAAACATCTGGTGTCATGATTTTGGCTTATGCTGCCATCCTGCCAATTACTCTGACCAACGATGGGAGTGTTCATGCAAAAAAAACTGTTGACAGTGTGATAACTACGCATGCTGCTTTCGACGACGATCTACATTTTTATTTTTGTCCGTCAAGATAAATAATTTATGAAAGGCTTCATTTTACCCATAAAGACGAGATTAATATGTACAATTTTGCTTATCTGCGAAACCAGAATTTGCTTCATAAATGATTTCATTTTTGTGGTAGATTTTTTTCGAATGTACAGGGAAATATAATATCAAAGGGAGTTGAACTTGTTGGTTTTCTTTACTATTGCTCGTACTGGTTACCTCCCATGCTTAGCTCCTTGAATCGTCTCGTCTTTTCTGTCAAGTAGAGGTACCGAATAATTTGCATTGGTTTGACCCTTATAGACTTTGCTCTTGCAGATTATTTTTCAGAGTATGTGTGAGTTTGCCATTTCTCTTTCTTCACATGGAATGTGGCGCGGGACGTGGCTTATTACTGCTTTCCGGTCCGCTCTGCCTGTGGACCTGTCTTGTCACTTCGTATGGAACACTGGAAGATGTGTCACTTGTAGTATATTTATAAAGGCGGATACACTTTCTTCTGGAAAGGCAAAGCTCATGATGAAGAAAGAATTCATGGGATAGAACTAACAATCAAGTCATCGCTCCCTAATGTCATCAACGAACGACTGATGAAGCTCCGCTTCCCACTGAATGCCTCCCGGCATGTCATGGTCATCGGTGCATATGCCCCAACACTGATCAGCAGTGATGAAGCGAAGGAAACCTGAACAAGTTTGTGAAGGCTGTATCCCCTTGAGATACGCTCATACTGTTGGCGACTGCAACTCGAGAGTCGACATTGACTATACATACTGGAAGGGCGTGATGGGACCACATGGTACAGGAAACGTGAACTCAAATGGCCTGCTGCTCCTGAGTCTCTGTGGAGAGAATAACTTGACAATCAACAACACCCTGTTTAGGCAAGCTAACAAGTACAAATCAACTTGGAATTGGATGCATCCGAGGTCGAAGCAGTGGCACTTGACTGACTGTGTCATCTGCCGCAGACCTGATGCTAGAGACTTAAGGAATACCAGGGCCATGCGAGGAGCAGAATGCTGGACCGACCACAGTCTTGTCAGGTCGGTCAAGCTCTGCATCGCTCCCATCCATTAGTGGAAACCAAGTTCGTCTAGCCATCATTCAAAATCGCCAAGTCACCGAGACCACTTTGTGAGCAGCCTGGATGAGACAAGCTGGCATGCCATGGGCCACTCACTGGAAGTCTGACGCAACAATGGGACCAATTCAGCGCGTTGGTGAAAGAGGCAGCCCAGTCTGCACTCGGCCCAAAGACGAGATTGCACCAGGACTGGTTCGATGAGAATGATGGAGCCGTCCCCACCTTCTGGATGAGAAGCAGAAGGCATTCATAGTCTGGCAGAATGACATTTCGTCCACCTCTAAGGGAGACCGCTTCAAGCACCTCCAATATCAAGCTCAATCCTGGGCATCAAATGGCAGGACACGATCACAAACCTTGAGGTCCTGGACTGTGCAGAAACCACTAGCAGCGAAGCCATGATCCTGAAAACCCAGCTTACATGGACGGGGCATATCATCCGGATGGACAATGACAGAATCCCAGAGCAACTCCTCTATGGCGAGCTCTGTAACGGAAAGAGAAAGCAAGGTAGGCCATTTCAACGTTTCAAAGACTGCAATAAAGGCAAGCATCGCCTACACCGGAATGGCCCCCAAACAGCTTGAATAATGCACACAGGATCGAAATGGATGGCGTTCCGTGACGCGCGAAGCAGCAGAGACATTTGAAGACAACCGACGTGACAGCATCACTGAGGCCCGTGCAAAAAGGAAGGCAGCAGTGGAAGTACCCCTCCAGACGTCTTTGCCGTTCCCGCCTTGGACTCTACAGTCACCCTTCGAGTTTACCCCCTGCACATAGTCATTGTCGAACCCGACAGACCACGGTTGTACGGTTGTGAGGCGTGGACAGTCAACACGCAAAGTCAGAACAAGATTGATGCAAGTGAAATGTGGTTTGTAAGAAGAATGTTGAGAGTTCCATGGACAGCAAAGAAAACAAACGAGACAGTCTTGAAGGAGGCAAACACAAGAAGAACAATTTAAATGAATAAGGTTAGGAAAAGACCAGCAACATTTATAGGACATTTTATGAGGCAAAAGAAAGTAGAGCAGCTAGTCACAACAGGAAAGCTGGAGGGAAAGAAAGCACCAGGTAGACACAGGGAGAAAATATTGGACGCACTTGCAGAATGGTTGAGGACAGAGAGGGTGGGAGATATACTTGCAGCGACAAGGGTTAGATTCGTATGAAGGGCCATGATCGCCAACGCCGTATTTAGATAATCATCTTAAGTACAGCACAGACATATCACACATCACTCACGTGCATTATTAGATCCCTAAGCTCCGCAAACACAATTCACACAGGCCTACTTACACACCCATATCCCCCACAACTCAACAGCACACACCATCAAATTACAATTCTATGTTCACTTCACATTAGAACCATCTGTTATGCGATCTTTTTTTTTCTGCAGAGAATGTAAATTACTTAAGTCTGGCAATTGCAGAAGGCCAAACAAGCACGTATCTATCAGTAATACCAGACCAGTTGTATACTATATATATATATATATATATATATATATATATATATATATATATATATATATATATATATTGTGTGTGTGTGTGTGTGTGTGTGTGTGTGTGTGTGTGTGTGTGTGTGTGTATGTGTGTGTGTGTGTGTGTGTGCGTGTGCGAGCGCGCGCGCGCGTGTATACATAAAATAGGAAAAGAAAAGTTTTTTTCGGGGGGGCGAGTCACGTTCACGACAGACGTTGGCCGCACCGACAAGCCTCTTCGTTATTTATGAATCAGTAATAGTGAGACTCCGTTGAAACAACGGTGTTACGTGCCTGTCCGTGAGCTATCTATCGATACGATTTTGATCTCCAGTGATTAGCTACCGAGTAATGCACTGATTTTTTTCTGTGGACGGTAAATTGTGTGTACACAGTATGGAGAAACTTGAACAGTGAAAATAAAATGACTGACGCTAGATCCGGAGAGAGGAGGTCCCCATGCCCCTCCTCCCCCCCTCCCAACTTCTTCTATTGAAGAAAGTAACGTTAGTGTCTGTGGAGAGCAAAAGAATCGTAGATACAGAAACGTAAACACGTATTGGCCACTTATGATGATGTTGAACTGAGAGAGAACTGAGAAGTGTTTAGAAAATTTGGTAACGAAAGATGATTTCATATGCATTAAAGATGAGACCAAAAGTGTGAAAACACTATTTAAAGACACGATTGAAAAACTGGAAGGCAAATTGTTTGATACTGCGTTTCACAGTGAAGAAAAATGGAATGGTAGGCCTCCCTCGGTCATGGCTGACCATGGACAAAGTACATCCGTTCTAATGTCTAGATAGGCTGTCTGCTTGGTGCAAGCAGCGTCGCCTGTGACTGTAGAGACCAATAAGAGAGAGGCAGTCTCTGTCGCAGCGGTCGCATGTGTATGCTGATGCTGGTCTGTTGGCTGTCATCCCTTTTTTTCTGCGAACTCGCTTTTCTGCTGCAGCAGCTGACAGTTTGTCTTCACCAATCCGCAGCTGTTTCTTGAGAGTGGTTCTCCAGCTGTTGCGGTTGTCTGTGAGGTCCTCCCAGGACTCGGTGTTGATCTCCAGCGCCTTCATGTCACGTTTGCAAACATCTTTGTATCTCAGCTGTGGGCGGCCAATGTTTCTCTGCCCTGTGGCAAGCTCACCATAAAGGATGTCTTTTGGGATGCGACCATCTTCCATGCGGCGAACGTGGCCCAACCAGCGCAGCCGACGCATGGTTGGGAGGCCAGCGCGGGTCAGGACTTCGGTGTTGGTCACCTTGTCTTGCCAGGAAATGCCGAGTATGCGCCGTAGGCTTCTCAGGTGGAAGGTATTGAGCCTTTTCTCCTGATGAGCATGCGTGGTCCACGCCTCGCTGCCATACAGCAAGGTGCTGAGGACACAGGCGTTGTATACAGCCATCTTTGTCTTCGTGGTCAGCTTGGGATTTGTCCACACCCTTTGTGTGAGGCGGGCTAGTGTTGTGGCTGCCTTCCCGATCCTCTTGTCGATCTCTGTGTCAAGGGAGAGGTTATCGGTGATAGTGGACCCAAGATATGTAAATTGATGGATGGCTTCGAGCTCGTAGTCATCAATGGTGATGGCTGGTGGAGATGGCGTGCCTTGGCCCAGGACGTTTGTCTTCTTAAGACTGATGGTCAGACCAAAATCTTTGCAGGCCTGGGAGAAGCGGTCCATTAGTGACTGCAAGTCCCGCTGAGTATGGGTCACAACTGCGGCATCGTCGGCAAATAGCATGTCTCTGATGAGGGCTTCACGGACCTTTGTCCTTGCTCTAAGGCGGGCGAGGTTGAAGAGCCTGCCATCTGATCTGGTCCGCAGGTGGATCCCTTCTTGCGCTGTGCTGAATGCATGCCTCAGGAGGAGAGCGAAGAAGATTCCAAAGAGGGTTGGGGCCAGGATACAGCCTTGTTTCACACCGCTGCGTACGTCAAAGGGCTTGGAGAGGTTTCCGTTGAACTGCACCGTCCCTTTCATGTTGGAGTGGAAGGACTGAATTAAGCTGTGCAGTTTGGGGTGGCAGCCGATTTTTCGGAGAGCCCTGAAAAGGCCATCTCTGCTGACTAGGTCAAAGGCCTTGGTGAGGTCAATGAATGCCACATACAGGGGCATCCGCTGCTCTCTACACTTCTCCTGGATTTGGCGAAGGGAAAAGACCATGTCTACCGTGGATCTCTCTGCTCGAAAACCACGCTGTGATTCCGGGAGACGCGTTCAGCCAGTTTCTGCAGGCGGATTAGGAGGACCCGAGCGTAGACTTTGCCAACAATGCTGAGGAGTGAGATACCTCTGTAGTTGTTGCAGTCGCTCCTTTCGCCCTTGTTTTTGTACAGGGTGACGATCTTGGCATCCCTCATGTCCTGCGGTACAGCTCCCTCACTCCAACACTGACAGAGGACTGGGTGCAAAGGGTGCAGAAGAGAAGTCTTGCAGTGCTTGATGAGGTCTGGGGGAATTCCGTCGTTGCCAGGTGCCTTGCCTGACGCCAGGCTATCAATGGCCTTGCTGAGTTCATCCACAGTTGGCTCTGCGTCAAGTTCTTCCATTACTGGCATGCACTTGATGGCATCTATTGCTGAGGGGGACACCATGGTCTGTGTGGAGTAGAGGTTGGAGTAGTGTTCCGCCCATCTTTCCATCTGTCGGCTAGGATCGCTGATTACTTCCCCAGTGGAGGATTTGAAGGGGGCGATCTTGCTCTGTGTTGGTCCCAGAGCCTTCTTGATGCCATCATACATTCCTCGGATGTTGCCTCTTTTTCAGCAGCACTCTGTATCTCTTCGCTGAGCTCTGTCCAGTACTCGTTTGCGCAGCGCCTGGCGTTAAGCTGAACCTTACTCCTGGCGGCTGAGGATTTGCAGGTTCTTCTCACTGGGTGACCGCTTATACTCGGTGAGTGCGGCGCGCTTGGCCTCAACAGTGGGAGTCATCTCTGATGATTTGGCCTCAAACCAGTCGTGGGACTTCACAGTTTTCTTCCCAAAGGTGGCCATAGCAATGCGGTGCATGGTGTCTCGTAGCGTTTCCCATCTCTCTGTGGCAGAGTCTCTGGGCTGCAATGCATCGTATTCTCTCTCAAAGGCCTCTGCGAACTGTTCTACAAGATCTGGCTGAGACATCTTGCTGACGTCAATGCGAGGCTTCCCTTGTTTCTTTGAGCAGTGGAAATTCTTTGGTTGCAGCCTGATCTTGCAACATACCAGAGAGTGGTCTGTGTCGCAGTCTGCGCTGTGATAAGAGCGAGTGTGGAAAACGTTTTTGATAGCAGCACGTCTTACTAGGATCAAATCCAGTTAGTGCCAATGTTTTGAGCGCGGATGCCTCCAGGAGACTTTGTGTTAAGGCTTCGTCTTGAAGAAGGAGTTGGCGATGCACAGTTCATGGCAGGCGCAAAACTCAAGCAGTCGCTGTCCATTCTCATTCATTTTCCCCACTCCAAAGGAACCGAGGC
The DNA here is from genome assembly GCA_030674185.1 of Monoplex corrugatus. Lineage (NCBI taxonomy): Eukaryota > Metazoa > Mollusca > Gastropoda > Littorinimorpha > Ranellidae > Monoplex > Monoplex corrugatus. The sequence continues at coordinate 23,058,712 of JAPXFY010000021.1, forward strand.
AAGAGGGCATGAGTCATTGTCTGCACCCACTCTGGCGTTGAAGTCGCCCAGGAGAACAAGTTGTTCTGTCCTGGGGATGTTCCTTATGGTTGATGCAAGATTTTCGTAGAACTCATCCTTGGCGTCTGGAGAGGCAGACAGAGTTGGGGATAAACGCTGATGAGAGTGACATAGCCTTCGGTGGTGTTGAGGCGGAGAGTCAAGCGTCGCTCTGAACCGCCGCTGCCTGGTTCAATCATGTTCAGCAGGCTGTTCCTTACTGCAAAGCCTACTCCGTACTCTCTTGGGGCATCAGAACTCTTTCCTTGCCAGAAGAAGGTGTAGTCCCTTTCCTTCAGTGTTCCTGAGTCAGCCAGCCGTGTTTCCTGCAGAGTGGCAATGTCCACATTGAGCCTCTTTAGCTCGCTGTTTATGATGGCGGTCTTTCTGGCGTCGCTGATGTCTTGCAGATCTTGGGAGAGCCCAGGCATCATTGTTCGGACATTCCAACAGCCCAGTTTCAATGCTGATCCTTTTCCTGATCCGTTTCTTGAATTTGAATTTTTCTTTTTGCCTGGTGCGGTAGTTAACGACCTGCTTGTCAGATTTTCTCCTAATCTTCATGCACCCAATGAAGAAGGCAGGTTGTGGCGGGACAGCACCTGATTGGCTGGGGGCTGCCTAGCTTAGGCGGGCGGTAGCTGTCCAGTAAGACACGAAGGTCTCTCCCACCGTCAAAAGCAACCCCTGGCGTCAGCTCTACGCCAGTTGAGCAATGACTTATCACCGGTATCTGTTGCTTCCCGTGTTGTGCCGACACTAGTGTTAGTAGCGAGGCTGGAGTGTCCTCTCCAGGTCGTAGGTGCAGAGTGTTTGTGGATGAATGGACGGATGTAAGCCTGGGCAGTGTAATATGGAAGACAGGCTGTTGCCCATGCAATTTGTCCCCCCCTCTCCACCTCGCTGACAGATCCAAAGGAACAGCAGGGCTGTTACGTTTTGGTGCCAACGCGGCCGCAGGAGCTGCCGGAAAGTGGCAAAGTTTGCCATCCAACCGCCTTAGGGGCCCCATACCGGATTTACTGTCAGGGTTTACTCCCTTACCTAGATGGCCGCGGGTAGCTCTTCAGAGCTGGCGCCCTTTGATGGATCTAATTTAATTCCACCAGGGTTTCTAGCCACCCTCCTCACCATCCTCCTGAGAGGACTGGTGGGGGTGCTAGTTTAGTCGCCAGCAATTCGACCCTGTGACAGGTAGTACTGGGTTCCAGGTTACCAGTAGCGGATACATCAATCCGACCTGACAGTGAAGAAAAGCACAAAGAAATGATGCAACTGAAAATCAGAAACTAAAGTCTGCACGACTGCAGTCAAGCAGAACAGAGTAAGACATATAGGCCCTGAAATGTGATTTGTAAAGGTGAATTGCACTTGAAGGTTAAAGGAAGGGGGGATGGGAAAGGGATAGAGAAATGTAAGTAAATGTCGATGGACAGAGTAATGACTATTAGATCAATAGATAACTGGATAAGATCAATTTAAATGTAAAATTCGGTGATTGATAGGCGATTGCATTTTCACGAAAATAATTGAATGTATATGAACATGCATATGTGTGCGATTGGGACAGTTGATTTTCTATGATTTTCGTAGCCTGAATGCTTCAAATCACACTGAATCTACTTTGGCATTGCTAAATATCGTGAGGATTTGATTCTAACATACAGTTGTTTGTCTAACAATTCAAACGGTTGGCTATTCCTTGTTGGCCATTAGAAACAAACTTCATGTGTGTTTCAAATCTGACATAATTAATACCGAGAGGGAAAGTGCAGTTTTTGAGAATATTGGCCCATCCTGAAGAACTATGATGTTAATGCTAATGATCTGTTTGTTTCTATTACGTGAGAAATACACCCACAGCCACTTACACGCGAACCTATGCACACATGCATACACACACGCGCGCATGCTCATACACACGTATGCGTACATACATAGGTGCGCTTAGACTGACACACAAAACTTACAGGAGGCATTTGGATACAGATGAACTGCTGATTTTCTGGGTCCCTGCATACTGTGTCTACATGTGAGCTCCCCAGTCCTCCATCGACGCTTCTATAAGAAAGATCTCGTGGGGACGCAGTGGGGTCCAAACTTCGACCAGAAGGGGTAAAAGATTTGTCCATGAGGTCGTGGATTCCAGAAACTACTGTCCCAGGGAAAAAAGGATTAGTGAGATTAAGACCAAAGTTGTTTGAATGCTCTCTGAAGAGGGCGTTTTAAAGCTCTGGCCAGGGGGACCTTGAGAATAAAAGATTCCAATCGGTTCAGCAGAGGAGTGATCGATGTCACCGTTACCCTCTCTGACTTGTCGAAGATGTGACAGCAGAGAGGTCAACCTTTCCATGTGAGCAGGAGTAGGAAAGACACATATGGACACAGTGTCGTACTGCCTCCCTAAGAAATCGAAGAACTGATGGAGAAACTGCATGTGTCTGTATTGTAACAAACCTAAAAGGATAGCTGAGAGTTAGCATATTCTGAGTGTGAGACCAAATAGAGATTCTCTGACTCTGCCAAGATCAGTCAGTCGTCCATCGTCCAGGTAGTTAATGAAAGGCTTAGAGAATCCAACCTTGCCTGCACGGCCAACTCCCATTGTTTGTGAATAGAAACGGAATGTGAGGAAGTTGGAATGGAAAAACCCCGAACTGAATCAAACGGCAAACTACAAGTCCCGCCTGTAAAAGGGGTGGGACAGGATGTGAAAGTAGGCATCCTTGGGATCGATGGATATCGCCCTCTCAGATGAAATCTTTTATCTGGAAAGATGACTCCACTTTGAAGTGAACTTTCGTGAGGAACTTGCTCAAGTCTGCAAGATCAGTTCATCATTGGGCGCCGGCCGTCCTTCGACCTGGGACTATGAAACTGCATTGATCCCTGTCCGCTGACTTCAGGGAATCAAGCCTGATTACCACAGAGAAAGGCCTGCTGTCTGCTCGGAAAGATGGGAAACCTGGGATCGCTTTCGACGCATTTCTGACCTTGCTGAACAGCAAAATGGGCTGTGTCTGGAGCCTCATGCCTGGCCACTTTCACAGCCGTTCAAACAACCCCTGTGGTTGAAATAAGGCAACGTTGGGAGCTTCCGAATGCTAACTGTTGAGACTTTAGTAAGAGGAAAAGAGCTGGCTGCTATGCGAGATGGTGGCAGGGCGGGCTGCCCGAAAGAGAGATGAAAACTAAAGTGGGGCGAGAAAACGGTCTTCCATTCTCTCTTGGTCCGGAGGATGGGCTGGACCTGGTTGGTGCGCATTAGCGTTGTGTCTGAGTTTGTCATCTCCCCACTTTGTCATTAGGTTTGTAATTAAGGTAACCGACGACTGGGTCCGATTATGGCCTTCGCAAAGGCCACGGTCCGAATGGGTCATGCAACTTATAGACAGCCCCCCTTTGCTTAATGAAATGACTATCGAGTGGCGTCGGGAGATTGGGAGGTGACTATCCGGAGCGTGGAAAAGCACTGGTGCTCCGGGTCCCATCCGCACCCTCGTGGCGTTTCTTGTTAACTTTATCTGGAAAGATGACTCCATCTTGAAGTGAAATTTCGTGAGGAACTTGTTCAAGTGTGCGAGATCAGTTCATCTTTGGGCGCCGGCCGTCCTTCGACCTGGAACTAGGAAAATGTCTGTATAGATACTGAGTCGAAGGGGACAGACAGTTTTATGACTGCCTCTTTCCCAAGAACTCGTGCACTTCCTGCTCTAGAACTAGTTCTTGCTCAATACTACTTCTCGAGTACCTTAGTTTAGTGGTAGCTTCTTGAAGCGCCCACCTTACATGGATGTTGCAGTCATGGCCAGACCCCTCCGTGGGGGATACAGAGTCATTGAGTCCTGTCTGTGGGCAGTCATGTGGATCGGGAAGGACTGAGAGTGGGCCATAGACTAGGCTGGGGAGAAATAACTGAACGAGCCTCCTGGTCTCGTTCCACCTACCCAGGTTGGTTTTGAGCCAGAGTCTGGAAGCAAGGTTGGAAGCGCCACAATACTGCAATATTTAGTGGGTTTGAAGGGAGAGGCCATCATCATAATCCATTTTCATCACATTGCTCTGCTTTTGTTAAAACTGTCAACTGTTAAGTGTGAGTTGATCGAAACTGATGGACTGATTTGATGGGCTAACTGAACTGCTGGATACTTTGTTATCTATTGTTTGATTCGATTTGCTGCAGTTGAGAAATGATAATGTGATAGTCTGACTGAGTGAGTGGGTGAGAGTGATTCAATGATGTATTCTCCCGACTTTGTACACTCAAGCGTATGCGGACACACACACACGACACAAGGCTGCAAAAAAACCAAAAAAAAACAAAAAAAAGAAAAAGAAAAAGAAAAGAAAAAAAAAGGAAGATTATAAATAATTGTGAAGTATACAGATCGTATGACTTATGTACAACTTTGATTAGTGACGGTATTTGGACTCGTACAAATGTTCAGTACCTAACATATGCAAGTGTTTGTATATTTACGTCTGTCTGCCTGTTTCTCTCTCTCTCTCTCTCTCTCTCTCTCTCTCTCTCTCTCTCTCTCTCTCTCTCTCTCTCTCTCTCTCTCTCCCATCGGACTCAAAGGGAACACAGTGTCAGTAAGCGGGTCATTTTTTCTCTTATTTATCTAAATATACAACATTTTTCATGTAGAAATATAAGGGAAATGGACGAAAGCCAGTGTTTATGTGAAGATGTAAACTGCATCTTTTCGTGTCTGAATATTAAGCTTTTATCTCTTCTTATTCTGAATTGTTTGGTTACTGACATGATGCTCAGATTCATCATCATCATCATGTGCCCTGTCACATTGCGTTGGCGATTATGGCCCTCCAAATGCATCTATCCCTTTTCGCCGCAAGCACATCTTCCACCTTCTATGTCCTCTGGAAGACGTTGGTGACAATGGACAAAGTTGAGAAACTCAATAAATGAAGCTTGTGAAAATAAATGCTCAGATTGTCATTGTGCAATTCATTAGTTGCTATGTTAATTTGTTATTTTGAAATAATATATACATATTTCATAATCATGTTTTTTTTCTGTTTTTGTACGATCCTATTGTGTACTTAAATGAACACTAAAACATATATCAAATGGAAACGTTTATGCTGCAATGATGTATAATTGTTGTACCGCATTACTGTATTAATATCGCAATGTTTATTCTGTTTGCAAAGCGCAACGAGCATTCTCTGGCATGTATGTTTACGCTATATAAATGGAATTGTCATTGTGATATTATCACTAAGATGAGAGTGTTCTGGAGAAGAAAACTGAAGCAATAGATATGAAAAACAAGTAAACAGAACGAGGAAAAAATTACTTGAACAGAAAAAGACGCATTTAGATTGATAAGAGTAAAAGCAATGGAAGGCGTCCTACTACGTTCAAAAGCAAGATGTTATCTCGAGAAAAGACAAATAATTTCTTTGCTAGTAAAAAGCAATGGATCAGTGTTATGTAATTCCAGTGAGAGACTGAACGAGATTAACTTTTATCGAATACTTTATTCAAGAAAGGCAGTCGAACTTTCAAAAGAAATGCAAAAAACAATGTACCAATGAAGCAGAAATTAGAAAAGGAAAAATTACTGTTAATAGGCTAAAGTACAGATGGATTGGTGGAGATTTTTTAAAAAGATTTTGAGGAAAAACTGTGCGCGTATGTGGTCAAAGCATTAAATGCAGGATTTGACAAAAAACGTGAACTCTAAGCCACATTGACAAAAGGGGATAATACAAGAGAATTTACTAAAATCTGGAGACCAATGACCCTGTTGAATGCATTTATTTATTCAGTATTTTTTTCATGTTTATTTCATTTATTTATTTGTACGCTATGCAGCACCTCTCAACCATTTTTTCAGTGTATTGATGTCATCATATTTTCATGTTTTTCTGTAATTCAGAATTGAATTGTGATGATGAAGCTTGGTTCAGGCATTCTTTTCGATCTCTGAAGGATGTTTCTTTGTCGACAGAGGATTGAGTCGCAAGAAAACTGGGGAGAGTAGGAAAGAAGGTTCTCAGAGGAGAAACCTCGTCAATCTAGTGTTTTGGCCGTTGACACGTGGCAGGCCATATCCTGGACATGACATGCTGTCTCCATTTTTGTTTTGTTTTGAAATTTGACCTCCACCTGGGTTCAAACCTGCGCATCCAAAGTGGTCAGGTATCTCAAGGCCAAGTCACCCTTGCAACGGATGTCTTTATCACTTGGCTGTCGAACGCAGGCAACACACAAGGGAATTTTTAGCCTTGTCAAGTTCACTTTTGCTCCTCCCTAATCAGATCCAATCGGAACACTGTTCAGCTGCTTCTGTCGTTGCCTTTAGGGCTCTGGTCCTCTTTCTCCCAGAAATCGGGAGCTGATATGCTTACCAATCCTCCTGTTCCAACTTATATATGGTGAGGACTTTTGCCTGAAAGCCAGATTTCCTCAAGCTGCTGGCTAAACTGGCTTTTTTTCAATTTTGTAGATCTGGGCTTCCTCCTTCTACAGTATAATTATTGAGTTCGATCAGAATCAACTGTTTTCATAGTGGGAGTGGAGAACTATGTCCAGTCTCATGCCACTCTTGCTGGTCATTTCTGGCTGTTTTTCCCATTACGGAAGATCTGACGTGCATTCTCCGTCGTCCGCTCTTGATGTCACATCTTTTTCAGGCCACAGTTTACTGCCTTCTGTCATGTAGATGGTTGTTGGAACTTCTGGGGGCATGTAATTTTTACTCTGGCAGTACTGATCGCTTATACGATCTCTTGAAGTATTTGACTGTGCTACCATGTGTACCTTCCTTGGGTTAGCATGAGCTCAGGACATGTTCCATTGTCTGTTTGCCCTGGCAGAGCGGGCACGCAGAATCATCTGATTCCCCCCCCCCCCTCCTTTTTTTTTCACCAGATTAGTATTTGAGGATAGGTCATGTACATATCTGAGGATGAAACTGATTCTTTGGAGTGCATTTTCTCACGTTGTTAATTACCCCTGCTGGACTGCCTTCTGGACTCTTTTGGCATCGTCTTTTTTCTTCATCTGATGTATTATCATATCTCTTTTTCCCCATTTCTTTTGGCCTTTGACAACCATTCCATTGTTATTGATCGCAACGCCTGCCCATCGGTCTGCGTGTGCCCCATTATTTCTCTAACCATAAGGCTTTTCTTCGCTGTCCACTGCCTCCCAAAATTTCCATTTTCAGCCATTCCTCAGCTTGGGCTGGACTGATCTCACAACGTTATCTCTCGAGTCCTCAAACATGCTAAGAAGCCTGACATTTCCTACATTAGACTCTAAGACAATGGATTTTAGGGATAGTTTCAGCTTTGCCTAGTGACAATAGAGCGGAGCATCAGCGAGACCCAATGGGACATCAAGCCATTTCACTGTCTCTTTGTTGATTTTGGCCATCATCGATTCCACTGTGCTAGTACAGATATCCTATGTCAACAAAGGCCAGAGGAGCTTTGGAATCAGCATGAACTGCAGGCACCAGACTGTTTATTTGGGAAGAAGACCACACTGGTTTTCTGCAGGTTTTCTTCTGTTGTTTGCTTGGTTTCCTTGCCCCTTTGTGTGTCTTTCAGGGAGTCGTCATATCACCTTGCCCCTTTGTGTGACTTTCAGGGAGTCGTCATACCACCTTGCCCCTTTGTGTGTCTTTCGGGGAGTCGTCATACCAACTTGTCCCTTTGTGTGTCTTTCAGGGAGTCGTCATACCACCTTGCCCCTTTGTGTGTCTTTCAGGGAGTCGTCATACCACTTTGCCCCTTTGAGTATATTTCAGAGAGTCGTCATACCACCTTACCCCTTTGTGTGTCTTTCAGGGAGTCGTCATACCATCTTCCGAGGCTTTAAACTTCTGTCACTGTTGGAATGGACTTATCGGCGACTCTAAATGTTACTGGTCAGGTTATTTGATCTTTGCTCGGTGAGAGGCCCTTCTCATTTTTTTTTTCGGTGATGAGGCAACTACCTCGTCTAACTGCTTCAGGGTCTTGTGTGTTTCCTCTTCCTTGGTGGAAAGCACTGTTGCATCGTCCATGAAGGAGGTTAGCTGGACCTGCAGTTCTTATTGCTACTTTCAAGATGACCTCCATTGCTAACATGAACTGTGTTGTAGAAATCGCACAGCCCATTACTATGCCTACTTCAAAACTGATCCAATCTGTAGTATATTCTTTTGTGGAGAACCGCACTAAGAAACCATGAAATTATGTCTTCAGCATTTCTTGGATGTTCTTTGAGACATGATACATCTCGAGAATCATACGAATTTGCCAGATCGAGCTGCACCACGTCAATGTCGTTCTTGTCTGCTTTAGCTCTTTGGATTGCTTCACAATCATCTTGGTATCTCTACATAGCCAGACACTCCTGGGATGCCTCTTTTCTGGATTGACAAATCCAAAACATGCCGATCCTCAGAGCGAGGCACTGGACCCTGGTGGTGCCTCGCTCTGAGGATCGGCATGTTTTCCTGAAATGCTGTTCCAGAACTTCTTTGTACACTATGAGTGTCCTGAATTTGGGCTGATCGAACAGCTTCTCCTCCATGTTGATTCTGCTTTGCTAAGCGCATTATATTTCGCTGTCAGGTTTCTCTTCTGACCTCTGCTTTCTCAAGCTGCTTTTATTTGTTTCCTTAGAATTCCTTTCTTCCCGCGGATATCCTCCATTTGACGCTGACGTCTGCATTTCTGAGGATGAATTTTCATCCCTCCATGTTGCATATACAGTATCTCCGAATGTCTGTGGTTTGTCTTCCAGCGCGCTCCTTCCTTTTAGCACACTCAGTTTTTGGACTACGTCTTTATCCAGCCTCTCCCATGCCTCTTTTGCACTTGCAGTAGCAAGTTCAATTTCTGGCGCTTAGTATCAAGAGCCTGTGCAAATTCCTTGTCTGAGCCATCAGGTGAATGCCTTTGGCACTGTGGTTTGCTTCATGGCTTTGGTTTTCTGACATCTCATCTGTTGGCGCAGTGCGCTGCTATTCCTTTATCTGTCTTAACTCAGCCGTTTTTCATTCTGTAAATCTCCATGCTGTGCTTGGAGGAAAATCTCCTCCCACTGACACACAGGAAGCCCATTTGTTTCATACTCATAGTCCGTCGTGGAATTCCAGTCGTGATTAGGTTGACACCGACTGATTCATCATTCTCTCCCTCTTTCGGTGAATCCGGAGAGCATCTTTCATTTATGGAACAAGAAGCAGAGGAAGAAAGGCAAGGTAGGAAGCCAGCCCACAGAGCCCGTAAATCTAGTCTTTCCCAGTGTCATCCAGACTGTTCCCAGCAGTCAATGGTCTAGCCATGTGTAAGTAGCAAGAAATTATGGGGACAGCCGGAAAGAAGGTCTTCAGTGGAGAAACCCTGTCAAGCAAGTGTTTCAGCCCTTAACTCCTGACACTCTATTGGGGGGGGGGGGGGGGGGGGGGGGCGGACCGCATCCAGGTCATGACTTCTGATTTGATACTCAATGTGCACATGGACTTTGTAATTGTATTATGAATAAGTGTGCGTTATATATGAACAAAACAGGTTAAATAAAAAGAAAAGACGAAAAGAAAAAAAAAGAAAAAGAAAAAAGAAGATTCATGGGAGTGCGTGGATTGTCTGGGAAAACGGAAACTTGGTCACTGTACCTTTTTACCATCAGGGAGTCGCTTGATGTATTTTTTCCGCAAGGGTTCTGGCAGAGCGATAATGCGACTGCCGGGCCCGGTCGCTGGTGGAGGCTTTTCGTCTTTCTTTTTGCCACGTTTGGCACTCATGATGTGGGGCAGTGTGCTTGGCACTACTCTCTTGTCCTGTGGTCCTTCACCTGCTGGTACCACTGGTTGTCTCCTCACGCTTTAGTCTGTAAACAGACCATACAAGCAGATTGTGTGCATGAAACTAATCAATATTTGATAACGAAAATAACAGAAAAAGCAGTTGAAGGATCAAGGAATTATTGGGGCCGCACATATATGACACAACAGAATCAATAGATAAATATGGCAATTTTTTTTGCTTCTTATAAATGTAACCATGCGTCACAATGTAACTGTGTACCCAGCATAAGACTAAGCATATTAACAAGAAAATTTTAAACAGAGATTTAAAGATTGATGAGAAATCCATGCATTGCTCAGTCTCAGTCTCAGTCTCAGTCTCAGTCTACAGTATCACTAACTGGAATGCTGGCTGCCCGCGCTCTCTTCAAGTCTCTGTCCTCCACATCTGTCTTTTTTCTGTTGAAAGTCTCTGGAATGTTACGACCTGTCCATTCCTTGATGTTTCCTAGGTAATCTGTTCGTGGTCTTCCCCTTCTTCTTTTGCCCTCGACTTTTCCCTGAATTACATCTTTGCTAGTTTCAAAGAAAAATATGCTCTTCTTAGCAGTTATGCTATTTGGGCGAAATTTTCTCGTATTCCTTTAAAATCAATAACTGCTATGCTTCAGCCGTTCTGTACTGTTTCAAATCCCTACTGGGAAGCCGTTACGAGCCTCGGGAATTTATAAATTAATTTAATGATATATGGAAATTTTCGCAGTCCGATGAAAAAGTTAGTATTGTAATGTTTTTTTTTAAATAATGCAGAGGATACTTGAATAATTATGAATTCAGATTTCATTGAAACAACTGCCAAACTTATCCAGCAGTCACCGTTGTCTTGTCAGAAAAATGAATTCAAATTCTGTTTGTGCAAAGTCAGACTAAACACTCACATTTCATTGATATTCTTAATATAAATAAATAGTCAAGTATCAAAAGATATTCCATTTTGGCACTTGACAGTCATCGAACTGCATACAGCAGTGTGTGCCCAGATCAAAAACGAACTGTACTTTGTATCGCCTATCTTTTGATCATTTTTGTTCAAAATAATTTATTTGAATAATTGAAATAATTTAATTATTGAAGCATATGTTTACAGAAACTCTGAGTTAGCATTTATCATTCATACCTGATCACTTTTTGTCGTGTTTGATCTTTCAAAGACTGTGCAGGTTATTTCCAGATCTTTGTACATTTAACACGACCGAAAGTGATCAGGTATGAATACAGCTCGTTCATGGCAATTCCAGTCAGTCTGCATCTGACAGCCGAAGTGATCACATCAGCATGATGACTGCCGTCATTCTTCCTGCACAACTTCCTCTCATCAGATTGTTGCTCCAGAAGCAGAGAGAGACTGGAGGTGATCTTGCTTCAGCACGTATTCTGCGCAGTGACATGGCACACATAGTTTGACTGTTTCATTTCTTGTTTTTAGTGTTGTCTTTGTTGAACTGAACGTTTACTTTTACATTTGACAAATATATGAGGAGCAGAAAAAAATCTTCTGCCATAATGTATCCGCCCCTCCAACACACATAAATGTAAACGTGGAGACCTACTCATGCAAATTAAAAAAGTGAATGTAAAAATTAAATGAAAAATATTCACACACCACATTTATTGGTAAAGTGCCATATCATTATTCTCTCTCTCTCTCTCTCTCTCTCTCTCTCTCGCTCTCTCTCTGTGATTTTTTGCAATCAATTTTCTATTTTGAATTTTTTTGTATCAAAATGTTCTTCTTTTTCATTTCTATCCGCGTTTTAATTTGCTTATTCTTATCTTCATATGTTTTGCATGTTTGTTTTATCTTCTTTTTTTTTCCATTTCTTCATTTCCTTTGTCTTTAGGTAGTTGATCCTGTCCACCGGCAGCGAATTATTTTATATGCAATCAGTCACGTGACAATGCCTGCAGACATTGCAGTCGACGACTGCTCCGGAACCAAGTTGGGAAGGTCGGCTTCGTTCGTATGTCGTTCGTATTTCGCTCGTGACATTTGTGGGTGTATTCGGCAGACTCGCCGAGCAACATCCGACCGACAGGCGATCATTCATAAAGTACAAACAAGACCACTTTACAACTGCCTCGAGTTGTTTACGACTATCGCGACTTCTAAGTTTAGAGGGTAGTAGTGACGTCAAAGAATGCAGCGGCCAACACTGAAGCCGGTGACGCCGACAGGTGAGACTTCTATATGATCAGTCGCAATACTCTTAATTAATAAACTAGTGATAGCCGACACCGCGCTCTATTACTGACGGTCACGACAATGCGCATACCACTCGAAAACTAATCGCATCTACCTCACTGTGCATGCACCGGGAACAGTACGACCGATTTTGACGTGTCTAGTGAATGGAGACTATCACGAGTGAAAGGATTTTTTCACAAACTTGGAGAACCTTTCGGGACTCTTTAAAAAAAAAAGAGTATGGCCAAAATAATAATAATAATAATAAGAGACCATTTATAAGCGCACATCTCTGCCTACGGCGGAGCTTATGACGCTTTACAATCATTCACTCACAATATTTCAATCTCTCGGACCTCACGTACATACACTAAATACACAATACAAAGTAATAGAATAAATCCATAAAAATACTACATACGCTACAATCATACACGGATTCTCACGCAAGTCAAAATGCACCCCACAACCCCCACGGCTATACCCCAAAGTACTGTGAGGCACATTGGGCTCTATAATCACCCACCCCCACCCCCCACCTACCTACTATAACATACACACACACTAACACACCTTTTCTACTATTAGGCTGGGGGGAAATGAGGTTGAACTTACTGATAATATTTTTGAAAGAGGTGAGTTTTTAGAGCTGTTTTGAAAGAAGAAGTCGATTTTAGGTGTCGGATTTCAAAGGGAAGAGAGTTCCAGATAGTGGGGGCTGCGAAGGAGAAAGAGCGATGTCCAAATGTTTTTGTGCGCACGCGTGGAACACGGAGCAATCTGGTATCAGCAATGGAGCGGAGATTTCTAGAAGGAGTGTACACAGAGAGAAGATCAGCCAGGTAGCGAGGAGAGAGATCAGAGAAAAAAGAGTGGCATAGTGAGGCAAGCTTATAGTCAATGCGAGCTTGAACAGGCAACCAGTGAAGGGATTTGAGAATAGGTGTGACATGATCATGCTTGCGGGAACGAGAAACAAGTTTAGCGGCAGAGTTTTGTACTTTTTGAAGTTTGTCTAATTGATTTTGAGGACAGCCAGAAAAGAGGGAGTTACAGTAGTCTAATTTGGAGAGAACAAAGGCAGAAAGAAATGTTTTGGTAGCGTCTTCTGAAAGTAAGTGGCGAATATAACTAATGCGTCTAAGGTCAATGTATGCTTTGCGGCAGACTGTCTGTACATGTGTTGAGATACTCATGTCTTTGCTGAAGTGGAAGCCAAGATTTCGTGCGGTAGAGGAAAAGGGAATATCTGTTGATCCAACGGTAAGAGATGTAGGAGTGGTAGACGGCAGAGACTTAAAAGAGGAAGAACAGAGGACAGCTTCAGTTTTCTCGTCATTTAGTTTTAGCTTATTTTCGAGCATCCAGATTCGTATGTCGGTGATACAAAGTTCGAGAGAGGAAATGGCTGGGTTTATGTTCTCGGGGGGAGTAGAGAGTTCAAGTTGAGTGTCATCTGCAAATGATTGATGTTCAGGAGAGTGAGACTGTATCAGGCCAGCAAGTGGATGTGTATAGAGGACAAAGAGCACGGGGCCCAACACAGATACCTGTCAAGCAAAGCTAATGAATAAACAAAAATTCAGAGAATCATAAAGCTGAGCAAAACGTTGCTAACCAACATCCTGTTCTCTCAATTGTCAAAACATCTCACCCCCCACCCCCCCTCAAAGAAATGCAAGGCAGTACATTTGGGCTGCAGGGGCTGCCGGAAAATGACATGATACACCATCCAGCCGCCTAAGGGGCTCCACTGCAGTTGTAGGGTCTAATCCTTAGCCTTCTTTTCACCCGAAGACACACACAAGGCGGTGGGGTCCAACTTTGTCTATCTTCATTCGCCTTCACTGTCACTGAGAATTTATCTTCACCCACTTGGCTTGCCACTGAGACGTCCAGTCCATTTGCTCACAAATGGAGGCTGGCTGAATCATGAGCGTCAGAGCATATCCACACGATGATCAGTCATATACGCCAGACGTTTAGGGAGTCAGACCTTTTCTCTTTTTACCCAGTTATGCTACCTTCAGGTACTTGTTTACGCCATGACATAACAAACTATGAGAACGGGGGATGCCATAAGAAGGTATTGTTACAAGCACAGTAATGTAGAAGAGGACATATGCAAATGACCTCCTGCCTGACAAGCCAGACATGGGTCTGGTGGTAGTTACTACACCTGGAAAGGACAGGCTGTAATAAATGCATCGCTTTCCTTCGGGTGAATGGCACTTCATAGCACGGGACCTCATCACCACACAGATCTTAAAGAAACTCATCCACTGTTCAATCATTTATCAGAATTTCTATTCAATACAAGATCATACCAAAAGTAACTATTTTAGGATGATGCATTGCAATAGTCGAGTCGAGACAGAACAAATGGATAAAAAATACTTGTTTGTTCATTTGATCTGTTTCAATATGACAATTGCAATGCATTTTTAATTGGTCTTCCAGAATACTTCTCCGTCGACTCCGTAAAGATCAAAGTAATGCTGCTCAGCTCTTTTTTAGATCTTCCATATACGAGCATATCCCAAATATGAGTACATCTCCTCTCCACTCAAATCATTGCACTGGCCTTCTGTACAGTCAAGAATCATTACAAACTCTCCTCAAGCTCTACATCTGTCTCTGGAACAGGTCATCAATATCTCTCTGACAATTTTAACATCTGTACACCACGCAGAAAACTTGGCTATTCCACTAATTTTGTTGTTTTGTGTTCCATCTTTAAAAAAAATTAAAAAAACTTTTTACGTAGATTCGCCTACGAAGGTCCAACGAATTTCCTGTCTACATTAGAGCAGACATTAGCTTCAATCAGTTCGCTCAGATTTGCACTATATACTTTCTTTTTCAACTGCAATCTGTGTTTATGATGAGACAGAGAGGGGGTGAGGGAGGGAGGGAGGTAGACACACAGAGAGAGAGAGAGAGAGAGTGTGTGTGTGTGTGTGTGTGTGTGTGTGTGTGTGTGTGTGTGTGTGTGTGTGTGTGTGTGTGTGTTGTATGTGTGTGTGTGTGTGTGTGGTGTGCGCGCGCGAGCGTTTGTGTGTGTGTTCTGATTTCTTTTGAACGATCAACATATAAACTGGACATATGATTTCAATACATTTTCATAGCTGTTTTGTTGTTGTATGATTACAGTTTATCTGTTTTCATCATAGCGGCTACTGTTGACATGTGTTCATTTTACTGTGTCTGCCTTTGTTTCTCTTGGTTTTGAGAAGCGTTTAGGGCTCTTGTAAAATGAGGTGCAATGCAGGAAGACAGTATCATTATTCCAATTGGAAGGCCCTGGGTTCCATGCAAAATTTCCACCTGGTCCGATGTTCCAAGTTAACGTGTGCAAATCTGACAGTGCCTAAACCCCTTTTTTGTACATGCATGCCGAATATGCACATTATTCATATCACGTCAGTGGCTGCCTTATGGAAACAAAAACATTCAGCATGAACATCCACCAAAGACAGAGTACGCATACTGCACAGCAACATACCACCTGCACAATGTAGGCAGAAACAACGTGCGTACACTCATCCCAAAAAAAAACTGGCACACTGTTACTGTTACTGTTATTTTTGTTTAAAGCCCAGCCGACTGCGTAGAGCCATATCACGGCTATAACCGTTTCAAAACATACACAATACTTCAATAGGAAAAAAGTAAAAGAAAATTAAGTACACATATCGATGCATTCGCGCACATAATCTAAGAAGATGCCCCTGGCGTTGACCACTCCGTCCAATTTATCGTACAGAGGATTTTAAAAAAACATACATGAATACAAATTTAAGCAATCCTAAGGACACCAAAACATACATAAAATCGGGCCTGAATTACCTAAAATTGCTTCCACATATCTCATTTCACTAGAGTCAAAATGTACTTAATACATGTACCCAATTCTCAGTCCTAAGAGAAAGTACGTAAGACTTTATCGAACACATACAGGTAAATGAACCAGCAAGGCAGAAAATGATAGGAAGAAATGACAGAAAGCAAAGGAGGAAGAAAGAAACAAAGAGTGACAGAAAAGAGGAAATTTCTAGCACAAACCTTCCAGAAGATGGAGATACTATTTATACTGAAATAGCCCCCGGCTTCCCCACGGGGGTAACTGGCACACATAAAAGTGATGATAATAATAATAATAATAATGATAATAATAATAATCATCATCATCATTATTATAATAATAATAATTATAATAATAATATAATAATAACAGTAATGATAATAATAATGATGATGATGACGATGAAGATGGTGATGATGATGATGACGACGACGACGACGACAACAACAACAACAACAGCAATAATAATAATAATAATAATGATAATAATAATAATCATGGAAGAAGAACTGGCAGCTCTGCGAACTGGTGGCTGAGTGGACTGCCCAATGGAGAGATGAAGGCCCAAAGAGGGGGAAGAGAGGGCTCTACCGATCTCTCTTAGTCCAGGGCTGGACCTGGTTGGTGCGCGTTGTGTGGCCATATCTCGGGGTTTGTCATCTTCCCACCTTGCCATTCGGTTTGTAAGCAAGATAACTAATGACCAGGTCCGAATGGGTCATTCAACGTTTTACTTGGTGAAATGGCATCGGGAGCTTGGAAGGTAACTCTCCGGAGATTGGTGAGGCATTAGTGCTCCGGGTCTTATCAAATACAAACGTTGAACATGAATCCTTACCGGAACACATGAATTTTCACAAGTCTAACTTGGATTTATTGGCAAGTACCACTCTGAGCATGTTCTAGGGGAACCGTTAAAACATGCTGGAAAAGAAGGTCTACCATCTTTTGTTGTAAAATCTGGAATACACATCAGTGGCCAACAGACTGGAAATTCAAGAAGTTGTGATGCTTTATAAGAGTGGCAATGTCAAATATTGCAACAACTAAAGAACCACTGCCCTAATCAGCCACGCCAATATGATTTTCCTCATAATTATTCTCAACAGATTGAAGCCCAAGATAGAAGAAGAATTATCTGACTGCCAGGCAGGCTACAGATCCAATAGAAGCATAACTGACGTGTTATTTGTGTTACAAATACTCAGAGAGAAAATAAAAAGTACTGATGAAGAAGCTATTGTCACCTTCAAAGACTATAGCGTCATTCATCTCCATCTATTCAACGCAATGGTCAAAATCATCATCATCATGTCGAGCTTGCTCGGCTATCCATGACACGTTTCTTCCATCCTTCTCTGTCAGACATTGCAGTAGGTAGTTCATCATACTGACAGCCCGTATCATCGATCAGTTGGTCGATGAAGGTCTTCTTTGGACGTCCTGGTCTTTGTTTGCCGCGGCTGTGTCTCCATAGTAGAACATCCCCCACCAGTTCTTCTTTGCTACGCCAGCAGTGTCCCGCGAAGCGCAGTCTTTGTTGACGTATTGATTTACTGATTGATTTACTGATTCTTCTTCTATCTTGGGCTTCAATCTGTTGAGAATAATTATGAGGAAAATCATATTGGCGTGGCTGATTAGGGCAGTGGTTCTTTAGTTGTTGCAATATTTGACATTGCCACTCTTATAAACCATATAACTCTTTGTTAGTTGGATGTTCTCTCCAGGATTTGTTCAGGGCTGCACGCAGCATTCGTGTGTATGCTCCATCAATCTTCCACTCCAATGTCGTTGTTAGGGTCCAAGAGATTGAGCCATATGTAAGAACGGACTCTACTGCTGCTCGGAAGAAGTTCCTTTTCAGGTTGTCTGGTAGATTGGATTTCCAGATTTTGTCCAGTTGATTTAGTGCGCCCCAGGCATTTCCGAGTCTGGTATTGACGTCTTGTTCTGTGGAGTCAATGTAGCTGCCAAGGTATTTAAAGTCTTGAACTTGTTTGATCGTATCTCCATTGAGACTTCTTTACTTTGGGTTTCAGTGGGATAGTGTCTGCAGCTGTTTCTTTACAAGCCATTTCAAAGTGGTTGTATGTCATGTTAGCAGTCTTTGCTGAGACTGTATCTTGTAGGGCAGCAAATCTATTTGTCACCCTTGTAATGAAGATGTTACGAATTTCAGGGTTGTCGTTTAGATTTGACCAGTCATATGGGGTAGTATTGCAAGATTTCTTTCTATTTGCTCGAAGGCTCAATCGAAAACGAGCAGAAACGATGCAGTGGTCTGATGCAACACTGACAAACGAGTTGAATGCTCTGCAATTTTTTGCACTATTTTTCCATTTCTTATTGATGTTTGCCAAAGGCGGATGTGATGCGTCTTGTGTGTCGGCTAGTGACTGCGTGCTTGTCACCTCTCACTTTCACGGCCTGCATCGCTGGCTAGCACTGCTGCTTGCAGCTATGCGAAAAGAAGAGCAGAATGCGTAAGTCTCTTCCTGTCAGTACATAGCCTCTCCATCAGCAAGCCCTACGCTGTGCCTCCTCGTGGCGACAGGCGGTAACTGAGCACTTCACTAAGGACTAAGGCTAAATCTCGTGGGACTCGGAGGACGTCTGGCCCCCAGACGTGAGGCACGCAAGCCTACCGGCGTGTGGATATGCCCTGGTGCCCACGAACCAGATCCCCAAGCTATGGGTAAATAGTTCCACTGCCTTGTGGACATCTCGGCAGAGAATAAGGCTAAGGGAGTTAACCCTAAAAAAATCACCCTACTGCCTTGTAGGTTGTCGTGAGATGAATAAGGATTTGTATTTATGCTTTGTTGACTATACCAAGGCTTTTGATCGAGTAAGACATGAAGAATTGATCAACCAACTGGAGAGACTCAATGTTGACAGAAAAGATCTACGAATAATCAGAAATATGTACTGGGAACAAATAGCTACAATGAGAATAGAAAACAATATAAGCTCTTTCCAAAACATCAAAAGAGGAGTCAGACAGGGTTGTGTTTTGTCACCAGATCTGTTTTCACTTTACAGCGAAAACATCATGAGAAACCTAGAAGAATACCCTGGATTAAAGGATGGAGAGAAAATGATAAACAACATTCGATACGCAGATGACACTGTGCTAATTGCAGAAAATGAAAGGGACCTACAAAACCTTGTGAATATACTAGAAATAGAAAGCAAAGGTAAGAGGTTGGAACTAAACAGCAGGAAGACTGAAGTCATGATGATCAGTAAAAAACATGAAATCCCCTCATGCAAAATAACAGCAAATGGCACAACCTTGACACAGGTTAATAAGTTTAAATACCTGGGTACGATCATTTCATCAGACGGCAGATGCACATCAGAAATAGCCAGCAGAATCGGCCAAGCCAAAACAGCATTCAAGAAGTTGACAAGCATTCTTACCAACAAATGCCTATCAATTAACATCAAGAAGAGAGTTCTTGAATGTTATATTGAACCAATACTGTTATACGGATGTGAGGCGTGGACAGTCAACAAGCAAAGCCAGAACAAGATTGAGGCAGCCGAGATGTGGTTTCTAAGAAGAATGTTGAGAGTTCCATGGACAGCAAATAAAAAAACGAGACAGTCTTGATGGAGGCAGAACACAAGTAGATCATTCATATGGAAGATTAGGAAAATACAGGCAACATTTACGGGCCATTTTATGAGGAAGGGGGATTTGGAGCACCTGGTCACAACGGGAAAGCTGGAGGGAAAGAGAGCACCAGGTAGACCCAGGGAGAAAATGCTAGACGGATTGGCTGAAGACGAGGAGGGTGGAGGAGATGCTAGGGGCAACAAAAGATAGAGACAGATGGAAGTCCATGATTGCCAACGCCATGCGGCAGGGCACCTGATGATGATGATGATTGATGATAATATAGTCGAGTTGTGATGATAATATAGTCGAGTTGTGCTTTGCTCCCATTTGGAGATTTGTGTGTCCATAACTGACCTGGTCTTTTCTGATATAGAGTGTTGAGGCATAAGAGATTGTTTTCATTGAGATAGTCTTTTAGCATAGAGCCGTTTCTGTTAGTCTGAGAGCGATATGCATATTTGAAGCCATCAAGGTTTCCAAGTTGTGCATTGAAGTCGCCACCAATAATGAGGATGTTGTGCTTCGGGACTTGTCTGGTGACTGATGTTAAGTCCTGATAACATCTTTCGACTTCCACTTCATCACTTACATTAGTGGGACTGTAACAGGAGACTATCGAGGTTCGAGGATTTCCGTTGAAAGTAGCTATCATTCTTTTTGGAGATATCATTTCGACATTGCTAAGTGCACTGTAGGCCTGCTGGCTGAGAAGCATTCCAATTCCGCCAGTTGCAGCATTCACGCTGTTTTGCAGGCTGAACATGTAATCAGCTTCCAACTTCCGAAATTGTGTTCTTTTGTTGCAATGTCTTCATGTAAGAATCTATGTTCTTGCAGGCAAATAATGTTTTGGTTTGTAGATTCTGCTGACGCAATTACTTCAGGTATCTGTCCCTCCTTCTGAAGTGTACGGGCATTGAAAGTAACTATGAAAATGTCTTTCTTTCCTTTCATCAGTCCTGTATTGAAGCTTCGAGTTTTTGATGTTTTGATTACTTTGGTCTCAATAGCTGATTTTTCGACTGCAGCCTGAGACACCGTTGCAGGACGCGCTCCTTGGTTGACCACGTGACGAGCGATGCGGGATGAACTTCTCTGAATCAGTGTCATTTCATTGCTTTCTTTAGCTAAATAAGCACTTGCGGTCGCCACTCCATACAAGTGTGAGCAGTAGTTCTCTGACTGAACTAGGTGACCCTGGGCATCTCTGTCCAGCGTCTTGTGTACTTCACCGTTGACTATACAAAGTTCCTCCGCTGATGTGCACATCCGCCATGCTGCTCTCCATGGTTTCCTTGCAACCCCAGCAAGGTGGCTGATGGGTGCTTGGCCTTGCCAAAAGACCTCCCATGATTTGGTCCGGGACTGTTCATTGAATATTCACAGCTACCCCATAAGGGGACATTCCCTTATCCGCCACCCGGGGACCCGCTGGGTTGGAGCGTTTGACTTCTCCTGGTGCTTGACAGCCTATCCTAGGACTGACAAGGTTCCCCAGTCAAAATGGGCTTTTCCAAACATCTCATTTCATTAATTGCCTCATTATAAAAAGACCAAAAGGCAACAGTTAGATGGAACAGTCAGAAATGTACAATTTTCAACATCCACAGGGGAGTTAGACAAGGTTGTATCCTCTCACCGTATGTCTTTAACGTCTATACGGAACAAATCATGAGAGATGCTGATGTAGAAGGTATGGGCAGGAGGAAAAAAACTTTTATACCTGCGCTATCCAGATGATACTACGCTAGTAGCCGTGTGAACAGAATTCTATACAGGGTGGATGCCGTGGGTAAAAAGCTGGTCTAAACTTGAATATCAAGAAAACAAAAGTGTTAGATATTAAAGGCACAGACACTGAAAACATTCACATCTTAATAAGTAAAGTTCCTTTCGAAAATGTTAGAGATTTCAAATATCTTGGTTCTGTAAAACTGATGATAGAACCTGCTCTAAAGACATAAAAATAAGAATTGGAGTAGGGAAGCAAAAAATGGTCCAACTCAACAATATCTGGAAAGACAGAGGCATACCAAATGGCCTAAAACATTAAACTTTTAACATGTTTGATCTGGCCAATCATTTTTTTTTCGTCCAATTTTCTACGCCATTTTAATGGCATTTTTTTTCAGTGCGACGATGATGATGTCGATGAAGATGATATTCATGATGCTATGGAGTTCCATCTAGGATTGAGACTGCATGACAGGGCTGTACTCTACGCTTATTATTATAATATATCTTGGCGTCAAGCAGGCCCGAGAGATACAGACATCTGCGGTGATGGTGAGAAGATTTGAGCAACACCATCAATGACGCATCCGTGAAGTGGATGAGACTTGACTCTTGTTGCATTAACCACTACACCACGGCGACTGGTTTCTGATCTGGCCAGTCATGATCTATGGCTGCAAAGCTTGGGCTCTCAGAAAAGCTGATTGCAAAAGAATTGATGCAGCAGAGATGTGGTTTTATCTGAGACTACTATGTGTCAAATGGACAGATAGAAGAACTAATGAAATTGTCCTGGAAGAATTTGATACCACCAGAAAATTACTTTGACATCAACAAGAGAAAAACTAAAATACATTGGGCATATGTCACGTAGCAAGAACACCGACCTCATGGCAACCATTTTTCAAGGAAAAAACAGAGGAAACAGGCAAAAAGGAAGAAAGGCAGACCTCCAATCTCATACAACGAGAACATAACCAACATCAGTGGCCTAAATATTCAAGAAGGTGTCCACAGAAGTCAAGACAGAGCCATTTGGAGGGGGGTGGCGGTGTCAAAGAGTGCAGTGGCCAACACTGATTCGGGTGACGCCGACAGGTGAGACAGGTGAGACCATCCAGAGCGAATAAGAGGAAGATGAAAGTTCTGCAAAGTGATGATCCGGTAGACACACTGACACAAATCATCCTGAATTGTACCAAAAAAGCAATTCTCATGTCGCCAAAGAAACCTCACATGCCTAAACACCCCGGTTTACTTCTGAATGTAAAAATATAAAACAAGCATCTTCCAAACACCATCAGCGGACAACGTTTGAGCTCATCAAAAAACTCAGAGCAAAATCGAGGTATGTCTTTAAAACAAGTAAACGACGATCTTGGAGAGACTTGTGTTCCAAACTGATGTCTCGATTACCAAAGAAGAAAGAGTGGAAAATTATTTCAAAAATTAAAGGGGAAAACGCCTGACCCTCGGTCAACCATCTGAAACTGTCAGATTCTCTCATTACTGACAAAAAAAGCAGTTTCTAATCTGTTAGCTTCCACCACTAAAAACCGACTCTTCCTCAGCCAACAAACTGGCGCTTTTCCTTAAACACAAATCCCTGAAAGAAAATACAGCCTGTAACTTCGTCTCTGATAACACTAAAGAGTACACACTTCAACCGACGTTAGCCGAAATGAAAAGCTGATCTTCTGACTTGCTCTGACTCTTCTCCTGGCCTGGATGAAATTCATTACAATTTCTTAAGTATCTCCCGAACAACTGTTTAGAAATCCTCTCACAAGCGTACACTTGCATATGGACGACAGGATTATTTCCTCCCTCGTGGCGGAAAACCCTGATCATCCCTGTACCTAAACCTGGAAAAGATCTGTCCAATCCTTCCAACTACTGCCCAATAAGCCTAACTAATTATCTTTGCAAACTAATGGAAAAAAAATGGTCAACAGCCAGCTGACGTGGAAACTGGAGAATGACGGCATCTTGGCTTAGGAACAATGCGGTTTTCGCAAGCACCATTCCACAGAGGACCTTTTAATCCGCCTTGAAACGACGAACCGTGATGTATTTCTGAACAAATAGCATGTAGTGGCTATTTTTCTTTGATCTCGAGAAAGCATATGGAAATCGGGAATACTTATGGATCTGGGTTTTCGGCGGCCCCGACCCCTGTTTATCCAGTTTCAAGTGCGGATTGGTACTACTCTCTCCAACATCCATAATCAAGAGCCTGGTGTACCACAAGGGAATATTCTCTCTCCTGGGCTATTCAGAATTAATATCAGTAATATAGTCAAGTCTATACAACAGGGCTCTGACTGTTCCCAGTTTGTAGATGACACTGCAGCTGTGTATAGACAGGATCTAACGGTGGGCAGAGATAAGTGGCTTTACTTTTACTGCAACTAGGACACAGTGTGTCCACTTTCATAACCTCCGACAATTTTTTGCTGATTCAGAAATCCATCTGGAAAAGTCCATCATTCCGGCTGTAACAGAAGCTAGATTTCTGGGATTAATCTTTGATCAAAAGTTGAATTTCCTCAGTCATATCCAACAGCTTAAAACCTCATGCCAGAAATCTCTTTATATTCTTCGAGTCGTAGCTCAGACAGACTGGGGCGCCGATAAGAAAACACTACTTCACCTGTACAGAACTTTAATTCGCTTTAAACTGGACTATGGTTGCACAGTATATGGCTCTGCAATACTCTGCTACCTAAAATTACTGGATCCCATTCACCATCAAGGGCTGTGCCTTTCAGAACAACTCCTGTCTACAGTTTATACACAGAGGCAGGGGAATTCTTCCTGTCAAACTGCAGATTGACATTAAACTTAAATTTCTGTTTAAAACTGTTCTCTAAACCGGAAAACCCAGTCTACGACTGTGTCTTCGACTCCAAATTTCAATGCGAATTTGAAAAACATCCGAAAGTCACTCCTCCTTAGGAATCCGTATCCGTCCTCATATAGAAAAGGCAGATATATATTTAGCAGTTGTTTCCGGATTCTCGAAATTTCCAGACAGCCTACCATGGACCTTGAAATCACCGAAGGTCTGTTTTCATCTTGCCTCCTTCCGTAAAGTCTGTATCATTTCACTGGCATACATGTCGTTTTATGCAGAACTCTGTCAGAAATGTCCGTCATCCCACAGAATCTTCACTGATGGATCAGAGTCTGATGAAGGTGTTCCGCTGTTCCCAATCGTTCATTTTCAAAACATGTTTTGTCTGACAGTTCCGTTTATACGGATGAACTGACTGCTCTGGTTTTGGCACTAAAAATGGAGTCCCAATCCAAGCATAAAGCTTTTCTCTTTTTTTCTGATTCAGTTTGTGTTCGTAAGCGATTGCTGGCCAAAACATTAATCACCCAGAGATTCTAAATTTCTTTGTACTATTTCTATTTTTACAAGTGAAGATTACTACACTGTCTTTGCCTGGATTCCTGGACATGTTGGTATTGGAGGCAATGAAAAGGCTGACTGCCTGGCTAAGAACGCCACAAGGGAAAAGATGTCTAAATCCTTCATTGCTTATACCGATGTGAAATCCAAAGTACATAGTTACGTGAGAAATCTCTGGCAGGAGGACTGGAATAAGCAAACAGATAACAAACTTTTGCAAATCCGTACCAATCTGAAAGAAATTCTCCCATCTGCTTCAGGAAACCGTGAGAAGGAGACATCCTACACTCACTCGTACCTTTTAAAAATGAAGAAGCTCCATGGTGTATACCATGTGACGAGTCGTTGAGCATCAGAAACCTTCTTGAATGTTGGGACTTGTACATGTGCGATGTGAGACATAAGCACTACACAGTGGACTCCTTAAAGAACCCCTTCTGAGACGTCCCCCGGACGCAATTTTCCAGTTTCTACAAAAGGTCAAAAGATTTCACCTGCTATGATTTTACGTATGTCATTCTTTAAACGGTGAGCGTGGTTTTTAACTGTTGTCTTTTTATTTTAACCTAGGCGTCGTTTTTAACGTGGCATTAGCCCTGATTTGGCTCTATAACTCTGCTGGGCTATAAGCGATATGAACCTGGACCAAAGAGATTAAATCTGAATTTAAAGCACTTTTTACATACCTGTTCATTTCAATATCAGAATATGGTGTGAAAACATAACATCTCAAACAACCTATATTGTGTAAGTCTGTCACTTCTATTCATACGTTCATGCAGTCCTGCCCATCCACAGTCAATAATTCTTTGTCTAGAACACTTCTAGAATCCAGAAATACAATGGATCCCGTAATTGTCCCTTAAAACATCAACTCCAAACCCATATACTGTCGTACCTTAATAGCCCAAGTGTTTTTGCAATTATTATCTAAGTCATACATCAATACGCTTTATACGGCAACCTTCTGTTATCCATTGTAATTAAACCTTAGCTGATGCATATTACGATAGAATTTTACATATCATCCAAGCTCTTCATAGACAAGATCATTTGTAGATCGGCAAAAAAAAAAAAAGCAATTTTTTCAATTTTCATGCCTTGACATCTAGCGCCCAAATTTCAGCACCATAATGCACTGTCGGTTGTGTGTGTTTGTGTGTGTGTTTGTGTGTGTGTGTGTGTGTTGTCTGAACCAATAGTGCATTATGGTGCTGAAATTTGGGCGTTCAAGGCATGAATATTGACAAAGTGCATTTTACAATGTGTGTGTGTGTTGTGTGTGTGTGTGTGTGTGTGTGTGTGTGTGTGTGTGTGTGTGTGTGTGTGTGTGTGTGTGTGTGTTGTGTGTGTGTATGTGTGTGTGTGTGTGATAGGTAGGACCGTACAAGTTTGCAAAACTGTTAAGGTTGACAATCGTCAAAGCCAGTATTATGAGTACAATGCAGTCTACATGTAACTTTATTTTGGAAAAGTATAGTGAGTCATTACATTTAACGACAAACAAACAAAAAAAGAGAAAAAAAGAAAAGAAAAACAGGGCCTGTAACGTTTGAGTGAAAATAGTTATTGGGAAATATAAAACATTAAAAAAAAAAGTGATAATTTCTTTCCTCATCAGCAAACTAATATGTATACACAAAAAAAAAATCATAGAACCCTTAGTTTCCTAATGCCCTTTCTTTTCACCTTTTGTACGCCCGCACAAGGCCATGTCTGTCCGTAAGCGTTTGTGCGTACACACGTGTATGTATGTGCATATGCGTGAGCGTAATATGAAGCAAACAAATCCTATTTACAAATCTTTCTACGTATTTTTAAAATGTTTTGCAAACATCTTCCCTGTGGGGTCTTTTTTTCTGGAAGGACTTCCATATTGCCACGACACAAATCAGTTTGGGCGGTCGCCAGCTCCTTCGGGGAGGGGTAGTCAGCAGCAAACACGAACACTAAAATCGGATCGATCCATATACGTCCCATTGGGGTTTTGTGGCACAAAAGTCACAGTGATCGACAGTGATAAAGCTCATGACTGACTGCGTACTGATTTACAATCTCAAACAGAATACTGGCTGACTTGAGAACTGGAAAATCGACTTACCTGCAAATATTCAGGTTGACTTTGTAATCTGCGTTCAAATCACTTACACAAAAACGAAACCTCTTTGCAGCTGCCAAATCTACTTTGGAAGCCTTTTGGGGAAGTTCAGCACGGTCAAAAACTCTTTTCTTTTTCTCTCTCTCTCTCTCTCTCCTGTTCTCTCTCTCTCTCTCTGTACAGCTTTGTACCTTGTTGTTGTTGTTGTTGTTCACTTTACCACATTTGCTTAGCTACATGACAACATAAGACTGGGTGGGCCCCAATACGGCGAGGGGAAACATGTGACAAGCAGACGACTGCCCAGGCCGGGAGACTGTGACAACAGAGGGTCCTATTTCACGGTCGCTAAGTAACAGCGTCGCTCCTCCAAGGGGAGACAACGATTCTAACTTTTCCTCCCTCTCCCACAGTTAACAGTAAAGGACACAACACACTCAGCGGTAAACGACACATGTCCCCGTCACATAGGCTCGTTACCTGAATACACCGCGTTGTGCTCAGTGTACGCTTGGGCGGATAGGATTGAATACTACTGTTAATGGGTCACCACAATCGTGCGCTGTGTTGGGCTTGAAAAACGAACAGCTTACCTGTCCGCAGGCATGTCTATCGACAGGTTAATGTTTGCACAATCGTACTGGCCTGACTCTGTGCTTGACAGTATGACACGGTCTCGCTGATTCATACTGTGTGAAAGAGTGAAGGCGGCGGTAGTTATGTACCGCATAGCATGATAACACAGGGCCCCGCGGAATCTCTCTCTCTCTCTCTCTCTCTCTCTCTCTCTCTCTCTCTCTCTCTCTCCCGGTGTGTGTGTGTGGTCGGTGTGCGTGAGAGCCCGCGCACGTACGTGGAAAAACATTAGGGACCCAAACACGAATTTCGTTCATAAGGGAAAGGGCGTTGTTTTGTTTTCGTTTGGATGGTTAATTGGTACTCAAAGGTAGGGTCAGTCCTATGGAGTATAATTATATTTCTTTGTACACGCATATCACATACCCAGGTACAATGGTATAGCCTCACAAACAACTGTATCCAAGTTCCATTATTCCCTGCTAACTGCTGTAGGTATGTAC
This sequence comes from Monoplex corrugatus, assembly GCA_030674185.1. Taxonomy (NCBI): domain Eukaryota; kingdom Metazoa; phylum Mollusca; class Gastropoda; order Littorinimorpha; family Ranellidae; genus Monoplex; species Monoplex corrugatus. The sequence goes on from JAPXFY010000021.1 coordinate 23,086,594, forward strand.
CAATTATTCCCTTTAAACTATTGTAGACATGTGCCATTATGTCCTATGAACAGCTGTAGCGAAGTACCATTATGTCTTACAAACTGCTGTGACCAAGCACCATTATGCTCTAAAAAATATTGCGCAGAAGTACCATTTCTGTCGACATGTTCCATTATGCTTCAGAACCCACTGGCCGTAGACACAAACTACTGAAGTCATGTACCAGTATGCTCTTCTTCAAATGTATTACTAGTTTCGCATCTACTTATCCCCAAATGTACACCCTGCCTGACATCACCATTCTGACTTCAGATACTATTTGTCTACAAATGTCTCAATAACGTGGAACCCACGGTCAGACACCGTTCACTTTCTCTATGTCAGCCTCCCTCTCCATTCCTCTCTTGTCCTTCGCCTTCCAGCATATACGCGCTATGCCCTTCATACCCTTAATTAAGCTTTTTAGTCACTGTGGAGACGTCTCGATACATCCCAGGATCGATGCGTCCCAGGTTCGATGCGTCCGAGGTTCGATGCGTCCAAGGTTCTGTGCATTATACACACACACACACACACACACACACACACACACACACACACACACACACACACACACACATACATACATACACAAACGCGCGCGCGCATTGGTATGTCACTGGGTGTGAAGCCAGGGGACACAAACGGGAAATACTGTGTGGGAACATGGGCTGAGACCGTAGTTGGTATTACACGGCTTATGGTCGGTGCTGAAAGTTGAAGAACCTGAGCATTCTTTCTGTGTTCATCTCTCTCTCTCTCTCACTCTCTCTCTCTCTCTCTCTCTCTCTCTCTCTCTCTCTCTCTCTTTCACACATGCACGCACGTGCGCACCGCGCGCGCCGCTCGTGCGATAAAAAATACGCGACACACGCACGCAAAAAATAGACGTTTTGCACCTGGGACGTATCGAACATGGGACGCATCGGAACCTGGGACGTATCGAACCAGGGACGTATTGAACCTAGGACTATCGAACCTGGGACGTATTGAGACGTATCCGGTCATTGCGAGTGAATGGGTGAGCGACAGGAATGTGCGCTTTTCATAAGTTTTAGCACTTTACAAATACCATTGTCATTGTTACGAGTATCATCACTGTCCAGTTGGGTTTGTTTTCCCTTGTTTCTTGTTTTATTGAGAGTTTCGACCGCTGGGTTTGATGACCAGACGCGGATGTCTGCTGGTATGTATAGTGAGGCGGGCTCCGTTTAGGGTTTGTCTCAATGCTTTGTTGTTCCTGCTTGTCTGCATGCCTGATCAGTACAGGGAATTTTTAAAGTATGGAGTGGGCATGCAATCCTCTTCTCCTTCTGTCACCTTATGCTTGTAGTTCCACAGGCGCAATGACATTCTACGAGTAGAATGCCATCAATAGCTGCAATTTAGTTGTTCGAATAATCTTCGCCTAGCAGCGTACGTGGCAGTGTAAATACAAACACATGTAAATACATACACGTATAAAATGTATTAACGTACTTAATTTTGTACTTTTTTCTTTCGGGACTATTAATTGATTACAAGGCAAGGTTTTGCTGTAACGGTTTCTTGTCATCTTTTATAAGGCTTAAGATATTGTAGATCCCGTTTTATTGTTTATTTGTTATTGTTTTATTCCATGGGTGTTGGTGCTCTGCACACACACGCACACACACACACACACACACACACACACACACACATGCCTACTTTCTGACTGGAAAACACTATCTGTTTATGTTACTTTGACACATGGGGAGGGGGGCAGAATCCGGTAAAGCCACTGACACGTGCAGGCGCATGATATAAACACCCGATGTGCCGTATCAAAATTTTCATGTGATCAGTAACGAGGGAGATAAGGAATCTATCTGCAGACTGGGATTGTGAGAAAATATTCAAATCAACAGAAAAAAACTTACACCAGTAAAAATGTTGATTACTAAAAAATCAAACACTGTACCAGAAAAATAATTCTTTTGGCAGAAGGTGACAGTTATTTGTGATACATGCACGAATACATTGCCATGAACATACGTATACATATACATACGTGCATGCATACATACATATATACATACGTACATATATACATACATACAAACATACATACATACATACATACATATATACATACATACATAAAAATGTATACATACAGATATATACATACAATGTATTACAGAATGGGTCACCATCATGCTCCATTTGTGGTATTCACAGGCATGATGGTACTGCGGACACAATGGCACTCGGACACAACGGTACGTGGACACAATGGTACGTGGACAGAATAACATGTCATGGCCCACTCTGTGGCACACACACATACACACACGCACTGGCACACACACACACACACACACACACACACACACACACACACACACACAGTGACACGATCCTAAAAAGCTAAACAAGTTCAGCGTGTTGTGCAAGCTGAGGAAAGCACAGTGGTTCGGGCAGCCACGATATGGCGGACTGGTGGCTTCAGAACAGTCTCTTTTAAGAAGTCTGTGCCACATCTTACCGTCATTACGATGCACAACTGTGGCGACATAATAACGTGTAGTGGACCTCACCAAAAATCAATACATGCTTAAATAAATCGTGGAACACTACAAAATTTTTCAAGGTCTCCCTAGACAAATGGCTGAGATACACCTTTCAAAACAATCACTTATCTCGACGTCATGCTAGTTACTATCAGCTAAACGTCAAATAGAATCTGACAAACGTAAAACTGCCGTAATCTCTGTTAGACTAGCTGACCTGATCATATTATCTGTTAGTTTTAACGAATACGTCTCGATAGTCCCAGGTTCGTCGCTTACCAGGTTCGTTTGCGTCCCAGGTTCGATACGTCCCAGGTACAAAACTTCTTTTCTTCTTTTTACACGCGTGTGTCGTGCGGTTTTATCGCGTGTGCGTGCATGTGTGAAAGAGAGAGAGAGAGAAATGGGAGGGGGTGAACACAGAAAAAATGCTCATGTTCTTTATCTTTCAGCACCGACCATCTGCCGTGTAATACCTACCATCCATGTTCCCATACAATGTTTCCCGAGTCTGTGTTCCCTTGGCTTTGCAGGGAACTCACTCCACACACATTTCGCAGTCCGAAATTCAGCCTTGCCGTTTACATCGTTGAACCTTTAATGTGTGTGCGTGTGTTTGGTGTGCGGGCAATAAGTGTGGTGATGTGTGTGTGTGTGTGTGTTGTGTGTGTGTGTGTGTGTGTGTGGGGTGTTGTGTGTGTGTGTGTGTGTGTGTGTGGTGTGTTTGTGTGTGTGTGTGACGCATCGAACCTGGAACGTATCGAACCTGGGACGTATCGAACCTGGGACGTATCGAGACGTCCCCGTTTTAACAGACGCTGAGCTGATATTTGACTACTCTGGTAACAGTACACTAACGGTAAAAAAAAAAGTACTTGCCTTCGCTTCATAAGTACTGAATGAGTTTGCCCTCGCTTCAAGAGTACCGAATGGTCACAAAGGATTAATACAAAGCCAAGGATACTTCGTCAAAATTGTCTTTTTTTTTTCAAGGAGGTACTATATGCAGTTCTGGGAAGAAAAGCAAACGAGATGGAAAAGCCATCCAAACAAAAACTTTTTTTAAAAGAGAAATATGTGAAAAGGCGTGAGCGCGAGTGGGGTGTGTATGCGTGCGTGCTTGTGTGTGTGCATATGTGTGTGTGTGTGTATGTATGTCTGTGTGTGTGTGTCTTTGTCTGTGCGTGTATGTGTGCATTCATTGGGGTTTGTTTTTTTCAAACTTCTATTCAAACGCGTGCCAATGAACAACCAAATTAAAAAAACAAAAAGGTTTGTAGAGTGGATTAAGTTTTGAAGATAAAAGGGCATTGTATGATATTCAGATAGTGATGAAAAACCAAAGAAGCAAACAATGTGTGCGTGCGTCCGTGCGTGCGTCCATGTGTGCATGCGTGCGTGCGTGTGCGCTCTGTGTGTGTGTGTGAGAGAGAGAGAGTGCAGACATGTGTGTGCACAGATCTGTATGTATGTGCATGTGCAAGCATGTGTAAAAAGTTCTTTGTCATTCTCAGACAACAGTAAACAATCAAAAGCGATAGCAATAAAAACCTAGAAATGAAAAGCCTAACAAGCAAGCAAAGAAAAAGTGTGAAACACCAGAACAATTGGGCTTAATCAAAGCAAGGCTTTGCAGTAAATGATACAGGAAAATAAGGTCACATTTCCTGACAATAAAGAAAGGTGATTGACTGTTACAGAATCGTTCAGATGCATTTGATTCTTCGAAATGACTGAAGGGAATTGAGGGATAATCTGTAAGCCAAAATTATGTCCATTCTTGTGAAAACCTTGTGATTTACTAAAGGGCGTAAATTATATTGTACTTTTACTCTGTTTTAACTTTTTTGTTGTTGTTGTTATTATTATTACATTGTTAATTTTCGTTGAAAAAGCTGTAAATGATTTTTTCATGCCGGTCCCATTCTTTGCAGAACCTTAAAGTATTCTGTCAACCCAATCGTTATCGTATCTAATGACAGTGAATTTTTTTTCGAGTTATTTTCCTTACAAGGAACATAAACATTAACGATCATTATCATCATCATGTGCCCTGCCGCATGGCGTCGGCAATCATGGCCCTCCTAATGAATCTATACTTTGTCGCTGCAAGTACTTCTCCCATCCTCTGTGTCTTCATCCACTGCGCAAATCCATCCAATACTTTCTCCCTGCGTCTACGTGGTGCTCTTTTTCCCTCCAGCTTACCCGTTGTGACTAGGGGTCTCTAATTTCTCTTGCCTCACAAAAAGCACATTAATGAAGAAGGTTAGGAAAAACCAAGCAACATTTATAGGACATTTTATGAGGCAAGAGAAATTAGAGCACCTAGTCACAATGGGTAAGCTGGAGGGAAAAAGAGCACCACGTAGACGCAGGGAGAAAATATTGGATGGACTTACGCAGTGGATGAAGACATGATGATAATAATGATCTGGCCATCCAATGCATCTCTACCCATCGCCAGTCGTCTTGATCATGTCTTGCCACTGGATCACGATGGTTCGGGACGAGAGACGATCTGCGCAACTCTCCTTCACTATAATCCAATTCACGCGCAAGTCAAGGCACCACTAAAACTGGAGTCCTAAGGCGATTTGCGAGTGGCGAAGTGGCAGGTCTGGAAAACCTGGCTTGCTTACCGCGGCAGACGGGGATCCCACTCATGCGATCGAAAAACAAAGACAAAATATTCTCGGTGACTCCGCTCACTATCGGCACATGGAATGTGCGCACGCTCTTGGACAACCCAATTTCAAACCGACCTGAACGACGTACAGTACTGATTGCAAGAGAACTCGATAGGTACAGCATCCACATCTCAGCTCTATGCGAGACCAGGCTCGCAAACGAAGGCCAATTGTCAGAAACAAAAGCTGGCTATACCTTCTTCTGGAGTGGTCGCGGTAGCGACGAACGTCGTGAGGCGGGAGTGGGCTTTGCCATCAAATCAAATCTGATCGGTAAACTAACCAGCCTCCTGAAACGAAATAACGACCGACTCATGACATTGCGCCTTCCACTAAGAGGAAAACGTCATGCCACCCTCATCAGCGCCTATGCCCCTACAATGACCAACACAGAGGAAGCAAAGGCCAAGTTCTACGAAGACCTGGAATCCCTACTCGCGACTGTACCCAAAGAAGACAAGTTGTTGATTCTCAGCGACTTCAGTGCCAGAGTTGGGACAGATCACAAAACGTGGGAAGGGATTATCGGACGAAATGGAGTCTGAAAGAGTAACAGCAATGGGCACCTACTCCTGAGGACCTGTGCGGCACATGACCTGCTCATCACCAATACAATCTTCTGTCTGCCAAACTGCAACAAGACGTCATGGATGCATCCTCGCTCGAAGCACTGGCATCTCATCGACTACGTCATCGTTAGGAAAAAAGACAGACAGGACATCAGAGTAACGAAAGCCATGTGCGGCGCAGAATGTTGGACTGACCATAGGCTCATCATCTCTAGACTCAACATCTCTATCCAGCCGAGACGACGTCCACAAGGAAAGAGGTTCAACAAAAGACTGAACGCCACAAAGCTCGAACGACCCTCTGTGTATCAAAAGTTCAGAAATGACATTGATGCACGGCTCGAAGGCCTAAATCTGGGCTCCCAAAGTTTGGATGAGGACTGGGCAGCCTTCCGAGACGTCGTCTACAACTCAGCGCGGGAGCAACTCGATATCAACCAGCGCAAACACCAGGACTGTTTGATGAAAACGACGCCGACATTCAGATATTATTGGAAGAAAAGCGAAAAGTCTTCAGAGCACACCAGCATGACCCAAAGTCCACCTCCAAAGAAGCTGCCTACAAATCAATCAAAAACAAAGTGCAGACAAAGCTCAGAGAAATGCAAGACACCTGGCTTAGCAGAAAAGCGGACGAAATACAGAAGCACGCTGATACCAACAACTACAAGTGCTTCTATGACACCCTAAAACCCTTATATGGGCCACAGCCCCAAGGAACATCGCCTCTGCTTAACGCCGATGGATCAACACTTCTCTCTGACAAAAATGCCATCCTACAACGCTGGGCCGAGCACTTCGACAGCGTCCTCAATCGTGCGTCTACTAGCAACAGCGAAGCCATTGACCGCCTGCCGCAGGTGCCAATAAACACCGAACTGGCAGCGCCTCCAACGGAATCAGAAATCACGGCAGCAATCACGCACCTTTCAAACGACAAAGCTCCAGGCTCCGACTCCATTCCAGCAGAAATATACAAAGCAGGTGGACCAGTCATAACCCAAAAGCTAACAGAGTTGTTCAAGAGCATGTGGGAACAAGAATCCATCCCCCAGGTTCTGAAGGACGCGACCATTGTCCATCTCTACAAGAGGAAGGGCAACAGGCAGTCCTGTGACAACCACAGGGGAATCTCTCTGCTCGCCACTGCCGGTAAGATCCTCGCAAGAGTCCTCCTCAACCGCCTTATCGTTCACCTGGAAAATGGCCGCCAACCAGAAACACAGTGCGGCTTCAGAAAATCACGCGGGACAATCGACATGATATTCGCAGCACGACACCTGCAAGAAAAGTGTCAGGAACAACACCAAGACCTGTACACGACATTTGTTGATCTGACAAAGGCCTTCGACACGGTCAGCCGTGAAGGACTATGGAGAATTATGGAGAAGTTCGGATGCCCATCAAAGTTCATCAACATGGTACGCCAATTTCATGACGGCATGCAGGCACGTGTGTTGGACAACGGAGTTTGCTCTAAGACTTTCTCAGTCACGAACAGTGTCAAGCAGGGTTATGTACTGGCGCGAACACTGTTCAGTATGATGTTTACGGCCATGCTCTCAGACGCATTCTATGACGACCATGACACATGCATTGGCTTCAGATACAGGACAGACGGAAGGCTCCTCAATGCCCTCAGGCTTCAGGCGAAGACCAAGGTTGAAAAAGACTGGGTCCGCGACCTCCTGTTCGCCGATGATTGCGCTCTAAACGCCACCACTGAAGCGAAAATGCAGCAGAGTATGGATCGATTCGCATCATCCTGCACAAACTTCGGACTCACCATCAGTACGAAGAAGACCGAAGTCATGTTTCAGCCTGCACCACAACAGCGGTACTCGGAACCAAGATTCACTGTCGAGGGAGAAACCCTGAAAGCTGTGGACAATCTTACGTACCTCAGAAGCACGATCTCAAGATCAGTGAACATAGACACTGAGGTAGACACATGCATTGCCAAAGCAAGTTCAGCTTTCGGACGCCTCAGGGTATCGGTATGGGACAGGAGAGGTATCAAACTGTCCACCAAGCTGAAGGTATACAAGGCAGCCGTTCTGCCAACCCTTCTGTATGCCTGTGAGACATGGACCGTATATGAGTTCCACGCCAAGAAACTCAACCGATTCCACATCAACTGCCTCAGACAGCTCCTGAAGATCACCTGGAAGGATAGAATACCTGACACAGATGTCCTCGATCAGGCCAGAATGACTAGCATTCACACCCTGCTCAGAAAAGCCCAACTCAGATGGGCCGGACACATCGTGCGTATGCAAGACACGCGTCTCCCAAAGAGACTGCTCTTTGGTGAGCTAGCAGACGGCGTACGCTGGCGAGGAAGGCCAAAGCTGCGTTTAAAGCGTCCCTGAAAAACTGCGGCATCGACACCAAGACATGGGAGGCCCGTACACGAGACCGCTCATCATGGAGAAGCTGCGTTGGCGAAGGTGCGCCTCTTACGAACAAAGCAGGATCAGTGGAGCACAAAAGAAACGAGAGCTGCGTAAATCTCGAACCAACTCCCAAGTCCAGAATCCAGCAGAACACATGTGTCTCATCTGCGGCCGAGCCTTCCGCGCACGAATCGGCCTCATCAGCACAGCCGGACACATGAAACGTGATGATCCTTGGTCATCGTCGATCACGACGGACGAACAACAATATATATACATATAGATGTATGTATGTATACATGCACACATACGCACATGCATACATATACGTACAAAAATACATTTACATGCACGTATACAATAATATACAAACATGCATGCATACATACATGCAAATACATACACACATAACATACACATATACATGCACACTGGCATGCATATATATGCATACATGTACACATTTATATCAATACTGTTAAGCACATTGTCCTGTTATTTATACTGTTTCAGAACTTACACACTTTATTCAATAGTTACAAAAGGCAAATAATTGGAAAAAAAAAGATTACCTACCAAGTCTATCAAAATTTGAAGTGGCATTGGAACATTTATTTTTCATGACTGTTTGGAGCTGTTGCCAAAATGTTTAAATACTTGTACCTGCCCAGAACAAATGTTGTTTGCTGCCTTGTTCATTTTTCTAAGATGAGCAAGAGTTAGGATTTGTATACACACATGTGCGTTAGAACAACATTTTTCGCCAAAATATGTTGGATTAATCTTATCTGAAACCATTTCAGTTTAACCTTTCTTATTATTTGTACCTTGTTAAGTTTGTTACTTCCTTTATTTTATTTCATCCTGCCGCTTTTACTCTCGGGCTTCGCGAAAAGATACAGTATTCTGTCTGCTGCCAGGCGGGAGGTTTCGGCGAAGTTCAGAGTTCTGGCGTGAAGGGTCTCTGCCACTGTATATCACTACAGCTTTGCCTGGGCCGTCCTCTGGCTCTGCTGCCCGCGTATTTGATGTTGTAGGCATGTTGAGCGAGCTGGTCTGCATGCATTCGTATGACGCGCCCGAACCACTTCATTTGCCGTTTCTCAATGTATTGTAGGACCATCATCTCTTATTGCTCCACTTCTGATCTTATCCATTCTTGTCCTGGTGGCAGTTCTGCTTAAGCATTTCATCTCACAAGTGACTCTTTTTGGTGCTTTTGTTAGGGACCAAGTCTGGAATTGGTACATAAGTATAAGGAAGAAGATGGTATTAATGAGCTCTGCTTTTGACAGCTGACTGCGACTGCTTTCTTGCAGCGTGTCTCTATCTCTCTTGCTTATTTTCCATTCCCTATGGAAATGTTGCCCAAGTACTTAAATTCTGTTGTCTTCTTCAGCCGATTACCGTTGATATTTACGTCCAGCTTTTCTGGTACTCTGTCTACCATCATGGCTTCCATCTTACTGATGTTGATACGCATTCCGTAGTTCTCGCAGCTAGAACTCAATTGGTTAATATGTTCTTGAAGGTGAGACATGATCTGGTCATCAGCACGTAATAGCTCATTGAGTGCTTCTTTATTAGGGTTAGCCTCCCTGGTGAAAAGGCTCTATGAGGGGATAGTAGACGGCCCTATCTTATCCCTGATGTTACTAGGAACCAATTAGTTATTCCACTGGGGGTACACGCAGTGCTCTTGCTATACATGGATCTCACATTATCTCAGAGTGACCTCTGATACCATAGAGCTCCAAGACTTGTCTCGGTCCACTCAGTCAAAGGCTTTTTCTAGGTCGACAAATAAGAGATGGAGTGCTCTGTCATACTCTACAGTCCTTTCACTTAACTGTCAGAGTGTGAATATTGCATCCGTACAGCCTCTCCCTTTTCTTAATCCAAACTTGAAATTGCTAAGAAAAGGTTCTGATACGCAGTTCGAGTATCTTTACGTACAATTTAAGCACGTGACTGAGGAACGATATTCCCCTATATGTAATGCAGTCTCTTTTCCTTCCTTTAACTTCCCCAATTGGCAAAACATTAACATTCTGCCAATCGTCATGTACTCTTCTCTCTTCCCACGCCTTCTGAAAGGTGAGAGTGAGCCACCTGATTCCTTTAGGTACCGATACATGATCCACTTCGGCCGTACGTTTTGAGATGATGAGACGAAACGGACTCTGTCATAGTAAATGTATGTCTCAAACGGCTGTAAGCATCGGATTCAAGCCGACTGTCCGGAATAGATTGGCATCCTCCAGCCAATCAACGCGTGCCGACACACATTTTGCAAATGGCGTCTTCCAGTACTTGCTTTTATTTTTTCCGTCTTCTTCTGCCGTTGAGCGTCGAGGGTAAGTGCAGATTTCGGATGTGGGCCAGATGGGTAGCGTCTGCCATAGCTGATTCTTTTTTCACACCTTCTCTCTATCTTTTCCTAGCACACCCCCCATCCTTTGGATCCATGCCTTTTCATGTTAAACGCTTTGTATGCTGGTTGTTCGCTCGAAAGGCTCATGAGGTGACTGAACCTTCCACGTTTTGCTTTTTTTTTTTTTATCTTTGGTTAAGTGTCCATGTCTACGGCTGATAACAAAGCGTTGACTTTAAAAAATATTAGTTGACGCTTTGTATACATAGATTTAAGTGGATATGTTAGTAGAGAGGCTGGCTGATAAGTCGACTGCATTTGTTTTCTGGATTCTTCTTTCAGTTTCCCAATCCATGCTACCATTCTGTGTAAAGATGCTTCCTAAATATTTTAATTCTTCAATTTGTTTTAGTTCCGTGTTGTTGATCTGTAGTTCCAGCTTTCCTGGGCTTCTGCTCACTTTCATTACATCTATTTTGGACACACTGATTTTCATGTCATAATCTTCACAGCTTGTATTCAAGTTACTGAGGTGTTCCTGTAGTCTTCAGCAACTACTAGTTCATACAGGTCTTCAAGATCTTAATTTGTGATGCCGTCCATGTAAATACTGAACCGTCCATGTAAATACTGAACAATAAAGGGGACCAAACACAACCTTGGCGTACTTTTGCTTTTACATCAAACCGATCACTGAAACCATCTGGTGTTCTCACGGCATTTCGACTGTGTTGGTATGTGACGACCTGATCAACTGGTGTACTAAGATAATAAAGGAAATAGATCAGATTCAGTGTGGTAAGGCAATATTGTAGACTGGCGAGATAGGGAAGGAAGATTTGTTTTTTTCACCTGAGGAGCATTCGGTATAAGGGAGGCAGTTTTCTGTGTAAAAGGCAGTTTTCATGTGGGACGCAGTTTTCATGTTTTGGGCGCTGAGCTTGTGTTTCTCTTAAGTTTGTATGTAAACAGTGTTCGGGGAAAAAAATGTAGTGTTGTTCGTTTGGTCAAGTTTGTGTCACTTCGGTTTCAGCTCTCCTTGCAGAAGGAGTTATTGGAAGTGTAGAAGAGGAAGTCATTTCTGTCTCAGACAGAAGAGTTGTACGGTCTGTGTATCCATGTAAACTTGTACCTCTGAGAGATATCTGAACATCTCCAGATGGTGTGGGATGGAGATGTAGTCTTGTCTTGTAGTCCCAGCTCTGTCGTCTTCGTCATCGTATAACTTTTGCTAATGGGAAGATTGCCTTCTTTTCTTCCCTTATCGTCCATGATACCTACTTTTCTTCCCTTATCATCCATGACTTAGATAATGCAACATTTTTTTTATTCCTCTTCTGGGTTCAACAGATCCAGGAAATATTTGTCCATCTTTCTTTGATTATGTTCGGGTCGAAAAGTGTCTTTCCTTCTTTATTAATTACAAAGGTGGTTCGGTTGAATAGGTTGTCTCAGCCTCATGCTCTTGCTTTTATAAATTTCACATATCTTTGCTATATGTTCGTCATGATTCTTCCAAGATTCATCCTTAGCGGCTTTGACTTTTCTCTTTGTTTTTCTTGCTTTCTATAGGATGTGTAGTCTTCTTCCTTTTTTTTTGATTTCACCCAATTTTTGTGTAGTTTCTTCTTTGACTTTTAAGGCCTCATTGACCAAGTCATTTCACCAAACAGTCTTTTTCTTTTTTCCCTCGTCTTCTTTTTTGGTTCCGCATCTCCTTTCCAAAATGCTAACAATTTCTGTTTGAAAAATCTTCCATTCTTTTTCTATTGAGCCAACTTCACTTGGCAAATTTTTATAGGCTGCTTCAACGTCTGAAATTACTTCCGCCTTGACACTTTCCTCACTCGTTTTCTTCATGTTTATCACATTTTCTACTTTAGCTTTGTGACAGGGACTTGATCTTATTTTTCTTGGTGTGTACACCATAACAACAATTTTGTGATCAGTGTCAGTGATGTAGTTTGGGATTGCTCTCGTATCTTTAAGTGTGACCCTAGACCTTTTCCTTGTGAGAATGAAGTCAATCTGGGAAGCTTGTACCACGTTTTTACATTATTGATTTTATATTTGAAGAAGATATTGGTCATCATGCTCAGCACATAAGTTAAGCAACATCTCGTCATTTGAGTTACATTCATTCCATTGATCACTGAGAGGGCTTAAATGTCCGTATCATGGTTCTCTCCTACCTTCTACCCTTCCGTTAAAATCGCCCATTACAAGCTCTATGTCTTTGTCTTATCCATGTAGGCTTTTAGCTCTACGTAAAGCAGTGGCCTTTCTTCTTCTGTCTAGCTATCATTACATGGGGCATGGACTGGAAAGCAGGCAATGGTGGTATTTCCCTCAACTATTTTCATAGACAGGATCCTCTCTGATATATATTGTACATGTCATTTTTTTTTAACTTTTGGATGGACTGACTATAAGTCCGACTCCATGTTTTGCTTACTTCTTCTTTTCGACTCCACTTGCTGTAAGTGTGTAGTTTTCATGGATTTGCTTGCAGATGTTGCCTTTTATCCTCAGTCCAGTTATTTCTATTTTTCTCTTCTCCATGAATTCTACCGATTATGTTTCCTTGTCACATTTCACGTACCGATTTTGATCATTGTTCTTATTGTCCTTTTGGTTTGACCAAACCCGTTTGATTTGTCCATTTATTATTATCTCCACTTACGGCTCGCTATGCCTGTCATAGCTTCACCAGAGCCGTGTTAGCCAGGGCGTTTCAGAGTAACCCGGGTTGGCCTTCATGGCTTGTGCATCGCATAATTGGCGTAAAACCACACCGTATTTTACTCAGACCCAGCAATCCCCTACTTTACCCCGTTACCACCTCCCATGGTTGGGCTCTACAAGGCAGCGTCTTCCAGTAAAGCAGTGACATTTGCTGATTTCAAGATGAAGATAAAGAGTTGTATCAAGTTAAAGAAGTTCTTTAGAATAGCCAAAACAAACATTACAAAAACAAGCATTGTCGGAACCATGCAATTGCGTGCTTTCTTCGCCTTTGCAAAACAGCACAACTCGCAGTAACCTACATCTCGCATCCGTTTCAAAAGGATCGTGTGGCACTCTGTCCGTTCCACGCTGACTGGCCTGACCGCACCGGGATCAAACGGTTCTCCTCAATCGTACAGGCAAAACAGTTCGTGTATCGGCTATCTGTCCATTGGCGAGTATAGCTTTCGTTGTTATCTCGTCTGCGCCTGCAGACTTTTCTTTTGGACTGAATTTAACACCCTTCTCACCTCGCCTGAGGTTCGTGGTGGTCTGAGTGGCAAGGAGTAAACTCGGACTGAGTGTCGAGAATTCCTGTGAGATTTAGTATTTCTCCCCATCTCTCACTCACTTCGTCATCACCATGCCGCAATGATAGTCTATTTGTATCGTTGATCACTGTAGTAAGGTCAAAAGGTTGGTCGCGGACTCCCACGGGTCTCACGCGCATATAGAATTCATATAGAATTCTCTTGGGAATCACTCAGCGCTTCTCCATGTTTCTTCCACGAAGTCTCCTTAGCTTGCTTGATCATTCTCTTGCTTTTTTCCTGGCAAGTCTGTGTTGAAGTAGTCTTCTTCTACTTGGGTTTTTACCCGTCTCTTGTAGAGTTGGGTTTTTTTGGTTTGTTTTTTTCGTTTTTAGTTGTTTTTGTTTGTTTGTTTGTTTGTTTGTTTGTTTGTTTGTTTGTTTTCCTTGACGGTTTCTTTGATGTCTCGTTCCACCGCGCTCGTTTCGTTTCTTGCTCCGTTTCCTATCTTCATGCTACCTCATGTCTCCTGAATTGTGTGTAGGACGCGTTTTTTAAGGTATTTCAGGCTTCTTCAGTTTTTACTTCTGTGGTATGTACTTTTTCCAGTTTCTTTGTAATGATTTTAAGCGTTTTATCTTCGACTTCATCCTCCTGGAGCTTCTTTGTATTGATTATAATTGGCTGCTTCCTTCTCTTATCTGGATGTTTCTTCCTTCTTGTGATGCAGTTAAGTGCAACTGGTTTGGGGTGTATTTGGGATGGTATGCCATTTAATTTGTCATTTAATTTCTTTATGAAGATTTGCCTCTCATTTGTTACAACATTTTGGTTGGGCTTAATCGTGGCTGAAGACTTAGTACAGTTCTTTGTTTACCAAAAAAAAAAGGAAACAAACAAAGAAATGTCCACACTTTTGCAATGTTCACAGATACACCAATTTTTGTATGTATTTCTTCTTTTGATATGTACAACTTAATAGTTTGTACTACCCCAGTATGTGTGACAAAAAGTCTGTATTTATTGCGTACCTGTATTTGAAATGAGCAAACAATACATATGTACCATCTGAGTTTACAACGTTTGTAACTAAGCATATCTGAATTTACAACGTTTGTAACTAAGCATACATTCTTACTGACCCAATTCTCACAGACAAATATCAGGTTCCCTACTTTCATTCTTTTTTTCACTGTAAAATAATGGTTCCCCCAGAAATTTTTCAGATGTGTCTGGCGGTAGAGATTTACTAAACTTGTTATAAGAGTGTAAAATATTTTTCCAATATAGATTTCCTTTAGCGAGTTTTTCCACTGGGAAGTTTTCTATTCAGGTAATTTTGTTATCTAAAGTATTCCATTTGTGATGTGACTTTTGCAATTTTCCTATCGAAACTAATTTTATTTCCCTAAATCAGGTATTCCAAGGCCATCACTTTTAATTTGTGTTTCATGCTTGTTTTCTGTTTGATCTCTTTTTCTATTCCACACAAACTCAAATATTGATGTTTGCAGAGAATTTGTTAAACAGAATTGGAAACAGAATCAGAATCAGAAATCTATTCGTTAAGGCCAAAGCCCCATTTGAAGGGGTATGAACACATTATAAACATTATGTAATACACAGTCGTTCTTGGACAGTGCATACTTCAAATATTTTGGAATAATATTACAATATAGGACCCGCAGCCAAACTGCAACAATACAATAGGAACATATAAATAGGTTTGACAGATACATATCACAAGAATCTAATTTTATGATAAGGCAAACTCTCTTAAAAGCTTTATAAACGTGTGTTGCCAGATTTCTAATTGTGCGCTCTTTTTTTTTTTTTTTTTTTGAAGCTATGAGCATTATTAATCTGAAATCATTCGGTTTAAAAGTAGTACTTTGGCTGAATTAACAGGCGTCTCAGATCCTCCAGGGATGGACAACAAAGAAAAAAGTGATTTTCATTTTCAGTAACACTTGTACATAATGGGCATTTCCTGCCTCTTTATTACGTCTTTTATATCTTAATCTTTGCACCGATAAGTCGGTCGGACATATCAAACATAAATCTTGTGAACACATATCTAACAAATCTTTTAAAGTCTAACAACAAGTATGCTTCTACCTCTTGAGATTGTTTAATTTAACCTTTCTATGTTGTGCAAAAACGTCACTAGTATTGATGTGATAATCCCAATTTTGCCATCTACAATCAACTAATCTTTGTTCGAACGTTTTTGTAACAGACTTTATATAACCCACACGCTGATTTTCCCAAACATATGAAAAACCGTAGGTGTTTAAATATATCACGGACTTTTAGGCCCATTTTATTTTCCTCTGTTGGCTAAATTTAAATAGCATCTTATATGCATTATAAGGCAATATCTCTTCACTCGTTTTCGTTAGTTTTAGCCAGTATCGAATGCAACAAACGCTTGAGGGTTAAGGGAAATCTTGCCAACTCACCATATACGAAATCGTTTGGTGTTCTAATATTAACCCCTAAATATTTTTTCAATATAACCAATTGAACGCTTTTTCAATTACCAAAACTGCTTTCTCTAAACCCCATATTTTTTAACCATACAGTAAAATGGTTGAATAAGAGTGTCAAACAATTTCAAAAATAATTTTAACGAATTACTTCTTAGTTTATTCAGTTTATTTAGAACGCTGAAAGCAACTCGTTTTGCTCTACTTGCTAGATCTTGACATGCAAAATTAAAACCTGATGTTTTTGAGTACAGTATTCCTAAATACCGATATGAGTTTACAACGGCCATCCTTGTATTGTTATAGAGCCATTTCTCAGTATTCGCTAAAATCCACTTTCCTAAAGATTATTACGTTATCTTGTCCATCCATATTTACTTTAAGCTGTAACTGGCAGGCTGCTCTATAGAGACTGTTTAGTTGTGTCTGTAAACCAAATGCAGTTTCTGATAATAGATTAATGTCGTCAGCAAACAATAGGATAATTATTTCATTCAGTTCATTACTCAGGTTTGTGCCGTGTGTACCATTATTAATTATTTCAAGAGCAAGTTCATTTATAAACAAAGAAAAAAAATCTCTCCATTTGTACAAGTAATGCAACTAGTAAACTGTGTACCACACTACATTGTTGCTTTCACAGAACCATACATACTTTTGATACATCTATATTTCTTACATTTAATACCATTCTTTAACAATATAGGCCATAGAAGTTTTCTTGAAATTGAACCAAACGCCTTTTCAAAGTCAATGAAAGCTATGTATAGTTTTCTGTTATAGGTTTCTGACTAATTGCCAGTAATGTGAACATGTGATCAATTGTTGAATTATTTTTTATAAAACCAGCCTGGTATTCTCCTGTCAAACCAATCCTGTAATCTTGAATTGATAATAGAACTGTACAATTGACTGCTGATCTTACTCAAAGAAATACCTCTGTAGTTATTAGGATCACTAGTGTTTCCCTTTTGGAATAAAGGAAGAATGATAGATTCTATCCAGTCATCAGGATATTGACCAGTATTGAAAAAAACAGTGAAATATTCAGCTAGAAAATTCACCACCTCATCTCCTCCATTTTTCAGGAGCTCCCCAATTATACAATCTGGTCCTGCTGCTTTTACACATTTCAGTTTTCTTACTGATAAGGAAACTTCTTATTTTGAAATAGGGCGATTTAAAACATCAACAACATCACTATCGCTATCATCATCGTCATCAACGCCACCTCCGTTGTCACCACCACCACAATTGTCACCATCATCACAATCAAGGCAATTAAATATATGACCAGAGACATCGATGTTGATAATAACACTGCCACAGGGAGAATTCACTTAATCAAGGACACCTTAGAAATGTTGAAAACCAATTTGGAACGGAAATCTTGTCAGATTGAAATATCATTTTATTAGAAATTTTACGCATGTAGCGCCAGAAATTTTTCTGATTATCGACAGACATTGTTTGATTGTTCAAAATTACATTACTATGTTCCTTTCTCTTTCTGTGTTATAAATTTGTATACTCCCGTCTAATGTTACGAAACTTTGCTCTATCTTCAGATTTTAACGACTTTTTAAACACCCTCAACTGCCTTCTGACTGTCCGTCTACGAGCTTTACTTCACCGTCATACCATATTTCCGACTTGTTCTGAGTGATGTGAGTTTTCGTTTTCATACATTCAGCTTGTTATCTAAAACAACAGTTAAATATTTCCGGCGCTTCATTGACATCATGTCAACATTTACTAAATCAGTGGCATGGTGAAATATTTGCTTTATTTTTATAGAATGAATATTGTCATAATACTATTGAGCATAATCAGAATTCCTACATATTTTTCGATAAACATTTTCTTATTGTCACTGATGACTTCTGCGGCAGACCTTATGTAATTCTTGGTATCAAAACAAAATTCTACAAGTTGATGTTGAAAGTCTATCATTTCAGAAACTTCGAATCGACAACATTTTTGTACTGTAGTAAATAAATTTTCAGAGGCTAAATATTAATCATTTACATTGTTGTATGTGTCTGAAATGAATGTGTAACGACCATGACGGTCGCCTTTACATTCTCCATTCAAAATCAACAAACCAAAAGCAACACATAGATTCAACAGCATTTTGCCATATAGATTCAGCTCTGATTCTTCTGACTGTCTTGTCAGATTTACAATTCCATTTTCTTTACCAGAAACAGACAGAAATACCTTTGATGTCCTGGCATTTAAATCTTCACTTAGAAGAATATCAACATTATCAACTGACATCAGATTTTTCGCTAATACATCTTCTAAACACACAGTACCATTTTCAACATTAAAAGGTGTGTAATAAGGAGAATTAAAAGGATAATATACCCGGTATACACACATACAAAGTATGCTTTTTTTCAAAACTAAATAGAGTTTTATCGAGTAAGACAACATAATTATATTATCTTGGTCGCATGTAAGTTCTTTAAAAATTGGGACCAGATCAGTTTTAACAAACCACATCCCCTGATCACCTGCCTTGTTTTGACAGGTTCAAAGCTGGTTTACAAGATACTGTCATCATCATCATCAGGTGCCTTGCCGCATGGCGTTGGCGATTATGGACTTCCATCTGTCTCTATCTCTTGTTGCCTCAAGCATCTCTTCTACCCCCACCCCCACCCCCCTGTTTTCAGCCACTCTGCAAGTCCGTCTAGTATTTTCTCCCTGGGTCTACCCGATGCTCTCCTTCCCTCCAGCTTTCTGATACTGTATAGTTTGGAAATAAATGGCTTTCTAGGTGTCCACGAAAGTTTCCACAATACAAACAAAGTCGAAAGAGGTAATATACTTAATAAACTTAATAAACGTTCTATCGTTAAGTTTAGATAAGATACCTTCCACATTCCAGTGAAGAAAAGATACTGACAGCATACAATTATTTCTCACTGTTCTTTTTACATCTGGTATATTTTCACATTTGTTTTTGCTTTGCTTTACATTCATACGTTCTTCAAAATTATCTTGGACTGATAACCCCCCTCCCCTCACATTTATTTTTTCTTGTTCACTTTCTTGAATGGAGGGCGTAAGAGAGGGAGTACAGGAAAAGTGGAGGGAGTTGTTACGACATGTATTACATGCCTGCACGGTATTTTGGCTTTTCAACACATTACTGACCACATTTGAACCTTCACCTAAAATTTTGGGAACCGGTGCTGAGTGGGGTTAGCTCTTGGTATTTGCTTAAGGTGTTTTGCTTTTGGCTTATAGGACATGTAAGGTTTATATTGGGCCGGCCAGACACCTATCTGATTTCTTTCAGTTTATCATTGTCTTCCAATCCAAACTTCTTACCCTCAATAAGGAGATGATCATACATCATGGTGACCCTTTTGTTGTTATCTCTAGCTGCTTTCAAGTGAAGTCCCAATCGTTTTCTAATGTCGCATACTGTGTGGGTAAAGTCTTCTCTTGTGAATATTTGCCTGTTTTTTCCAGTTATCCAAAACAAGTGTGACTGCCCGTGTTCGACCAAACAGGAACCAGAAAAAAATACGAAAGAAGAATAAGAACCCGTATTTAATACAACAAGACAAGACGGGTGCAAATTTTCGGCCAATTGGCCTTTGTCAAGCGTAAGATTACAAGTAAACAAACCTGGTCAGTTTATTCCTTTTCTCACACTGAACCCAGCAGCAGGGAAGTTTCAGTCTTTTTCTCCTAATTTTTGTATCTGGTGTTTGTTTGTTTGTAATCTTACGTTTGACAAAGGCCAGTTGGCCAAAAATTTGCGCCTGTCTTGTCTTGTTGTATTAAATACGCGTTCTTATTCTTCTTTCGTGTTTTTTCTGGTTCCTGTTTTTCAGTACTCGCAGTTGTTCGTTTTTTTTCCTTTGCTTTGAGGATTTCTTCTTTATCTTTAGTACACCTGGCAATGACTGGGGAGTTTGGTTTAGTGTTTAGGCCATGTACACGATCAAACTGTATTGTTTTTGGAAGTTCTAATTTTTGAGTCAGCATGTCCTGTACATAATCTTCACAGGCCGTC
Organism: Monoplex corrugatus; assembly: GCA_030674185.1. Lineage (NCBI taxonomy): Eukaryota > Metazoa > Mollusca > Gastropoda > Littorinimorpha > Ranellidae > Monoplex > Monoplex corrugatus. The sequence goes on from JAPXFY010000021.1 coordinate 23,106,960, forward strand.
TTTGTTTCACCGTATAGTTAAGTTATTCTTTTTGGAACGACCTTCAAGATCATCAAGTTTTTCTTTCAATCTGATAAGTCTGTCCTTTAATACTGTGTTCTCTGCTTTGAAGGAGTCGATTTCTGAGGTCAGATTACGAATAGAGTCTCTGATATCATGCATTTCACTTCTCATGAAGATTTTTAAGTTCATTTTATATATCGTCAAATTTTGGTATGCATGCATGAAATGAAAGTCATGATGTCCTTCAGTATTTGATCGTTGGACAATCCTCACCTGATGAAGAGCAGTCATGATCCAGAAGTGAAGGGCGGTCAGCACTGGTACCATCACTGGTCAAACGGGACTGCTTTAGGGTCTGCTCTCCCGGGGTTCTGCTCTACATTGCTGCAATGAAGTAGAAGGTCGCTGGAGAAAAAAAAGTGGTAAGGACAAAGCCTAGCATGACACCGGTCACACGGGTCCTAACTTTCGGGGACATCTCGATACGTTCCAGGTTCGACGCGTCCCAGGTTCGATACGTCCCAGGTTCGATACGTCCCAGGTTCGACGCGTCCCAGGTTCGATACGTTCCAGGTGTGATACGTCCCAGGTTCGACGAGTCCCAGGTTCGATACGTCCCAGGTTCGATATGCCTCACACCCCCCACACTCCCACACCCCCCACACCCACACCCACACCCACACACCCCACAACCCATGAGGAGTGAAGAGGATACTTGAAAATAGTCAATCTTCACAAAAAAGAAATGAACAAGAAAACAACTGTGCCGAAGACGAGAAGGAAAAATGATGTTACCATAATTAACGACTGAAACAGTAAAATTGGCTAACCGTAACATTGAACATGTGAAATAACGGCGTGTTAAAGATAATTCGCTATAGGACTTTTTGACAGGCTTACACTCCACAACACCCCTAGATCACCCCTAAACTCTGCTAAAATACTTAAAACAGCTAAAACACTCTAAAACACCCCCAAAGCACCCCCAGAACATGAATAGCATATCTAAAATACCCTCAGTTTTCCTATTTAAACAAACTTATCTCCCCTATCATCATCATCATCATCATCAGGTGCCTTGCTGCATGGCGTTGGCGATCATGGACTTCCATCTGTCTCTATCTCTTGTTGTATCAAGCATCTCTTCCACCCTCCTTGTCTTCAGCCACTCTGCAAGTCCGCCTAGCATCTTCTCCCTGGGTCTACCTGGTGCTCTCTTTCCCTCCAGCTTTCCCGTTGTGACCAGGTGCTCCAATTCCCCTTTCCTCATAAAATGTCCTATAAATGTTGCCTGTCTTTTCCTAATTTTCCTTATGAATGATCTACTTGTGTCTGCCTCCATCAAGACTGTCTCGTTTGTTTTCTTTGCTGTCCATGGAACTATCTCCCCTAACTGGCTAAAATACACCAAAACAACCCTAAAGCATTGAAAAACACAACTGAAACACTCCAAAACACCTACAACACCCCCCAAAAAATATATAAACCACTCTGAAACACCTTGAGTGCACTCTTGATACTGGTAAAACACTCTAATACCTCTAAATTACTCCAAAAGACACCTAAACCACTCTAAAACACCCCTAAACACAGCTAAACACCCCAAAACACACTAAAACACCCCTAGAGCACCTCCAAAGACGTCTAAAAAAATTCTAAGACGCCCCCAAAACACAGCTAAAACATTCTAAGACACCCCTTGCATACCCTCAAAAACACAGCCAAATTATTAATACTTGCCAGATATAACAATTAAAAAAGATTGAAAACACACTTAAAACATCTCTAAAGCGCCACACACAACACGGCTAAAATACTCTAAAACTCCTCTAAAACTACCAAAAACACAGCTAAAACTCTTTTAAACATCGCTAAAACACCTGTAGACTACATTAAAGTGGTGTGTGTGTGTGTGTGTGTGTGCGTGTGTGTGTGTGTGTGTGTGTGTGTGTGCGTGTGCGTGTGCGTGTGTGTGTGGTGTGTGTGTGTGTGTGTGTGTGTGTGTGTGTGTTGTGAGCGATCAAATGTCGGTGTCACTCAGGACAGAGTGGTGTCTATGAAAAGAACCTTAAATCAGAAAAAAAACATTATAGAAGAGAGAGAGAGAGAGAGAGAGAGAGAGGCTGTAAGTCAATGACGGTAGTGGTGACCTTCTTCGTCAACCATGGCGCAACGTAGTTGTAGACGCGGTGATGGTGGTGGTGGTGGTGGTGATAATGGTAGGCAAGATAAACTGAAGTTTCGTGTGTGTGATGCACTTGGCGCGTTTTGTTTTTTTTAATTTTTTTTTTTATAAAGAATTCATGTCAACAAAAGAGTTATCAATCAAATATGTATGTCCACCAGCGATAGTTTTGATAAAGTTCACACTGCTCCGCGTCAGCCATCGCCTCAAGAACTTGTCGCCTAGAGCTTGTTTCCAGAGCAACGGGGCCCTACAAAGCAGAGTGACCTGAGGCCCATAACTGACAACAGAACTACCTAGCCACATCATTGAACAGTTGTGGTGCAGTTGTCTTGAGGTCCTTGAGCTTGTAATCTTCGTAGAAGCTTGGCAACACGCGGTTAACGGCCCAAACCATCGCATCGAGCACTCGTTCCAATTGCGTTTTTCTTTCTTTATTGTTGTCTTCTGCGGTCAAGTCCAGTGGATCGTTCTCATCCTGGCCATTTTTTTTCAGTTGTTATTGGCGGTGAAGTTACTGCTTTTTGCCCAGACTACTTTGTATGCCAGGACCCAAACGTAAACAGCGATCATCGTTTGATACCAGACATTGTCAAGGTGACCATCTTTGATGTCAGCAGTGGGCTGATACGATTGTCCAGACCGCTTCTCTGCCTTGTACGACTGTCTGGAACACTCCTCTGTCTGATGTGAACATCTAGACAGCTGAAAAAAAATGTTACAAAAACTGTTACGCATTTTCGAATGTTGTCATTCTCTGCGATCTTCATCTCTCCTTGTCATTATGCTTATCGCTGACAAAACTTCACACTTCATGCCTTTCTCACAGAAAAACACATAAACTTGAACATTACATGTGTACCACACTTCCCTATTAGGTACTGGCAGCAGTTACACCATGAGCAAACTATTCAGCGGGTACATTAGAGGGCCATCAGTATCTGACGTTGAAGACTTGACGTAATAGCTACCTTTGTACATAGATGGTCGTTGTTTATACTGCAAATTATTGAGCAGGTAGATCCGAACAGGAAGGATAGCCAAGGTGCTCGGCACACAAGGCTGGATGTAATGCTTGCCTGTGCACATAAAAAAACAGGGTTCAATACTGCATTCCACCCCCACCCCCACTTCACTCTCACCTCATATCAATCAATTAGGCTTGCTGTCCACAACTGGTCCCCTCTCCCTATTTGTTCATTTCCCTCCCTTACTCTAACATTGTGTAACTGGTTAATCATGCAAGTTCGCCTCATTACTTGTGTAATTTCAAACGCTGTCTTTCTGCAGACCCAACAAACATGTTCTAGAAACTTGTAGATGCCGATTTGTTGTTGTTGTTGTTGTTGTTGTTGTTGTTGTTGTTGTTTTTCAAAGAAGTATATAATCATGAAACATTAATAATCATCACCATCATTGAGTGCCCTGCCGCACGGCGTTGGCAATCATGGCCTTCCATATGTATCTATCCCTTGTTGCCGCAACCACATCTTCCACCCTCTCTGTCCTCAGCCACCTTGGAAGTCCATCCACTATTTTCTCCCTGGTGCTCTCTTTCCCTCCACCTTTCCTGTTGTGACCAAGTGCTCTAATTCCCCTTTCCTCATAAAATGCCCTATAAATGTTGCCTTTTCCTAAGTTTCTTTGTGAATGATCATCTTGTGTCTGCCTCCATCAAAACTGTCTCGTTTGTTTTCTTTGCTGTCCATGGAACTTTCTACATTCTTCTTAGAAACCACATCCCGGCTGCCTCAATCTTGTACTGGCTTTGCGTGTTGACTGTCCACGTCTCACAACCGTATAACATTACCGGTTCTATATAACATTCATCTCTCTTCCTGGTGTTAACTGATAGCCATTTGTTGGTAAGAATGCTTTTCATCTTCTTGAATGCTGTTTTGGCTTGGCCAATTCTGCTGGCTGGTGAGATGATCGTTCCCAGATATTTAAACTTTTCAACCTGTCTCAAAATTGTTCCGTTTACTGTTATTTGCTTGAGGGGATTTCATGTTTTTACTGATTACCATGACTTCAGTCTTCCTGCTATTTAGCTCCAACCCTTTATTTTTACTTGCTATTTCTAGTATATTCACAAGGTTTTGTAGGTCCCTTTCATTTTCTGCAATTAGCACGGTGTCATCTGCGTAACGAATGATGTTTATCATTTTTCCTCCAACCTTTAATCCAGGGTATTCTTCTAGGTTACTCCTGATGGTTTCGCTGTAAAGTAAAAACAGATCTGGTGACAGAACACAACCTTGCTTGACTCCTCTTTTGATAGTTTGGAAAGAGCTTATATCGTTTTCTATTCTCACTGCAGCTGTTTGTTCCCAATACATATTTCTGATTATTCGTAGATCTTTTCCATCAATAGTGAGTCTTTCTAGTTGGTTGATCAATTCTTCATGTCTTACCCGATCGAAAGCCTTGGTATAATCAACAAAGCATAAATAAAAATCCTTATTCAACTCGATTGACCTCTCTATGATAGGAACCAGAAAAAACACGAAAGAAGAATAAGAACACGTATTTAATACAACAAGACAAGATAGGCGCAAATTTTAGGCCAACTTGGCCTTTGTCAAGAGTACGATCACAAACAAACACCAGATACAAAAATTAGTAGAAAAAGACGGCTTTTCTCACACTGAACCGAGCAGCAGGGAAGTTTCAGTCTTTTTCTCCTAATTTTTGTATCTGGTGTTTGTTTGTTTGTTTGTGATCTTACGCTTGACAAAGGCCAGTTGGCCGTAAATTTGCGCCTGTCTTGTCTTGTATCAAATAGGCGTTCTTATTCTTCTTTCGTGTTATTTTATGGTTCCTGTTTGCTTGAACGCGGGCAGTCACACTTGTTTTGGATTTCGTATAGCTCTCTATGATAGTTCTTAGGATGTATATGGCATTAATAGTTCCTTTCCCTTCCACAAATCCACACTGTTCTTCTGCTATTTTTCTTGTGATTCTATTCCTTGTCCTCATCATGATTATTCTTAATAGGATGACTCATCAAGATGACTGTACGATGGAGTTCACATTCTATAGCCAACTGTGACCACAATCCTGTAATGGGAAGATTTAGGCTGAAATTAAGAAAAACGAAACAGACCAAAAGCAACATCAAAATAAATCTTGGACTTTTAAAAACAGATGAAGAGATACGTAAAAAAATTAATGTAAATGTTCAAAACAAATTCAGTGCTTTGGAAGACGTTGGTGACAGTGAGGAACAATGGACAAAGTTGAGAAATTCGATAAATGAAGCTTGTGAAGAAATCCCTAGAGTAGATAGAAAAGCAAAAAATAACAGGATGACAACATAACTTCTAGGCTTGATGGAAGAGCGGAGGAAGGCAAAGGGAAAGGAGGAAAGATACAGGAAGATAAACAAAGAAATCAGGAATAGATGCAATGAAACTAAGGAAGCTTGGCTGAAAACAAAGTGCAAAGAATAGAAGACCGACCCAAAACAGATCCTCAGGGTATGTACAGAAGAACTGAAGAAAATGTCCATAGGAAAAAGACATGCACATCAACTGGTTGCGTAAAATCGAAAGATGGTACGCTTATCATGGAAAAAGACACCAAAGTATTAGATAGATGGGGAGAGTACATTGAAGACCTTTTTGAAGATAACAGAAACGAAGAACACATTATAAGAAAGAACGTTGAAGGACTACCATAATGAAAGGTGAAGTTAGAGCAGCATTGAAAAAGGTAAAACCAAGAAAAGCCCTAGGACCAGACAATATTACTACAGAGATGATTGAAGCCCTGGAGGAATTTGATATTGAAAAAATAATAGTCCTCCTAAATGACATTTATGACACTGGAAAAATCCCCAAAGATATGTCAAAATTAATTTTCATTGCTGTTCCAAAGAGAACAGGAGTTACAGAATGCGAACTCTATCGCACATTAATAATGACAATTAATAACAATAATAATTACAGTATTTATTTGGCGCAAACTCTTGATAATTCAAATCAAAGTGCATTCACGTAATGGACACGTTTCAGAAATGAAGGCGTTGATTTGGGGCTGCGACGAGTAACTATGCGCTTATTTCTGGGAGTTTTTATTAGATTCAGAGAGGCAAGGACAGCAAAACGATCAGAAGAAAATTCTTTTTTCACTGATTTTGAAGTAACCAGTTGATCATTATCACGTATAATTACTCAGTCAATGATGTGGCCCTTCTTGTGCGTGGGCTGAGAAAGTGAACGGTTGCACAATGAAAGGCACAGGCACTTGTTATGTGAAGTTTAGTTGTCAAAATGAAAATAATAGTCGCCTAAAACAACAAATTTACCTTGGCGAAGTTTTTTTTTTAATTTCTGGTTCTTTGTGAAGGGACTAAAAATCAAAGAGAGATTCGATTTCAGGATGAAACATACAATCAGTTCAGTAGTCAGAGAGCTTCAGTGCGAGTTTTCTTGGGGCCCTCTTCAAGCTGGGAACCTCTGGTCCCAGATGTGTACATGGATGTTTTCATTTTTGGTTTGTGTGTCATGTAGAAAATTGTGTGACTTGAGCAAGTTAAAACGTATATGTATAATTTTGAAGTTTCATGATTAATGTGATGTTCACTTACTGTTCTTGTTTAAAAATTCAATAATAAAACAAAGTATATTAGTGTATCTTAAATACCACCGTATGGCCTGTTCATAAAGACTTTCTAGTCACATATAATCATAAGAAATGTATATGTGTAATGTTAAGGCATTACTGTTAATTTGATGTTCATTCATTTTCTTTGTTTAAAATGAAATTCATCATATGTGTTATTCATATCAAAGTGTGGCCTGCTTCTAGAGAGATCTTGTTTGGATAAATAATAATAATAATAATATATTTTATTTATATAGCGCAAAATCTTGATAAAATCAAATCTAAGCGCTGAGCGTGTACATGCATACATACCTACATACATATGAGCGTATACATGCATACATACATGCTTACATACTTACATACATAAATCTAAGCTGAGCGTATACATGCATACATACATACATACATAAATCTAAGCGTATACATACATACATACATACATACATACATACATACATACATACATACATACATACATACGTACGCGCATGCATACATAATAATTACAATATTTATATAGCGCAAATCTCGACAAAATCAAATCCAAGCGCTGAAAAGACACACACGCACACACGCACGCACGCACACACACGCACACACACACACACACACACACACACACACACACACACACACACACACACACACACACACACACATGCATGGCCACAAATGGGGAGAAAAGAATAAAAGCAATAAAAGCAAGAATAAAACCAATGGAAAACCACAGAGAGCACATCATATACAATTATATATTAAAACAAAGTGATTCCCCTCCGAGCGGAGACAGGCTGCAGAGGGGGGTTGAGTGAGGTTAGGATTTTATGCAGAGGAGAAAAGGTGAGTTTTGAGAGCGGACTTGAAGGAGGCAAAAGTAGGTTGCTGACGGACTGAGAGAGGAAGTTTGTTCCAGGAGAGTGGACCAGAAACAGAGAAGGCTCGTGGACCATAGGTATTGAGCTTAGTGCGTGGAAAGCGAAAAGTCAGAGGATCGGAGGCAGAGCGGAGGGTACGTGAGGGAAGATAGATCTCAAGTAGGCTTGACAGGTAATCGGGGGCTGCGTTATTGAGGCTTTTGTAGCACATGGTGTCTAGTTTGTACTGTATGCGCTTTGATACAGGGAGCCAGTGAAGTTGTGCCAGGAGAGGAGATATGTGGTCAGCTTTTTTCTTTTTGAGTACAAGGCGTACAGCATTGTACAGGCGTACAGGATAGGTGTATATTCATAATACAGTTGAGTATCTTTTACTAGTCTCACTTTCTCTTCTTTTTGTGTATAAAGTAATATATCACAGAAGTAAAACACATCTCCAGATTCTACAACACAAAAAAGAAGTTCAGCAACAAACTCACTCTTGTGCAGATGCGAACGATACCCCTTTACCTCTCTGCATGCCACAATTATTCCCCATTTAGAATTTTTATAGAGATATAATTGAGAAACAGAGAAAGGAGAAACAGAAAAAGGAAGGCAAGTCAGAAACAGGAAGAAACAAAGGCTTCATTTTTTTACCAGCTTGTATCCATGACAAAGGCTTTAGTGCTAATGATGACAGTTTTCGTAATCTAACACAACTTCTATCAATAAGCGGGACAGCTTTTACGGCTCACTGTTTATGCAGTCTATAGATTGCGCAAACACACTGCTGCCCTTCCTGTCGTACCCTGTTGCAACTGTCTCTATTTTGGCGTTATGCAGTCGCTGTCTAAGAAACTCGTCATACGTAAAATAAGTGTGCGCGTTTGTCAATTTATCTGCTGCTGTTTCGTGAGCATTACTCATTCCTTGAGACTCAGTTTCGATGCCAAAAATTGTCCAGGTCTGACACAGCATATAAGATTGTTTCATTTAAAATTTTTGCTGTTGTTAGCCACTGACTGCATGTGGACGCAATCATTTTGTGTTGGCCACTAAGGTCACGGGGCGTGACCTTAAATTTTTCTGTTTTAATTTTGCATCCTTTGCATTATTTTTTGCCCTCACTCTCATCCCTGCCGCCTGCCCTCACTTTCGGCTGAACAAGTTCCGTGATTTTGGAAGATATCCACACGCGCTGCTGCATCAGTGTTTTGACTATTGCGATTTATTTTCCGTGCCTTGTGTAAATGTGTGCGTTTTAGTTCTGATGCTCCTGATAATTGATAACAGCAAACTGTCTGCAAACAAACGTATGATCCAAATATTCATTGTATGATCACTTCCTTACTTAGTACGATTACTGTCTATGTTATCCCAATATTTCAATGCTACACAACTGTGTTTTGTCTTCTCTGTGCTATATAATTCAAGTTGTTCATCTTTCAAATTGTCAGTCAAATGCTTACGTTCCTGTTAATCAATGTGTTCTCATCATTCATTGTTTTGTTCCCAAGCTTTTACGTCTTGCTGAGTCACTTTGTTCCCAAGCTTTTTGATCTTACTGAGTCACAATCATTCACACGACTGCTGTTGGTATGAAGATAGTCCTATGGGGAGAATACTACATATACATGTACCAGAAACAAGTCGACACAACATATGCTTGTCATCAGTTATCACATAAACATAAATCCATGAGGTCGTTCAGAGTCCCAGAACACACAGTCTCTTGATTTTCCAGGTCAGTTGAAAAAGAAACAACAAATAAACATGTTGATCATATTATCCATTTATCCATTAATGTGCATTACAATGAATATATACCAGCATGTTTTCCGTTTCTAAAAAAAGAACTTTATCTAATCACGAATTACTGTTGTTGGTGTGCATGCGCAATGTTAAAGTTTGATGTTCATTTATTTTCTTTGCTTAAAATAAAGTGTATCATGTGTATCATTCATATCGACGCGCAGTCTGTTTCTAAAGAAATTTTGCTTAGGCACTTATATTCAAAATATGTTAGAGAAGTTCTACAAGCCTCACTTTCTCTCCTTTCTTATGTATAAAATATAACATTGCAGCAGTAGAAAACATTCTCAGATTCTACAACACACAAAGAAGAGGTTCAGCAACAAACTCCCTCTGTCAGACCGTTTTCAACGCAGCAATTGTTTTCATTTCCCAGTGATACCAGCCGATTTGTGTCTTTTAAACCCCTTGAGTGCCGATGTTTTTTGACATCCAGTGTTTTCCATGTGCCGGCGAAAAACGTTGCATCACTACCATGTATAATAAAACAACTGTTGCTTCCATATTTATGGGAATCCGTGCATGAAATTACACAGGATGATGCATTAGGCATGACTAAGTGTATTTGCTTGAAATTACTACATATTTGTAATATTTTGTGGAAATTCCCACAAAAAGCTCAAAACCGCTCATGATACAAACAAACAAACAAACAAACAAACAAAAAGAATAAAAGAAAAAATAGAAGATATGACCCTCCTAACGAAATCTAAAAGTATTCAGACTTTGGCTGACTTCCTACTGACAGATCACTGACAGCTGACGAGCTACAAAGAACTGCAGTGTTCTAGTGCACTAAGTGGCTTGACCTGTCAAGTCATCTGCTGCTGCCATGCCCCCACCCCCACCCCACTCCATCACCCTAGTCCTCCCCTTGTTAAGTAGCTTGAAACAAACAGAAAATGTAATATAAAATGACATTATATTTGAGATCAAACATTTGATACATTGTATTTCATCCAGAGGTGTTGGTATAAATTTTTGCTGGGTTCCGTCACATTGTGGACTTCATTGGAATGAAGTTTCGGGCAAATTAGCAAAAGACGGTGCATCCAATAATGCAAATATCGTAACTTTCCATAACATACGACTGTCAATTCATGAACTTGGTTCTGTGTTAGAATGTTCACTTTATGCAAATTTCTCCAATAGCCAAAGCCTGATACCTAACTGCCCCTTGATATGCAAACTAAGGCTTAACTCTTGGAAAACAAAATATACACAGAATGTATGCATTTGTTCAAAAGCATTATCTGTCCACCATCTGCTCTTTGAATGTCCTATCTTACTTACGACATATAGAAATAACAATCTCGATTTTTCATGTACTGACTCTAGAGATATCCTTTACAACAAAAATAATGATATTATTTCGTTAGTCCAGCTGATTCTCAGATCGCCTGTTGGCAGATTGTTATGAAGAGTTAATTAATTGTTGTCTGTTATTAATTGACACTGTTAATTCATTGTTCTGAATTATTCATTGTAATTGTTCCCCCACCTACTGCTGTTTTCAATCTCTTCTTGTGTCAGGATTGTCTCTTCTTGTGTCAGGATTGTCTTCTTGACTCTTCTTTTCAAACTGGAACTGTCCCAGATTCTTTCAAGTCTGCTATTGTTCACCCTCTCCTCAAGAAACACAATTTAGACCCAAATGAACTGAAAAATTACAGGCCTATCTCTAATCTCTCTTTCTTGTCAAAACTCCTTGAAAAGGTCGTCCTCAACCAGCTGAACTCTCACCTGTCTGCCAACAATCTCCTCAACCCTTTCCAGTCAGCCTACCGCCAGTGCCATAGCACTGAAACTGCCCTACTACACATTCTCAACAATCTCCTCCTTGCAACTGATACTGGCAAAGTCTCTCTCCTCACACTCCTTGATCTGTCTGCAGCCTTCGATACCATTGACCATGGTATTCTCCTTTCTAGACTTCATCATACTTTTGGCATCTCTGACATTGCTCTCTCCTTTTTCACTTCGTATTTATCAAACAGAAAACAAACTGTTCTCATCAATGGCACTTACTCTCAACCTGCATACCTGACCTGTGGTGTTCCACAAGGATCTGTCCTTGGCCCTGTTCTTTTCACTCTTTATACCTCCCCCCTGTCCACCATCATCAACTCCCACTCTATAAAACACCACTTCTATGCTGATGACACCCAACTTCAAGACAGTGACTCACCTGATAATATACAGCGCCTGTTGACTCGCACCACTGAGTGTTACTCGGACATTAAGAACTGGATGACACACAATAGACTTCAGCTTAATGACGACAAGACAGAAGCTATCCTCATTGGCACCCGTCAGAAACTTTCCCAGCTGCCTCCTCTTTCTCTCCCATTATGTAACACATCAGTCCCAATTTCTGATTCAGCTAAAAACCTTGGTGTCTGCATTGACTCTACCCTGTCCATGAACAACTTTGTTTCTCAAACTGCCAGATCTTGCTACTATCATCTCCATCGTATAAGCCTGATCAGGAAGTATCTCTCTGTCGAAACAACTGCAAAACTCGTTCTCTCCTTCATAATGTCTCGCATTGACTATTGCAATTCACTCCTGTCTGGTCTTCCTGCCTCCACCATTCACATCCTACAGCGCATTCAAAACAATGCTGTACGCCTTGTACTCAAAAAGAAAAAAGCTGACCACATATCTCCTCTCCTGGCACAACTTCACTGGCTCCCTGTATCAAAGCGCATACAGTACAAACTAGACACCATGTGCTACAAAAGCCTCAATAACGCAGCCCCCGATTACCTGTCAAGCCTACTTGAGATCTATCTTCCCTCACGTACCCTCCGCTCTGCCTCCGATCCTCTGACTTTTCGCTTTCCACGCACTAAGCTCAATACCTATGGTCCACGAGCCTTCTCTGTTTCTGGTCCACTCTCCTGGAACAAACTTCCTCTCTCAGTCCGTCAGCAACCTACTTTTGCCTCCTTCAAGTCCACTCTCAAAACTCACCTTTTCTCCTCTGCATAAAATCCTAACCTCACTCAACCCCCCTCTGCAGCCTGTCTCCGCTCGGAGGGGAATCACTTTGTTTTAATATATAATTGTATATGATGTGCTCTCTGTGGTTTTCCATTGGTTTTATTCTTGCTTTTATTGCTTTTATTCTTTCTCCCCATTTGTGGCCATGCGTGTGTGTGTGTGTGTGTGTGTGTGTGTGTGTGTGTGTGTGTGTGTGTGTGTGTGTGTGCGCGTGCGTGCGTGTGTGCGTGTGTGTCTTTTCAGCGCTTGGATTTGATTTTGTCGAGATTTTGCGCTATATAAATATTGTAATTATTATGTATGCATGTGCGTACGTATGTATGTATGTATGTATGTATGTATACGCTTAGATTTATGTATGTATGTATGTATGCATGTATACGCTCAGCTTAGATTTATGTATGTAAGTATGTATGCATGTATGTATGCATGTATACGCTCATATGTATGTAGGTATGTATGCATGTATACGCTCAGCGCTTAGATTTGATTTTATCAAGATTTTGCGCTATATAAATAAAATATATTATTATTATTATATATTATTAAATATATTATTATTATATTCTTACATTCAAACTTCCACTACCCCTTCCCTGTGTGTGTGTATGTGTGTGTGTGTGTGTGTGTGTGTGTGTGTGTGTGTGTGTGTGTGTGTGTGTGTATGTGTGTGTGTGTATGTGTGTGTGTGTATGTGTGTGTGTGTGTAAAATCACTATTGTGAACAGACATTAAATAAAGATTCCATTCCATTCCTCCCCTTGCCACTTCTAATACTATTCACTGTGCGGTATTCTACAATGTCCTGTCTGTCTGAAGGGTGTGAAGTTGTTGGCTAGCTGCCAGTATTGCCTGGGGCCACAATACTTTTCGAGTTGGGTCTGTCTGGGGCACGTTTCACACCAACAGGGAATAACTACTGCTGTTTTCAATCTCTTCTTGTGTCAGGATTGTCTTCTGAATCATCTTACAGTCATTTATAAGTTCTTGACTCAACTCATATACTTTCAAAGGCTGAAATCATTCAGCATTACAAGATAGTCCTGGTGTCAGCATTTTGCTGAAACCAGTTTCTCTTCTCAGAAAAATAAAACCAATCTGGTGAGGGTTGCATAGGTCAAAAAGTCATGTAAGGGAAGCTAGTCACTTTTATGGACCCTCTCTGAGACTGATAACATCAGTCAGTGCTTCTCTCTCATTTATATTTGGCTGAAACGTGTGTCAAACTATCTCCGTAAATTTTACGTTTGTAGGCACCACAGAAGGCTTCGAGAGCTCCGTAAATTTTACGTTGACGGCACTTAAGATGTTTTAAGGGCTTATGTGACATATCTAGTGTGTTGGCTAGTGACTGCCTCCTTGTCACCTCTCGCTTTTAGCCCACACCGATGGCTAGCACCAATGCCTGCAGCTTTGTGAAATGGAAAGCAGAATGCGTAAGTCTCTCTGTCAGTACATAGTGTCTCCAACAGCAAGCCCTACATAGTACCTCCATGGAGACATACGGTAACTGAGCACCTCACGTACTCAGGCTGAACTGTTGAGGGACTCACAGGGTCTTTGGTCCCCAGACATGCGGCACGCAGGCTCACCGGCAAGTGGACATGCCCTTCTGCCCAGGTACCAGAAACACAGCTATGGGTAAACAAGCGTCACTGCCTTGTGGTTGTCCCGGGAGAGACCAAGGCTAAGGGAATAAACACTGACAGAAAATCAGCCCTCACTGTCTTGAGGGTAGTTGTGGGAATGATAAAGGCCAGCAGAGAGTGTACAAAAACCGATGGAAGGCATGTAAACTACCATCGTATTCTCTCAAGTAAATCATGGGTAGACACAATGAGATCTTAGAACTGAACGACATAAACAGGGGCTTCATATATTAGAGCACCTTCGAACGGTAGGGGAAATCATGCTGAGGAGGTGACATCTGATCATCAAATCATTGCAATTAGATTCAAAAATATAAAAATTGCAATATTGAATGTTAGAACAATGCTCCTGAAAGGAACGTTAGAAAATGTCAAGACTGAAATGAAAAATTGAACATTAATATTTACTGGGAAAGATGAGATGGAAGGGAGCAGGCATGATAACATCGGGCAAACATAAAATTACATAGTCTGGTGAGGATGCACATGAAAGAAGGATAGGCATCATAATGGACAATGACAAGCCAAAGTCTATCAAAGGATACCAGGCCATATCAGACTGCGTCTTTCTACTTTAATTGGAGAGCAAGCCATTTGATGTCAACATCATCCAAGTGTATGTACCAAGAACCGCAAATACTGAGGAAAAAATTTACAACTTCTATACAGAATTAGAGACATCCAAGGCTTAATGTAACTACTGGTAGATTTTAATGCTAAAGTGGCACAGGAAAAAGTAGATTATATAGTTGGCCTTAGCACGCGAAATGAAAGGGGAGAAAAATTTGTTTGAGTGGGCACAAGTAAATGAATCCATATAGGAAACACTTGGTTTGAACAACCTAACAGGAGAAAATGGACATGGATGAGCTCAGGAAATAGCACAAGAAATGAAATCAAATTGATTACATCTTGATAAATAACAGATTTAGAATTCTTTACCGATAGCAAAAATATTACCAGGCGCACACTGCAACGGTGACCACAATCCTGTAAAGGGAAAATTTAGGCAGAAATTAAAGAGAAAAGCAAAACAAAACAAAAATACTATCAAACTAAATCTTGGACTCTTTGAAGACAGATGAATCAACTCGTGCAAAATTTAGCATATATGTTCAAAACAAAGTCAGAGCTCTGGAAGACATGGAAGACCGCGAGGAACAAAGAACAAACTTGAAAAAAAAAATGATAAATGAAGATTCTGAAGAAATTCCTAAGTGTGAAAGGAAAGCAAAGAAGTACTGGATAACAAAAGACACTTCAGATTTGATGGATGAACGAAGGTAGGTAAAGGGAAAAGACAAAGAATACAAACAGGTAAATAAAAAATCAGGAATAACTGCAATGAGCTTAGGGAAGCTTGGATAGAAACAAAATGCAAAGAAACCAAAAGACTGACACAAAACAGATCCTAAGTCAATGTACAGAAACATTGAAGAAATTGCCCACAGGAAAAGAAGACATGCACATCAACTGGTTGCTTAAAATCAAAAGATGATATGATTATTATGGAAAAAGACAAAATATCAGACAGATGGGGAGAGTACACTGAAGACCTGTTTGATGATGACAAGAAGGAGGAACACATCATAAGAAAGTATGTTAACCAGTTCAGTGCCTATAAGCCGTCAGCTGACGTTGCACAAAAGGTGTTGCTATATTGCCTAAGAGCCGTCCGCTGACGTTGCAGGAGTTTTCCGATTTTTCGTTCACAACTGTGTGAGCCAGTCAGCACACAGAAACACTGCACACTGAGCTATATGTGTCTACAATATAAAAATAGGATGTAAATTAGGATACGTCATAGGGAAGACACTTTTATTGTCGCTAATGATTTGGTAACTGGACCACGTGAAGTGGAGCACAATGGCGACGCAACCTTCGACAAGCCGAACGGTGGCTCACGTCAGCGGACTTCCACGACTCTAGAGGCCGTTCAAATGATTTTACAGCATGATGACGATGAGAGAATTTGTTATCTGATGATTCGCTTCAACATGAGGGTGGAGAAAGTAACAATGACCACGCCGACATTCAACGCTTGCTGGCTGAATCGATGCAAGCAGACGACAACAAGTACGAGTCAGACCGCGACTGCCGTGGTCAGTGCGAGTGGCGAGCGCGCAGGCCGTGACACTTCGGACTTTGGACCCAACAGCAGTGAACGTGATGGTACATGGTGAGATGGGTCACGCACGTGTTCGTGGTGTGGGAAGGGGGGAAGATGAGAAGGGGGAGAGGTGCAGAGGAGCTGTGCCCCAGTTAGACGGCATGGCAGGGGGCGTGGCGATCAGCGAAGTGTTTCGCTCACTGAAAATCTGTTGGCCTCCAAATGGACAACAGTCAGACATTCCTCAATTTTTATGAAATCCAGGATTGAAAGTGGGAACTGGTGACGTGTGCTATGCTTTTTCAAGCTGTTTCTGACTGATGAGCATGAGCTGATTGACTTATTTGAATAAGGATTCTGATTCTGGGCTTATTTTCTCTTGTTTTGATTGCAGAACCTGAAGAACAGAGAGAACCAATTCATGAGTGTCATGTAGTTTGACTGTTCAGTGTCTGAGTACACTGACTGTCATGTAGTTTGACTGTTCAGTGTCTAGTACAATCACTTTTATGTTTACCGAAACCAGGTCTATCATTGATGGGATGGTTACTTACTTATTTGTCTGCATGGGTTTAGTATCGTTTCATGAACATTTTATGATGTCATATGTTTTGTTTTCATTTATGTATGTAAACTGACAACAAACAAGTCATTTTCAGCTGTTTTTTTGTTTGTGAGTGTGTTGGGTATCAATCTGTAGAGATGGAAACTTAACTTTTTAGACAACACAAAAAAATTATTTCCACTTTGGAATGCCTGGACAGGTCTTTGCAATCAAGCTAAGAGAAAAATAAGCACAGATTCAGAATCCTCGTTCATTTTCCTTCAAAAAACACTTATGTTTCTTTGTTGTATCTCTTACAGTTTTTGCACTAGAATTTTTTGTTAATTATTACCCTCGAATCCTCAAAATTCCCCGGCAATGGGGAAGCACATGTTTACGTTTTTCTCTGGCACTGAAAGGGTTAAAGGTCCACCAACAATAGAGTCCTTTGGATTACACGTCACGTATCCAATAGGGGCCAGATACGTAACGTACCGACTACGTATTGCATGTTCTCGCGCGATTATATCGATACGTACCGCTTCGATAGGGACGTGAGTACGTATGGAAGTCAGGTTATACGTGCTCTCACCCGTATCTAGTTTGGGACTGCATATCTCAAGTTTCAAGAAAAGTAATAGTTTGGTTGTGTATTGAAACCCTTTATCTACCTTGTTTATGTATGTCTTATGTCACTGAGTTTTAAACAATTCAGGTACGAGTCGACCAAACACACCAAGTGTCAGCAAGCAAAAGCCTGCTGCTGGGAAGTACGTATTGCCAGCTGACCTAAATAAAATTTCGAACGAGACTTCAGCTCGCAATCCCGGTTCGACTGTAGTTTTTGCAATGAAATGCTATTTTGTGGACGCGAAACGTTACAAATGTCATCATAGACGTAATTTTTTGTTGTTTTTGATTAGCTGCTGATAGATTTTCGTATAACAATTCAGTTCGTCGTTGGTAGTATCAATGAAAAACAAATTGCTACGTATGTTTATAATGTCACACGTCGTAAAGTACAGGAAAGGCTGTGGTTACGTCCCTTGCTTAGGGGGGCGTCAGGGGACGTAGATCTGTTTCACGTGTAATCTCAACCCAAATCGCTTTCACGTACGGGACACCTACGTATCGCGATACGTATACGTGTTAGGAGATACGTGACATTTAATCTAAAGGTTTCTAAAGAAAGATGAATTTATAACAGTGTTGAAGAAGATGAGGTGGGGGTGGAGGAGGACGGAAGCTCCAAGGCCAGATAATATTATCATAGAAATGATTGAGGCTCTTAGATAAATTTGATATTTAAAAAGTAACAGTCCACCTAAATGAAAGTTATGAAACGGAAAATTCCCTAAAGATATGTCAAAATCAATTTTCATTGCACTTCCAAGCGAATTCTATCGTACAATCAGTTTGATGAGTCATGTGACAAAAATTCTATTAAGAATAATCATGATGATGACAAGGAACTGAATCAAAACAGAAATAGGAGGGGGAAAATGTAGATTTGTTGAAGGGAAAGGAACTATTAATGTCATATACGTCCTAAGAACTATCATAGAAAGATCCGTTGAATTGAATAAGGATTTATATTTATGTTTTGTTGATTTTACCAAGGTTTTTCATCGAGTAAGACATAAAAATTGATCAAGCAACTGGAAAAGCTCAATATTGATGGAAGAGATCTAAGAATAATAAGGCACATGTGTTGAAAACAAACAGCTGAAATGAGAGCAGTAAATGATAAAATATCTCTTCAAAACATCAAAAGAGGGGTTAGGTGGGGCTATGCTCTGTCACCAAATTTGTTTTCAGTTTACATGGAAACCACCATGAGAAACTTGGAAGAATGCTCTGTGATTAAGGTAGGTGGGGAAATGATAAACAATCTTTGTTTCGTAGATTGCACCATTCTTATTGCAGAAAAGGAAAAGACCTACAAGATCTAGTGAATACAATAGAAATAAAGGGCTAGAGCTAAATACTATGAAGACTGAAGTCATGGTAATAAACATAAAATAAGAAATCCCCTCATGTAAAATAACAGCAAGTGGCGCAACATTGAGACAAATTGATAAGTTTAAATATCTGGAACAGTTGTCTGAACAGATGGCAGAAACATTAGAAATACCCAGCAGAATAGGCCAAGCTTAAACAGCATTCAAGAAAATGAAAAGCCTTCTTATCAACAAATGCCTATAAGTTAACATCAGGAAGAGAATTCTTCAGTGTTGTATGGAACCAATACTGTCGTACAGATGGGAAGCCTGGACAATCAGCAAACGAAATCAGAACAGGATTGAGGAAGCTGAAATGTGATTTATAAGAAGAATGTTAAGATTCCATGGATAGCAAAGAAAACAAACAAGACAGTTGTGATGGAAGCAAAGACAAATAGAACATTAATGAAGAAGATTAAGAAAAGACAAGCAACGTTCATAAAATATTGTATGCAGCAAGAGAAATTTGAACACAAAGTCACAGCAAGAAAGAAAGAGGGGAAAAGAGCACCAGGTAGACCCAGAGAGAAAATTTTAAGTTTTGGAGTGTGGACGAGGACAGAAAGGTAGGAAATATACTTGAGCAACAGAAGACAGATTCGTGATCACTAACGCCATGCGGCAATGTACATGATAATGATGACCAGCCGTTGTCATGGGGATCTGCTGATAAAATCATCTGGGACATGTAGACCTATATAGGATAGAACAGAACTGAGATTTTTACAATAAAATGTTACTTGTACATTTTTCGTTATTGTTGCTTGCTTTCTTTTTTTTCTTTTAGCTTTCTTTTTTTCTTTTACCAGCACCTCTAAACATCCTCTCAAACACACGCACACACACACAAAGCACGCACACGCACACACACACACACACACACACACACACACACACACACACAGACACACACACACACAACACACACACACACGGGTATACACATATATTTTTAGACTTTTATTCAGGGTGTCACTTCTGGTCAAGGGTTAGTCACTTGCACTTCCAAATGCTTCCTGTACACCCTCATACATCCAAACGCATATTTTACACTCCTGTTCATGGGGTCACTTATGGTCACTTGCACTCACAAATTCTTCAAACAGCATTAGGAGTACTTCCAAGAACTGCTCAGTCCTTAAAGCGAAGCCAGTCTTGGAATTGTTTCGCCTTCTTGCACAAGACATTCAGAACTACCAATACTAGAAAGCGAAGCTGAAGAGGTTATCAGAAAAAGTCCTCAAAATATAGCACCAGGCGTTGATAAAAAAAATAAAAATAAAAAAAAGTAGTGACTTCCTGTGATCTAAGAGTTATTTTCCCCTCGTTGTTTTTAGTAACCAGGAACTGAGAGTTATGTCCCTTCGGTGAGTTTTGGTCACCGCTGTGTTTGTGAAGATCGTGGTAGAGATAAAAAAAAAATCTCAGACGATTTACTTCAGTCCGTGTCTTTAGAGTTGTATGCAACTAATTTTTGCCACTGTACATTGGTGACCCCGACGCTGAACATTGTCAATAATAGCTAAAAAAATATCCTCTGAATTTATTCTTGCTGACCTAGCGACACAACTTCAGGCTCTAAATGCCCAGTCTAACCAAACGAACACAGTTTCTATTAAAATATCTGAATTTTGGACAAAATCACCAGACGTTTGGTTTGCAAGAGTGAAAGCCCAGTTTGGCACCAAGGGCATAAGTCAAGGCCATACAAAATGTGACTACATTGTGAATGCACTTGCAATCAATACAGCAGTCTATTGTCACCAACCTGCCAGCTGTTGACAAACATCACACCTTGAAGACAGGCCTAATCAAGATTTCTGGCAAGTCTCAGGTCCAAAAAGATGCCGAATGCCTCAACCTGAATGGACTTGGTGACAAACGCCCTACTGCTCTTACGCACAAGACAAGCGCTCTTAATGATGATCTACAAATACTTAAATATGTATTGTTTCTGGCAAACCTTCCTGCAGACATCTGAATTATTCTAGCAGGGAATAATACTGCTGACACAGAGGCACTTGCCAAGGCGGTGAACAACATCTGGGAAGCATGTGCTACAAGTGTACAGCAAATCTCCATGGTTCCAACAGAAACACACACCACAGCTTTGAGACCACCCACTGAACAGGATGTGGTGACACCAGCATTGGTAGAGACTGTTTTTGCAATGAAGAAGCGACGTTCTCCTCCTTCACAGCAGTGCACAACTAATTCGACTTCTGTGTGTTTTTACCACCAGAGATTTGGACCAGATGCCTGTCGTTGCCAGCCTGGCTGCAAATTTGCACCCTTATTTTCCAAACCAAACAACCAGGGCACATCATCTGTGGGAAATGCCAAAGCCAGCTGCTAAATGTGGTAGCAGTTGGCGTTTCAAATCCCAGCACATTCTCTGTTCGTGATCGACACACTGGTCAATCATACTTATTTGACACTGATGCTGATGTATCAGTTTATCCAGCCTCTGCACAGAACCACAAGACTAACTCACTTTCTGTACCAATTTCTGCTGCTAATGAAACTTCCATGAAGACCTGGGGCAAACGTAGTGTCACTTTGGAAAATTAAACCCAAACAAGTGTACACACATGAATTTTATCTCACTGATGTCACTCACTCCATTCCTGTTTTGAGTTTTTCATCACTCATGGACTTGTCAATGACTTGAAGGGCAAGCGCTTCCTGTCACTTGATAACGCCTCTAATTTCCTCAGAAGCGCTGATTTCCGCTTGATCCTTGCAGGCCATATCAGACTGTGTCTTTCTACTTTGATTGACCTTTTCTGTTGTTGGGCGATTTGAATGGCCATTGGCTTTGGGGTAGTGTGGATACTTCAGCCCGTGGTCTCCAGCTGGGAAACATCTTCTCCGGATGAGACTTATGCTGTCTAAACGATGGATCTCCTACTTATATTCATCCTGCAAATGGTACACTTTCCCGTTTGGATCTATCGATGTGTGATGCTTCACTTGTCTTGGACTATGGGTAGAGAGTTCCCGATGATCTGCTTGGAAGTGACCATTTTCCAGTTGTCTTAACAAGTACAACCGTTGAACATGAATCCTTACCAGAACACTTGAATTTTCACAAGGCTAAGTGGGATTTATTGGCAAGGACCATCCAGAGCGAATTAGAGAAAGTTCTGCAGATGATGATCTAGCAGACCCTCTAACACAAGTCCTCCTGGATTGTTCCAAAATAAACATTCCCACATCGTCAAAAAAAAAAACTTCACATGCCTAAAACACCGTTTTTTACTTCTGAATGTAAAGAAATAAAACAAGCTCGCAAGAGAGCTCAACGTCGCGTCTTCCAAACACCATCAGTGGACAACGTTCAAGCTCATCAAAAACTCAGAGCAAAGTCCAGGTACATCTTTAAAACAAGTAAACGACAGTCTTCTGCTCCAAACTGACGCCCTGAGCTCCAAAAAAGAAAGGGTGGAAAATTATTTTAAAAATTAAAGGGAAAAACACCTGTCCCTCGGTCAATAGCTGAAACTGTCAGATTCTCTGATTACTGACAAAAAAAGTTGTTTTTAACTTGCTAGTTTCCACCATTGAAACCAAGTCTTCCTCAGCCAACAAATCGGTGCTTTTCTGTAAACACAAATTCCTGAAAGAAAACACAGCCTGTAACTTCGTCTCTGATAACACGGAAGAGTACAATCTTCCACTGACGTTGGCCAAATGAAAAGCTGCTCTCTTGACTTGCTCTGACTCTTCTCCTGGCCAGGATAAAATTCATTAAAAACTTCTGAAGCATCTCCCGAAAAATGGTTTAGAAATCCTCTTACAAATGTACAATTATATATGGATGACAGGATTTTTCCCTCCTTCATGGCGGACAGCTGTGATCATCTCTCTACCTACAGCTGAAAAAGATCTATCCAATCCTTTCAATTATCGCCCAATAGCCCTAAGTGATTGCCTTTTCAAAGTGGTAGAAAAAATGGTCAACAGCAGACTGATGTGGAAACTGGAGAATGACGGCATCTTGGCAGAGGAACAATGTGGTTTTCGCAAGCACCATTCCACAGTAGACCATTTAATCCACCTTGAAACGACGATCCGTAATGCATTTCTGAACAAACAGCATGCAGTGACTATTTTCTTTCATCTCGAGAAAGCATATGATACCACCTGGAAATGAGGAATACATATGGATCCACATGAACTGGGTTTTCAGGGGCACCTACCCCTGGTTATCCAATCATTTTTTCTGAGCCACAGTTTCAAGTGTGGGTTAGTAACCACTCTGTCTGACATTTATGAGCAAGAGCTGGGTGTACCACAAGGGAGCATTCTGTATCCTGCGCTGTTCAGTATTAAGATCAACAGTGTATTCAAGTCTGTACAGCGGGGCTCTGACTGTTCCCTGTTTGTGGATGATTTTGCAGTATACACAAGTGGGAGCGTCTATGCAGGCTTCAGCGGCAGCTGCAGCTGTGCGTAGATAGGATCCAATAGTGGGCAAAGGCAAACAACTTTACTTTTTCCACAACCAAAATATAATACATCCACTTTCATAACCTCCAACAATTTTTTGCTGATCCAGAAATCCATCTGAGAAAGTCTATCATTCCAGCTGTAAAAGAAGCTAAATTTCTGGGATTGATCTTGGATCAAAAGTTTGATTTTTCTCAGTCATACAATGTCTTAAAACCTCCTGCCAGAAAGCTCTGAACATTCTTCAAGTCGTAGCTCATACAGACTGGGCTGCCGACAAGAAAACACTTCTTCACCTGTACAGAGCTTTAATTTGCTCTAAACTGACTATGGCTGCGTATATGGTTCTGCAAGACCGTCGTACATAAAACTTCTGGATCCCATTCACCATCAAGGGCTGCGCCTCTGTCTTGGTGCATTCAGAACAATTCCTATCAACAGTTTATAAGCAGATGCAGGAGAGCCCTCCCTGACCAACCATAGACTGAAATTAACTTTAAATTTCATTTCTGTTTGAAACTGTTCTTTGAACCGGAAAGCCCGGCCTATGACTGTCTTCAACCTCAGATTTCAAAGCGAATTTGTAAAAACATCCGAAAGTTACTCCTCCATTCGGAATCGGTATCCGTCCTCGCTTGGAAAAGGCAGATATAAATTTAGCAGCTGTTTCCGACTTCTCAAACTTTCCAGATAGCCCACCATGGACCTTGAAAACACCGAAGGTTTGATTTGACCTTGGTTCCTTCTGTAGACTGTACCAGTTCACTGGTGTACAAGTTGTTTTATGCAGAAGTGTGTCAGAAATTTCTGTGATCCCACAGAATTTTCACTGATAGATGAAAGTCTGACGAAGGTGCTGCTACTGCTGCCTTCTGTTCCGCTGGTCCCAACTGTTTATTTCCAAATTATATTCCGTCTTGACAGTCCCATTTATACTGCTGAACTGGTTGCTCTGAATTTGGCATTATAAATGGTGTCCTAATGTAAGTATAAAGATTTCGTCTTTTTTTCTGACTCCCTTGCTTCTTTGCAGGCAATTAGTGGCCGAAACATTAGTCACTCAGAGCTTGTAAAGTTCTTTGAACTGTTTTCTACTCTTAAAGTGAAGGTTCCCAGATTGTTTTGCCTGGATTCCTGGCCATGTTGGTATCGCAAGAAGGATATTTGGGTTGTGTCATCTATAACAGGTAGATGAATTGGGGATGTATATAATGAAGTGTTTCTCTACTTAGAAGTCACACACACAACAAGGAAGGAGAGTGACGAGAAGAAATGCATTAACCATACTAGACATGATTCTCATAAGCAGTCCACACATAGATTAATAACTACGACATATTTATTTAATCAGTCAACTTCAGCATAAACGTGATTCACCATTCCTACTGTCCTGGGTCCTAATATTCCTAAAATCCTAAGATGCACTACGAATCATCAGAGCTTACATATCACTAGAATGCTGAACACTTTCCTATGTCCTACTCTATTCTGTCTCTCTTTGCTTCATGGAAAATCAAACATACTACCTACTTCTATCCCTACCCTAACAAAAGTATCAAATGAAACGTGGGTCACATACCTCTAAGATAGGTTGGAAGCTTAAACGTCTCTCGCTCACTGACTCAATGGCAGACTCAAGGTTCACACCCATAGTGATTGACTTACTGGCTTTTATACAGTGCGTTTCTATTGTTTTTGTCACAAACATTCCCACCTGTCCTTCATAAAACATCGAAAATTGAATAACTAAGCGATCTTTGGCCTAGCGGCCATGGTTGTTATTCAGCTTTCTGGACTTTTTGCTTGGACGTTGGTATTTGCTGAAACCTTTCGTGTACTAGATAACCTACCCTCTGTGCCCTCTATAGTTGGATAAGAACAATGTGAGCGTTAGATCCTGTTTGATGAAAAATGTTGAGTAACCAGCTGAATCATGGATGGCGTGATCTTCATTACACAAACTTTACTTACCTGTCTAACAATTCGGTCTGAATACTTCTTCCCCCCTAGAGGGGCCCCTGTGATATTGGTATTGGAGGCAATGAAAAGACTGTCTGCTTGGCCAAGAACGCCACAAGGGAAAAGACGTCTAAATCGTTCATTCTTTACACAGATGTAAAATCCAAAGTACACAGTTATTGAGAAATCTGTGGCAGGAGGATTGGAATGAACAGATAACAAACTTTTCCAAATCCGCCCTAGCCTGAAAGAAATTCTCCCATCTGCTGCAGGGAACCATAAGAAAGAGACAGTGTTATGTAGGTTACACATGGGTCACACATCCTACACTCATTCCTACCTTTTAGAAAATGAAGAAACGCCGTGGTGGATATGATGTGATGAGCCATTGAGCATCAGACACTCTCTTCTTGATTGCTGGGACTTGTACGATGTGAGACATAAGCACCACATGGTGGATTCCTTAAAGAACCCTTCCGAGACATCCCTCCTGATGCAATTTTCCAGTTTTTACAAGAGATCAATATATTTCATCTGATATGATTTTACGTCTTAGTATGGTTTTCTTTAATTGCATTTTAAACGTGCAAGGTTAACGGTGAGCATGTTTGTTTTTTTTAACTGTTGTTTTTTATCTTGACCGGGTTGTCGTTTTTGACGTGGTGTTAGCTTTGATATGGCTCTAGTAGTCGGCTGGACTATAAACAACATGACCTTGAACTTTGACGTGATGTTAGCCCTGATATAGCTCTAGTAGTCGGCTGGGCTTTAAGCAATATGAACTTAAACTTGAGTGTCTTAGAAAAACATATTCTAACCCTCAGAGCGAGACACAACCTGAATTGTAGGATCTAGTGTGCCCCGCAATGCCAGTTAAAATGTTTAATAACAAGCCACCAACGCTGGACGATGTAAAGAAAGCGGTGGTGAAAGCCATAGCATCACCTTAGCCTAATGGAATGCTTTACCTACAACATAAAAATGTCCCAGTGCCCTCGAGTGACTCCACAAACTAATAAGATCAACATGGAGGAACCTGAAGATCAGCAGCCATGGATGATAGCTGATATAGTGTATATCCCAAAAGAAAAACACTAGACGGATATCAACCACTTCAAGCCAATATCATTTATGAACGTCGAAGGGAAAATCTTTTTCTCCATCATGGCAGCAAGGTTGACCAAATCATCATCATCATCATCATGTGCCCTGCTGCATGGCCTTGGCAATCATGGCCCTCCATATGTATCTATCTCTTGTCACCGCAAGCGCATCTTCCATCCTCTCTGTCCTCAGCCCCCCTGCAAGTCCGTCCAATATTTTCTCCCTGGGTCTACCTGGTGCTCTCTTTCCCTCCAGCCTTCCTGTTGTGACCAGGTGCTCGAATCCCCCTTTCCTCATAAAATGGCCTATAAATGTTGCTTGTCTTTTCCTAATCTTCCTTATCAATGATCTTCTTGTGTCTGCCTCCATCAAGATTGTCTCGTTTGTTTTCTTTGCTGTCCATGGAACTTTTAACATTCTTCTTAGAAACCGCATATCGGCTGCCTCAATGTTGTACTGGCTTTGCGTGTTGACTGTCCATGCCTGACAACCATATAACATTATCAGTTCTATACAACATTCAAGAACTCTCTTCCTGATGTTAATTGATAGGCATTTGTTGGTTAGAATGCTTTTCATCTTCTTTTCATCTTTATCAACCTGTCTCAAAGTTGTGCCATTTGCTGTTATTTTGCATGAAGGAATTTCATGTTTTTTACTGATTACCATGACTTCAGTCTTCTTGCTATTTACCTCCAACCTTCTACTTTTGCTTTCTGTTTCTATTGTATTCACAAGGTTTTGTAGGTCCCCTTAATTTTTTTGCAATTGTCACGGTGTTATCTGCGTAACGAATGTTGTTTATCAGTTTTCCTCCAACCTTTAATCCAGGGCATTCTTCTAGGTTTCTCATGATGGTTTGCTATAAAGTGAAAACAAATCTGGGGACAGAGCACAACCTTGCCTGACTCCTCTTTTGATGTTTTGGAAAGAGCTTATATCGTTTTCTATTTTCATTGCAGCTGTTTGTTCCCAATACATATTTCTGACTATTCGTAGATCTTTTCCATCAGTATTGAGTCTGTCTAGTTGGTTGATCAATTCTTCATGTCTTACCCGATCAAAAGCCTTGGTATAATCAATAAAACATAAATGTAAATCCTTAATCGACTTGATTGACCTCTCTATGATAGTTCTTGGGATGTATATGGCATTAATAGTTTCTTTCCCTTCGACAAATCCACGCTGTTCTTCTGCTATTTCTCTTTTGATTCTACTCCTTGTTCTCATCATGATTATTCTTAGCAGGATTTTTGTCACATGACTCATTAAGCTGATTGTGCGATGGAGTTCGCATTCTATAGCCCCTGTTTTCTTTGGAAGTGCAATGAAAATTGATTTTGACATATCTTAGGGGATTTTTCCGGTGTCATAAATTTCGTTTAGGAAGTGTTATTTTTTTCAATACTGAATATTATCTGGTCCTGGGGCTTTTCCTGGTTTCATCTTTTTCAGTGCTGCTCTAACTTCATCTTTCATTATGGGTGGTCCTTCAACGTTCTTTCGTATGATGTGTTCTTCGTTTCTGTCATCTTCAAAAAGGTCTTTAATGTACTCTCCCCATCTATCTAATATTTTGTCTTTTTCTCATGATAAGCGTACCGCCTTTCGATTTTAAGCAGCCAGTTGATATACATGACTTTTTCCTGTGGGCAATTTCTTCAATTCTTCTATACATACCCTGAGGATCTGATTTGTGTCGGTCTTCTATTTCTTTGCACTTTGTTTTCAGTCAAGCTTCCTTAGCTTCATCGCACCTATTCCTGATTTCTTTGTTTATCTTACTGTATCTTTCCTCTTTTCCCTTTGCCTACCGCCGTTCTTCCATCAAGCCTACAATTTCTTTTGTCATCCACTTCTTTTTCCTTTTCTTTCAACTCTAGGCATTTCTTCACAAGCTTTATTTATCGAGTTTCTCAATTTTATCAATTGTTCCTCACAACTAACGTCTTCCAGATCACAGAATTTGTTTTGAACATGTACGTTAATTTTTTTACGTGTCGCTTCATCTGTCTTTAAGAGTCCAAGGTTTAGTTTGATGTTATTTTTTGGTCTGTTTTCTTTTCCTAAGTTTCAGCCTAAATCTTCCCATTACAGGACTGTGGTCACTGTTGCAGTCTGCGCCTGGTAGTGTTTTTGCTGTCAGCAAAGAATTTCTAAATCTTTTATTGATCAGGATGTAGTCAATTTGATTTTGGTTGACCAAACTCCAAGTAGAAAACGAGTACCTGGGTTTGACAGTCCAAAAAGAAGGCTACCTGGAGTGTTTGGCTATGTAGAGCATGCCACAATAATTTGAGAAGTAATCCAAAGAGCTACAGCAGAGAAGGACTTCGACGTGGTGTGGCTTGATCTGGCAAATGTGTATGGATCAGTCCTGCACAAGATGATTCAGTTGGCTCTCGAGACGTATCATGTCCCAAAGAACATAAGAGAAATGCTGAAGAAGTAAGTACACAGCTTCTCAGTGCAGTTATCCACTAAAGAATACACTACATATTGGATCAATTTAAAAGTAGGCATAGCAGTGGGCTGTGCACTTTCTCCAACTCTGTTCGTGTTAGCAACGGAAGTCATCTTTATAGCAGCAGTGAGAACTTCAGATCAACAAAACCTCGAAAATGGATACCAAATGCCCCCTCTAAAAGCCTTCATGGACGACACAAAGAAGAGGAAACACACTAGATCCTGAAACAGACGAGATAGTCGCCTCATCTAGGATGAGCTTCAAATAAAAAAAATCACGGAGCCTCACATTGATGAAAGATAGAATACCGAAACAGTTGCATTTACTGTCGCCAGTCATCCATTCCGATAGTGAGAGAAAAAAAAAACAGTCAAAAGCCTCGGAAGGTGATATGATGACTCCCTGAAAGACACAAAAATGGATGAGGAAACCAAGCAAAAGGCAGAAGAAAGTCTAGAAGTAATAGACCAGTATGGCTTTTAGCATATACAAAGTCTGGTGCCTGCATTTCATACAAGTCAAAGCTTCTCTGGCCTCTGTTGATAACGATATCGGTACTAGCACTGTGGAATCAATGGAGACTAGAATCAACACACGAACAAGGAAATGATTTTGGTGTCACACCGGGTCTCACTGACGTTTAAATCTATTGTCGCCAGGTAAAACTGAAGCTACCCCTAAAATCGATTGTCGAGGAGTACGAGGTGGGAAAGGTCAAGTTTCTTAGTATGCTTGAGGACTCGGGAGATAAGGGTGTGAGATCGAGCCAGCCCAACCTGAGGACTGGCAGAAAATATAAAGTCCAGGAAGTAGTAGATGAAGCAAAGGTGAGAGAAACAGCAGAGCTTACACAGACCAAGAGGCAGGGACTGTGATCAACAAAAATGGAATGGTGCTCAAAGGCGAACAGAAAGACAAAAAGAAATATTATGATACAAGAGATGACATGAAGAAAGAAAAGGATGCAAAAACAACAACAAAAACAAAAACAAAACAAAACAAAACAAACAAACAAATAAAGAAGAGAAAAGCAAGACCAACATGGGCAATGGACAACGTGGGAAAATGCACTCCAAAGTAGTCTAAGCTGGAACGTCATGTGGCATATAGCCCCCCTCAGAACAGTTTCATCGTCTGATATGACCACTTGCCCTCAAATGCTAATCTGGTGAAATGAGGGAAATCAGATGAGACTTGCTTACCCGCTCTGCCAGAGCAAAGTAACAGAGGAGCATGTCCTGTCTTACGTCAAGTAGGCTTCGTGTTAGAGGGCAAGTGTGACCTGAAGGCAGGAACTATTAGTCATCCAGCTGGGATCGAGTAATCATCCCGTTTTCACGCGCATACGCAGTAACGACTGTTTCTATGAAGGGAGAGCATCATTACTAATGTATCTGAATATATTAAGTAAGAGTTGTCTCTCTTGGACGATCACAAATCTCACCTTTAGCTCTTAATTAAAATTAGACAGATGATCCTATTGTTGATGGCGATTTCATATAATCACCACAGCGATTAAACTTTACATTTCATCAGTTCTGGAACATATTTATAACTCCGGCACAGACAGTTCAGGAGTCTTCTGTTGAAACCTGTGGAGTTACAGGCTATTCTGGCTCCATCACTTGATGTTCTGGCTCTATTGATGGCTGCTCAGGAGACATAGGCTGACTGTAACTCTCTGTGTCTGGTCGGAGATGCCTTCTTTTCCGGAGCAAGTCTCCACTAGCAGTCATGATAACGTATGACTTTGGAAAAACACTGGTTTATTACCACCCCACCCCTGGACACTTCCATCCCCTTTCCTCATCCTCCTGAACAAGGACAAGATCTCTGGGCCGAAGCTCTGGTAGGGGATGTCTTCTCTTGTCAAAGAATCTTTCTGTAGATTTTTTTGTATCCGTTATCACGACTGTGCACTTCACCTGGATCAATCGTCTCTGGTGCAAGTTTTGATGGAAGAACAGGTAAAGTTGTTCGCATTCTTTTTCCAAGGGCCAGTTCAGCTGGGCTTGCTTAGAGTGCCGGAACAGATATAGCTCGGTATGTCAGCATTGCCAGATGCTGGTCTTTTTGTTGAAGAATTTCTTTAGCCGTTCTCATTGCTCTCCTCATCCTCACCATTGGCTTGGGGATATTGAGAGCTGGAAATGACATGGGTGAAGTTCCATTCACGCACAAAGCTTTTCAACTCAGCTGAAGCAAACTGAGGACCGTTTTCTGATATACATGTAACTGTCTCTGGTATATCATGAAGAGCAAAAGTGTCTTTCATCAACTACAGTTCTCTGGAAAGATCTTTCTGGCAGTGGTGTAGATATCAGTTGTTGTTTCTGCTGTGTGGGTTGTTTCTGTAGGCAGCACCTACACGATCATGTATTTCTTTTGAAATACTCTGCCGCCACACTGCTTGCTTAGTTCTTTCCCGGCATTTGCTTATACCAAGATGTCCATCATGGATTCTTTCCAGGATTTCTTTCCGCATTGAAAATGGTATGACGATCCTGTCTCCTCCGAGCAAGATTCCGTCAACAACACTGAGTTCTCCACAGATAGCAAACAAATCTCGTGCAGCTAGCTTAACTTTCTCCGTAATACTGTAGCCTTCCTTCAGCTGTGTCCACCCGGAGGGGACCACCACCTTATCGTGATCATAGAGCTTGAGGTCCCACTGATCCCTTAAACTATGCCGACGGGGGCTACTTGTTGGAAAACTTTTGTTTTTTCACTAGTGACAGTCCTGATAACCAAGGCAGTTAACTGGACTAGACATGGAGTTGGAAAAGTCAGGAACTCCCTGCTAAAAATGGTTGATCGAGGTGACAGGGAATCTGAACGCCTGCTGACTCTTCATCTCCATACGTCTGATGGCCCAGTCACTCTTATTAGTGCCTATGCTCTACATCAGAGACAAAGGACGAGTTCTATGCTAATTGTTATATCCTTAACAAAGAACTCTTTGTCTTCCTTTGCGACTTCAGCACCAGAGTGGGTGCCAATCACGTCTGTTGGCCTTCCTGCCTTGGACGTTTTGGAGTTGGCAAAATCACTGAAAATGGGCAGCGCTTCCTGAGCTTTGTTCCTGTCATGGCCTCTGCATGACCAACTCTTACTTCCAGATGACTGCTCAAAACAAAATATCATGGAGACATCCTCAATCAAAACATTGGCATCAAGTGGACATGGTCATTGTCAAACAAACAAGCCTCAAGTTCGTGCTTCTCACCCGCTCGTACTATAGTCTAGACCGCGACACAGACCGCTCACAAGTGTGTTGCAAGATTAGGCTACAACCTAAGAAGCTCCACCATACCAAACAAGAGGGGAAGCCTTGCATCGACACCCCAAGATGCAGTATCCAGAGAAAGTTGATGAATTTACAAAGTCTGTCAGAGATGCTCTTATCACAGACCAACCACGCAACTCTGCCTCTGAGAAATGGGGACACCTCCGGGAGACCATTCAGAAAACAGTCTTAGCTACATTTGGGAGAAGACCTCCAAGAACAACGACTGGTTTGAACCTACATATGTAAGTCCAGTGAGATGACCCCTTTATTGAAGCAAAGCGTGCTGAGTACAAGCGTTCACCAAGAGAGAAATCCCTGCAAGCACTCAGAGCTGCCAGAAGCAAAGTGCAGCACACAGCAAAAAGATGTGCCAGTGAATACTGGCAATAAGTCAGTGATGAAATCCAGAATGTAGCAACTACTGGCAACATAAAAGGTATGTACGACACAGAGCAGAACAGCCCCCCTCAGATTCACCAGTGCGGAAGTGATCACTGACAAAGGCAAGCAGATGGAGAGATGGGTGGAACACTGCTCAGAGCTATACTCCAAGGAGAAATTCTATGCCACCTCAGCTTTCGATGTCATCAAACCTCTGCCCATCATGGAGGACCTAGATGCTAAACCCCGCCCAGAGGTGACCACCACCTTGTGGTCGGGGGGGCTTGAGGTCCCACTGATCCGTTGAGCTTATGCTTCACTGGTCTTGGACTACGAATGGAGAGTTCTCGATGATCTCCATGGAAGTGACCATGTTCCACTTGTTGCAAGTGCAAACACTGAACATGAGTCCATACCGGAACGCTTGAATTTTCACAGGGCTAATTTATTCAAAAGGACCATCCAGAGCGAATCAGAGGAAAAGAAAGTTCTGCAAAGCGATGATCCAGCAGACACTCTAACACACACCCTCCTGAATTGTGCCAAAAATGCCATTCCCATGTTGTCAAAGAAAGCTCACTTGCCTAAAACACTGTGATTTACTTCTGAACGTAAACAATTAAACAAGCCCGCAAAAGAGCTCAACGTCGCGTCTTCTCAAACACCATCAGTGGACAACTTCGAGCTCATCAAAAACTCCGAGGAAGGTCGAGGTATGTCTTTAAAACGAATAAACGATAGTCTGCTCCAAACTGACGCCCCGAACTCCACAATAGAAAGTGTAGAAAATTGCACCTGTTCCTCTGTCCACCATATGAAACTGTCAGATTCTCTGATTACTGACAAAAAAAAGCAGTTTCTAATCTGTTAGCTTCCACCATTGAAACCAACTCTTCCTCAGCCATCAAATCGGCGCTTTTCATTAAACACAAATCTCTGAAAGAAAATACAGCCTGTAACTTCGTCTATGATAATATGGGAGAGTACAATCTTTACTGACTTAGCTGAATTAAAAGCTGCTCTTCTGACTTCTGACTCTTCTCCTGGCCTGGATGAAATTCATTACAACTTCTTAAGTATCTCCCGGAAAAGGGTTTAGAAATCCTCTTACTAATGTACAGTTACATTTGGACGATGGGATACTTTCCTCCCTCGTGGCGGAAAGCCCTGATCATCCCTGTACCTAAACCTGGTAAAGATCTATCCAATCCTTTTAACTATCGCCCAGTAGTCCTAACCAGTTGCCTTTACAAATTGATAGAAAATATGGTCAACAGCAGACTGATGTGGAAACTGGAGAATGACGGCATGTTGACCAAAGAACATTGTGGTTTTTGCAAAGCACCGTTCCACAGT
Source organism: Monoplex corrugatus (assembly GCA_030674185.1). Taxonomy (NCBI): domain Eukaryota; kingdom Metazoa; phylum Mollusca; class Gastropoda; order Littorinimorpha; family Ranellidae; genus Monoplex; species Monoplex corrugatus. The sequence continues at coordinate 23,140,748 of JAPXFY010000021.1, forward strand.
GGATTATTTAATCTGCCTTGAAACGACAATCCGTAATGCATTTCTGAACAAACAGCATGTAGTGGCTGTATTCTTTGATCTCGAGAAAGCATATGATACCACCTGGAAATCAAGAATATTTATGGATCAACACGAGCTGGGCTTTTCGGGGCGCCTACTCCTGTTTATTCAATTTTTTTGGTCGAGTGAAAGTATTAAGTTGGTATACCTGGGAAGCTTGTCATATTGGCAGATGTGATGCGTCTAGTGTGTCGGCTTCGGCCTGCACCGCTGGCTAGCACTGCTGTGCGAAAAGAAGAGCAAGGTGTAAGTCTCTTCCTGTCAGTACATAGCCTCTCCATCAGCAAGCCCTACGCTGTGCCCCCCTCGTGGCGACAGGCGGTAACTGAGCACCTCACAGACTCAGGCTGAATCTCGTAGGACTCGGAGGAGGTCTGGCCCCCAGACGTGAGGCATGCAGGCCCACCAGCGTGTGGACACGCCCTGGTGCCCACGAACCAGATCCCCAAGCTATAGGTAAATAGCTCCACTGCCTTGTGGACATCTCGGGAGAGAGTAAGGCTAAGGGAGTTAACCCTAAAAAAAAAACCGATAAAAGGCAAGGGGAAACCACCATCGTAGTTTTTCCCCAGGAAAACCATGGACAGGAGAAAGAGAAAGAAGAAAGTTAACGACGTCAATAGGTGCTCCTGCGGAGCACCTTCGTCCAGTAGGGACTGTCATGCAGCGCAGGTGACACCAGACCGTCAGCCAGCTACTGCAACCAAAATTAAATTCAACACCAAAATAGCAACATGGAACATCAGAACAATGCTGCAGAAAGGTAAATTAGACAACATCAAAATGGAGATGGAAAGGCTTAACATCAGTATTTTAGGACTGGGGGAAGTGAGATGGAAGGGGGCAGGCATGATAACATCAGGAGAATATACAGTGATATACTCTGGTGGTAATTCACATGAAAGAGGAGTAGGCATCATAATGGACAGGGACAAATCAAAAGCAGTTAAGGGATACTGGGCAGTGTCCGACAGAGTTTTACTGGTCAAATTGGGAGGCAAACCTTTTGATATCAACATCATACAGGTGTATGCACCAACATCCGCAAGTACTCCGGAAGACATCGACAACTTCTACGAAGTTTTAGAGATGGCCAAGGTCCAATGTAAATCACAAGAAGTTACAGTCATAATGGGAGGTTTTAATGCTAAAGTGGGACAGGACAGGGTGGAGGATATAGTTGGAAGGGGGAAGCTTGTAGAATGGGCACAGATGAATGAGTTCATAGTGGGAAACACCTGGTTTGAGCAGCCTAACAGAAGAAAATGGACTTGGATGAGTCCAGGAGATAATACCAAAAATCAAATTGACTACATCCTGATCAACAAAAGATTTAGAAATTCTTTACTGTCAGCAAAAACACTACCAGGCGCAGACTGCAATAGTGACCACAATCCTGTAGTGGGAAGGTTTAGGCTGAAATTGAGGAAAAGGAAACAGACCAAAAGCAACATCAAACTAAACCTTGGACTCTTAAAGTCAGATGAAATGATACGTCAAAAAATCAATGTACATGTTCAAAACAAATTCAGTGCTCTGGAAGACGTTGGTGACAGTGAGGAACAATGGACAAAGTTGAGAAGTTCTATAAATAAAGCTTGTGAAGAAATCCCTGAGGCAAATAGAAAAGCAAAAAAGAGCTGGATGACTAATGAAATTTTGGGCCTGATGGAGGAAAGGAGGAAGGCAAAGAGAAACGAGAAGATATACAGAAAGATAAACAAAAGAAATCAGGTATAGGTGCAATGAAGCTAAGGAAGCTTGGCTGAACACAAAATGCAAAGAGATAGAAGAACGACACAAAATGGATCCTCAGGGTATGTACAGACGAATTGAAGAAATTGTCCACAGGAAAAATACATGCACATCAACTGGTTGCTTAAAATCGAAAGATGGCACGCTTATCATGGAAAAAGACAAAATATTAGACAGATGGGAAGAGTACATTAAAGACCTTTTTGATGATGACAGAAACGAAGAACACATTATAAAAAAGAACTTTGAAGGACCACCCATAATGAAAGATGAAGTTAGAGCAACATTGAAAAAGATGAAACCAGGAAAAGCCCCAGGACCAGACAACATTACTACAGAGATGATTGAAGCCCTGGAGGAATTTGGCATAGAAAAAATAACAGTCCTCCTAAATGAAATTTATGACACTGGAAAAATCCCCAAAGATATGTCAAAATCAATTTTCATTGCACTTCCAAAGAAGACAGGGGCTATAGAATGCGAACTCCATCGCACAATCAGTTTGATGAGTCATGTAACAAAAATCCTGTTAAAATAATCATGATGAGGACAAGGAATAGAATCAAAAGAGAAATAGCAGAAGAACAGTGTGGATTTGTGGAAGGGAAAGGAACTATTAATGCCATATACATCCTAAGAACTATCATAGAGAGGTCAATTGAGATGAATAAGGATTTGTATAAATTTATGCTTTGTTGACTATACCAAGGCTTTCGATCGGGTACGACATGAAGAATTGATCAACCAGCTGGAGAGACTCAATGTCGATGGAAAAGATCCACGAATAATCAGGAATATGTACTGGGAACAAACAGCTGCAATGAGAATAGAAAACAATATAAGCTCTTTTCAAAACATCAAAAGAGGAGTCAGACAGGGTTGTGTTTTGTCACCAGATCTGTTTTCACTATATAGCGAAAACATCATGAGAAACCTAGAAGAAGACCATGGAATAAAGGTTGGAGGAAAAATGATAAACAACAATCGATACGCAGATGACACCGTGCTAATTGCAGAAAATGAAAGGGACCTACAAAACCTTGTGAATATACTAGAAACAGAAAGCAAAGATAAGGGGTTGGAACTAAACAGCAGGAAGACTGAAGTCATGGTAATCAGTAAAAAACATGAAATCCCCTCATGCAAAATAACAGCAAATGGCACAACCTTGACACAGGTTAATGAGTTCAAATACCTGGGAACGGTCATTTCATCAGACGGCAGATGCACATCAGAAATAGCTGGCAGAATCAGCCAAGCCAAAACAGCATTCAAGAAGATGACAAGCATTCTTACCAACAAATGCCTATCAATTAACATCAGAAAGAGAGTCCTTGAATGTTATATAGAACCAATACTGTTGTACAGATGCGAGGCGTGGACAGTCAACAAACAAAGCCAGAGCAGGATCGAGGCAGCCGAGATGTGCTTTCTAAGAAGAATGTTGAGAGTTCCATGGACAGCAAAGAAAACAAACGAGACAGTCTTGATGGAGGCAGACACAAGTAGATTACTCATAAGGAAGATTAGGAAAAGACAAGCAACATTTATAGGCCATTTTATGAGGAAAGGGGATTTGGAGCACCTGGTCACAACAGGAAAGCTGGAGAGAAAGAGAGCACCAGGTAGACCCCGGGAGAGAATTCTGGACGGACTTGCAGAGTGGCTGGGGATGAGGAGGGTGGGGAGATGCTGGGGGCAACGAGAGATAGAGATGGTTGGAAGTCCATGGTCGCCAACGCCATGCGGCAGGGCACCTGATGATGATGATGATACCTGGGAACGATAATTTCATCAGACGGCAGATGCACATCAGAAATAGCCGGCAGAATCGGCCAAGCCAAAACAGCATTCAAGAAGATGACAAGCATTCTTACCAACAAATGCCTATCAATTAACATCAGGAAGAGAGTTCTTGAATATTATATAGAACCTATACTGTTGTACGGATGTGAGGCGTGGACAGTCAACAAGCAAAGCCAGAACAAGATTGAGGCAGCCGAGATGTGGTTTGTAAGAAGAATGTTGAGAGTTCCATGGACAGCAAAGAAAACAAACGAGACAGTCTTGATGGAGGCAGACACAAGTGGATCACTCATAAGGAAGATTAGGAAAAGACAGACAACATTTAGAGGCCATTTTATGAGGAAAGGGGATTTGGAGCACCTGGTCACAACGGGAACGCTGGAGGGAAAGAGAGCACCGGGTAGGGAGAAAATGCTGGACGGACTTGCAGAGTGGCTGGGGACGAGGAGGTTGGGGGAAATGCTAGGGGCAACGAGAGATAGAGGCAGATGGAAGTCCATGATCGCCAACGCCATGCGGCAGGGCACCTGATGATGATGATGATTACTCTGTCCGACATCCATGATCAAGAGTTGGGTTTATCACAATGGAGCATTCTCTCTCCTGCGCTGTTCAATATTAAGATCAACAATATAGTCAAAATCGCAACATGGAACGTTAGAACATTGTTACAAAAAGGTAAATTAGACAATATCAAGATGGAAATGGAAATGGAAAGGCTTAACATTAGTATTTTAGGACTAGGGGACGTGAGATGGAAGGGGGTAGGCATGATAACATCAGGAGGGCATACGGTAAATATATTCTGGTGGAAACTCACATGAAAGAAGAGTAGGCATCGTAATGGACAGGGACAAATCAAAAGCACCTAGGGGATACTGGGCTGTGTACGACAGAGTTTTGCTGGTTAAATTGGGTGGCAGGCCATTTGATATCAACATCATTCAGGTATATGTACCAACATCCGCATTTTCTGCTTTTCTATCTACTATAGGGATTTCTTCACAAGCTTCATTTATCGAATTTCTCAACTTTGTCCATTGTTCTTCACTGTCACCAACGTCGTCCAGAGCACTGAATTTGTTTTGAACATGTAGGCCTACATTAAATTTTTGACGTATCACTTCATACACACACACACACACACACACACACACACACACACACATACCGGACCATTCAGAGACAAACAAGTTCAGTGAGTAATGTCAGCTTTGGCGAGCACAGCAACCAATAAAACGGCGGACCGCGGGGCAGCTGGGTTTGGCTGTGGGTTCGAATCCGGGGCTGCGCTACATTAGTAGTAGTAGTAATAGTAGCTGAGGGCTGGCTCGTAGCCTAGGCCTTCTGGCCTTTTAACGCCCTATCTTTTTTGTTTTACGCTTTCTTCTTCGGGGTCTGAAAAGCATGCCTTAATATTCATACTTGAGCAAATCTGCTTCAGTCTATTTTTTTAAATAAAATTTTGAATTCTGCGTCATCGTCCAGGAAATTTTTGAATTTGTTAATGCTGTTAGTAAATTTAATTTCAAAAGGAATTTTATTCCACAATTTAACAACTCTGTTAGAAAAACAAAACGCTCTTGTGTTAGTATTTCTGTGTTTAACAAATATTTTACCTTCAGCATTCCTTGTTATACTAGCTTGTAGAAAGGAAAAAAAATGTTTCAACTGATAGCTTATCCATCCCATTCATTATTTTGTATACCTGTATTAAATCCCCCCTAACCCTCCTACCTTTCAGTGAATGAAGTTTTAAAAACTTAAGCCTTTCTTCATAACTCATATTTTTACACTCTATAAGCAACCTAGTTGCCCTTCTTTGTACATTTTCAATCATTTTTGACTGTCTTATCAAATACGGATTCCAAACAACACTTGCGTATTCTAAATGTGGTCTAACAAAAGCCTTATACAACATTAAAAATGTATGTTTATTCATGTACGAAAATGTTCTTTTGATAATTCCTATCATTTGGTTAGCCCTATTTGCTACTTAATGTGCAGGTCAAAGGATAATTCACTATCAAATGTAACTCCCAAGTCTTTTTCCGTTTCACACACTAATTTTCTGTACATCATTTCCAATTTTCATGAAATACTCTCGTCTAATATTCTTCTTACCAACATGCATTACATGGCATTTTGAAACATTAAAATATAAATTCCAAGTATCTGATCAGTTTTGTAGTATTAGCAAGTCCTGTTGAATTAAATTAATATTGGCAACCTTGTCATATAGTTTTGTATCGTCAGCAAAAATTTTGCAAGTACAGTGCAGTGAACAGGAAAGTCATTTATAAATACTGTAAACTGGGCTTCTTATTGTTTCATCATTGTTGTTCTGGTGGTGTCATTAGATAACCCCCTCCCTTCTCCCACTTTCCTGGGATGGTTATCCCCGTCGTCATATCACCTGAGGAGGGTGCCGACGAAAACACTGAACCAAATCAAGCAATCAAGCAGCAGGGCTGTGTGTTGTGTCTGTTTTAAGTTTACGTGAGCGTAACGGTCAGAACACGTTTGAACAATTGGTCAATATATTGTTCTGTCTCGATCTATCCCGTGAGGAGCGTTTAAAAAATAAACTCTTTCGAGAATGCAAACAAAAAAGCCGAAAATTCGACAATACGTCAAGGCTAAGCCTACAGCTTGTATTGACGTAAACATTCTCATTTGATTGGGCGAAACTTGTTTGAGCTTGCAGAAATGGCAACCATGGCCGCCGGCGCTCAATGTGAAAAGTGGGAGAAAAGAAAGGAGTGGATATGACTTTCACTGTGAGTTTCTCCGTCTGTCTTTCAGTAGATATGTCATCATCACGATTAGTTAAAATGATGGCAATTGTAGGCCTCTCTCTCTCTCTCTCTCTCTAGCCCTGGGCTACAGATTTAGCGAATGAATACTCGACGGACTTGACTTTTGACAACATTTGAGGATTTTGTCAATTTTAACCTTAAAACCAGCCCACCATTACCTCGTAGCTCTATCTCTCACCTTTTTTTTCAAGACCTTGCCAGCACATAGGCCTATTTTTTTTTGCAGGCTAAAGAAATCCGTCAGATAATTGGGTAGAGAGTGCATATATATTATATATTAATTATTATATATATAGACATAGCTGTCCAAGCACGGTGGATCCCTCTTGAAATAACTCCCAGTAACCCCCCTAACTCTCACCCTTCAGGTTGGCAGCCTATGGACGGAGAAAAACGATCCCGATGTGGAGGATTTGGAGTTAGGCAAATTTTGTTAAAGTACTACTAAAACGCCGTGAGAGAACTAAACAGTATTATTATAATTATGGCATATGCCTAGGCCTAAAGAAAAACATAAAATGTAGTGATCACCGTTTTAACACCTTTGTTTTGCTTTGAACCAAATTTATAGAATTGTTATAAACTAATTAATAGTTTTGTTATCATCAGTCTCAATCTGATGCACAAAGTGGATTGGGATTCAAGTCCTCACAGTCATGTGAGCGTGGAGTCTGGAGTGCCCCAGGGGTCGGTCCTCAGGCCCTGTCTATTATTTTACATAAACAACATGCCGGAAGGACTCACCGCAACTGTAAGACTATTCACGGACGACACCATAGCTTATCTTACAGTTGCATCAGATGCAGACGCCGGTACACTCCAGGCAGACTTAGACAAGCTCGGGACATGGGAGAAGGTATGGAAGATGGAGTTTCACCCGGCAAATGTAACGTGCTTACCATCAGCAGATGGACTAAGATCATACATCATCAATACACGCTACATGGACACATATTAGAGTCAGTTCAGAGTGCAAAGTACCTTGGCTGCCTTATTACATCTGACTTGAAGTGGAGCGACGATATTAGTACCATCTGTGGAAAAGCAAACAAGACTTTAGGTTTCCTCCGTCGCAACCTCAAGATAAGTTCAACATCTTTCAAAGAGAACGCTTACAAATCACTAGTGAGACCCCTGGTAGAGTATGCTTCAACAGTCTGGGTAGGACATCCACAGACTTGACATGGTACAACAGAGAGTTGCTCGTTATGTTAGTAACAGACACGGCAATAGATCTAATGTGGATAGCAATTAGCATGTTAGAACATCTTGAGTGGAGACCATTAGACCAGCGTCGCAGAGATGCCAGACTCACCATGCTATACAAGATCGTGAACAACGAAGTAGCTGTAGATAAGAGCGGTAGACTTATTCCACCACTACGCAGGACGAGGCATTCTCACCATCTTGCCTTCCAACTACCATCGTACACTAGTGACTATTGGAAATTTTCATTCTTCCCGCGTACCATCAGGGAATGGAATGCATTACCGCCAGGGATTGTGTCACTGAAAACACCTGAGGCCTTCAAGGCGCAGGTGTCCCAGCACCAGTTTTGAAGGACTTGCAGATTTGAACTTTTTACCAGTTTTAAAATTTTACATGCGCTCTCAATGGCAGAATAATCAACCAGTTGATTGTGGCCATTACCAGGAAGAACCAGAACCAGAACCAGAACCAGAACCAGAACCAGAACAAATCTGGCAAAGCTTTCTTTGTTTTAACCCTTTGAGTTTGACTCCCACACCTAGTCCACCAACACCTTGCATTGTCAACCATGGTAGCAAAGCAAAAACTTCCTTTGACACCTTCACCCTATCCACCAGCTTCCAATAGGGAGTGTTTATATGTTTACATACCTTTGCCAGTATTGCACACTAACATAAGATAATATGCATAGCTGATGTTCTGTGTGTGTATGCAACACACAGAAGGGGTTTCATTTGCAAAGGCTAGTCTGCACATCTGTTGATGGGAGATGGAAAAATCTTCACCCTCTACCTACCAGGGGGAGATACCCAAGCAGGATTGAAAGTGAAACTAGGACATTCAGATTGGAATTCTGACAGTTGCCCTCTTGACTACTAATACTATGCCCAACAAAAACTGGTGTGTTTTAGCCTAAGCTTGATTGATTAGTAGACCTTCAATCATGATTTCAACTTGAAATCCATGTAGTTACCCAGTCGATACTTTTTGGGGGTTGTGGTGGTCAGTTTCCAGAACTTTACTTGAATCAACTTTTATTACTCCCTTAAGGCTTAAGTAAACTGAGCAACTGGCTCCACTGCCTGCTGCAAATTTCTGGCAGTAACATACTCTTTTATTTTCCCTGCCCACTTCCTTCTCTTTCCCTCCTGCAAAATACTGTCTTTAACGGAAGAAAAAAACACTTTTTGTCATTGTGCATAACACTACAGTTGCCTATTTGTACAAATGAAATACTCTTTCCCATAATATAAACTGATAAAATCTAATGTGAACAACATCCTCTTTTTCCTTGGGGGTTCAGTAAGAACTAAGATCGTATGCCTTCTCCTCATCTCTGTAGCTTAACTGTCAGGGGAGGTGGTCATAATTTTAAGCTGTTTTTAAGATAAGAAAGCAAAATAAAACGGTCATCTTGCTGAACTGCGCGCGCGCGCGCACACACACACACACACACACACACACACACATACACACACACACACACACACACACACACACACACACACACACACACACACACACACACACACACACACACACACACACACACACTTCTCTTCATGATATTATTGCATGACTTACCCAGTAAAATGTCTAAACATGTAGTTTTAGTTCAATATGCTGACGATTTATGCATGTGGATGCAGGTAAATATGAAAAGAAAAACTCCTTTGCGCTGTCTTAATTATACGCGTAAATGTTATCAATTAGAGCTTGATACAATAGCACGATATATGGTAGAAAATGGACTGCATTTATCAGTGGAAAAAACAAAGATAGTTTTGTTTAACAGTGGAGCTAACCCAGCAAATATTCCCACGTTCAAACTGGGAGATACTCTTCTTCAATATAAAGAGTCGATTAAATTCTTAGGAGTTTTCCTTACAGCGAAATTATCTTGGAATCAGCATATTGAATACTTATTAACAAAAGCTCAAAAATGTTTAAATTTCTTGAAAATAGTTCGCAAACAGACATGGGGACAAGATATATCAACACTTGTTCATCTTTGTAAATCTATTAGATCTAAATTAACCTATGCCCAAGAAATCTTCTTCAGTGCACCGAAACACTTATTAACAAAACTGCAGAGCTTAGATTGTAAAGGTTTCAAACTTGCGCTGGGTCTTCCAATGCATGCCTCTTGTCTTCGCACATACAACGCGATCAAATTATTGCCGCTTGATGAACAAAGGAAGTCGCTTCCAGTTCCACTAAATTTCTGTTAAGAAACACCACCATAGAAAACAGCATTGAAACAGAGACAAAAATAAGATCAGACTCCGACTTTCCAAAAAGAGCTAAATCAATATCCTCACAGGTCACACTAGCAACATATACAACTGATGTTATGAAAGGCTCTGGAATAGATCTAGAAGCAGATCCTGTCACTTCAAGACCTTCCTTTTCACCTGTACCCAGTTGGGAACTTCAAAGAGCACATTTTGACATACGTCACACTGACTTAAAAAAAGAAGATAATATCAACTTACTGGCAAGTCAAGTTAAATGTCATATAGAAGATTTTTATTCCGATCACTTGAAAGTTTACACTGATGGATCAATAATTGAAAGACAAGCAGGCTCAGCGTTTTTAATACCTGCTCTAAAAATTGAGAAATCCTTCTATATAGGACTTAATAAATCTGTCTTTACCGCTGAACTCTTTGCAATCTTAATGGCTTTGAATTATATGATAAATTTTCCTAGGACACTTCCCAAGATACTTTTTTGCGTTGATTCAAAATCTGTACTTCAAGCTCTTGAATTATCAAAATTACAAACAAGATCTGAAATGATATTGGAAATTACTCACTTGATTAATAGTTTATCCTTAAGAGGCATTGATATTACTTTCTGCTGGATACCAATATTACCATCTCATAGTTCTTTTCATTATAACGATATGGTTGATAGGGCTGCCAAACGGGGGGCAAAGAGCTCCCCAGATTCAAATAATGTACAACTTTCTCTCTCATTTCATGAGTGTTATACCTTAGTGGACTCCTAATCCTATGTATGGAAGCAGTTTCAAGATAAACAGAAAAAGTATGAAAACTGTTATATGAACTTTGAAATTAGCAAAACGCTTAAGCAGTTTCCTGCCAGCAGAAGTATACAATCCCTTATGTATAGGTGGAAACTTGATGCATTTAAAACAAAATACACCAGGAATATAGTATGTCTGTGTGGAAAAAAGATAACACATAGTTATATTCTTTCATGCGTTCGGGTGAAAAGACATATTCCTACACTATCTAAGACAGTTTCTGATATATTTGCCTCACCATCCTTAACATATGAATTTTTTGTTAGCCTGTCAAAAAGTCCTATAGCATATTATCTTTAACACGCCGTTATTTCACATGTTCAATGTTATGATTAGCCAATTTTATTGTTTCAATCGTTAATTATGATAACGTCTTGTGATTTTGTTCCTTCTCGTCTTCGGCACAGTTGTTTTCTGGTTCATTTATTTTTCCTGAAGATTAACCATTTCCAAGTATACTCTTCACTCCTCATGAATTTTGTTTTGTTTTGTTTTTTGTTTTTGTCTAAAATCACTTAAGTGAATAGACATTAAATGAAAGACCCCACACACACACACACACACACACACATACACACACACACACACACACACACACACCACACCACACACACACACACACACACACACACACACACACACACACACACACACACACACACACACACACACACACACACACACACACACAGAGGAGTACATTTTATGTAACACTGACCAGTGGTGACCAAAGTATGCATCTGATCATGTATTGCTTAACAGTCTTCAGAAAGGAACAGCCCATTAAATGATTAACTGAGGAACAAATTATTTCACAAACTTAGCACTTGTTCTAGTACTTTTACCCCAGGGCTTCTGATAAGGTAAAAATGAAGGAGGTCCGAGGAACTCGTTCACCAGTTTTCTAGGTAGCTTTCAGGGGGTCATTTTAAGACTTCATGTCTTCATAACATCAGGAGAATACACAGTGATATACTCGGGTGGTAATGCACATGAAAGAGGAGTAGGCATCGTAATTGACAAAGACAAATCAAAAGCAGTTAAGGGATACTGGGCTGTGTCGGACAGTTTTGCTGGTCAAATTGGGAGGCAAACCATTTGATATCAACATCATTCAGGTGTATGCACCAACATCCGCAAGTACTCAGGAAGACATCGACAACTTCTACGAAGTATAAGAGATGGTCAAGGCCCAATGTAAATCACAATAAGTTACAGTAATAATGGGAGATTTTAATGCTAAAGTGGGACAGGATGGGATGGAGGATATTGTTGGACCTCATGGCCTTGGTACACAAAATGAAAGGGGAGGGAACTTGTAGAATGGGCACAGATGAATGAGTTCATAGTAGGAAACACCTGGTTTGAACAGCCTAATAGAAGAAAATGGACTTGGATGAGTCCAGGAGATAATACCAAAAATCAGATTGACTACATTCTGATTAATAAAAGATTTAGAAATTCTTTACTGTCAGCAAAAACACTACCAGGCACAGACTGCAACAGTGACCACAATCCTGTAGTGGGAAGATTTAGGCTGAAATTAAGGAAAAGGAAACAGACAAAAACTGAAAAAGCAACATCAAACTAAATCTTGGACTCTTAAACTAAAGACAGATGAAGTGATACGTAAAAAATTTAATGTACATGTTCAAAACAAATTCAGTGCTCTGGAAGACGTTGGTGACAGTGAGGGACAATGGACAAAGTTGAGAAATTCGATAAATAAAGCTTGTGAAGAAATCCCTGAGGCTTGGTGGAGGAAAGGAGGAAGGCAAAGAGAAACAAGGAGATATACAGGAAGATAAACAAAGAAATCAGGAATAGGTGCAATGAAGCTAAGGAAGCTTGGCTGAAAACAAAATGCAAGGAAATAGAAGACCGACACAAAATGGATCCTCAGGGTATGTACAGACGAATTGAAGAAATTGTCCACAGGAAAAATACATGCACATCAACTGGTTGCTTAAACTTGAAAGATGGCATGCTTATCATGGAAAAAGACAAAATACTGGACAGATGGGGAGAGCACATTAAAGACCTTTTTGAGGATGACAGAAACGAAGAACATATTATAAAAAAGAACTTTGAAGGACCACCCATAATGAAAGATGAAGTTAGAGCAGCACTGAAAAAGATGAAACCAGGGAAAGCCCCAGGACCAGACAATATTACTACAGAGATGGTTGAAGCCCTGGAGGAATTTGGCATAGAAAAAATAACAGTCCTCCTAAATGAAAATTTATGACACTGGAAAAATCCCCAAAGATATATGTAAAAATCAATTTTCATTGTACTTCCAGAGAATTCAGGGGCTATAGAATGCGAACTCCATCGCACGATCAGTTTGATGAGTCATGTAACAAAAATCCTGTTAAGAATAATCATGATGAGGACAAGGAATAGAATCAAAAGAGAAATAGCAGAAGAACAGTGTGGATTTGTGGAAGGGAAAGGAACTATTAGTGCCATATATACATCCGAAGAACTATCATAGAGAGGTCAGTCAAAATGAATTAAGATTTGTATTTATGCTTTGTTGATTATACCAAGGCTTTCGATCGGGTAAGACATGAAGAATTGATCAACCAGCTGGAGAGACTCAGTGTTGATGGAAAATCAGAATAATCAGAAATATGTACTGGGAACAAACAGCTGCAATGGGAATAGAAAACGATATAAGCTCTTTCCAATACATCACAAGAGGAGTCAGACAGGGTTATGTTTTGTCACCAGATCTGTTTTCACTTTGCATCGAAAACATCATGAGAAACCTAGAAGAATACCCTGGATTAAAGGTTGGAGGAAAAATGATAAACAACATTCGATACGCAGATGACACCATGCTAATGCAGAAAATGAAAGGGACCTACAAAATCTTGTGAATATACTAGAAATAGAAAGCAAAGGTAAGGGGTTGGAACTAATAAACAGCAGGAAGACTGAAGTTATGGTGATCAGTAAAAAACATGAAATCCCCTCAAGCAAAATAACAGCAAACGGCACAACCTTGACACAGGTTAATAAGTTCAAATACCTGGGAACGACCATTTCATCAGACGGCAAATGCACATCAGAAATAGCTAGCAGAATCGGCCAAGCCAAAACAGCATTCAAGAAGATGACAAGCATTCTTACCAACAAATGCCTATCAATTAACATCAGGAAGAGAGTTCTTGAATGTCATATAGAGCTGATAATGTTATACGGTTGTGAGGCGTGGACAGTCAACAAGCAAAGCCAGAACAAGATTGAGGCAGCCGAGATGTGGTTTGTAAGAAGAATGTTGAGAGTTCCATGGACAGCAAAGAAAACAAACGAGATGGAGGCAGACACAGATAGATCATTCATAATCATGGAATTGGAAGATTAGGAAAAGACAAGCAACATTTATAGGCCATTTTATGAGGAAAGGGGATTTGGAGCACCTGGTCACAATAGGAAAGCTGGAGGGAAAGAGCACCAGGGAAAAAATACTGGACAGACTTGCAGAGTGGCTGAAGACAAGGAGGGTGGAAGAGATGCTTGAGGCAACAAGAGGTAGAGACAGATGGAAGTGCATGATTGCCAGCGCCATGCAGCGGGGCACATGATGATGATGATAATGATGAATGTCTTCATTTCTGATAAAAGCTGCACATATATAGAAGCACGCATACTTTCTAATCATAATCAATGAGGTTTCTGCGCCAGCTCCTTGGATGACTGTGGATGATGTTTTGGGATGACAGTCCCCTCTCTCAAGGGATGGAAATGACTGGCATGGTTGATGATAGTGCAGCTGGAGTCACAAATAACAAATTCAGGGAAACGAGTCTTGACACTGGAGAAGAATATGTTGACACAGGGCTTAGAGGTCCTTTTCTCTGTGTTTTTGAAGCAATGCCTTAAAATGTCTGAAAGAGTCTTTGGCTGCGCGCCCATTAGTCTGGTCATGCCTGGCCTCTGGAAAATCTGCAACAAAATCTGGCAGACGGGAGAATGGCCGACACCTTGGACCCAGTCACTAATCATCACACTTTCCAAGAAAGGCAATTTACAACTATGCCAGAATTACAGAACGATCAGCCTTATCAGCCATGCTAGCAAAGTGATGCTGAAAGTCATTTTGAACAGACTGAAACCACAGGCAGAGGTGATCATTGCCGAAGAACAAGCGGGATTTCGCAGTGGTAGAAGCACAACAGAACAAATATTCAATCTCAGAGTCCTATGCGAAAAATACAGCCAACACCAACAGGACATCTACCACGTTTTTATCGACTTCAAAAAGGCATTTGACAGAGTATGGCATGAAGCACTGTGGGCCACCATGAGGAAGTACAACATGGGAAGGAAGCTTATTGACACCATCACACAGCTATACGCAAAAGCGAGCAGCGCAATGCTTGTTGGGGGCACAGTGGGGGACTGGTTTCACACATCAGTTGGAGTTCGCCAGGGCTGTCTCCTCTCTCCAACCTTGTTCAACATCTTCCTTGAGCGCATTATGACGGATGCCCTTGAAAACCATCACGGCTCAGTCAGTATTGGAGGAAGGACAATCACCAACTTGAGATTTGCCGACGACATCGATGGGTTGGCTGGAAATGAAGACGAACTTGCCAACCTGGTGAAACACCTGGACGAGACATCATCCAGATATGGCATGGAGATCAGTGCCGAAAAGACAAAGTTGATGACAAACAGCACAAAACCAATAGAAAAGAAGATTACAGTCAGCGGGAGTGAGCTGGAAACCGTGGCTCAGTTCAAATATCTCGGAGCCATTATCAGTGAACAGGGATCGAAAACCGAAGTTCTTGCAAGAGCAGCACAGACAACAGCAGCACTAGCCAAGCTGAAGCCCATCTGGAGGGACAAAAACATCGCCCTCTCTTCCAAACTGAAGCTAATGCACGCATTGGTCCTGTCAATCTTTCTCTACGCGTGCGAGTCATGAACACTAACAGCAGAACTGCAAAAGAAGATCCTGGCAGTAGAAATGAGATGCTTTAGAAGAGTGCTTGGCATCTCATACAAAGACCACATTACCAATGAGGAAGTACGAAGAACAATTTCACAGCATGTCAAAAACTATGAAAACCTTCTGACAACAGTAAGAAAAAGGAAACTTCGGTGGTATGGTCACGTGACAAGAACTACGGACTATCAAAAACAATACTCCAAGGAACAGTTCAGGGGGGAAGAAAAAGAGGCAGACAGAGAAAAAGGTGGATGGACAATATTGACGAATGGACAGGAAAAAGCTTTGCCACGACCCAGACCCTTGCTCATGACAGACAAGAGGTGGAGACAGACGGTGCGACGTTCATCCATGTGGAGCCCCCACGACCCTGGATAGGGTTAAGGGACAGGAAGGAAGGAAGGAAGAAAGGCCTGGCCAGAAAGCGCTCCAGTGCCTCATTTCCGTGTTCTCTGATCTCTTCTTGGCATGTGAGAAGGGTCTGGAAAATATTAGAGCATCCCAGGGACCTGTTCGATGAGCATGCAGTGCATCCTTTTGATTTTCAAAGCATCATTGACACATATTAATCTTAAGGCGTTATAAGAACCAAGTACACTCTCGTTGAACACAATTATATCATGGTTTCTTTTGTGAAATAAGTGGATATACAGCCAGAATATTAACATGCGCCCACCACCACGCCACTGTTGATGATTTAGTATAATGCATAACTCGCAAAAAGAAAAAAGGCATCTGTTCCATTGGAATTGCCAATCCTCCATCATCTACTAACATCAACAATAATGTGAGAATACTCTTAACTCTTTGGAGACGCGCCCTAAAATAAAAAATGGTTGCTGAACCTCTCGAGACGCACAATTTTTGGTACTTTTTAAAAAATTATGGAGAATATCCAACGACAATAATTGAATAAACCTATCCTGTTATATATAATGTTTAAAAAAGTAATTATGTCTACTTTGTAGCTGTGCAGACCGCTTGTTTATGCATTCTTTCATTTTGTTCTGGTTTACTATTGAAAAAGGCATGCAAATAGCAAAAAAAGAAAAGTTCTGGATGTACACACACATGATTTATCACACTGCTGCTTGTAATCCATTAAATATCCATGTCACAAAACTGCACTTAATATGTCACAGGATATACATTCTTCAGTGGAAGTCACTATGACTAGTATGACTATGAGGTCTGCTTTTATGAATATTTTGTCCCAAAAATGATTAAATACAGGCATAGACTGATAGAGTCTTTTGACTCTTCGAAATTCCTTTATTTTTGGGTACCGCAAAAACAAGCCAAAAACAGAGTTCCAACAGTCTCCTACGGTCAAAGGGAAAGAAATATACTTAGAAAAATGGTTAAACTCTGCTGTCAGTATAATCTCCCTTATTATACTTATAGTATGCAAGTAGTCTCGGTAAAAAAACAACCCATAACATCTCCACAGCTATAGCTGCGGAGCATCGCCATCGAGTTAAAAGACCTACCTGTTAGTGTTATCATACAAAATTTATCACTTACCACTAACTGGTTGCCTTGCCAAGAATGCTACTATGGAAGACATATAAATCTTTTAACTCTTCTTACACAGATCTGAAACCCAAAAAACACTTCTGCCAAAAAATGTTGCTCTGTCACAAATGACGGCCGATTTAGTGCTGTATAGCGTACATGAACCATATTTTCCTTGAAAAAAGCTGAAAAACCACGAATACTAGATGAAGTTTCTCTGCGAGATATATGGAAATGCAAGAGGGTTTAAGTGTGATGAATGCTGGAACTTGCACAATTGAGACATAAGCAGTATATACAGCAGATTCCTTGAAGAACCTCTTCATCATCATCATCATGTGCCCTGCCGCATGGCATTCTCTATCATAGCCCTCCATATGCATCTATCCCTTGTCGCCGCAAGCACATCTTTCACCCTCTCTGTCCTCAGCTACCCTGGAAGTCAGCCCACTATTTTCACCAGGTGCTCTAATTCCTCTTTCCTCGTAAAATAGCCCATAAATGTTGCTTGTCTTTTCCTAATCTTCCTTATGAATGATCTTCTTCAGTTCTTGTATCTGCCTCCATCAAGACTGTCTTGTTTGTTTTCTTTGCTATCCATGGAACTTTTAACATTCTTCATAGAAACTACATCTTGGCTGCCTCAATATTGTTCCGGCTTTGTGTGTTGATTGTCCACGCCTCACAAACGTATAACATTATCGGTTCTATGTAACATTCAAGAACTCTCTTCCTGATGTTAATTGATTGGCATTTGTTGGTAAGAATGCTTTTCATCTTATTGAATGCTGTTTTGGCTTGGCCGATTCTGCTGGCTATTTCTGATGTGCATCTGCTGTCTGGTGAGATGACCGTTCCCAGATATTTAAACTTATCAACCTGTTGCAGAGTTGTGCCATTTGCTGTTATTTTGCATGAGGGGATTTCATGATTTTTGCTGATTACCATGATTTCAGTCTTCTTGCTATTTAGCTCCAACCTTTTATCTTTGCTTTATATTTCTATTATATTCACAATGTTTTGTAGGTCCCTTTCATTTTCTGCAATTAGCACGGTGTCATCTGTGTAGCAGATGTTATCATTTTTCCTTCAACCTTTAATCCAGGGTATTCTAGGTTTCTCATGATGTTTTCGCTGTAAAGTGAAAACAAATCTGGTGACAGAACACAACCTTGCCTGACTCCTCTTTTGACATTTTGGAAAGAGCTTATAATTTATATCTTTTTCTATTCTCATTGCAGCTGTTTGTTCCCAATACATATTTCTGATTATTTGTATATATATATTTTCCATCAATATTGAGTCTTTCTAATTGGTTGATCAATTCTTCATGTCATGTCTTGTCCGATCGAAAGCTTTGGTATAATCAATAAAGCATAAATTACATAAATCTTGATCAATCTTGTTCTTAGGATGTATATGGCATTAATAGTTCCTTTCCCTTCTGCAAATCCACACTGTTCCTCTTTTGATTCTATTCCTTGTCCTCATCATGATTATTCTTAACAGGATTTTTGTTACATGACTCATCAAACTGATCGTGCGATGGAGTTTGCATTCTATAGCCCCTGTCTTTTTTGGAAGTGCAATGAAAATTGATTTTGACATATCTTTGGGGATTTTTCCAGTGTCATAAATTTTATTTAGGAGGACTGTTATTTTTTCTATGCCAAATTCCTCCAGGGCTTCAATCATCTCTGTAGTAATGTTGTCTGGTCCTGGGGCTTTTCCTGGTTTCATCTTTTTCAGTGCTGCTCTAACTTCATCTTTCATTATGGGTGGTCCTTCAAAGTTCTTTTTTATAATGTGTTCTTTGTTTCTGTCATCCTCAAAAAGGTCTTTAATGTACTCTCCCCATCTGTCTAATATTTTGTCTTTTTCCATAAGCGTGCCATCTTTCGATTTTAAGCAACCAGTTGATGTGCATGTATTTTTCCTGTGGACAATTTCTTCAATTCGTCTGTACATACCCTGAGGATCCATTTTGTGTCGTTCTTCTATCTCTTTGCATTTTGTGTTCAGCCAAGCTTCCTTAGCTTCATTGCACCTATACCTGATTTCTTTGTTTATCTTCCTGTATATCTCCTTGTTTCTCTTTGCCTTCCTCCTTTCCTCCATCAGGCCCAAAATTTCATTAGTCATCCAACTCTTTTTTGCTTTTCTATGTGCCTTTACGCCCTTAGGGATTTCTTCACAAGCTTCATTTATAGAACTTCTCAACTTTGTCCATTGTTCCTCACTGTCACCAACGTCTTCCAGAGCACTGAATTTGTTTTGAACATGTACATTAAATTTTTGACGTATCATTTCATCTGACTTTAAGAATAAGAGTCCAAGGTTTAGTTTGATGTTGCTTTTGGTCTCTCCCCATCTGTCTAATATTTTGTCTTTTTCCATGATAAGCGTACCATCTTTCAATTTTAAGCAACCAATTGATGTGCACGTCTTTGTCCTGTTCGCAATTTCTTCAGTTCTTCTGTACCTGAGGATCTGTTTTGTGCCAGTCTTCTATTTCTTTGCACTTTGTTTTCAGCCAAGCTTCCTTAGCTTCATTGCACCTATTCCTGATTTCTTCGTTTAAATCTTTCTGTATCTTTCCTTTTTTCCCTTTGCTTTCCACCGTTCTTCCACCAAGCCTACAATTTCTTTTGTCATCCACTTCTTATTTGGCTTTTCCTTCAACTCTAGGCATTTCTCTTCACAAGCTTCATTTATCAAGTTTCTCAACTTTGTGAATCTGTTTTTGAACATGTACGTTAATTTTTTACGTGTCGATTCATCTGTCTTTTTAAGAGTCCAAGATTTAGTTTGATGTTACTTTTGGTCTGTTTTCTTTTCCTTTGTTTCAGCCTTTGGTATAGAAACAATTTGGTATAGAAAAAATAACAGTCGTCCTAAATGAAATGTACAACACTGGAAAAATCCCCAAAGATATGTCAAAATCAATTTTCATTGCACTTCCAAAGAAGACAGGGGCTATAGAATGTGAACTCCATCGCACAATCAGTTTGATGAGTCATGTAACCAAGATCCTATTAAGAATAATCATGATGAAAGGAATAGAATCAAAAGAGAAATAGCAGATGAACAGTGTGGATTTGTGAAAGGGAAAGGAACTATTAATGCCATATACATCCGAAGAACTATCATAGAGAGGTCAATCGAGATCAACAAGGATTTATATTTACGCTTTGTTGATTATACCAAGGCTTTCGATCGGGTAAGACATGAAGAATTGATCAACCAATTAGAAAGACTCAATATTGATGAAAAAGATCTACAAATAATCAGAAATATGTATTGGGAACAAACAGGTGCAATGAGAATAAAAAACGATATAAGCTCTTTCCAAAACATTAAAAGAGGAGTCAGACAGGGTTGTGTTTTGTCACCAGATCTGTTTTCACTTTACAGCGAAACCATCATGAGAAACCTAGAGGTAGACTCTGGATTAAAGGCTGGAGGAAAAATGATAAACAACATTTGATACGCAGATGACACCGTGGTAATTGCAGAAAGTGAAAGGGACCTACAAAACCTTGTGATACTAGAAATAGAAAGCAAAGGTAAGGGGTTGGAATAAACAGCAGGAAGACTGAAGTCATGGTGATCAGTAGAAAATATGAAATCCCCTCATGCAAAATAACAGTAAATGGCACAGCCTTGAGACAAGTTGATAAGTTTAAATACCTGGGAATGATTATTTCACCAGATGGCAGATGCACATCAGAAATTTATAGCCAGCAGAATCGGCCAAGCCAAAACAGCATTCAAGAAGATGAAAAGCATTCTTACCAACAAATGTCTATCAATTAACATCAGGAAGAGAGTTCTTGAATGTTGTATAGAACTAGTACTGTTGTACAGTTGTGAGGCATGGACGGTCAACAAGCAAAGCCACAGCAAGATTGAGGCAGCCGAGATGTGGTTTGTAAGAAGAATGTTGAGAGTTCTATGGACAGCAAAGAAAATAAACGAGACAGTTTTGATGGAGGCAGACACAGGTAGTTCATTCATAGTCTTGGAAGATTAGGAAAAGACAGGCAACATTTATAGGCCATTTTATGAGGAAAAAGGAATTGGAGCACCTGGTCACAATGGGAAAGCTGGAGGGAAAGAGAGCACCAGGTAGACCCAGGGAGAAGATACTAGACGGACTTGCAGAGTGGTTGGGGACAAGGAGGGTGGAAGAGATGCTTGAGGCAGCAAGTGATAGAGACAGATATATATCATCATATATATCAGAAAGAGTTTTAAATGCATTTTGGACTTGAACTTGAAGAGATAGTCATTAATTTAGTTTTTAATTGGTGTTTTTTTTTACATACATTTGGAGAACTTTGTTTTTAATGTGGTGGTACTGGTAGCCCTGATGTGGTTTTAGTAATTGGCTGGGCCATAACCAGCTTGAACTGAACTGAAGCAAATCCCCCAAAACCACAATTCCCCAAAAGCAAGCAAGCAAGCAAGCAAGCAAGCAAACGAACAAACGAACAAAACTCCAAAATAATCCAAACAAATAAACAACATAAACAAACAAACAAACAACAAACAAACAAACAACAAACAAACAAAACCCCGAAATAATCCAAACAAACAAACAACTTCAAGGGAAGATGTGGAAATGGATGAAAAACACATCCAGCCCCTCAGTACAAACTGATGAAACCAACATCCTTGACAAACACATCAGAGAAACTTATCCCCGAACAACATGGCACATTGTCTCCATATCTATCAATGGGATTTATTGTCTTCATCATCCAACTCCCCAGCCCACCTCCATAAAAAACAACCAAGTATGTTGACAACCACATTTGTCCTTACCTTTCTTTGCTAGTATATTTATTTAAGTTTTCTTTGATCTCTGATTCAGGAAAAGTTCTAGACTCTTTCCATTCCACACTGCTGGAGTTTGCGCAGTGTTACCAATGTTTGTCTAATGGGTGATGGCTCATGTTTTTTCTTCCTTGGTGAATTTTTGGAACAGTAATGATCAAAAAGTTGATGTTGGGTCAATGAAATTGTAATTTCATTAGACAAGTTCAGAAATGAATAATGAACATTGCTTTCAATTTATTTAGATTCCAGTTTCTTGTTTTACTGTTGCAGAAATGAGGACAAGTATTCTTGTGAGCTAATTAATTTAACAAGATGGCTGTCATTCCTACAATGATGGTTCTGTACACAAGTGATGCTGTAGATGTACGCTATTCTGATGGGTCTGCTCTGCAGCTGTCACCTTGTGGGTCCTCCATGTTCCACCAGGACTCTTTTTCTGGTATTCCAAGACATCCATTTGGAGGTGTGTGTGTGTGTGTGTGTGTGTGGTGTGTGTGTGTGTGTGTGTGTGTGTGTGTGTGTGTGTGTGTGGTGTGTGTGTGTGTGTGTGTGTGTGTGTGTGTGTGTGTGTGTGTGTGTGTTGTGTGTGTGTGTGTGTCTTCATCATATACCTTTGACCATGGCAAGTTGTAAATTTTGTGTGTGTGTGTTGTGTGTGTGTGTGTGTTGTGTGTGTGTGTGTGTGTGTGTGTGTGTGTGTGTGTGTGTGTGTGTGTGTGTGTTGTTTGTTTATTTGCATACTTTCATTTTACTTCTAGTTTGTTTTTGTGTATTTCCAGGGTTCTTTGGCTTTTAATCATTTAGAAATGCTAATAGTATTACCTTGTACTTTTTTGTGGATTCTTGGGTTAGGTAGGCCTTCAGAGCTAGTATGCATGTAAGACTGGATAGCCTAAATGCAGACAGCTCCAGATGGCTGTTCAGACATAATCTGATCCTGCCTTGGGAGCAAAGGGTGGAGATTTTTCCAGCCTGCCAGGTCAACAAATGTTTAGACTTGCTTGTGCCTAAACCCCATCAAGATCAACTATAAGTAAGTCAGGTCAGCGTCCAGTGGCTTACGGAAATATGAAAACACTCAGCATGCATGCCTAATAGAGTTTGTGCAAGAACATACTGCGTGCACAGTGTGGGCAAAACGGTGCAAATTAGAGCTCGTAAAAAAAAAAGGCCCAATCCATTATCAGATCGTAACCTGATTTTGTATGCTCAAATCACTAGTTGACTAAGTGACTATGTTTTTGGGGAGAATGAGATAGGCTATCTTTTTTTTAATACGAGAAAAGCAGTTGGTTCTTTTCCTACATGTTATACTTCTTCCTGAGGATTTCAAGAGGATGTCTTCACCATGCTCACTTCATGCTCTTTGAAATTGAAAAGCAAGAAAGGAAAAATACTAAAAGATGTCTTCACCATGCTTTCTTCATGTATGTTGGCTCTTTGAAATTGAAAAGCAAGAAAGGAAAAATACTGAAAAGATGTCTTCACCATGCTCAATTCATGTATGTTGGCTCTTTGAAATTGAAAAGCAAGAAAGGAAAAATACTAAAAAAATGTCTTCACCATGCTTTCTTCATGTATGTTGGCTCTTTGAATTGAAAAGCAAGAAAGTAAAAGTACTAAAGGAGACGAAAAGAACTTGAAAGACTACATTCTAAATCAAAGCAAGAGGAGAAGGCCTATTGAAGAACCTCAGTGTTAGTTACTTGAAGAGGTGAATTTGGAACATATTCTATGTAACTTCCTAGAGAAAGTCACAAAAATGTATGGTCTTTGCCTTAACTTGAAGTTGTCAGGCAAGAAAAACAGCAGTAACAATGATAATATACTATTAATAGTACTACTACTACTACTGCTACTACTACTACTTCTAGTACTAGACTAGTACTACTACTACTACTACTAATGATGATGATGATGACGATGATAAATACTTTTGTTTGCAAAAACGACAATAAATGATGATTTACAGTCAAGATTTTTCTTATGTACAACACATTTGTTTTATAAATTGTCAGCATCTTAATGCATTAGGCTTATGACACAGAGTATGTGTAACATAGTATCAGCGTCTTAATGTAATAGGCTCATGACACAGAGTATGTATAACATAGTGTCAGCATCTGAATGCATTAGGCCTATGTCACAGAGTATGTGTAACAGTATCACTATCAGCATCTTATCATGTATAACAAGATGGTGAGTATGCACTCCCTTACCTACCTGTCCAAGGTCAGCAATTCTTATTAAATTAATTTGCAGTAGACCTGGGCTTAGCCAAGGCGATTATTCCATACAAGAACTGGGAAAGATATGTCGCAAGGCAAGCCAATTCATTCACTCTGGAGCACACTCTTTATATGGACAACGTGCACATGCACATAACATATTATAAAGTGTAGCTAGATCATTTGAACAACATTATAAAGTACAGGTAGATCATTTGATATAACTTGCTTGTCAGTCTTGTCCTTCTAGCCAGAATTGTCCTTCTAACCAGTCAGTCACTTTACGGGTCTGTTGCAAAAGCCTTGATTCATCAGAGTGATATAATTTTTTGTATGCTGTGGATGAAGTATACACTTTTAATACAGAGTTTTAGGTCATAGAAACACTATAAACGATGTACTGAAACCTTTACAAAATATTATCATGTGACTACCTAGCTGAACCTGTCTCTCAGTGACAGAAAAAGCTACTTACTGCGTAGCTTTCATGTGCATCGCCAGTACATGTTGAAATGAAGGCTGATGACAACCATCAATCAGTTTGCTATCTTACTGGAGAGGTCAGTAATTTTATTTGTGTTTACTGGTTTTGAATATCCTTTTCACATTCTCGTACATTCCATATAGGAGCTCCTATCTGTCTGGACAGTGTTATTCATGATACAACAACTTATCCAGGCTTCTCTGGTTCACTTTGATATGATACATGCTCTCATAACCAGCCTTCAGTTTCATTTACTGATCTTGTTTTGAGTAGAACGCAGATCTACTTCATGTCCACCAGCAAGGACTGATATCCTTCCAATATTTCCAGAAATTCAGTTCTGATCATAATGATTTCATTTGTATAAAGCAAACAGTTCATGTCAAAAGTGTGCGTTTTTCACTTGACAATACTTAATAGATCACTAGTTTGTTTATTGCAGTGACAGTGGTAGGTCTAATTTGTGAGAAAAAAAAAAACTTGATGTAATAATGGTAACATGTGTACATACATTATGCAGGAAGCAATAGTCATACCTACTCTTTAAAGCAAAACAAAATAAAGATGAAGGCCAACTGTGTGTTTGATAGTGCTGAGGTTTCTGCCATCAGGTATACAAGGGGTGCAGAAATGGACGCAGTTTGTGACCAGTGCTCACAAGGACAAGGTTCTAAAGGCGGTGGACTTCAGGAATCGTTTTGCTAGCAGACCCTTTCTGTGTTCCACTCTCATGTCCCCTGAGGATATTGTGGTCAGTAGCTTTGTTACAACTGCCTTCAGCCTACTTCTGTGCTTTTCATAGCTCCTGTGTGTGTGTGTGTGTGTGTGTGTGTGTGTGTGTGTGTGTGTGTGTGTGTGTGTGTGTGTGTGTGTGTGTGTGTGTGTGTGTGTAAGTAACTGAAATGTATTCAGTTTCAAATAAATTTTTTTGCAACAGTGATTCAGTAAAATCTAGCAAACAATGACAAGGAAAGTCAAACATTTGTAAAATAACAGCATGATTTTTAAGACTTATATTTGCCTAGCACAGATATTTTCATTGCTTTCATCAGTAAGGAATTCTTTATTGTGAACATTTTTTAAAATCTTGTGAAATGCATACTCCAGAAAGCTGATCCACATTTTGCAACTCATGATGGAGTTCATTATTAATGTGGTATGTTTGCTAGGAGTTCAGGTTTGCTGGAGAAGAGAAGCTTCGAGAACCTTTGTCAAACCCAGTGGTTGCTTGGCAAACTGATAATTCTGTGTGAATTTCCTTCTGTCCTGCAGAAAACATTGTGGACTTGGGTACTGTAGGTGGGTCTCAGAGTTGTAATTCAGGCTGTTAACTCTGCCACAACAGTCATCCTTTTATTTTTTTGGTTGCTAACATATGCAGAAGAATTTGTTTGAATGTTGTGATTCGGGCTTTTTTGTTGTTGTTGTTGCTAACATATGCAGAAGAATTTTTTGAATGTTTGCTTTAGTCTGAAATTTTTGAAATGTGGTTATTACGTAGCTTGCAGCCTTGACAAACAAAGGTTATGATAAACAGAAAGGCATGAAAATAGAATGAGAAGGTACATTTAATTTACGAGACAAGACTGGCACAAATTTCAGACTTTAGCAAGCATACACAAATGGCAAAAAACTAAACAAAACAAAAAACAAAACAAAACAAAACAAACAAAACAACCCCCCCATTGCATCACACATGCAACCCTAACCTGTCAAGTATACTACATTTAGGTGAACAGATGATCAGGTTTAAAATGTCTGTTTCTGTTTTTTCAGTCTGTAGCAGTTTTACTGAAAATGATTGTTTGTTATAGCATTTTTTATGTAGATTTCAGAACTTTTTGTTACATTCTGTAAACTTGCACACTACTTCACAAATTAAAGGTTTTCCGTCCATGCTGAGTTTTTGTGCGACAATGAAATATGATTTATAGCATGCCTTGCTAAGTAAAGTAAACATCAATATATAGTACCATTTTGTTTGTGCGCAACTGTATTTTGGTTTAACAAATGCTGCTGTGGTATATTTTCTCTAAATTATGTGAATACAATGAAACCTGTATAACGATCATGAAAATTCCATGAAAAATTACCGTTATAAAGGGGGGTCCTTATACAGGCATGAATTTACTCTATCCATACAGGAGCATGTTCTTGAAAAGCAAGTCTTTTTAAAGAGGGGTCTTTATATAGAGGGGTCTGTGTGGACAGGTTCCATTCTCATCATCATCATCAAGTGCCTTGCCACATGGCGTTGGCGATCATGGCCCCCCATATGTTTCTATCCCTTGTTGCCGCAAGCACATTTTTCACAATTGCTACCTGGCTAAACTTGTCTCTCAGTAAGAAGGCTACTTACTGTGTAGCTTTCATCGGCGATCCGGCCGACTTCTTCAGCGCAACTGCTGAGTTGAGAACTGGCTTCAGTGCGCACCGCCGTGAGCGAACTCACGACAGTGCAACTGAATAAGTGAGGAGTACACGGATGGCAGGTTGTGTCCGCCCCGGTCACGGTTGAGGGTGGGGTTCCTTGCGGCGATGTAGACTGCCTCCTTTACTCCCCTCTGGAACCATCTTGCTTCTTTGTCGAGAACTTGCACACTGTCCTTTTCAAAGTGGTGTTGGGTGTGGGTCAGATGTTCTCCCACTGGAGAGGACTCATGTTTGTGTTCTTTTAATCTTTTGTGCAAGTTGCGCTCAGTTTCACCAATATAACTTTGGTCACAATCCTGGCAGTCTATCTTGTATATCACCCCTGATTTGTCCAATTTGTCTGTTTTGTCTTTGGGGTGGACTAACTGGCTTCTGATGGTGTTGGTGGGCTTGGCATGGACACTGACTCCCAACTTCCTGATCTTCCTGCTGAGAGCCTCAGTGATGCCGCTGACATATGGCATGGAGACGTGCCATCTCGAAGGGGTTGGCCGTTCAGTGGAGGGGTGGGGTATGGTTTTCTTGCTCCCCGGAATATCCCAGGCCCACTTCTGGTATCCCGACACACTGAGTACTTTCTTGATGTTCTTTTTCTCTAGCAGTGTCAATAGAGCAGATGGTCTTCGCTCGGTGGGTGAGGGTGTGGATTACTCCAAGCTTGTGTTCCAGTGGCTGGTGACTGTCGAATTGTAAGTACTGTCTGTGTGGGTCGGCTTTCTATAGACAGAGAAGGGAGGCCTGTCTCCGTCCGGGTGATGCGGGTATCCAACATCGCGATGCTGCCGTTCTCTTCTACCTCATAGGTGAGCTTGATGGCAGGGTGTTGGTTGTTGAGATGGTTCGTAAAGTCTTTGACCACAGATCTTTTCAGTACAGTCATAGTGTCGTCCATGTAGCGGCCCCAGTAGCGTGGAGGAGTGTGGAATGACGCCAAAGCTTTCTCCTCGAAGTTTTCCACAAAGAGGTTGGCGACAATGGGACTCACAGGGGACCGCATGGCTGCACCCTCAGTCTGTTGGTAGAACTGTCCTTCAAAGGTGAAGTAGGTGGTGTTGAGGCAGCAGGATAGCAGTTCACAGATGTGTTCCACTGGCAGGTTGGTGCGTTGCCGAAGGCTGTTGTCGACCTGTAACCTCCCTCTGATGATGTCAATGCTGTCCTTCACAGGGACACTGGTGAACAGGGCTGTGACGTCATAGGACACCAGAATCTCATCAGGTTGTGGTACAAACTTCGACAGCTTCTTCACCAGGTCTGCACTGTTGGCAGTGGAATGTTCTGTCTTTCCTACCAAAGGCAAGAGGATGTCTGCAGTGAAGTGGGCCGTCTCGTACATCAAGGATCCTCTAGAGGCGACAATGGGATGGAGGGGTACATCTTTCTTGTGCACTTTAGGCACATCAGTAGCTGAGGGGTACAATCTGCGGTATTGTTCTGAAGAGAGTTATCCTGACTTCTGTAGACATTGCAGTAGTTTGGTCAGATGGGCAGTATGCTTGCTGGTGGGATCTTTGCTCAGCTGTTGGTAGGTCTTTTTGTCATCTAGCAGATTGTAAGCCTTCTCATAATACTGCCTCTTGGGTAAGATGACTGTGGCATGGCCTTTGTCGGTTGGGAGAATCATGATGGAATCTTTCTTCTTCAATCCCTGTAGTGCAAGTCTTTCATCCCTAAAAATGTTGGATTTGGCAGGTTTGCTCTGTTTGAGGATGTTCACACACTCTGATTGTAAGTGTGTGGCCTCTTCTGTTTGAGGACCAATCCATCGACATGTGGTTTCAATGTACTCTGTGATGGGAAGTTTGTCTGGAGTGCCTTGTTCCCTGTACTTTTAACAGACAGTGGGGACAGTTCAAGAATGTTATTCCGTATTCAATTGTTGAAGAAACTGGACATGGATGCATCCAGGGAACAGCACAAGAAATCAAATTGAGTACCTCCTAATAAATTCTGCTTCATTCAAACTTTGATCCGACAGATTCACCACCCACCTGCAGGAATTGTGTCAGTCAGTGGAAAAATTGCACATGTTTATCAGTCAAATATTCTTGCAGATGAACATGAATGATAAAGTTGTTATCATGAAGATAAAGATTGGTCTTTCCTCTATCGATGTGTGCTGTTTTCCATCGTTCAAATGAGATATTTTGCCATTTTTGGAGCCATATAACTCATGACTTTGTCACTTTACGCTGCCCCCCCAAATTTAAGTTTCATACAATAGCATTGTTTCTGAGAAAAAAGTAAACTCTGGCCAATTCTGTGTTCTTATTTTTGTGTAATGGGGGTGCAAAAATGGCTTGTCATGCAATTTCGAACATTGACAAAATGGTATATATATAAAGTTTGCAGCACTGCTGTGTAAATGTTTGAACAGATCTGCTTGTATGCTTGCTTTTTTATGTAGTCTATGTTGTTAAGAATTAAAATCAGGAATGACATTCTCTGTCTGAGGACTTCTGGAAAATTTAGGTTCCTGCAAACTTGCTACATTTCACAATGGTGAAAACGTACGTAAACTGCCGTTTTCAAATTGTGTTATCTCTGGACCTAATACAGCTAGAGACTTTTTTTTGCATTGTGCTTATGTTTTCTTGTACTTTTCAGAAATATAAGTGTTAATAACCTTTTCAAAAGTTTAATTTTTGGCTGCGGTACCTGCAGGCATATTGATTTTAATACATTCTCACCTGTCTCACCTGTCGGCGTCACCGGGAACAGTGTTGGCCGCTGCACATGATGTCCTCACAAGTTGCCTCCAGCACTCTCGATCTTGGCTAAGTCTGACCACCTCCTGGAGTTTCTTGCCACTGATGTTTGTGATGTTTCTAGCAAGTGATGCAGGTGGCCGTCCTCTGTTTCTCTTTCCTTCCACTTTACCTTGGAGGACAGTGGACATCAAGTCTGTTCTCTCATTACGGATTGCGTGTCCAACATATTTCAGTTTCCTCCGTTGTATGAGTACTAGAAGCTTGCGTGTAGTACCCAACTCATTCAGTATGCTTTCATTTGAGCGCCTATCCGTCCATTTGACCCTCAGCAGTCTTCGGTAAAACCACAGCTCTGCTGCTTCCACTCGTCTTTCATCCTCTTTCTTCATTGTCCATGCCTCGCAGCCGTATAACATCACTGGCCAGACAAGACATTTTAAGAGTTTTATCTTAAGGTCTGCTGTTATGCTGTGGTCTTTCCAAATATTGTTCAATTGAACCATACTGTTCTTGGCCATTCCAATTCTCATCTTTATGTCTTTTGAGCATGTTCCATCGTGTGTCTTGACTGAACCTAAATATCTAAAGTCCTTGACATTTTCTAGAGGGACTTGGTTTAGCATGATCTGGTCCTGTCTAGTGTTATATTTGCCTGCAACATGCATAACCTTTGTCTTCTTTGAATTTAAGTCCAGCCCAGCTGCCTTTCCAACCCGGTCTACCCTGTACAGGATCCTCCTAGAGCCTGTAATGTTGTCTGCCAGTAATCCTGTGTCATCTGCGTAGCGTAAATTTGACAGGTTTCTACCACCAATATTTACTCCCATGTCTTCTATGTCTGCTTCTCTCATGATATGTTCAGTGTATATGCTGAAGAGATGTGGAGACAGGATGCAACCTTGCCTTACCCCTTTAGTGATGTTAAAAAATTTGCAGTTTTGATTATTCCATCTGATTGTTGCTTTTTGATCATTATATAATGAAGCTATGAGGGAAACCAGTCTTGGAAAACCCATTTTGATCATGAAGTGGAAAAGACTTTGGTGAATCACGCTATCAAATGCTTTGCTGTAGTCAATGAAAACGATGAACATCTCTTGGTCTGTGTTTCTAATCTTTTCTATCAATATCTGGAGTACAAACAGCATATCTATTGTTCCCCTGTTTTTCCTATAGCCTGCCTGACAGTCGGATAGCTCTTCCTCTACTTTTGGCTTTAACCTGTTTAAAATTATTATCAGCAGTATTTTACTGGCATGACTGATCAGTGCAATTGTTCTATAATTGTTGCAGTCTTTGACATTTCCACTCTTATGTAACATGACAAATTCCTGGAGCTTCATAATACATTAATGGATGTTTAATACTAAACTTCATTTCCCATGCTTGTACAAAGCTTTGCGACTCCAAAACATAGAAATGTACTGCAAACAGGAAAATGTTTCAACAAAGAGAACACAGACATGTGAATTTGATAAAGATCTGTGATTCATGCTCATGTTTCTTTCCTGTTTAATAAAACACATAAAACAAAACCCAAAACAAACAAGGACAGTAACAGAATTGGGTTTTCTTGGTAAGACTCGGGATTTTTGATCAAACTCAGATAAACATTCAGGTGTGTATGCATGCATGCACATGCATCCAAGTTTAAATCACTTGAGCTATTGAGGCAGACGCGATGGATCCATCAAGTACTCAGCAGATAGAGAATAATGAACAGGGTGATTTTAGAATGGCAGCCCGTGGCACAACCGCCACACATGATGGCTGATGGCTTTGGCTGAGTGGTTGCTGCCATAACTTTTTTTCTCTCTTTGACCACGGTCAAGTTCGTTTCTCCTCTGCAGCGGTAATGCCTGCATGTAAAGCCTGTTACTAGGCATAGTGATTTGTAGCTGTCCTTTCCCATGCTGAGATTACTGTACTAAAGGTCATGTTTGCAGCAGCTTTCTTTGTCCGCCTGTTGAGTTCTTGGTCAATGGACAGGTTGCTGGAGACTGTTGATCATATAGCATTGGGTGCTCTGTGGGTTGGGATCCTGCTGTGAGCTCTCCTTATAGGATGTCTTGTGGGATGCAGTCATCCTGCATGTGGCTGACTTGAACAAGTCAGTGAAGTCGTCACTGTGTGAAAAGGGCATATATCTTTGTTTGGCCTGTGGTCCTTCCAGGAAATGCAGGGGATCCAGTGATGGCTCAAATGAGGGAGGGGTATTGAGGCAGTGCTCTTGGAGTGCATAGGCTGTTCAGCTCTCACTGCCATAGGGAAGAGTACTCCATTTACAGGCTTTGTACACTCTAATCTTGGTGGCTGTGGTTAGTTTCATATTTTCCAAACTCTTTTGGTCAGCTTGGTGATGGCAGCAGCGGCTTTTCCTTCCGCCTGTTGAGCTCTTGGTCCAGTGACAGGTTGCTGGAGATTGTTGATCCTAAGTAGATGAATTCATCTACTAGTACTATATGCAGAGCATAATTGCTAGTGTTTCATGCTGGGATTTTTCGTAATGTTCTGGTCCATCATCTGTCTTCTTGAAACTGATGATGAGGCCAAACTCTTAGCAAGCATGCACCAGGGAGCCAACTAGCCTCAGAAGCCAGAAATGGGTCTGTTCTGAAATTGTTTAAATGATTCTATTCTTTGTCTTTATGTGTTATGTCAAGGAATCCCCATTTTGCTGTGGAAAAAAGTTTAAGACATTTTTTTCAGTTTCTGCCATGGTTGTCTCCTTTTGTTACCCTGCAGATTTGTTATCTTTTTTCTTGTATACTGTTTTAGGTAATTTCTTATGCTTCTTTTAATTTTAGGATGATTCTTTTAAAGATGTGCCACGTTTTGAGAAAAGTCTTCTTATTGTTTACTGAAATGGTCTAAAACTCATCACTGTTTTTGTTCATCCTTGCCAGCTGTTATCTTATAGTCCATTACTTCTAATTTAGGTAGAATGGTATTAACCTGTATGAAACTTTGTTCATGATATCTCCCCGTCCTGCCCTCTTTACTATCGTCTTCCTGCAGGTGTGACATGTATGTGTCTGTTGTGTGTACAGTGTTATTTTATGGTGTTGCTCCTGTTCTTCTATCATCTTTCTTAGTTGGCACATAAACCTTGCATCTATGACTGCCTGACTGCTAGGTTTCGTGCTATTTGGGGGACTACATGCACAGTGCCTTATCCCACAGAAGCCTTCAGCGCTATGCAAAAGCATGAGAGATGAAGACAGCGATGAAAACGGAAGAACTATATTCATACAATGACAAAGAAGCAGTAGAAATGAATATTCAGACATACAATTTGGTTGGTTTAAAAAGAAAATCTTAAAACTGCAGTTACCTAAAACACACACAAACACATAGTCATGCACACGCACACACACGCCCGCATGCATGCACACACATGTACACACGCTCATTCACAGCCACACATATACAAATACACCCGACACTCCCACACACACAGACACAAACAGCCACACATTTATAAACACACACATATATATATATGCCAGCAACCACCCACCCACCCACCACCCCATTCATTCACTCACATAAACACACAGATTACATTTGTTTTCAGAACATATTTGAATGAAGTGATTGAAGCTAAATGTATGTAGGTAACTCTATCTTACCAAAAGATTTTGTTTTGAAAGATGAAACACAACACATTCTGGAATCAGAAGAGGAGTGAAGTTTTCTCTGTGCTGTATTGTTGTTATTCTGGAGACAGATGCAACATGTAATGAGGAGCGTTTTTAACTGTAGACTGAAACAAGAAGCCAATGCAGTGAGAAAAGGGGAAGCATGCTCATGCTTTGAAAATATGAAATCAAACCAAGCAGCTATTTTGAACTTTCTGGAGCCTTTAGAAAACATATTTTGGAAGACCAACCAAGAAGGCTGTGCAATAGTCCAGTTGAGATAGAGGAAATGAACAACCAAATGCTTTAGTGGCATCAGTGAAATGATGATGATGAATAGCACTAATTTTCATGGTTACTAGATTGGCCACTTTGCAAGTGTTGGAAATGTGCTATATAAAGATTGTGTCTGATAAAATGTGACATGAATGTTGTGTACAAGTGGTGAGAATGGAATGTCAGTGCCACTGATTGACGTGGTAGATGGGAAAGGAAGATGCTTTTGAAGCTTCAATGGAATGATTAGCATTGCTTCTGTTTTTCATCATTTAACTGAAATTTATTCTATGTCATCCAAAATATAAGTTCAGCTATACAATTTTGAATGTTAGAAATCATTTGATCAAGATTTGTTGAAACTTGTTAACATGATTAGAACTGAGTATCATCAGGAAAACTTATCATTTGATAAACAGTGGGAGGCAGTGGCACTAGACACTGGTTTAATATAGAGAACAAACAGTACATGTCCTAGAATTGAGACTTAATTAAAGGGGCGCCATAGTTTACAGATGTTTCACGAGAATAGAGGCCATAGATGACTTGAGCAAAGAAGGAAAAATGCCATGGTCTGTTGTATGAAAAGCGGCTGACAGGTCAAGGAGACATAAAATTGAAATGTTTTTGTGCCAAACTGTTGCTTAACATGATGATTTGTATTACTAGAGAAACACGTATAGATAATAGATATTGTTTGGGATATATTTTGCTCTCCAGAAGATTTGCAAAGTGGCGACCTCTGAGCGTATCTTCAATATGGCTGTCATTTTGGTGCGAAGTTCAACTCAAAATTCATAAAAACTAGTAGAAACTCCATTTGTGTCAAAACACCTTTATCTCATTTAACAAATATTTAACAAATACTTCCAGAAAGACAAGGAAGAAGAGCACATCAAAATATTTTGTAGATCTGAGAGTGGTGCACCCATTACTCAGCCTATGATATAGTAGAGCTGCACATACACTTTTGCTTTTTTAAAGTATGTGTATGTATATATATATATAAATGTATCGATATATATACAATTATTTCACATTTCAGTTTTAAATTGGTGATACATATTGGCATCATCGTACATGTACATTATTGGATATGTGCTTCACTTTACACATTGTGAATGGATGCATGCATACAAGTATGTATATATTACTATGTTGATTTCAGGGCTCCCCATCTCATTCATTTTTAAGGGATTGTTTCACACTCTGCTATTTTAAGATGTTATTTTCACCCTTGTTGAGACATTTTAAAGAGTGACAGTTAGATACTCTGCCCATGCAGTGTTCAGGTTGCAAATTATGATTTTTCTTTATTTTGCATCTGTTTGTCCATTGTTGGTTGTTAAAGAAAAGGTATCTTGTAGGGGTTTGTGTTTGTTACTGTTCAACTTGTCATGGACTTGTTGAATCTCTCTCTCTCTACACAGGCTTGATAATAGGAAGATGGGTTTTCCCTGATGGGGAACAGGGTGACAACTTCCATCCAGTAAAATTGGTTGGGTGCTCATTGTTTTACAAACATGAGAGGTAATTGTCTGTATTTAACCAGAAGTATCATGGCAACAGAATGTGAGCTGCTGATTTTGCTGTTCACTTTCAGTTTCATGTTTGTAAACACACTTGCCAACGAGTCAAAAGGGTGAAGTAATGCATAATTTGGTTTTTAAAATGGTGAACCTCATGCGTGGGTTGTAAATGAAAGATGTGATTGGAATTCCAGAATGTGAAATACATGCAGTGTGTGTGATTGGGAGTCCTAGATTTGATTGGGAAAAAGTGAACATTGTTGCATGGGGAGGAAAAGATTAAGAATATAGAAAAGAAAGATTGACCTTACCCAGATGATTTGTGTTTTGTATGGAAATATCTCTGCTATGAAAAGAAGTCTTATGTGACAATTCATAGCAGATCCGTAGTTTCTTACAGCCAAATTTGCAAGCTGTCTTCTTCATCACATAGCACCAATGATGTCGGTGCATATGGAATTCGTTCCAAGCACAGAGAAATTGAAACTGAAATAGTGGCCAAGCAATTCCTACCCCATTATTAGTGCTATAGTAGTTATCAATTCAAACCTTGCCCATGTGTTTGTGCATTGCAAGTTTTTGACAAAATCGTAATGAACTCCAGTCATGATTTTGATCCAGAAAAAAATGGTTTTGTTCAGGATTCATTGCAAAATGTCTCACTCAGATTCAGATGCTGATAAAATTGGAACATTGATGATTTATGCAATGAAGGTGACAAAAAGAAAAATTTGTACAAAATTAAAAAACTGAGTTTAACAAACATGGATTGCTCTTGTAGATAGACTACAGTGACCATGGATAGACTACAGTGACCATGGCTTTATGGGGACTGGTGTTGTCATGTAGGAGCATTTCGGTACGCGGTGGTACCCATATTGGGACACTGCTCAAGGATGGACAGCACAGCTTTTGGCAAAAGACTTTCTTTGTAATATCTAACAGTGTTAGTAGAAAAATATTAACTGCTGCAGGGATTTAAGTGTTGAAGAAATTTTAGAAAAGTTTCCTCTAGCTTTGAAATTCAGGTCTCAGTACAACTTGTCTTTCCTCATTAGCACCCATCCACATTTGATTGGATAGTGCGGGATGCCATTGAAGGTGATCCATGTCACATAATCGTTTAGGGTTCTCTCTGACTCAGACATTTCAAGCATTTGTTTTGAACTTTGAACTCTATGATTTTTGTCTGCTTCTTTGTCAGAAGATGAGATATCCAGCTGACAGCTACTTTCCTCACTACAAGATCATACTGTAGATTGTGTTAAGCTGTACCATATTGGTGTGTTCTTGTCTATTATTCAGCCTTTACAGAAATTAAAAAATTGGGCTGCATGGCTTGTCCTTACAGCTTCTCTTTATGAGAGTTCAACATCCCTGCTTTGAACATTCCACTGGGCTTCCTGTTCAGCAACGTATTAGATACAAAACTGTTTGTATGTGTTACAGTGTTGTCTCTGATTTTGCTTCTGCTTGATTTCTGAATTGCTCCATGCCTGTTCTCATTCCCATATTCTTAGCTCTTCTTGTGATACTCACTTATTCAAAATCCCTCAATACAGATGCAAGTTCATGCTTTCTGATCTTTTGCCCATTTTGGTTCTTTTCTGTGGAATAATCTGCCCTTTGCTCTGAGAAATTTGCTTAACCTTTCCTGTTTTAACTGCAAATTGATTTGTACTGGTTGACTGATCCACGATTCAGAGACCCCGGGATTAGCAGTATTACGCCTAAAACAAGGTTTCTGAAAATCAGTCCGTATTTTCACCTGCGTGACACATCGAACACACCTGGACGTGACATTGCGAACTACGACCCTCTGCACAAGATCAGGCCTTTCATTGATATTATCCAGCCACTTCAAGTCATTATATATATATATATATATATATATATATATTTTTTTTTTCTCTCCATAAAGAGTGCAAAGCAGACTGTGTAGCAGTGTTAGTTTGTAGTGCTTTTCCTGTTCTTTGACTGAAAACCTGTATAGTTGGTGACATGGATTTAGTGACACTGTGACAATTCACATGGATTACCATAGTGATGGGAGTGATGGGACAAGTTCAGATAGGCCTCTCTGTATTGTGTGAAACTAACAGACATCTGTATCATAGTGTATGTCATGTTAGACTGTGAATTTTTGCTAAAATCATGATGTCACCTTGAAAACACCTGGTCCATGTGATAATAGAGGGGACAACGACATGACATCCACAAGTGAGATGCACATATTGACATGCAAACCAAAGTATGTTCACCCATAAACACTTCTGCCAAAAATGTTTGCTCTAAGACAAATGACGGCTGAGTAGTGCTGTATAGTGTACATGAACCATATTTTCCTTGAAAAAAGCTGAAAAACCGTGAATACTAGGGGCAGTTTCTCTGCGAGATATGCAAATGCGAGAGGGTTAAGACCCAACTTAAAGCCCATCTTTTCTGTGAATCCTTCTGTTTAATTTAACTTTGTTATTATGGTCCTGTCCTATCTTGTATTAGTGCATTCTTGAAATGTGTTGTACATGGATGTTGTTGAGAGTGTATGCTTCATTTATTTTTGCAACGGAGAATTGTAAGCACCCAGAGCTCTGTTAGATGCGCTGTTAATATACATAGGAAGTCTCACTTATTTCCTGATTTAAAATAGATGTATGTGGATCCTCTTCAGCTGCTCACTTTACAAGCTGAACAGTATGCTTGTTTCAGGCTATATTTGGATGTCCACATCGATAGTTGTTTTTCGAGTCAGTTTTTTCCTTGTTTGAAACTATCAATCCAGTGGCGAACTATCTTGTATGACACACACTTGTCTCCATACACAATGATAAAATTGGCACGAATTTTGATCGGACCGTCTTGGACCACCTTGTGCAGATGTAGCATCAGAGTTGTTCTAGGATCCTTTTTTTTTTTTGTAGCATAGTTAGTTAATCACATTTTCAGTGATCATATGTGACATCATTATAATTTTGTGTGGTTTTTAATAGTTCAGAGACTGTATTTTCTATAACAGATTTTTGGATTAGCCCTCGTATTGTGAAGAGAAATAGTGTTTAGAGGCTGAATGCGTTTTGTAGGTGACCTAAAGTCCGACTTGCTAAGAAATGTAGCTTGATATTCCACCCCATAAGTGAATAATGACCACTTGTACAGCAGCATGCAGCTCCTTATCTCACAAGATCCCTAATTTCTTCATAAAAACATGTAGGAAAGAGGCAGATATACCCACAGCAGTACATGTCAACCCTTATTGCTATGATGAAACCAGAAAGACAAATCATAAGATACATAATGTTAATTAAACATTGAAAACAAGATAACAGAAATCTTCACATATCCACTTCAATGATTGATGATAAAAGATTTAAAGAGTACATGAAAAAATTAATATGCTAGTTATGAGGGTCATCCAATAGCAAAAATATGTCTCAAAGGATGTAAGAAAATAAAGTAATGATCATTACCTTTCTGTGTTTCTGTACTTTTTTGATGTAATGTTCCATCTCTCGTATGACCGGTTCCAATCTGTTGGGTGGATCGGAAATACCTGTTGCTAGGAGCCATGTTGGCATTTGTACCTGCTTAGCCACCTCCCCTTTCAACTTGGAGAATAGATCAGAGTTGGGTGGACTTACATTTGGAGAACAGGTGGGATGTGGCAGAGTGTCGCTTTGATGCGATATCATAAGTGACATTAGCCTCTCTGCATTGTGGCATGATTCTATTGACATGTAATATCAGTGGCAAATCATTTAACAGTGTTTTACATTTCTTT
The DNA here is from genome assembly GCA_030674185.1 of Monoplex corrugatus. NCBI lineage: Eukaryota > Metazoa > Mollusca > Gastropoda > Littorinimorpha > Ranellidae > Monoplex > Monoplex corrugatus. The sequence goes on from JAPXFY010000021.1 coordinate 23,179,852, forward strand.
TGGATTGCAGATTTTAGGCATGATTAACAGGTTGTCAATTGGAACATGATATGCTGTTGGTATACGTGTGTTATCATAGGAACATATCATCATCGTCTTTAAATTTTCTTGCATTCTTTTGAACTTGATTCCAGGGCCTTGAAGAGGTGGGAGTGTGCCAACCTGATGATTGTCTCTTTAATTTTGGCTCATAGCTTCTGGCGTAGATTTTGTTGATGGCAACAATCAATTTAAATAATAAAAAGCTGTTTATTTGCGCCTATTTAACAAAGTCTTTGCAGCAGTGACACACCCATTTTTGGTCTTTAACAATGAAGCAGTGATGGACCCACCTTGCTGCAACATGTCTCATTTGTTTTAAAATCACATGACCTGATCTGCAACTAATACAGATGTCATGAATGATTTCTTCACATGTTATTTACCTGTCTTCTTTCAAATTTCCTAAACTTCGAAAACATTTTTCTCATCAGTAGCTACATCTGGCCTCCCCAGAGAGTCTTGTCTTTGTTTCATTCATTTTGAAAGAATGGCACTCACCTGTAAACTGCAGTCTGCGAAAGAGCTTGTGTCTCACATACACTTTGTAGTGCCTCAATATATCTGTACCAAAACTTCTTTTATAACATTCAGTCTTGATGTGAGTGCGCTGTTCTTCAGTGCTAAATTTGGCCATGATGCTTGGAATGACTGTATCCAGCATGATGTCACAACAAGTGGTGTCACAATATTTGCACATGATTTCATAAGTAGACAACAGAATAATAAGGTCAGGCATGTGTACGGTTTCAAAGCACTGCAACAATAACTTTTTTAGTTATAAGGACATTCTTGCTATTTATTGGATGACCCTCATACCACCTGTGAGATTCTATATATCACTAGTTGATGATTTAATGATTTGAATTGTTTTGTTACAGTCTTTATATGCCAGGATTGACCAAATTGCCTGGGGGAAAACAGTGGACGAATCTCACATTGAAATATATGGAGATGGGAGCCAACGTATTGTTTCTCTTGATGGATATGCCAGTTTAGTTCTGTCACCACATAGGCAAGACTTCACTGTCTGCTACCTGTCTCATATAAGTCAGGATATGAAAGACAGCAATGCTGTACATCAGTCACAGTGTTCATCACATGTGCGTGGGGTCAACTTTGGAACCAGTCTTCTGTCAAGTAGCTTTCTCCATGCTGAGACCAACACAGAAAAGTGTGGAAGCCACAAGCAGACAGACAAAGACCTTATGGAATTTGACAATGGTCTCAGCGTTTGCCTTGATGTACAGAAAACTGATAGTCATAAATACAGTACCAATGTAACATTTAATCGGAACCTAATTATAAGTACTCCAGTGAATGAGATTCCAGTGTCTGAAGAAATTAGTGTGAATGCTTCTGGCTTGATCCTGTCTGAGGAGACACTATCAACCCCTGGAAGAACAGTTCAAGAGGGTGACCTCCACTCCTCAGCTTTTTCAGTACAGCATGAAATTTCCAGCATTAGCCGTGTCTCCACTCCAGATGGACTTCGAGGTGTGCTTGAGTGTGATGACACACTCACTCAAAATGATAATACAGATGTTCCTACAGCAGATTTCTTACACAGCTCTCCATTGAGTTTGGTTAATACTCACTTTCATGCCAGTGAGAGAGACAGTTGCATGAATGGTGCTGGTAGTGCTATTCAGAAGAATCTAGAAAAAATAGACAGTCGTGAGAAGAGTGCAGTGGTTACCCAGCATCAGGCTGAAACTGTCACACCATCTAATGTTGGAAAGCATGCAGGATCGTGTCTTTTTACAGAAAACCCCGACGGAAGAAAGATTTACTCTGTGTCTAGCACCAGACATCCATGTACTCAGAAAGCAGATCAGTTTCCACCATTAAGACAAGAACTAAGATTAGATTCATATGATGCACCATGCTCTACTCTTAACTCACAGAACAGAGTACAGCAAGCTGCACAAAAGGGACAGTATGAGTGTTTTGGTGGTGTAAGTGTGCACAGATCAGAGAGCTGGTCAGCCAACCGCCATCACTATACCTGGCTGACACAGCATCTCTCCTGTAACAACTGTCCACCAGCTTGGAGACATCCTCTGAAATTGTTACAGCAAATGGATGCCACAGACTCTGTTTTGGGTGAGTTTTGGATTGTATCATACAACAGTGTGATATTATCACCAATATGTATCTGTTTTTCACAAAACCAATTTGGTGTTCATTTATTTAGTGTGGTAATATTTGTTTAATCTGATTGGCATTACAAATTAATGTTATTTTATAAGTAATATTTAACAGTGTAATTAGTCTCTAGTTGTAAATAACCATTACTAGCTTTTACTTTGCCTTGATCATGAGAATTTGTCAGTGAAGATTGTTAAAGATTCTGATTGTAATCCCCAGTCTTTCGACTTGTTTTGGACATGCACCATTTTACCACTGAAGAAACATGAGCAAGTACAAACTAATCGACTTATTCATCATCATCTCTCTCATGACTTAACAATCTAACTTCCCATTATTTGAATTTGTGAATGAACAGTTCAACACAGTCCCAAACTTCAACTTCTCAAATGTTTGAAACTGAAAATTGACAGAACCTAAGGAGAGACTGATAGACTGGCCTATTTCCTATGATGAGATCAGTCCATTTCCTTGATCTTGCATTTTTGACCTTACTTTCCAATAAATTGAACAGGGATCAGAGAACTATATTGTATGGCCTCTCAGATTGCCCACAGTGCTCAAGGCAGGAGCATTTTGTTGTTTGAGTGCAGGAGACTGAGACCATGCGGCCCTGCACTATCCAGACACAGAAGCTTCATCTCCATCGTGAAGGAGTGAAGTGCATTCCCAAATATGCACTTCTGTTTCTGCCCCTTCTCCCCCAGGGTGAAAGATCATCTCTGGATGCTGTTCTCTCAGGGCAGAGGGTTGCTCTGATCCCTGGGAAAGGGAAGAGAATGTGCAGACCTTTCACCAGTATCCCATATGAGGGGATTTATCTGGGAAGCTCCCTGAGATATTCAACAGGCAGCTGGATGTCAAGTCCACCACACTCTCGATTACAGGTGGATAGAATCTCTGGTGCTTCCTTGGCTGCATGGTAGAGCAGTCAAAAGGAGGAACAAGTGGACCCATCACAATCAAGCTGGAGTTCAGCCAGCCACCTTGTCTTATTGCGGGCCCCTACAGGGTACCGCCACCACCAAACCGCCACCTTGTCCTGCCTCCTCTCTGGTACCCAGTGAGTTCCACTTCTTTAGCACCATCAACGGGAATGGATGTTTTACTACAGAGTACATCATTGTTCCATTTTCTGCTATGACTCACCCTTTTTTGTGTTTGATCTAGGGTGGCCTGGTATGGCCATGCATCCTTCATTGTGTTGTCTTTGAATTACATTCATTTGTTTGGATCGTTTCAGTTTGTGGGGAATTTCTGTGGCCTGTATTGCCATGTACCTTTCTTTGTGGTCTTGCTTTCCTTAACAAACAACAAACAAACAAAACCCCGAAATAATCCAAACAAACAAACAACTTCAAGGGAAGATGTGGAAATGGATGAAAAACACATCCAGCCCCTCAGTACAAACTGATGAAACCAACATCCTTGACAAACACATCAGAGAAACTTATCCCCGAACAACATGGCACATTGTCTCCATATCTATCAATGGGATTTATTGTCTTCATCATCCAACTCCCCAGCCCACCTCCATAAAAAACAACCAAGTATGTTGACAACCACATTTGTCCTTACCTTTCTTTGCTAGTATATTTATTTAAGTTTTCTTTGATCTCTGATTCAGGAAAAGTTCTAGACTCTTTCCATTCCACACTGCTGGAGTTTGCGCAGTGTTACCAATGTTTGTCTAATGGGTGATGGCTCATGTTTTTTCTTCCTTGGTGAATTTTTGGAACAGTAATGATCAAAAAGTTGATGTTGGGTCAATGAAATTGTAATTTCATTAGACAAGTTCAGAAATGAATAATGAACATTGCTTTCAATTTATTTAGATTCCAGTTTCTTGTTTTACTGTTGCAGAAATGAGGACAAGTATTCTTGTGAGCTAATTAATTTAACAAGATGGCTGTCATTCCTACAATGATGGTTCTGTACACAAGTGATGCTGTAGATGTACGCTATTCTGATGGGTCTGCTCTGCAGCTGTCACCTTGTGGGTCCTCCATGTTCCACCAGGACTCTTTTTCTGGTATTCCAAGACATCCATTTGGAGGTGTGTGTGTGTGTGTGTGTGTGTGTGTGTGTGTGTGTGTGTGTGTGTGTGTGTGTGTGTGTGTGTGTGTGTGTGTGTGTGTGGTTGTGTGTGTGTGTGTGGTGTGTGTGTGTGTGTGTGTGTGTGTGTGTGTGTGTCTTCATCATATACCTTTGACCATGGCAAGTTGTAAATTTTGTGTGTGTGTGTGGTGTGTGTGTGTGTGTGTGGTGTGTGTGTGTGTGTGTGTGTGTGTGTGTGTGTGTGTGTGTGTGGTTGTTTGTTTATTTGCATACTTTCATTTTACTTCTAGTTTGTTTTTGTGTATTTCCAGGGTTCTTTGGCTTTTAATCATTTAGAAATGCTAATAGTATTACCTTGTACTTTTTTGTGGATTCTTGGGTTAGGTAGGCCTTCAGAGCTAGTATGCATGTAAGACTGGATAGCCTAAATGCAGACAGCTCCAGATGGCTGTTCAGACATAATCTGATCCTGCCTTGGGAGCAAAGGGTGGAGATTTTTCCAGCCTGCCAGGTCAACAAATGTTTAGACTTGCTTGTGCCTAAACCCCATCAAGATCAACTATAAGTAAGTCAGGTCAGCGTCCAGTGGCTTACGGAAATATGAAAACACTCAGCATGCATGCCTAATAGAGTTTGTGCAAGAACATACTGCGTGCACAGTGTGGGCAAAACGGTGCAAATTAGAGCTCGTAAAAAAAAAAGGCCCAATCCATTATCAGATCGTAACCTGATTTTGTATGCTCAAATCACTAGTTGACTAAGTGACTATGTTTTTGGGGAGAATGAGATAGGCTATCTTTTTTTTAATACGAGAAAAGCAGTTGGTTCTTTTCCTACATGTTATACTTCTTCCTGAGGATTTCAAGAGGATGTCTTCACCATGCTCACTTCATGCTCTTTGAAATTGAAAAGCAAGAAAGGAAAAATACTAAAAGATGTCTTCACCATGCTTTCTTCATGTATGTTGGCTCTTTGAAATTGAAAAGCAAGAAAGGAAAAATACTGAAAAGATGTCTTCACCATGCTCAATTCATGTATGTTGGCTCTTTGAAATTGAAAAGCAAGAAAGGAAAAATACTAAAAAAATGTCTTCACCATGCTTTCTTCATGTATGTTGGCTCTTTGAATTGAAAAGCAAGAAAGTAAAAGTACTAAAGGAGACGAAAAGAACTTGAAAGACTACATTCTAAATCAAAGCAAGAGGAGAAGGCCTATTGAAGAACCTCAGTGTTAGTTACTTGAAGAGGTGAATTTGGAACATATTCTATGTAACTTCCTAGAGAAAGTCACAAAAATGTATGGTCTTTGCCTTAACTTGAAGTTGTCAGGCAAGAAAAACAGCAGTAACAATGATAATATACTATTAATAGTACTACTACTACTACTGCTACTACTACTACTTCTAGTACTAGACTAGTACTACTACTACTACTACTAATGATGATGATGATGACGATGATAAATACTTTTGTTTGCAAAAACGACAATAAATGATGATTTACAGTCAAGATTTTTCTTATGTACAACACATTTGTTTTATAAATTGTCAGCATCTTAATGCATTAGGCTTATGACACAGAGTATGTGTAACATAGTATCAGCGTCTTAATGTAATAGGCTCATGACACAGAGTATGTATAACATAGTGTCAGCATCTGAATGCATTAGGCCTATGTCACAGAGTATGTGTAACAGTATCACTATCAGCATCTTATCATGTATAACAAGATGGTGAGTATGCACTCCCTTACCTACCTGTCCAAGGTCAGCAATTCTTATTAAATTAATTTGCAGTAGACCTGGGCTTAGCCAAGGCGATTATTCCATACAAGAACTGGGAAAGATATGTCGCAAGGCAAGCCAATTCATTCACTCTGGAGCACACTCTTTATATGGACAACGTGCACATGCACATAACATATTATAAAGTGTAGCTAGATCATTTGAACAACATTATAAAGTACAGGTAGATCATTTGATATAACTTGCTTGTCAGTCTTGTCCTTCTAGCCAGAATTGTCCTTCTAACCAGTCAGTCACTTTACGGGTCTGTTGCAAAAGCCTTGATTCATCAGAGTGATATAATTTTTTGTATGCTGTGGATGAAGTATACACTTTTAATACAGAGTTTTAGGTCATAGAAACACTATAAACGATGTACTGAAACCTTTACAAAATATTATCATGTGACTACCTAGCTGAACCTGTCTCTCAGTGACAGAAAAAGCTACTTACTGCGTAGCTTTCATGTGCATCGCCAGTACATGTTGAAATGAAGGCTGATGACAACCATCAATCAGTTTGCTATCTTACTGGAGAGGTCAGTAATTTTATTTGTGTTTACTGGTTTTGAATATCCTTTTCACATTCTCGTACATTCCATATAGGAGCTCCTATCTGTCTGGACAGTGTTATTCATGATACAACAACTTATCCAGGCTTCTCTGGTTCACTTTGATATGATACATGCTCTCATAACCAGCCTTCAGTTTCATTTACTGATCTTGTTTTGAGTAGAACGCAGATCTACTTCATGTCCACCAGCAAGGACTGATATCCTTCCAATATTTCCAGAAATTCAGTTCTGATCATAATGATTTCATTTGTATAAAGCAAACAGTTCATGTCAAAAGTGTGCGTTTTTCACTTGACAATACTTAATAGATCACTAGTTTGTTTATTGCAGTGACAGTGGTAGGTCTAATTTGTGAGAAAAAAAAAACTTGATGTAATAATGGTAACATGTGTACATACATTATGCAGGAAGCAATAGTCATACCTACTCTTTAAAGCAAAACAAAATAAAGATGAAGGCCAACTGTGTGTTTGATAGTGCTGAGGTTTCTGCCATCAGGTATACAAGGGGTGCAGAAATGGACGCAGTTTGTGACCAGTGCTCACAAGGACAAGGTTCTAAAGGCGGTGGACTTCAGGAATCGTTTTGCTAGCAGACCCTTTCTGTGTTCCACTCTCATGTCCCCTGAGGATATTGTGGTCAGTAGCTTTGTTACAACTGCCTTCAGCCTACTTCTGTGCTTTTCATAGCTCCTGTGTGTGTGTGTGTGTGTGTGTGTGTGTGTGTGTGTGTGTGTGTGTGTGTGTGTGTGTGTGTGTGTGTGTGTGTGTGTGTGTGTGTAAGTAACTGAAATGTATTCAGTTTCAAATAAATTTTTTTGCAACAGTGATTCAGTAAAATCTAGCAAACAATGACAAGGAAAGTCAAACATTTGTAAAATAACAGCATGATTTTTAAGACTTATATTTGCCTAGCACAGATATTTTCATTGCTTTCATCAGTAAGGAATTCTTTATTGTGAACATTTTTTAAAATCTTGTGAAATGCATACTCCAGAAAGCTGATCCACATTTTGCAACTCATGATGGAGTTCATTATTAATGTGGTATGTTTGCTAGGAGTTCAGGTTTGCTGGAGAAGAGAAGCTTCGAGAACCTTTGTCAAACCCAGTGGTTGCTTGGCAAACTGATAATTCTGTGTGAATTTCCTTCTGTCCTGCAGAAAACATTGTGGACTTGGGTACTGTAGGTGGGTCTCAGAGTTGTAATTCAGGCTGTTAACTCTGCCACAACAGTCATCCTTTTATTTTTTTGGTTGCTAACATATGCAGAAGAATTTGTTTGAATGTTGTGATTCGGGCTTTTTTGTTGTTGTTGTTGCTAACATATGCAGAAGAATTTTTTGAATGTTTGCTTTAGTCTGAAATTTTTGAAATGTGGTTATTACGTAGCTTGCAGCCTTGACAAACAAAGGTTATGATAAACAGAAAGGCATGAAAATAGAATGAGAAGGTACATTTAATTTACGAGACAAGACTGGCACAAATTTCAGACTTTAGCAAGCATACACAAATGGCAAAAAACTAAACAAAACAAAAAACAAAACAAAACAAAACAAACAAAACAACCCCCCCATTGCATCACACATGCAACCCTAACCTGTCAAGTATACTACATTTAGGTGAACAGATGATCAGGTTTAAAATGTCTGTTTCTGTTTTTTCAGTCTGTAGCAGTTTTACTGAAATGATTGTTTGTTATAGCATTTTTTATGTAGATTTCAGAACTTTTTGTTACATTCTGTAAACTTGCACACTACTTCACAAATTAAAGGTTTTCCGTCCATGCTGAGTTTTTGTGCGACAATGAAATATGATTTATAGCATGCCTTGCTAAGTAAAGTAAACATCAATATATAGTACCATTTTGTTTGTGCGCAACTGTATTTTGGTTTAACAAATGCTGCTGTGGTATATTTTCTCTAAATTATGTGAATACAATGAAACCTGTATAACGATCATGAAAATTCCATGAAAAATTACCGTTATAAAGGGGGGTCCTTATACAGGCATGAATTTACTCTATCCATACAGGAGCATGTTCTTGAAAAGCAAGTCTTTTTAAAGAGGGGTCTTTATATAGAGGGGTCTGTGTGGACAGGTTCCATTCTCATCATCATCATCAAGTGCCTTGCCACATGGCGTTGGCGATCATGGCCCCCCATATGTTTCTATCCCTTGTTGCCGCAAGCACATTTTTCACAATTGCTACCTGGCTAAACTTGTCTCTCAGTAAGAAGGCTACTTACTGTGTAGCTTTCATCGGCGATCCGGCCGACTTCTTCAGCGCAACTGCTGAGTTGAGAACTGGCTTCAGTGCGCACCGCCGTGAGCGAACTCACGACAGTGCAACTGAATAAGTGAGGAGTACACGGATGGCAGGTTGTGTCCGCCCCGGTCACGGTTGAGGGTGGGGTTCCTTGCGGCGATGTAGACTGCCTCCTTTACTCCCCTCTGGAACCATCTTGCTTCTTTGTCGAGAACTTGCACACTGTCCTTTTCAAAGTGGTGTTGGGTGTGGGTCAGATGTTCTCCCACTGGAGAGGACTCATGTTTGTGTTCTTTTAATCTTTTGTGCAAGTTGCGCTCAGTTTCACCAATATAACTTTGGTCACAATCCTGGCAGTCTATCTTGTATATCACCCCTGATTTGTCCAATTTGTCTGTTTTGTCTTTGGGGTGGACTAACTGGCTTCTGATGGTGTTGGTGGGCTTGGCATGGACACTGACTCCCAACTTCCTGATCTTCCTGCTGAGAGCCTCAGTGATGCCGCTGACATATGGCATGGAGACGTGCCATCTCGAAGGGGTTGGCCGTTCAGTGGAGGGGTGGGGTATGGTTTTCTTGCTCCCCGGAATATCCCAGGCCCACTTCTGGTATCCCGACACACTGAGTACTTTCTTGATGTTCTTTTTCTCTAGCAGTGTCAATAGAGCAGATGGTCTTCGCTCGGTGGGTGAGGGTGTGGATTACTCCAAGCTTGTGTTCCAGTGGCTGGTGACTGTCGAATTGTAAGTACTGTCTGTGTGGGTCGGCTTTCTATAGACAGAGAAGGGAGGCCTGTCTCCGTCCGGGTGATGCGGGTATCCAACATCGCGATGCTGCCGTTCTCTTCTACCTCATAGGTGAGCTTGATGGCAGGGTGTTGGTTGTTGAGATGGTTCGTGAAGTCTTTGACCACAGATCTTTTCAGTACAGTCATAGTGTCGTCCATGTAGCGGCCCCAGTAGCGTGGAGGAGTGTGGAATGACGCCAAAGCTTTCTCCTCGAAGTTTTCCACAAAGAGGTTGGCGACAATGGGACTCACAGGGGACCGCATGGCTGCACCCTCAGTCTGTTGGTAGAACTGTCCTTCAAAGGTGAAGTAGGTGGTGTTGAGGCAGCAGGATAGCAGTTCACAGATGTGTTCCACTGGCAGGTTGGTGCGTTGCCGAAGGCTGTTGTCGACCTGTAACCTCCCTCTGATGATGTCAATGCTGTCCTTCACAGGGACACTGGTGAACAGGGCTGTGACGTCATAGGACACCAGAATCTCATCAGGTTGTGGTACAAACTTCGACAGCTTCTTCACCAGGTCTGCACTGTTGGCAGTGGAATGTTCTGTCTTTCCTACCAAAGGCAAGAGGATGTCTGCAGTGAAGTGGGCCGTCTCGTACATCAAGGATCCTCTAGAGGCGACAATGGGATGGAGGGGTACATCTTTCTTGTGCACTTTAGGCACATCAGTAGCTGAGGGGTACAATCTGCGGTATTGTTCTGAAGAGAGTTATCCTGACTTCTGTAGACATTGCAGTAGTTTGGTCAGATGGGCAGTATGCTTGCTGGTGGGATCTTTGCTCAGCTGTTGGTAGGTCTTTTTGTCATCTAGCAGATTGTAAGCCTTCTCATAATACTGCCTCTTGGGTAAGATGACTGTGGCATGGCCTTTGTCGGTTGGGAGAATCATGATGGAATCTTTCTTCTTCAATCCCTGTAGTGCAAGTCTTTCATCCCTAAAAATGTTGGATTTGGCAGGTTTGCTCTGTTTGAGGATGTTCACACACTCTGATTGTAAGTGTGTGGCCTCTTCTGTTTGAGGACCAATCCATCGACATGTGGTTTCAATGTACTCTGTGATGGGAAGTTTGTCTGGAGTGCCTTGTTCCCTGTACTTTTAACAGACAGTGGGGACAGTTCAAGAATGTTATTCCGTATTCAATTGTTGAAGAAACTGGACATGGATGCATCCAGGGAACAGCACAAGAAATCAAATTGAGTACCTCCTAATAAATTCTGCTTCATTCAAACTTTGATCCGACAGATTCACCACCCACCTGCAGGAATTGTGTCAGTCAGTGGAAAAATTGCACATGTTTATCAGTCAAATATTCTTGCAGATGAACATGAATGATAAAGTTGTTATCATGAAGATAAAGATTGGTCTTTCCTCTATCGATGTGTGCTGTTTTCCATCGTTCAAATGAGATATTTTGCCATTTTTGGAGCCATATAACTCATGACTTTGTCACTTTACGCTGCCCCCCCAAATTTAAGTTTCATACAATAGCATTGTTTCTGAGAAAAAAGTAAACTCTGGCCAATTCTGTGTTCTTATTTTTGTGTAATGGGGGTGCAAAAATGGCTTGTCATGCAATTTCGAACATTGACAAAATGGTATATATATAAAGTTTGCAGCACTGCTGTGTAAATGTTTGAACAGATCTGCTTGTATGCTTGCTTTTTTATGTAGTCTATGTTGTTAAGAATTAAAATCAGGAATGACATTCTCTGTCTGAGGACTTCTGGAAAATTTAGGTTCCTGCAAACTTGCTACATTTCACAATGGTGAAAACGTACGTAAACTGCCGTTTTCAAATTGTGTTATCTCTGGACCTAATACAGCTAGAGACTTTTTTTTGCATTGTGCTTATGTTTTCTTGTACTTTTCAGAAATATAAGTGTTAATAACCTTTTCAAAAGTTTAATTTTTGGCTGCGGTACCTGCAGGCATATTGATTTTAATACATTCTCACCTGTCTCACCTGTCGGCGTCACCGGGAACAGTGTTGGCCGCTGCACATGATGTCCTCACAAGTTGCCTCCAGCACTCTCGATCTTGGCTAAGTCTGACCACCTCCTGGAGTTTCTTGCCACTGATGTTTGTGATGTTTCTAGCAAGTGATGCAGGTGGCCGTCCTCTGTTTCTCTTTCCTTCCACTTTACCTTGGAGGACAGTGGACATCAAGTCTGTTCTCTCATTACGGATTGCGTGTCCAACATATTTCAGTTTCCTCCGTTGTATGAGTACTAGAAGCTTGCGTGTAGTACCCAACTCATTCAGTATGCTTTCATTTGAGCGCCTATCCGTCCATTTGACCCTCAGCAGTCTTCGGTAAAACCACAGCTCTGCTGCTTCCACTCGTCTTTCATCCTCTTTCTTCATTGTCCATGCCTCGCAGCCGTATAACATCACTGGCCAGACAAGACATTTTAAGAGTTTTATCTTAAGGTCTGCTGTTATGCTGTGGTCTTTCCAAATATTGTTCAATTGAACCATACTGTTCTTGGCCATTCCAATTCTCATCTTTATGTCTTTTGAGCATGTTCCATCGTGTGTCTTGACTGAACCTAAATATCTAAAGTCCTTGACATTTTCTAGAGGGACTTGGTTTAGCATGATCTGGTCCTGTCTAGTGTTATATTTGCCTGCAACATGCATAACCTTTGTCTTCTTTGAATTTAAGTCCAGCCCAGCTGCCTTTCCAACCCGGTCTACCCTGTACAGGATCCTCCTAGAGCCTGTAATGTTGTCTGCCAGTAATCCTGTGTCATCTGCGTAGCGTAAATTTGACAGGTTTCTACCACCAATATTTACTCCCATGTCTTCTATGTCTGCTTCTCTCATGATATGTTCAGTGTATATGCTGAAGAGATGTGGAGACAGGATGCAACCTTGCCTTACCCCTTTAGTGATGTTAAAAAATTTGCAGTTTTGATTATTCCATCTGATTGTTGCTTTTTGATCATTATATAATGAAGCTATGAGGGAAACCAGTCTTGGAAAACCCATTTTGATCATGAAGTGGAAAAGACTTTGGTGAATCACGCTATCAAATGCTTTGCTGTAGTCAATGAAAACGATGAACATCTCTTGGTCTGTGTTTCTAATCTTTTCTATCAATATCTGGAGTACAAACAGCATATCTATTGTTCCCCTGTTTTTCCTATAGCCTGCCTGACAGTCGGATAGCTCTTCCTCTACTTTTGGCTTTAACCTGTTTAAAATTATTATCAGCAGTATTTTACTGGCATGACTGATCAGTGCAATTGTTCTATAATTGTTGCAGTCTTTGACATTTCCACTCTTATGTAACATGACAAATTCCTGGAGCTTCATAATACATTAATGGATGTTTAATACTAAACTTCATTTCCCATGCTTGTACAAAGCTTTGCGACTCCAAAACATAGAAATGTACTGCAAACAGGAAAATGTTTCAACAAAGAGAACACAGACATGTGAATTTGATAAAGATCTGTGATTCATGCTCATGTTTCTTTCCTGTTTAATAAAACACATAAAACAAAACCCAAAACAAACAAGGACAGTAACAGAATTGGGTTTTCTTGGTAAGACTCGGGATTTTTGATCAAACTCAGATAAACATTCAGGTGTGTATGCATGCATGCACATGCATCCAAGTTTAAATCACTTGAGCTATTGAGGCAGACGCGATGGATCCATCAAGTACTCAGCAGATAGAGAATAATGAACAGGGTGATTTTAGAATGGCAGCCCGTGGCACAACCGCCACACATGATGGCTGATGGCTTTGGCTGAGTGGTTGCTGCCATAACTTTTTTTCTCTCTTTGACCACGGTCAAGTTCGTTTCTCCTCTGCAGCGGTAATGCCTGCATGTAAAGCCTGTTACTAGGCATAGTGATTTGTAGCTGTCCTTTCCCATGCTGAGATTACTGTACTAAAGGTCATGTTTGCAGCAGCTTTCTTTGTCCGCCTGTTGAGTTCTTGGTCAATGGACAGGTTGCTGGAGACTGTTGATCATATAGCATTGGGTGCTCTGTGGGTTGGGACCTGCTGTGAGCTCTCCTTATAGGATGTCTTGTGGGATGCAGTCATCCTGCATGTGGCTGACTTGAACAAGTCAGTGAAGTCGTCACTGTGTGAAAAGGGCATATATCTTTGTTTGGCCTGTGGTCCTTCCAGGAAATGCAGGGGATCCAGTGATGGCTCAAATGAGGGAGGGGTATTGAGGCAGTGCTCTTGGAGTGCATAGGCTGTTCAGCTCTCACTGCCATAGGGAAGAGTACTCCATTTACAGGCTTTGTACACTCTAATCTTGGTGGCTGTGGTTAGTTTCATATTTTCCAAACTCTTTTGGTCAGCTTGGTGATGGCAGCAGCGGCTTTTCCTTCCGCCTGTTGAGCTCTTGGTCCAGTGACAGGTTGCTGGAGATTGTTGATCCTAAGTAGATGAATTCATCTACTAGTACTATATGCAGAGCATAATTGCTAGTGTTTCATGCTGGGATTTTTCGTAATGTTCTGGTCCATCATCTGTCTTCTTGAAACTGATGATGAGGCCAAACTCTTAGCAAGCATGCACCAGGGAGCCAACTAGCCTCAGAAGCCAGAAATGGGTCTGTTCTGAAATTGTTTAAATGATTCTATTCTTTGTCTTTATGTGTTATGTCAAGGAATCCCCATTTTGCTGTGGAAAAAAGTTTAAGACATTTTTTTCAGTTTCTGCCATGGTTGTCTCCTTTTGTTACCCTGCAGATTTGTTATCTTTTTTCTTGTATACTGTTTTAGGTAATTTCTTATGCTTCTTTTAATTTTAGGATGATTCTTTTAAAGATGTGCCACGTTTTGAGAAAAGTCTTCTTATTGTTTACTGAAATGGTCTAAAACTCATCACTGTTTTTGTTCATCCTTGCCAGCTGTTATCTTATAGTCCATTACTTCTAATTTAGGTAGAATGGTATTAACCTGTATGAAACTTTGTTCATGATATCTCCCCGTCCTGCCCTCTTTACTATCGTCTTCCTGCAGGTGTGACATGTATGTGTCTGTTGTGTGTACAGTGTTATTTTATGGTGTTGCTCCTGTTCTTCTATCATCTTTCTTAGTTGGCACATAAACCTTGCATCTATGACTGCCTGACTGCTAGGTTTCGTGCTATTTGGGGGACTACATGCACAGTGCCTTATCCCACAGAAGCCTTCAGCGCTATGCAAAAGCATGAGAGATGAAGACAGCGATGAAAACGGAAGAACTATATTCATACAATGACAAAGAAGCAGTAGAAATGAATATTCAGACATACAATTTGGTTGGTTTAAAAAGAAAATCTTAAAACTGCAGTTACCTAAAACACACACAAACACATAGTCATGCACACGCACACACACGCCCGCATGCATGCACACACATGTACACACGCTCATTCACAGCCACACATATACAAATACACCCGACACTCCCACACACACAGACACAAACAGCCACACATTTATAAACACACACATATATATATATGCCAGCAACCACCCACCCACCCACCCCCCATTCATTCACTCACATAAACACACAGATTACATTTGTTTTCAGAACATATTTGAATGAAGTGATTGAAGCTAAATGTATGTAGGTAACTCTATCTTACCAAAAGATTTTGTTTTGAAAGATGAAACACAACACATTCTGGAATCAGAAGAGGAGTGAAGTTTTCTCTGTGCTGTATTGTTGTTATTCTGGAGACAGATGCAACATGTAATGAGGAGCGTTTTTAACTGTAGACTGAAACAAGAAGCCAATGCAGTGAGAAAAGGGGAAGCATGCTCATGCTTTGAAAATATGAAATCAAACCAAGCAGCTATTTTGAACTTTCTGGAGCCTTTAGAAAACATATTTTGGAAGACCAACCAAGAAGGCTGTGCAATAGTCCAGTTGAGATAGAGGAAATGAACAACCAAATGCTTTAGTGGCATCAGTGAAATGATGATGATGAATAGCACTAATTTTCATGGTTACTAGATTGGCCACTTTGCAAGTGTTGGAAATGTGCTATATAAAGATTGTGTCTGATAAAATGTGACATGAATGTTGTGTACAAGTGGTGAGAATGGAATGTCAGTGCCACTGATTGACGTGGTAGATGGGAAAGGAAGATGCTTTTGAAGCTTCAATGGAATGATTAGCATTGCTTCTGTTTTTCATCATTTAACTGAAATTTATTCTATGTCATCCAAAATATAAGTTCAGCTATACAATTTTGAATGTTAGAAATCATTTGATCAAGATTTGTTGAAACTTGTTAACATGATTAGAACTGAGTATCATCAGGAAAACTTATCATTTGATAAACAGTGGGAGGCAGTGGCACTAGACACTGGTTTAATATAGAGAACAAACAGTACATGTCCTAGAATTGAGACTTAATTAAAGGGGCGCCATAGTTTACAGATGTTTCACGAGAATAGAGGCCATAGATGACTTGAGCAAAGAAGGAAAAATGCCATGGTCTGTTGTATGAAAAGCGGCTGACAGGTCAAGGAGACATAAAATTGAAATGTTTTTGTGCCAAACTGTTGCTTAACATGATGATTTGTATTACTAGAGAAACACGTATAGATAATAGATATTGTTTGGGATATATTTTGCTCTCCAGAAGATTTGCAAAGTGGCGACCTCTGAGCGTATCTTCAATATGGCTGTCATTTTGGTGCGAAGTTCAACTCAAAATTCATAAAAACTAGTAGAAACTCCATTTGTGTCAAAACACCTTTATCTCATTTAACAAATATTTAACAAATACTTCCAGAAAGACAAGGAAGAAGAGCACATCAAAATATTTTGTAGATCTGAGAGTGGTGCACCCATTACTCAGCCTATGATATAGTAGAGCTGCACATACACTTTTGCTTTTTTAAAGTATGTGTATGTATATATATATATAAATGTATCGATATATATACAATTATTTCACATTTCAGTTTTAAATTGGTGATACATATTGGCATCATCGTACATGTACATTATTGGATATGTGCTTCACTTTACACATTGTGAATGGATGCATGCATACAAGTATGTATATATTACTATGTTGATTTCAGGGCTCCCCATCTCATTCATTTTTAAGGGATTGTTTCACACTCTGCTATTTTAAGATGTTATTTTCACCCTTGTTGAGACATTTTAAAGAGTGACAGTTAGATACTCTGCCCATGCAGTGTTCAGGTTGCAAATTATGATTTTTCTTTATTTTGCATCTGTTTGTCCATTGTTGGTTGTTAAAGAAAAGGTATCTTGTAGGGGTTTGTGTTTGTTACTGTTCAACTTGTCATGGACTTGTTGAATCTCTCTCTCTCTACACAGGCTTGATAATAGGAAGATGGGTTTTCCCTGATGGGGAACAGGGTGACAACTTCCATCCAGTAAAATTGGTTGGGTGCTCATTGTTTTACAAACATGAGAGGTAATTGTCTGTATTTAACCCAGAAGTATCATGGCAACAGAATGTGAGCTGCTGATTTTGCTGTTCACTTTCAGTTTCATGTTTGTAAACACACTTGCCAACGAGTCAAAAGGGTGAAGTAATGCATAATTTGGTTTTTAAAATGGTGAACCTCATGCGTGGGTTGTAAATGAAAGATGTGATTGGAATTCCAGAATGTGAAATACATGCAGTGTGTGTGATTGGGAGTCCTAGATTTGATTGGGAAAAAGTGAACATTGTTGCATGGGGAGGAAAAGATTAAGAATATAGAAAAGAAAGATTGACCTTACCCAGATGATTTGTGTTTTGTATGGAAATATCTCTGCTATGAAAAGAAGTCTTATGTGACAATTCATAGCAGATCCGTAGTTTCTTACAGCCAAATTTGCAAGCTGTCTTCTTCATCACATAGCACCAATGATGTCGGTGCATATGGAATTCGTTCCAAGCACAGAGAAATTGAAACTGAAATAGTGGCCAAGCAATTCCTACCCCATTATTAGTGCTATAGTAGTTATCAATTCAAACCTTGCCCATGTGTTTGTGCATTGCAAGTTTTTGACAAAATCGTAATGAACTCCAGTCATGATTTTGATCCAGAAAAAAATGGTTTTGTTCAGGATTCATTGCAAAATGTCTCACTCAGATTCAGATGCTGATAAAATTGGAACATTGATGATTTATGCAATGAAGGTGACAAAAAGAAAAATTTGTACAAAATTAAAAAACTGAGTTTAACAAACATGGATTGCTCTTGTAGATAGACTACAGTGACCATGGATAGACTACAGTGACCATGGCTTTATGGGGACTGGTGTTGTCATGTAGGAGCATTTCGGTACGCGGTGGTACCCATATTGGGACACTGCTCAAGGATGGACAGCACAGCTTTTGGCAAAAGACTTTCTTTGTAATATCTAACAGTGTTAGTAGAAAAATATTAACTGCTGCAGGGATTTAAGTGTTGAAGAAATTTTAGAAAAGTTTCCTCTAGCTTTGAAATTCAGGTCTCAGTACAACTTGTCTTTCCTCATTAGCACCCATCCACATTTGATTGGATAGTGCGGGATGCCATTGAAGGTGATCCATGTCACATAATCGTTTAGGGTTCTCTCTGACTCAGACATTTCAAGCATTTGTTTTGAACTTTGAACTCTATGATTTTTGTCTGCTTCTTTGTCAGAAGATGAGATATCCAGCTGACAGCTACTTTCCTCACTACAAGATCATACTGTAGATTGTGTTAAGCTGTACCATATTGGTGTGTTCTTGTCTATTATTCAGCCTTTACAGAAATTAAAAAATTGGGCTGCATGGCTTGTCCTTACAGCTTCTCTTTATGAGAGTTCAACATCCCTGCTTTGAACATTCCACTGGGCTTCCTGTTCAGCAACGTATTAGATACAAAACTGTTTGTATGTGTTACAGTGTTGTCTCTGATTTTGCTTCTGCTTGATTTCTGAATTGCTCCATGCCTGTTCTCATTCCCATATTCTTAGCTCTTCTTGTGATACTCACTTATTCAAAATCCCTCAATACAGATGCAAGTTCATGCTTTCTGATCTTTTGCCCATTTTGGTTCTTTTCTGTGGAATAATCTGCCCTTTGCTCTGAGAAATTTGCTTAACCTTTCCTGTTTTAACTGCAAATTGATTTGTACTGGTTGACTGATCCACGATTCAGAGACCCCGGGATTAGCAGTATTATGCCTAAAACAAGGTTTCTGAAAATCAGTCCGTATTTTCACCTGCGTGACACATCGAACACACCTGGACGTGACATTGCGAACTACGACCCTCTGCACAAGATCAGGCCTTTCATTGATATTATCCAGCCACTTCAAGTCATTATATATATATAATATATATATATATATATATATATTTTTTTTTTCTCTCCATAAAGAGTGCAAAGCAGACTGTGTAGCAGTGTTAGTTTGTAGTGCTTTTCCTGTTCTTTGACTGAAAACCTGTATAGTTGGTGACATGGATTTAGTGACACTGTGACAATTCACATGGATTACCATAGTGATGGGAGTGATGGGACAAGTTCAGATAGGCCTCTCTGTATTGTGTGAAACTAACAGACATCTGTATCATAGTGTATGTCATGTTAGACTGTGAATTTTTGCTAAAATCATGATGTCACCTTGAAAACACCTGGTCCATGTGATAATAGAGGGGACAACGACATGACATCCACAAGTGAGATGCACATATTGACATGCAAACCAAAGTATGTTCACCCATAAACACTTCTGCCAAAAATGTTTGCTCTAAGACAAATGACGGCTGAGTAGTGCTGTATAGTGTACATGAACCATATTTTCCTTGAAAAAAGCTGAAAAACCGTGAATACTAGGGGCAGTTTCTCTGCGAGATATGCAAATGCGAGAGGGTTAAGACCCAACTTAAAGCCCATCTTTTCTGTGAATCCTTCTGTTTAATTTAACTTTGTTATTATGGTCCTGTCCTATCTTGTATTAGTGCATTCTTGAAATGTGTTGTACATGGATGTTGTTGAGAGTGTATGCTTCATTTATTTTTGCAACGGAGAATTGTAAGCACCCAGAGCTCTGTTAGATGCGCTGTTAATATACATAGGAAGTCTCACTTATTTCCTGATTTAAAATAGATGTATGTGGATCCTCTTCAGCTGCTCACTTTACAAGCTGAACAGTATGCTTGTTTCAGGCTATATTTGGATGTCCACATCGATAGTTGTTTTTCGAGTCAGTTTTTTCCTTGTTTGAAACTATCAATCCAGTGGCGAACTATCTTGTATGACACACACTTGTCTCCATACACAATGATAAAATTGGCACGAATTTTGATCGGACCGTCTTGGACCACCTTGTGCAGATGTAGCATCAGAGTTGTTCTAGGATCCTTTTTTTTTTTTGTAGCATAGTTAGTTAATCACATTTTCAGTGATCATATGTGACATCATTATAATTTTGTGTGGTTTTTAATAGTTCAGAGACTGTATTTTCTATAACAGATTTTTGGATTAGCCCTCGTATTGTGAAGAGAAATAGTGTTTAGAGGCTGAATGCGTTTTGTAGGTGACCTAAAGTCCGACTTGCTAAGAAATGTAGCTTGATATTCCACCCCATAAGTGAATAATGACCACTTGTACAGCAGCATGCAGCTCCTTATCTCACAAGATCCCTAATTTCTTCATAAAAACATGTAGGAAAGAGGCAGATATACCCACAGCAGTACATGTCAACCCTTATTGCTATGATGAAACCAGAAAGACAAATCATAAGATACATAATGTTAATTAAACATTGAAAACAAGATAACAGAAATCTTCACATATCCACTTCAATGATTGATGATAAAAGATTTAAAGAGTACATGAAAAAATTAATATGCTAGTTATGAGGGTCATCCAATAGCAAAAATATGTCTCAAAGGATGTAAGAAAATAAAGTAATGATCATTACCTTTCTGTGTTTCTGTACTTTTTTGATGTAATGTTCCATCTCTCGTATGACCGGTTCCAATCTGTTGGGTGGATCGGAAATACCTGTTGCTAGGAGCCATGTTGGCATTTGTACCTGCTTAGCCACCTCCCCTTTCAACTTGGAGAATAGATCAGAGTTGGGTGGACTTACATTTGGAGAACAGGTGGGATGTGGCAGAGTGTCGCTTTGATGCGATATCATAAGTGACATTAGCCTCTCTGCATTGTGGCATGATTCTATTGACATGTAATATCAGTGGCAAATCATTTAACAGTGTTTTACATTTCTTTTGGATTGCAGATTTTAGGCATGATTAACAGGTTGTCAATTGGAACATGATATGCTGTTGGTATACGTGTGTTATCATAGGAACATATCATCATCGTCTTTAAATTTTCTTGCATTCTTTTGAACTTGATTCCAGGGCCTTGAAGAGGTGGGAGTGTGCCAACCTGATGATTGTCTCTTTAATTTTGGCTCATAGCTTCTGGCGTAGATTTTGTTGATGGCAACAATCAATTTAAATAATAAAAAGCTGTTTATTTGCGCCTATTTAACAAAGTCTTTGCAGCAGTGACACACCCATTTTTGGTCTTTAACAATGAAGCAGTGATGGACCCACCTTGCTGCAACATGTCTCATTTGTTTTAAAATCACATGACCTGATCTGCAACTAATACAGATGTCATGAATGATTTCTTCACATGTTATTTACCTGTCTTCTTTCAAATTTCCTAAACTTCGAAAACATTTTTCTCATCAGTAGCTACATCTGGCCTCCCAGAGAGTCTTGTCTTTGTTTCATTCATTTGAAAGAATGGCACTCACCTGTAAACTGCAGTCTGCGAAAGAGCTTGTGTCTCACATACACTTTGTAGTGCCTCAATATATCTGTACCAAAACTTCTTTTATAACATTCAGTCTTGATGTGAGTGCGCTGTTCTTCAGTGCTAAATTTGGCCATGATGCTTGGAATGACTGTATCCAGCATGATGTCACAACAAGTGGTGTCACAATATTTGCACATGATTTCATAAGTAGACAACAGAATAATAAGGTCAGGCATGTGTACGGTTTCAAAGCACTGCAACAATAACTTTTTTAGTTATAAGGACATTCTTGCTATTTATTGGATGACCCTCATACCACCTGTGAGATTCTATATATCACTAGTTGATGATTTAATGATTTGAATTGTTTTGTTACAGTCTTTATATGCCAGGATTGACCAAATTGCCTGGGGGAAAACAGTGGACGAATCTCACATTGAAATATATGGAGATGGGAGCCAACGTATTGTTTCTCTTGATGGATATGCCAGTTTAGTTCTGTCACCACATAGGCAAGACTTCACTGTCTGCTACCTGTCTCATATAAGTCAGGATATGAAAGACAGCAATGCTGTACATCAGTCACAGTGTTCATCACATGTGCGTGGGGTCAACTTTGGAACCAGTCTTCTGTCAAGTAGCTTTCTCCATGCTGAGACCAACACAGAAAAGTGTGGAAGCCACAAGCAGACAGACAAAGACCTTATGGAATTTGACAATGGTCTCAGCGTTTGCCTTGATGTACAGAAAACTGATAGTCATAAATACAGTACCAATGTAACATTTAATCGGAACCTAATTATAAGTACTCCAGTGAATGAGATTCCAGTGTCTGAAGAAATTAGTGTGAATGCTTCTGGCTTGATCCTGTCTGAGGAGACACTATCAACCCCTGGAAGAACAGTTCAAGAGGGTGACCTCCACTCCTCAGCTTTTTCAGTACAGCATGAAATTTCCAGCATTAGCCGTGTCTCCACTCCAGATGGACTTCGAGGTGTGCTTGAGTGTGATGACACACTCACTCAAAATGATAATACAGATGTTCCTACAGCAGATTTCTTACACAGCTCTCCATTGAGTTTGGTTAATACTCACTTTCATGCCAGTGAGAGAGACAGTTGCATGAATGGTGCTGGTAGTGCTATTCAGAAGAATCTAGAAAAAATAGACAGTCGTGAGAAGAGTGCAGTGGTTACCCAGCATCAGGCTGAAACTGTCACACCATCTAATGTTGGAAAGCATGCAGGATCGTGTCTTTTTACAGAAAACCCCGACGGAAGAAAGATTTACTCTGTGTCTAGCACCAGACATCCATGTACTCAGAAAGCAGATCAGTTTCCACCATTAAGACAAGAACTAAGATTAGATTCATATGATGCACCATGCTCTACTCTTAACTCACAGAACAGAGTACAGCAAGCTGCACAAAAGGGACAGTATGAGTGTTTTGGTGGTGTAAGTGTGCACAGATCAGAGAGCTGGTCAGCCAACCGCCATCACTATACCTGGCTGACACAGCATCTCTCCTGTAACAACTGTCCACCAGCTTGGAGACATCCTCTGAAATTGTTACAGCAAATGGATGCCACAGACTCTGTTTTGGGTGAGTTTTGGATTGTATCATACAACAGTGTGATATTATCACCAATATGTATCTGTTTTTCACAAAACCAATTTGGTGTTCATTTATTTAGTGTGGTAATATTTGTTTAATCTGATTGGCATTACAAATTAATGTTATTTTATAAGTAATATTTAACAGTGTAATTAGTCTCTAGTTGTAAATAACCATTACTAGCTTTTACTTTGCCTTGATCATGAGAATTTGTCAGTGAAGATTGTTAAAGATTCTGATTGTAATCCCCAGTCTTTCGACTTGTTTTGGACATGCACCATTTTACCACTGAAGAAACATGAGCAAGTACAAACTAATCGACTTATTCATCATCATCTCTCTCATGACTTAACAATCTAACTTCCCATTATTTGAATTTGTGAATGAACAGTTCAACACAGTCCCAAACTTCAACTTCTCAAATGTTTGAAACTGAAAATTGACAGAACCTAAGGAGAGACTGATAGACTGGCCTATTTCCTATGATGAGATCAGTCCATTTCCTTGATCTTGCATTTTTGACCTTACTTTCCAATAAATTGAACAGGGATCAGAGAACTATATTGTATGGCCTCTCAGATTGCCCACAGTGCTCAAGGCAGGAGCATTTTGTTGTTTGAGTGCAGGAGACTGAGACCATGCGGCCCTGCACTATCCAGACACAGAAGCTTCATCTCCATCGTGAAGGAGTGAAGTGCATTCCCAAATATGCACTTCTGTTTCTGCCCCTTCTCCCCCAGGGTGAAAGATCATCTCTGGATGCTGTTCTCTCAGGGCAGAGGGTTGCTCTGATCCCTGGGAAAGGGAAGAGAATGTGCAGACCTTTCACCAGTATCCCATATGAGGGGATTTATCTGGGAAGCTCCCTGAGATATTCAACAGGCAGCTGGATGTCAAGTCCACCACACTCTCGATTACAGGTGGATAGAATCTCTGGTGCTTCCTTGGCTGCATGGTAGAGCAGTCAAAAGGAGGAACAAGTGGACCCATCACAATCAAGCTGGAGTTCAGCCAGCCACCTTGTCTTATTGCGGGCCCCTACAGGGTACCGCCACCACCAAACCGCCACCTTGTCCTGCCTCCTCTCTGGTACCCAGTGAGTTCCACTTCTTTAGCACCATCAACGGGAATGGATGTTTTACTACAGAGTACATCATTGTTCCATTTTCTGCTATGACTCACCCTTTTTTGTGTTTGATCTAGGGTGGCCTGGTATGGCCATGCATCCTTCATTGTGTTGTCTTTGAATTACATTCATTTGTTTGGATCGTTTCAGTTTGTGGGGAATTTCTGTGGCCTGTATTGCCATGTACCTTTCTTTGTGGTCTTGCTTTCCTTTGTTTTGTCTTGACCACTTTGTTCTCTCCTGTTTTGATTGCATTCAAAGTTGAAGATGGTTAGTTTTATGATGCACCCTTCTTTGAGTTTTCTGACAAGATTGTTTCTCTTTGGGACATTTTTTTCAGTTTTGGGTAACATCCTTCCAAATCTAACTTGGGTAACTTCCGTTCTGGCTCTGGATGCTTAAAAGTGATGCAGCCGTTAGCTCCCACTGCACTTCTAACATCAATTCAACTCATCCCTGACTGTTAGTTAGATAGGGGGATACAGCTTAGGTACCCCTCTCTTGCCGAGTGGATCACATTCATCCCCATATGAGCTGGGAGTGGGAGCAATAAATTTTTCAGTTGGTTCTGCTGCAGTCTTAGCATTTTTAGGCTTGTCACAGCAGAATTGGTTCCTGCCAACCTCCATGAGTTCAAGAAGGGCAACCACTATGCACTTGACTGTTACACATGGTGGGAGCAGTGGGACTAGGTCCCAGCTTGATTCTTTGTGCCAGAGATGGATCAAAAACCATTGTGAGGTTGGTTGCCTTGCTGAGCTCCATGGAGATACTGACACATCATCACAATGCTCTGTGTGGAGTGTGTGATAGACAGGACCACAGCAAAGTCAAGCCATAGATTTGTTGGTAGATTTTGAAGACCCTAGGCCATGGCTCAGTAAGAGTTACCTGGCCTGCAGGGCATGTGTGGTCGACTTTCTATCAGCAGATGTATGCAGTGGTTTTAAGTGCCTAGAACAACAGTCCTTCAGGAGAGTTCAGTCCTTATGGCCAAACTGCTGAGAATTGGTGGCACAAGAAGCCATTCCTGGAGTGGCTATGCCCCCACCATGTAATTATCTCCACCTGTCATCCACAGAGAAGGATGGTCACAAAAGACAGGTAACGGAAACATTGTGGCTTGCCTGATTCCCCTACGGCTGTATGTGTGGCATTCCAGGAGTGGCTATGCCACTTCCACAAGCTGATTCCTTATGCTTTGAGTGGGTGGTTGACAGATTCAGTTTATCTCTGTACACAGCCGGCCTGTCAGGGGTATCCCGGTGAGCGCACTCTTCTTTCAGCCAGCGATGGTTACTGGAAGACCCACATGCCCTCAGCGGAGGAGTTGCATACCTCTCTCCATTCTTCTTTGGTTGGGCACAGGGCCCTGGCACCTGTCCCATCCAATGAAGAGAGGATACAAGCACACTTGAAAGAGGCGAAAGTCCTGTCGACTTTTTCGGTGGCCCCTCATGTAGCAGACCATCAACCCAGGAGCTAACTCTGGGTCTGTTCAAAAGCTGGTAGCATGGCTGCCCATGTTGGACATGCTCTCTGATGGTTTTTGGACTCAGACATGCAAAGTTGAGCTTTTTTTTTTTAGCTTGTGGTTGGGACTCAGAATTAGAAGGGACAGACTATGCAATGTCTGGATGAAGTTCTTTCTCTTAGGGAGTACCCATATCAGACCCAGAGTTTGGCCTTATGTCCTCCTTTACTCTCCAGTCCCTGCATCTCCTGAATTCATCCACCACCAATACAGATGTCCAGACAGCTCTGCTCAGCTGGTCTAGGATGTTTTTATCTTTGTGAACATATGTGGTTTAATCCCACACCATTATTTGCCTAGCTGCTGTTAGGTCACTGCCAGTAGCTGGTGTGCACATTGTTGTTTATCACATACCATCACCCCCTTAACTGTTGTTAAGTCTGTTGCCAGTAAAAAGTTCCAGACAGCTATACTCAGCTGGCCTAGTGTGTTTATTGCATGGTGTGTACTTTGTGTTGTATGTCCTGGCAGTTATTTGCAGCCAGTCCATGACTTTATTCCAGGGGGTAACATTGTACCGTTTGTTCAGATAGCTGTATGCAGTGAACATGGTGCTGTGTGTTCAGTCAGACCTGTGCAGCAAGTCTAGGACTTTGTTCTAGTGGAATCATCATGTCGTTTGTCTTGACAGCTCTAATCAGCAAGTCTCAAATATTCTTGGGAAATGTGTTATATGTCCAGGCAACATGATTCAGCTGATATGACATTCTTTTTTGGCGGGTGTGAACATTATGGTTAGCTCACCACAAGATATGATGGCAGTTTTATGCTCTGTCCTTCCACAGATTGTCGACGTCAGTGCCACAGGTGCATACACTCCGGCTGAGGTCCTCCTCACACCATGTCCATTGAAGAGGCACCCACTTCCCTGAGAGCATTACAACAGGGGCAGTTTTATTAGATTGGCCCTCACTTTCAGTGGACACTGTTGCCCATTCCACTGCCCAGGTATTCTCGGAGGATTGACTGTAGCTAGGGATCAGATTGACGCTAAAGCTATCCATCCTGTCCTTGGGGACACAAGTCGATGAGGGCTGAAATACTGAGTCAGATCTTGCAGGATCATGCCTTAGCTGATGCCTTCTTCAGGAAATCCTCAACATCTGCCTAGGATAGGCTAAGGCATTGATGTGGGTGGTTCCAATCCCATTTTAGACCAGAAGGTCCTTCCAGACATCAATTTCTGGAAAAAAGGCACTCCATAACCATGTTTAACACTAACTAAGACCAGCCACGATGCCTAACCTGCAGTACCATAACCAGGGGCCTTTGGGGACTTTGCTCAACTTCCCATGGTACATGATGCAGACATGAGAAAGGAAACCTGGGATTAGTGGATTAGTTGAGCATTTTCATTTTCATTTGGCCTCTCTCTCACCCCATTCCTTTTCATGAAGGTTGTGCAAGAATTGGCAATGATAGCAAGAGCGGACTTGATCCGTCTTCTCTTCTAATGCTACCTGGATGATTGGCTGATTTTGTCCAAGTCAGAAACTCTTCTCTGCCGGTTTCACACACAAACATCTAGATCTGTCCTGCTCCTGTCTTGGACTCGTTATAAACTTGGAGAAATGCAAGCTCTCCCCCAGCCAGTCCTTTGAGTTCTTGAGGATGATTTTTAACATTGTCTGTGCTTGTTTCATCTTCACCTGCTCACATAGACAAGCTCCCATTTATCTCGCCTACTACTGTTGAAGAAGGCATCAGCGAGATCCATCAGCTCCCTTTAAGGCATGATGGAATATCAGGCTCTCATCATCCTCTTGGAACGCACCCCGAAACACCCCTTCCAGAGAGCATTCTGGAAATGCTTGGTCCAACAAAGCTCTTCAGTCCAGAAATACCAAACTATCTTGGGTTAATGGTTTCAGAACACCACAGCCACATGGACCAACAATGTTCCCAATCTCAGTGCTTACCCATAAGGTTTCGCTCAACATGGACGCCTTAACAAGGGACTGTAGAGCACACACAGACAGCCTTCTCATGGCAGGCCGATGGATCGAAGAGGAATCCAGTTGGCACATCGATTATTATAGAGTGAGGGGAAATAGTTCATCTCTTTACCGACAACACCACAGAAACTTTCTATGCCAACAAACGGGGAAGTTTGATGTGTGTGTGTGTGTGTGTGTGTGTGTGTGTGTGTGTGTGTGTGTGCGTGTGTGTGCGTGTGTGTGCGTGTGTGTGTGTGTGTGTGTGTGTGTGTGTGTGCGCGCACTTGGTGAATCTCTGTCTTCGGGCCAATCCCTTCTCTAATGGCTTGTGTGCACAACACAGATACGGAGTAGCTGAATATTCTAGTGGTCTCCCTCAGCAGGTCATGCTGCATTCTTCAGACAGATTGGGCTCAGAACAGAATGCTTCTCGAATGTGTCTGGAAATCTGGTTCCAGTCCATGGTAGACCTGTTCACGATCAAGCTCAACAAACATCTGCCATTATATGCACCGCCAGTTCAGCTGGAGGCTATACAACCGATACCCTGTAGACAGACTGGAGCCCCCTCCTGAGTTATGCCTTCCCTCCTTTCCCCATCCTTTCGAAAGTGATCAGGAAACTGAGACTTAGAGTGCAAGGATGATCCTGATAACCCCATTGTGGCTTGCTCAACCTTGATTCCCAGGCCTCCATTCTCTAGTCTATGCCACAAAAAGTCCCTCTTTGTAGGGATCTTCAGGCAGCCTCAGGCAGGAATGATATACTCCAATCCTCAGTTGCTATACCTCCATGGGTGGCAACTGTGTGGCAGAGCCTGCAACTATACCTACCAGACATCCATTACCAGTCTTGGTCAGATCTAGAAACATTTGTCCATTCCTCCTAAGAACTGGAATATCTTATGAAATCCTGCAGATTGCCTCCACATCCAGGCACAGTAGTACTTCACTAAGTTCACAATTGCAAATGGAAAACATGAGTGTCTTGGTGCGGCAAAGAATCAGTCTACCAACAGGTTGCTTTCCTCCACTTTGAATGGGTTTTCTTTTTTTTTTTTTTTCACCCTTGCTCAGAAGGTTCTTTTCTTTGAAATGTAAACATGACATTATCAAAACATGCAACAATGATTTTGTTCAATTACATATAATATGGGATGAATAATAGATGAGCTTATAAAGTTTAGAAAATTGCAATGGGTGAATTTTTTGTGTATATGTATATATGGTCATGGCTACGAAATGTGTCTAAAAAGTGTGACACATAAACAGCAAAATGAAACATCTGTTTATGGAAAAATAGTGTGCAAACCAAACAGCAGGACAAAAACCATGACAAATAATCCAACTTGCAAGTCAGTCGGACATTTATCACTCCTGTAAACAATGTGATGTTCCTTTGTACATAACATCACACAGTGTCACAAACCTTGTAAAGGAAAGAACCTGAGAAGGAACAGATACTTTGCTCAAAATAATGTGAACACATTAACAGCAGGTCCAGCTCATACATCTGAAGGCAGGACAGGAAAATCAAACACACTAAATACAAGAAAATAAAAGAAGATTTTGTATATAACTTCACAACAATTCTTTAGTGTGTAAATTTTAAAGCTGTACCACGGAAGATAAATCAAACTTCTGCTGTTTTGAAGACAAGCAGTGTAAAGAGAGCTGACAAAAAAATTATGCGAAGCACTCAGGTAATGCCTAGGCATAAACTATTTCAATTCAGAATTCTCAAAAATAATAATATTGATCTGCTCAAGGCATTTTAATAGATTTAACATCAGTATTATAAAATTTAACATCAGTGTCATATGTTCATAACTTCACAAAATCCAGACCATGAAGATGCTGAGTGATGTTATGAACATCATGAAAAGTACACAACATTGTCCAAAATCCATGAAAAAGCCTAAAATGATTATTGAAATAATCCAAGAGCAACAGCATGCCAACAAACTCTTTTTTTCAACATTATTCTGAAATCAAATTGCTTTTGTAAACAGAGGTTTGGTTTGATACGATTTTTGTTGCTGTGAAGTTATGCACTGACCCATGAACAATAAGGCCAACACATGCAGGGACCGAGTATCATTAATCAGTGCTTTTTATTAACTTCATGTATGTAAAAGAAGTTTCATCACGCCAATCAGACCGATCGGTCCCTACAAACACATGCCAAAACCAACACTAAACTGTAGAACTAAGTCAGCAAGTTCACAGAGTAAGGCTATAGGGATGTTAATTATCGGTTATAACAACTATAACAGGACAGCAACGGACATATCAGTGCATTAACAGAAGAAAAAAAAACCCAAGCGATCCTGGCCAGATTCTGTAGTACATAACATGGGAAAATGATTCACACCAAAAACTTGATCAGCTTTTTTTCCTTCCTGCCATTCCACAGAGCGATTTTCGCTTCACGGGGCGAAAGGCACAAAGCCGTATCAATGAAACAACCAAGTCAATATGGTCAGTGTGCGAAAGTTGAAATGTTAGTCCGCATGAAAAAAATAGTACATAACACTCACACTGCATTCACAACAGAAAGCAGAAGCTGAATTTCATGGCAGACTGTGCATATTGTAATCATCACATCACTCTTTTGAATATGACAAGTACATTCATTTTTGAGAGAATCGGTTATTTTCACTTCATGTGTTTTACCCGAATTAGTGCTAAATCGACGATTCTTACGTGCAAGGGAAATTTCACAACGAACAGTGATGTACTCTAAGCAGATTTTGCTCGGCAGTTTTCTACTTCCTGTGCCCACTATTTGCCGCTATAAAAGTATGAGGGCTTTATGCATTCAATTTAATGTTGATCAAGTCCCAGACATTGAAGTTTCTTGTACTCGTTATGGCGTATCGCTCAATCGATTGCGCACACTCTTTGAAGTGTCACAAAAATTATCTCCGACGATAGTGTAAACAAACGACAAAATATTGATTTTCGGAACTGTTATCAGTTGCTGTGAGGGGAAATGCACCCAGGCGCAAAGGTCATTAATTCACTTTCACGTTACATTAATTTTGTGGCTATATTTGAGGTATAGAGTAGGTAAATTTAGCTCCAAAGTTCGGTAGTAGCGTGCGCGGCCCGTTCGACACCATTTCGTAGCCGTGACCATATATAATGATGCAGATTTTTTATCATGGCACATACACACTGTTCTTCACATATTACCAAGACATGCTTTAGTGCACTGGAGCAGCTGATGGGAGTTACTACTGTTTTTACACTGATATTTTTAATTTAGAGCAGCAGAATGACAAGAGTATCACTTTCTAAATTTCCGCACAGTACACATCAAGCGAGTATTCAATATGGACATGCTTTATGGATAGCAGCTGTTGAATATTTATCAGTCTTGAGTGTGGGAACCATTTTTCCTGAAACTCATAATATTATATTTCATTTCAAGATAAGAAGCATGTTGCTGTATTTTGTACGCATACTCATTACTGTAAATCTTTAAAGAACATTTGTACTTTAGATTTGGTTTTCTGATAATGGGGTCTTCTGATAAACATGTGATGTTATTGCTCCACTATTTGTATCACAATGAAACAAATAGTAGGCACAGACTTCTCTGATAATTTCTTTGTTGCATGTGCGTACGTATGTATGTATGTATACGCTTAGATTTATGTATGTATGTATGCATGTATACGCTCAGCTTAGATTTATGTATGTAAGTATGTAAGCATGTATGTATACATGTATACGCTCATATGTATGTAGGTATGTATGCATGTGTACGCTCAGCGCTTAGATTTGATTTTGTCAAGATTTTGCGCTATATAAATAAAATATATTATTATTATTATTATTGTTGAAAAATTATCGTGGAGCCTTTCATCCAAAGTAGCCCAGAATCCCAAGCAAATCCCAGCCTAGGATCTCTTGCATGTTCTCTGTGCTTTAAGGAAAATACTGCAAAGCCTGCGAATAAGATTTCCTTTTTGATATTATCAGCTTTCTACTCGCCTTTGTTATTGGCAACAAAACTGCCTTTTTTCAAGACAATTCCATCTTGTTTTTCCTTCCAGAGTTCAGGATGAAAAGTCAATCATTGGAAGGATTGTCTCCTCTTCTTTGTTTGTCTGATGTCCGACATTGTAGATATGTCATGTGAGGAACACTATCTCTGCCAGGTACACCGTTTCAAATGGTTGTAGAAATGCACTGAAAACATGCAAACTTTCATCTTGATCAATGACAACTGTTGAAAAGATATTGCTGTTGACATGATATCCTGAAGGATCTACAGAATTTAACAAATGTCCAAGAAAGACACAAGTGTACTGAATCATAGAGTCAACAAAATTTGGGCCTGCCTACATCTTTGGCATTCCATGTCCGTTTGAAAGACATCTTAGCAGTAGCGTTTAGGCATTCAGAGATACCCATTATATATCACTCACTTGTCTTAGACGATTCTGACGGAATCTCCTTTGTGATTAATAACACTGCCATCTCCATCCTTGGGTCCCCAGTTCAAACCTCATGAATGACACATCCTCCTCCACTTTCTGAATTCGTAAATGTTGGAAACAGTGATTATTTATGAGGCTGAAATGGGGATTTTTTTTTCTCAAATCGTTAACACATTCATAATGAGAACCATTGATAGATGTTTCACACTTGCAACCTCTGTGGGCGGAAAGCATCAGTTGTAGTTTCATCAGTTAAAGGTAAAAAAAAACTAGCTCTAATGCTTTCTACACTAAGCTGGGAGTTATCTCCTAGGTTTGTTCCATTAACATTTAGCTGACGTTTTTGCATACTGTCAGAACAATTTTTTTTAGCTGATTTGAAATTGAAAAACGTGACAGCTCGACCTTGATGACAGCAGTCCTGGTGTTGGTGAAAAGGAAATTTCTGATATAGAAAGTGATTCAAAAGAGGATGAAACAAATGTGGTATGCCTTCAACATGCGCTAGCAATGGGAATGATGATTTTATTGATTATAAACAAAAATTACCAAAAATGAGATATAGCGACTTATACTACAAAAATACTTCAGTGTAGGGATTTTATTTTGACAGATACAACTTCCCAAATCAGTTTCTCGTAAGTATGTATTTTTTGTTAAATTCCATCAATAATGAGAGATGCTTTTCAACGAAAATGACAAGTACCTAGTACGCCCCAAATTTTCTGAAGGCAACGGCAAGCCATTACAGCAACAGCCCTGTGGCAAGCCCCATCACATTTAAGATATATGCACTTACTGTCTCTAGCAGTAACTCCCACTTAGTTAAACCCACTTGTATTGCTCTGGTATTCACAAGGGTCTTTTTTACAAGTCCAGTGAATGAAACAAAGAAAGTCGACTAGGACACTGATTCAGTGATTGGCTGTACCAGAATGAGGCCTACACACATCACTTGACTGAAATTCTGGCAAATACTGAGAATTTAGCAAGCTAGGAGGATAGCACATGTTAAAAACAGTAAGTGCATAAATTATATACAGCTAAACGGGGATTTGAGCAAAAATACCCATTTTCCTGTGATAACCAGGGAGGCATTATTATGTGTTTTACTCTTTTCCATGGCAGTGATGCATGTTTATTTTAAAACTTTAAGCATTCAGAAATAGGTTATACCAAATGTTAAAGACTTGCTTTGGTCACTGGAGCTAAATACATTATTAGTGGTACTTTACCACGATCAGCAGAGAATACTCTTTCATTGGAACACTTCATTGATCTATATGTGACACATGTATGTTTTTACATTGTTTTGTTTTTGTTTTTGTTTTTTTCAATATTTGAGACTTAAGTCAAATAGATGCATTGTATAGGTTAATGAATACTGATGCCTAGATTGTCTACAGTTCCATTAACGATTGCTTCTGATTTGTTTGTATGTGATCTAGGAGTATGATCAAGATAACTCCATAACAGAATTTTAAGTGCAATAGTTTAAAAATGAATGCTATGCTTTGGACTTTTCCTATTTTTGTTTTTGTTTAATTTTTATTTGGAGGGCCTAGATATCTGTAGAATGTGAAATGATGCTAATACATGTTTTCTACAATTTGGATTTGGTCCAGTGCATTCTGATCTCATGATATCTTTTTATAAAGTTCTAGAAAGAAGTAATTAGGGGTAAATTTGAATGAACTGATTCATGCAGTTCTTATGTTAAACCTAGCTCAGCTTGAGCCATGTTCTTCTAGAATGAAATGGTGTAAATGCATGGTGTTTATGTGTTACTACACTACATTCTTTTGCAAGATTTTAGAATAATAGTTGTAAATTCGTGCTGTTCATGATATAAATTATTTTAAAATGTTTTCTTTCGTTTTCTTCTGTAAAATTCTAGGATGAAATGTAAGTGTTGTTGCATTAGTCCTATACATTCTTTTGAACTGTGTTCTGTGAAATTCTAGAAAGTTCTGATGGCTTATATATATAATGGGCAGGCTGGGACAGAAAGTGAGAGAGAGGCCAGGAAATGATTAGAGAAAAGATCAGTTTGTTGATCATTACTTGTCAGTGTAGATTGCTGAGGCATTGACTATCTTTTGAGAATATTTTGATGCTGAATTTGCTGCTGTTTTGCTGGTGAATAAAATGTAATCTTTATTTCCTTGGTATGAAAAGGAAAAGTACTGCACTCATCTAAGGACTTGAATACTGTTCATTTTAGTGCAGATGAAACCTACCAATTTCAACCATTGTGTCTTCAGTTGGGTATATAATACACATAAAAACACAATATGCAGACACATTTATATGTACAAGGCAGTGGACACTTTGCATGTCATACAAGAGGCAGAAAAAAGAGGATGAATCCACAGAGAGAGAGGCAAGGAAACTTTTGTTGATCCATTCTGTAACGCATTTCTCTGATTACAACAACAATTCCTCTTCACCTTCCCATCAATTGTCTTTTCCATTTCATTGAATTTCTTTAATTTTTATATCTAATTCAGGAAGAGCCCCCCCCCCCCCCCCCCAACTTTCCATTCCACCTGCGGGAGTCTGCTGTACAGTATAATATTGATAATGAATGAAATAATGATGCTAATGATGATAATAAAGGTAATAATAATGATGATGATAATGATGATATGAATAATAATGATAATTACATAATAATAATGATAATTCTTTTTGTATATCACAAACACTCCATGTCAAAGAATGCTTGCTGCACTTTACAAAGAAAGAAAGGGGTGGGGTGTGGGGGAGGGTCGCCATGCTGGTTTATTATTGCAATGTAAACATTGGATACATTCACACCAATATGTAATTGCAGCATAAATGTAATTCATCAAAAATAACCACAAAACATAGGATGAAATCAGAAAAGGGAGGTGTGATACTAGTCAGCAAACAAAACAAAACAAAACAAAAAGCCTAACCAACCAACCAACCAAATTTAGAAATGAAAATGTATAATCTCTTGATAAATAGTGTTTGAGACACAGACACAGACACAGACACAGACACACAGACACACACACACACAGACACACACACAGACACACACACATACACACACACACACACACACACACACACACACACACATACACACACACACACACACACACACACACACACACACACACACACACACACACACAACACACACCACACAGATACCCTTAAAAGGATAAATATACTCACATACACCTGCACACGTACACCATATATATTCATACACTAGATGGTGGAGGAGAGTGTTTCTAGATTAATTCAATAATGCAAGAACAACAGATACTGCTACTTCTACCGGTATAAGAAGAAAAATGTACAAATTAAGTATGTTTTCATAAATACATAAGTGTGGAGTTTGTGTAGATACAATACGTACACATATGAAAACATACACACATACAAACATATATGAACACACATATACACATGTGTGCACACGCATGCATGCACATGCACACACACACACATAGGCATGCATGTATGTACATATACACACACTTTAGCAAACTGCAATATGACTGAAATTAAACATACACACATACAAACACATATGAACACACATGTACACATGTGTGCACACACACATGCATGCACGCACATGCCCACACACACAGGCATGCATGTATGCACACACACATGTACATACACACACTGAGCATACTGCAATACCACTGGGACTAGAAGAGCCATGAGCATTGATGTAAGCAGTGTTGGTGATACTTCTGAGATATGTTTTGATTTTTTTTTTTTGAAAGGAAACAGTTGCATCATCTCAACCTTTTTACTCCCGTACCCTATCTGCTATCTGCAAAACCGTAAACCTTTGACTCCCTCACCCTATCTACCATGTTCCTGCAAGAAGCTGGTGGATAAGGTGAGGGAGTCAGAGGGTAAACTTTTGCTTTGCTAGCACGGTTGACAATGCAGGATGCTGATGGTCAGGTGCGGGAGCCAAAGGGATGAAGACAATGGGAGAGAATTCCATGTTGTTAGGGGGAAAGAAAACAGCAAAAAGGATTTCTTTCTGCAAATAGTTGAAAAGAAGCTGCTTGAAATCGGGGAGCTTCAGAAGGTTTGTAGGGCATGAAGAGTTGTGCTATATACTGGTATGTTGGAATGGTATTCATATTTACTTAGACACTGAACACGGCTGTTCATTCCGTACCCTTTAGTTGGGAGGAAACTCCCCGCTGCGCGGAGAAATGTGTTATCTTGATCCAGCCCGCCTGCCTGGCCTACAGCACGCTGGCCGGTTGTAAGATTAGCGCGTGCCAATACCGCATAAGACTGCTGCCGCGCTATTTCGCGAATCACACACACCACTGTCGGCGGTGTGCTGATAGCTGACCGGTGCGAAGTTAATTAAAACATGGTTGTTGTTTATACGTGTACACGCGCATTTCTACACGAAGCTGATGTCCCAGCTTTTGTCGTCAGTTGGTAGATCTTAAAACAAACTTTCCATGCATACCAAACATGCCCGGTGGAGAGACAGAACGTTCATGTTTCCGTTCGAGAAACTGAAGCAGACAATTAATGCTAGCGATCAACCATTATACAACTACGACAAACTTATCCGTTTTTCAACTGGCGCTACATCATGCAGTTTACTTTTCTCAGGGTAACACGTGCCATCCCGACAAAGAGCAAAGTGTCTACTGCTACAATGTTTAGACAGACAACCAGCCTCACCTTCGTCGTCTGTAAAAAAGCACCTTCTCTTGGCTTGCCCGAAAGTCGTTAGTCCAACCGCGAACAGCATCACCAAACACCATTTTTTTCACACACTTTAGCGTTATCATACACATGTTACTGTTTCTCACATATCACAGAAACCATTCGTGAGGCTAGGCAGAAAATCACATGAACATAACCCCGAATATTTCCCCTACACGTCTGTCGAAACCTTGAGTGTATCAAAACTATTTTTCCGTGCTTTAATACAAACTGAACATCACAAAAAGTGAAGCGTGCCTAGCCCGCGCAAGTAACAACAAAGAAGGTGGAATTCTTGCACACGGTGGCGGCAGTGCCTGGAGTGCAGGGTCAGAGCGGGGTCAGTGTCAGAGTGGCCCAGCGCCGGCATCCAACTAAAGGGAACGATTTCAGCGAAACTGAGCCGCTGTGTGAAAGCAGTGTAACAATTTTGTACACATTTCTTACTTTGATTATAGGTTTTCAGTGCCATTGAACAATTGATAGAATGCTGACTTTCAGAAAACATGCTAAATCCACTATACTCAAGTGTAAAAAGGGCCTGTCCATCCTTATCATCCTTAATTGATATGTATAATAGAGTTAACAGGACAAGTAACTCTGACAGAATAGTGCTTTGAGGAACTCCAGCAGAGCAAGAACGAACAGCCAAGTTCACAGGAAAAATAATTAGTGGGTTCAAGAAACAAGTGAATGAATGATCCGGAAAATGAGCTTGGGAGTGTCTTATAAGGCATAATATGGCACTCAAATTATGATAATAATATAATTAAAATGTGATTCGATTGCTTTGCCTTTCACAGTTTCAGAATGTAACATGACAGCGGCTACCAATATTGTCAAAGGTGTACAGAAAAGTGGTGTGGTGGATGCCAGCAAATGTGTCCTGTCTTCAGTTGTTTCCCCACTGCCACTGTCCTGTCCCCTGCAACACCTGCATCGGTGGCACTATCGTCATGACCAGGAGGACCAGGCTGCTGACTCCATTTGTGAGTTCAAGGAAGGGCAACTCAAAGTCATCATGATGGAAGGAGTGGTGTATAGGTGAGGTGTCAGATTATGAGTATTACATGATGTTTTGAATGGAGTAAAAAGAATAGTAACACATATGACTGTGATAATTTGTTACCTACTGTTAACTCACTCGCTACGTACGATTATACCCCTTCCCGTTCCCCTGATATGCACCATTTGTATAGGTCATGAGAAAAATTCTCATACAAATAAATGAAAACAGAGAGTTTTGAAATTTGGCGGGTCATATATTCAAAGATTGGTGTACAACATGCTGAAATTTCAACTGTCTAACCCTCATGGTTGCTGAGTAATGGTACAAGTAAAATTAGAGACATTTTCATGTGAAAAATGCCATACAAAATACACAGTCATGTCAATAAATCAGTTCCTACAGTCACATTTTCAATGAAATTTGATACAATCCAATGCGCATACACTCCATGTGCACTGAAGGAAGAGACTGTGTTGAACAGGGCTGAGTTGTTGGGTATTGTTCGGCCATTTGCTTTTCCGTCGTCTGCTTCGCTGCGGAGATAGTTGGTCATGAACTTTGCACTGACCACTCACCAACTGCGTAGTACAGTGACCTCATGGCCTGAAATGTGGCTAAGAATGATCTATTTCTGGCTATTAGTTTCGGTTAACGGAACTACTGAAAGCCCCGCGAATTTTCAAAACTCAAGTTGGATTTCTCTGACGCTCGTAGACAAGCGTTGTTGAGACATGGTCGGGAAATCCCGACACTCGTAGCGAGAGACTTAAGGATGAAGGAAGCCTGCCCATACAGAAATCCTGGATCCTGAAAAATGAAATTGTGCTGAAGTGCAAAAATGCTAGGTTACAGACGTATTCTTTGGGTTGTGTGTGTATTAAAGCGGTTATAGCCCTGATATGGCTCAATGCAGTCGGTTGGGCTTTAACCCTTGAGTGCCAACGTTTTTTGACATAAAGTGTTTTCCATGTGCCATGGATAAACGTCGTATCGCTACCATGTACACTAAAACAACTGTTGCTTCCATATTTATGGGAATCTATGCATGAAATTACACAGAATGGTGCATTAGGCATGACTAAATGTATTTTCAGATGATTTATGGAAATTACTACATATTTGTAATATTTTATGGAAATTCCCATAAAAAACTCATAACTGCTCGCGATAGAAACCAAAAAAAAACAAAGGAAAAAATAGAAGATATGACCCTCCTGATGAAATCTAAAAGTATTCAGACTTCTGCTGACCTCCTACTGGAAGATCACTGATAGCTGACGAACTACAAATAGCCAGTGTGCTAGTGCGCTGTGTGGCTTGACCCGATCAAGTAATCGGCTGCCCCCCCCCCCCCCCACACACACACACACACACCCCACCCCCACCCCACTCCATCACCCTAGTCTTCCCCTTGCCACTTTTACTACTACTCATTGACAGTGTTGGCTTATTTTACAATGTGGCCCTGCCTGTCAGTAGGTTGTAAAGTATTGGCTAGCTGCCAGTATTGCTTGTGGCCACAAACCCTTTGTGTCATTTGCTCAGAAAATCTGTACTTTTCGTGTTGGGTCTGTCTGCTGCACGTTTCATACTAACAGCGAGTAACTACTGCTGTTTTCAACCTCTTCTTGTATCAGAATTGTCTTCTGAATCATCCTACAGTCATTTATAAGTTCTTGACTCAACTCACATGCTTTCAAAGGCTGAAAACATTCAGCATTGCAAGACAATCCCGGCTGAAAACCAGTTTCTCTTCTCAGGTAAATGAAACCAATCTGGTGAGGGTTGCATAGGTCAAAAAGTCATGTAAGGGAAGCCAGTCACTTTTATGAACCCTCTCTGAGACTGACAACATCAGTCAGTGCTTCTCTCCCATTTACATTAGGCTGAAACGTGCATCAAACTCCCTCCATCAGAGCCTGGAATTCGTTGCGGAAATGAGGATTTCCGCGGAAATCAAAATCGAAAATCGCGCAAAAAAATATTTTTCGCGTTAAAAAAAAAATCGTCGTTCTGACTTGGATAAGCCTTCTAGCTAGTTTTGATGAATATGTCTGTGTATGAACACACTGAAACGATCTGCTGTGTATGTTGGATCCTGATCTTGTGCCCAATGTTTATTAAATACTCTTTTGACTGATATTCATTGTGATTTTCAGTGTGTTAGATGCCTTTAAAATTGTCTCCAGAATGCCTCAGAATGCACAGATTTTAGTCTTGATTTTAAAAATTTTCCGGGGGAGCATGCCCCCGGACCCCCCTAGAAGTTTCCTCTTTTTTTTCTCTTAGCAATTCCAGGCTCTGCTCCATAAATTTTACGTATATAGGCACCCCAGAAGGCTCCGAGAGCTCAATAAATTTTATGTTCACGGCATTTCCGAGGTTAAACAATAATAGCAGTGTAATAGTGTATTATTCCCCCTTCTGCTCTCCCAGCTTATGTAAATTATGATAGGTAACATAATCTGCTTGTCATCGGCAGATGTGATGCGTCTAGTGTGTCGGCTAGTTACTGCGTGCTTGTCACCTCTCACTTTCAACCTGCACTGCTGGCTAGAACTGCTGCTTGCAGCTATGCAAAAAGAAGAGCAGAAGGCGTAAATCTCTTCCTGTCAGTACATAGCCTCTCCATCAGCAAGCCCTACGCTGTGCCTCCTCGTGGCTACAGGTAGTAACTGAGCACCTCACAGACTCAGGCTAAATCTCGTGGGACTCGGAGGAGGTCTGGCCCCCAGACATGAGGCACGCAGGCCCACCGGCGTGTGGATATGCCCTGGTGCCCACGAACCAGATCCCCAAGCTATGGGTGAATAGCTCCACTGCCTTGTGGACATCTCGGGAGAGAATAAGGCTAACGGAGAGACCATACACAAACCGATGGAAGGCAACGGGAAACCACCATTGTAATTTTCCCAGGTTACTCATGGACAGAAACAGAAAAATGGAAAATGAAGACAACGACGTAAATAGGTGCTCCTGTGGAGAACCTTCATTCGGTAGGGACCGTCATGCGTCGCAGGTGACACCAGACCGTCAGCAAGTTACTGCGACCAAACCCCCTAAACTCAGATTTAAAAACATCAAAATTACAACATGGAATATAAGAACACTGTTGCAGAAGGGTAAATTAGAAAATATCAAAACAGAGATGGAAATGCTTAACATTGATATTTTAGGACTAGGGGAAGTGAGATGGAAGGGGGCAGGCATGATAATATCAGGAGAATACACAATGATATACTCAGGTGGTAACTCACATGAAAGAGGAATAGGCATCATGATGGACAAGGATAAATCAAAAGCAGGTACGGGATACTGGGCTGTGTCCGACAGAGTTTTGCTGGTCAAATTGGGAGGCAAACCATTTGATATCAACATCATTCAGGTGTATGCACCAACATCCGCAAGTACTCAGGAAGACATCGACAACTTCTATGAAGTATTAGAGATGGCCAAAGTCCAATTTAAATCACAAGAAGTTACTGTAATAATGGGAGGTTTTAATGCTAAAGTGGGACAGGATAGGGTGGAGGATATA
Source organism: Monoplex corrugatus (assembly GCA_030674185.1). NCBI lineage: Eukaryota > Metazoa > Mollusca > Gastropoda > Littorinimorpha > Ranellidae > Monoplex > Monoplex corrugatus. The sequence goes on from JAPXFY010000021.1 coordinate 23,221,202, forward strand.
GTTGGACCTCATGGCCTTGGTACACAAAATGAAAGGGGAGAGAAACTTGTAGAATGGGCACAGATGAATGAGTTCATAATAGGAAACACCTGGTTTGAACAGCCTAATAGAAGAAAATGGACTTGGATGAGTCCAGGAGATAATACCAAAAATCATATTGACTACATCCTGATCAACAAAAGATTTAGAAATTCTTTACTGTCAGCAAAAACACTACCAGACTGCAACAGTGACCACAATCCTGTAGTGGGAAGATTTAGACTGAAATTGAGGAAAAGAAAACAGACCAAAAGCAACATCAAACTAAACCTTGGACTCTTAACCCTTTGACTCCCGCACCCTATCCAGCAATTGCAAAAACATAACCCTTTGACTCCCTCACCCGCTCTACCACCTTCCTGCAGGGAGCTGGTAGATGGGGTGAGGGAGTCCAAGGATTTGTTTTTTGTATGCTAGTATTGTTGACAATGCATAGTGCTGGTGGACAGGGCTCGGGAGTCAAAGGGTTAAAGACAGATGAAGTGATACGTAAAAAATTTAATGTACATGTTCAAAACAAATTCAGTGCTCTGGAAGACGTTGGTGACAGTGAGGAACAATGGACAAAGTTGAGAAATTCGATAAATGAAGTTTGTGAAGAAATCCCTAAGATGATAGAAAAGCAAAAAAGAGCTAGATGACTAATGGAATTTTGGGCTTGATGGAGGAAAGGAGGAAGGCAAAGAGAAACGAGGAGATATACAGGAAGATAAACAAGGAGATCAGGAATAGGTGCAATGAAGCTAAGGAAGCTTGGCTGAAAACAAAATGCAAAGAAAAGGAAGACCGACACAAAACGGATCCTCAGGGTATGTACAGATGAATTGAAGAAATTGTCCACAGGAAAAATACATGCACATCAACTGGTTGCTTGAAATTGAAAGATGGCAGGCTTATCATGGAAAAAGACAAAATATTAGACAGATGGGGAGAGTACATTAAACACTTTTTTGAAGATGACAGAAAAGAAGAACACATTGTAAAAAAACTTTGAAGGACCACCCATAATGAAAGATGAAGTTAGAGCAGCACTGAAAAAGATGAAACCAGGAAAAGCCCCAGGACCAGACAACATTACTACAAAGATGATTGAAGCCCTGGAGGAATTTGGCATAGAAAAAATAACAGTCCTCCTAAATGAAATTTACGACACTGGAAAAATCCCCAAAGATATATGTCAAAATCAATTTTCATTGCACTTCCAAAGAAGACAAGGGCTATAGAATGCAAACTCCATCGCACAATCGGTTTGATGAGTCATGTAACAAAAATCCTGTTAAGAATAATCATGATGAGGACAAGGAATAGAATCAAAAGAGAAATAGCAGAAGAACAGTGTGGATTTGTGGAAGGGGAAAGAACTATTAATGCCATATACATCCTAAGAACTATCATAGAGAGGTCAATTGAGATGAATAAGGATTTGTATTTATGCTTTGTTGATTACACCAAGGCTTTCGATCGGATAAGACATGATGAATTGATCAACCAACTGGAGAGACTCAATGTTGATGGAAAAGATCTATGAATAATCGGAAATATGTACTGGGAACAAACAGCTGCAATGAGAATAGAAAACAATGTAAGCTCTTTCCAAAACATCAAAAGAGGAGTCAGACAGGGTTGTGTTTTGTCACCAGATCTGTTTTCATTTACAGCGAAACCATCATGAGAAACCTAGAAGAATACCCTGGATTAAAGGTTGGAGGGAAAATGATAAAACAACATTCGATATGCAGGTGACACTGTGCTAATTGCAGAAAGTGAAAGGGACCTACAAAACCTTGTGAATATACTAGAAATAGAAAGCAAAGGTAAGGGGCTGGACCTAAACAGCAGGAAGACTGAAGTCATGGTGATCAGTAAAAAACATGAAATCCCCTCATGCAAAATAACAGCAAATGGCACAATCTTGACACATGTTGATAAATTTAAATACCTGGGTACGATCATTTCATCAGACGGCAGATGCACATCAGAAATGGCCGGCAGAATCGGCCAAGCCAAAACAGCATTCAAGAAGTTGACAAGCATTCTTACCAACAAATGCCTATCAGTTAACTTCAGGAAGAGAGTTCTTGAATATTATATAGAACCAATACTGTTTGTACGGCGTGGACAGTCAACAAACAAAGCCAGAACAAGATTGAGGCAGCCGAGATGTGGTTTCTAAGAAGAATTTTGAGAGTCCCATGGACAGCAAAGAAAACAAAACGAGACAGTCTTGATGGAGGCAGACACAAGTAGATCACTCATAGGGAAGATTAGGAAAAGATAGGCAACATTTATAGGCCGTTCTATGAGGAGAGGGGATTTGGAGCACCTGGTCACAACGGGAAAGCTGGAGGGAAAGAGAGCACCAGGTAGACCCAGGGAGAAAATGCTGGACAGACTTGCAGAGTGGCTGGGGACAAGGAGGGTGGGGGAGATGCTAGGGGCAACGAGAGATAGAGACAGATGGAGGTCCATGATCGCCAACACCATAGGGCATGTAGACTGGTATATAAATACAGATGATATATGGACTTGGTGAGTGACTCGTAGCAAGAAGTTGTGTTTACAAGTATTGTGTGTGCTATGATTAAGTTAGTGTAGTGGTAGGCTTATTCTTCTTTTAAATTTGGTTCAAATTTTGCCTCTCTTCTTGCTTTAGCTTAGAGATATTATGTGGAGGTAAAGCTGTGGTTTATTATAGGACTGTGTTAGATTAGATTCAGATGAAGATGATTGTTTTTTCATTTAGGTCAAAGTAAAAGGGTGTGAATTGCAAAATAGACTTTCAATAAGAAATGTGTTGTAAGCACAGAAAAATTATGTATTAATGTAAGCCGACCGATTTTGCAATAAACACTTAAACAAATGATAAAACAAACATTAAACAAAATACTACATCTATGAAATTTCCTTTGTCCTTATAAGAGATTTATACAGAAATAAGATCAAAGGAGTCAATATCCAGTCCCTTTTAGACCCATCACTTTCTTTCAAAAAAAAAAAAAAAAGGGAGCTATGTTTTTTGAGCTCAGAGTTACAGACAGTCCAGCAGGAAATTCTGAGATTGGAACAAAAAAAGTCATTCATCAGGTCACCACATCCCTGGGAAATACATATTCAATGTTTTCCAGATTTATTTTAAATCTGAAGCGGTTAAACAAATGTGTTGAGAAAATTCATTTCATAATGGACACATGAAACCAAACGGTTTGCCTGATGAAACAGAATTGCTTTTTCGCATCCATCAATCTCAAGGATGCTTACTGTTCTGTCAACATTGCAAAAAACAGCATAAAATATTTTCAATTCAGTTTCCAAAACAAACTATATGAATTTAAAGCTCTTCCTTAGGGATTTTTCACAAAAGTCTTGAAACCAGTCCTTGGTTATCTCCGTCAGCAAGGACATACAGTAATCATCTATATAGATGACATATTGCTACAAGGTGACTCGTATGAACTCAGCATGCATGCAGTAAAAGATACTACTTGTATGTTGGACAAATTGGGTTTCACCGTTCACCCTGTGAAATCATATTTGAACCAAAGCAGTGCATTCAATTTCTGGGCTTTCAGTTGGATTGGGTTTCTATAACTGTTGCTATCACTGAAAAGAAAACTGAAAAACTCATTAAAGCCTGTACCAAAATGAGGCAGAGAGACAAAGCATCAGACAACTGGCTGAACTCACAGGCAAAATGGTAGCTGCTCAGCCTGGTGTGTGGATTGCCCCAGTTTTCTATAAACATCTTGAAATTGCAAAAAACAAGGCACTAACTGAAAACGAAGAGAACTTTGATTGTTACATGCAGCTTGCAGACACACTTAAAGAAGATATTGAATGGTGGATTCAAAACATGTCCAAATACCCCCATAACATAAAATTAACTTACTGTCTTACGGACAAATGGCACATGGTCAGTAGATGAATAGGGAGATCACATTAATTGCCTTGAACTCAGAGCAGCTCTGTTTACACTTATGACTTAAATCCCTCCTGAAGGAAACCCAAAATGCCCTCATTAAAGTACTGTTGGACAATAGTACCACAGTTGCTTGCATTAATGAAATGGGCAGCACAAAACCTGAGTGTAACAAGATTACCAGGGAAATTTGGCTCTGGTGCCTACAGTCAAACAATTTTGTATCAGAAGCCCATTTAGCAGGATCCAAGAATAGATATGCTGATTTTGAGTGCAGGACCCACAGATATGAACAGGAATGGAGTCTAGACTATGTTTTCACAAACATTGTACACCAACTTGGAGAATGCTCAGTTGACCTGTTCGCTACCAGATTAAATGCTAAAATACAGAAATGTGTATTTTGGAAACCAGACCAAGAAGATTGGGCTGTGAATGCGTTTAGCCCAAATTGGAAGAGTTCTTCAGCTTTTGCTTTCCTCCTTTTAGCCTCATCTGGATGATTCTACAACAACTGAACCACAAAAGGCTGAACACATCCTCATCAGTCCAGTGTGGCCGACTCAACCTTGGTATACCAAGATCCTTCACCATCTGATAGATTACCCAGTGCTTTTCTCTCGAAAACCAGATCTACTGACAAACCTGACAACTGGTGAGCTTCATCAACTCCGGAACAAAATAAAACTGATGGCCTGCAAGTTATCAGGCTAGATTTGCAGACACAGGGACTTCATACAGAAACTGCAACACTTTGCAGACACAGGGACTTCATACAGAAACTGCAACAATCGTCATGTCAGCCTGGAGACAAGGGACAAAGAAGTGTTACAACACTTACATCAAAAGATAGTTACTTTTCTTTATTGACCGGGATAAAAATCCTTTCCCACCCTCTCCATCAGAATAACTGATTTTCCTCACTGCTCTTTTCCAAGAAGGCAAAGGCTGCAGCTCCTTAAATGTTGCTAGGAGTGCTGTTTCTGTGTTCTTTCTGAATGATGACAAATCTATCCTTTTGTCTGCAAATTCTTATGAGGAGTCTCTAATCAGAAGCCTACTTTATCCTGAACCGGGGTTACTTGGGATGTGGAGATGGTTCTTGACTCTCTTAGGAAATGGTCTCATGCTAAGTGCTTGTCCTTTCCCCAATTAACACTATAGGTAGTGATGCTATGTTTTTTGATATCGGGTCAACGGGGCCAGACTCTCTGGTGGATGGATATCCATAACATGTCTTGGAATAGAAGAGAAATTAGATGTAGGATTGGAAACTTGTTCAAAACCTCAACACCTACACAACATCAGTTGGAGCTGTTCTTCATAGCCTATTCACCTGACAGATGCATTTGTCCAGTTACCTACCTACAAGCATACCTCAAGCGCTTAGAAGCATTATGAGGCTCTGAAACTAAGCTTATCACCTGGCGGGACCCTCATAAAGGCATCTCTCAAGACGCATTAAGACGTTGGACGAAGATTGCTAGTCCAAAGCTGGCATAGACATGATTATTTTCACACCACATTCTACCTGTTCTGCAGCCACATCAAAAATGGTAGGAAATGTTTCATTAACTCTTCGGAGATGTAACAGCGGATATTCCGCTGTAGCTGGCCAAACCATTAGAGACGTGACAGCGGACATTCCGCTGCAGCTGGCCAAACCATTAGAGATGTGATAGCGGATATTCCGCTGCGGTTTTTAAAAATAGATGCAAGCCGGTCGCTGGTCTAGGGGAACTAACTACACATATAGGAACACTCTTTGGTATCTTCTGAAGTGTTTGTTACTTCCCTTGCATCGATTTTATCCCGATTAGTTACAGTTTTTGCCTTTATCCAAACCAACCGGAGTGACCGTCCTTGCACCAAAATGGCGACATTTAGGCCTTCTTCTTCTTCTTCTTCTTCTTCAAAGGATCGTCATAATCACTTTACTGCTTCACCTGTGTGAAAACAAAGCTGTGTTTGTTCTTTTATATCTTCTGGTCATACCAAGGACTTGTGATTACCTGGATTTCTGGATTACCTGGACAAGAATGGGTGTTTCACTGACTGTATGTGTTGGATTACTGTCAATCAAAAACTTCTTTCCCAGAGCCAAAACCCTACCCCATTTCACCTTCTAGGAAGGTAAGTAGAATAGATGTATTGTCCTTGTATGTAGCTTCAGCTCAAAGAACGTAAACTGAATTTTATTTTGATATAAAATATGTTCTTGTGCTGTAAAATCTGTATTTTTGAGAATTTTTTGAAAACCCCCCAAAATCGTGCATCGCCAAGGGTTGTGGCAGGTCCCGTTGATCGCGTCCACAGTGGTTGTGCAAGGCAACTATATTACGTCTTCAAAGAGTTAAAAACTATACTGAGAACGGCTAGCTGGAAACATAAAAGCACTTTCTCTGCATATTACCACAAGCCTATACTCACACAGGGTCAATCTGGCAAAGCTGTCCTTCAAGGAAATAAAGGCAAATAGACGCAGGTCTCCTTCCAATCTCGCTTGATCCAGAATCCTGACGGAATTCTGGGAAGCAAAATCCTGACTTCATACTTGTGGTGTTTGCGTGTGATGATTATCACTCATTCACAGCCACTGAACATCACTGAATACAGCTTGTGCATTCAAAGAAACAAACTTATTATTTCAGTCCAAAAAGATGACAACTTGACAAGGCTGCTAGTGTTGCATGCTCAATAATAACTAATCATGAACATCTGGGCTCCCATCCTTCCGCTCCTGTAACGTAGCAACCCACCACAATAGTTTGGCAAATCAAAGGAATGATGGGAATTGAAATAATCAATATTGAAAACATTACATCCCTCCTCACCTCAAATCAAAAGTGCCAACTGAAAACTCACAAAATGGGAAGAGAAATAGGATCAGATGCCAAACATGCATATCATGCAAAAAAAAAACCGAACCAACAAAATTGAGACCGATTGAATCATGCAGATTAGAATCCAATCATTTTTGTAACTTTGTGACACAGTGTCATGGGGTTTTTGTTGTTGTTGTTATTGCTGTTTTTAGTTTGTCACATAGCTGGGGGCTTTGGGGGCATGCAAATGAGACTGGTGAAAGTCGCTGAGGGGGCTGTTGCACATCTGCTGAAATTGGCAAACGTTCATCATCATGGTGATCTGGGAACCAGTCATCGTTCACTCCATCATTGTCTGGTGAATCTGCAGGGAAGTAGAGAGGCTGCAGGGAAGAACTGGTTGCTGTGATTTTCTTGAAATGAGATGAATTGCGTGTGATGTGGGCACCTCCTGGTTGTCTGGCTGTAATCATGGTCCCTTTCTTTGTTGTCACTTGCATGGGGGTGGGATGATAGTAATACTAGTATGGGGTCAGTTTGCTGTTTTTCGGCTGTCTGACAAGAACTGTGTCTCCAATCTGAATGTCAACTGTAGCTGTGTTGCGCTTGGCATCAGCGTAGCTTTTCATCTTCTTTATGAGAGAATCATGTTGGTGCATGCATGCATCAAGATGAGTCTGACGGGAAGAAAAGGTGAGATGGTGGGGGCTTCAGGGAGTTTCACTTTCATTTTTCTGCCAGACAGAGCTTCAGCAGGACTAATACCTGTGCTGCTGTGTGGTGTAGCTCAGTAATTGCGCAAAAATTGATACAGTTCCTGCTTCCAAACTTTTCCTTCAATGTGAGCAGACTGAGTCACTTTCTTGAGCATTGGCATACAACGCTCAACACCACCATTTGCTCGAGGCCACAGAGGGGTCACTCTCTGATGTTTGAAACCAAGCTGAGCTGCAAACTGCCCAAACTCATGACTGTTGAAGGGCGGGCCATTGTCTGATTTCATGATGTCAGGAACACCATGGCGGGCAAAAATTGCCTCAAGTTTAGGAACAGTGGATCTGAAACTGGTGTATGTGATGATTTCAACTTCTGGAAATAGGGAATAAGCATCTGCAACCATGAGGAGATACTCTCCAGAAGGAAGAGGGCCAGTGAAGTCAATGCTGACTTCGGACCATGGACGGGCAGGCAAATCTGTCATTTTCAAAGGTTCCATTACATGTTCAGGGGTTGTGGAAAGACATGCAAGACAGGACTTTACTGTATTTTCAACATGACGATCAATGTAAGGGAACCACACTTTCTCTCTCAGCTATCGTTTAGTCTTTTATAATTCCTTGGTGACCTTCATGTGCAATGGCAATTGTACGCTGTTGAAGTGACCTTGGAATGACAGTGTTATTGCAGCGAAGGATGATGTCAACATCCTCACACAAAGAGAGTTCATCCTTGACAGTCTTGAAAATCTGAAATGATGAGACATTAACAGACGGATAACTGGGAAGGTGCCACTGACCATTCTTCAAAGCTTTCTTCACTGCTTGAAGTGTTGGGTCTTCTTTTGTCGCACTGGTGATTTCTTGAATTGTCATTGCTTTGGGTATTGTGTGATTAATAAGAAAATTCACATACTAATCAGCAACAGTATTTTCATGTTTTGTTTTGTTTTCAGCCATCTTCACAGGGTGTCGACTCAAAAAATCAGCCGGGTTGCCATCTCCTGGCTGATAGCATAATGTGAATTCAAAAGTTTGCAGACGGAGATTCCATCATTCAGTGCATGCAGATGTGCATGAAGTTGCATTGTTGAAGATCCCTTCAAGAGGTTTGTGGCCTGTGGTCACTGTGAAATGATGTCCAAACAGATACAAATAAAAATGTTCGCAAGCCCAGACAACAGCAAGGGCTTCATGTTACGTTTGGGAGTAATGAGACTCAACATCAGTTAAAGCACGGCTGGCGTAGGCCACACTGTGCTGGTTGCCTTTGTTGTCTCGCTGAACGAGGACTGCGCCTAGACCAAAAGGGCTAACATCCACGACAACTTCAGTTGCTGCGTCAGGATTGAAATAACTCATGACTTGAGAGCTCACAAGTTTTGATTTCAATTCACTGAATGCTTTTTCTTGTTTAGAAGACCAAATCCATTCTGTATTCTTGTGTGTCAGGTCTCGCAAAGGTTTGGTGATCTGGGCATAGTTGGGTATGAAACGAGAAATGTAGTTGGTAAGACCAAGGAAGCTTCTGATTTCTTTCACGTTGCCAGAGGCTGTAGCCTTGCAAACAGCTTCAACCTTTTTGGGGGTCAGGCGAAATGCCATCACGTCCAAAAATGAAACCGTAAAACAGTAGTGTCTTTGTTGAATTCACATTTGGCCTTGTTGAGCATCAGGTTCATTTCTTTCAAACGAGCAAAAACTGTCTTCAGCGTTGCATCATGTTCTTCTTGGGTTTTGCCATAAACCAAAATATCATCACTTGTGTTCGGAGCTCCAGGAATGTCAGAGATGATTTCAGCAATATGATTTTGGAATATTTCAGCGGCGCTAGTCACTCCAAACTTCAAACGTTTGTAATGTCGCTATCCAACATGTGTTGAAAATGTGATATTTCTTGACTGTTCATCAAGTTCAAGTTGATGATACCCAGAGTTCAAATCTAACTTGCTAAACACTGTCGCCTCATTTAACTGCATCAAAATGTCATCAGTTGTAGGCATAACGTGACATGTTCTTTTGATGGCTTTGTTTGGCATTTTTAACAGAAATGCGAATTTCATCAGGCTTTTTTGGTTTGGGTACCACAACAATGGGAGAAACCCAAGGGGTAGGTCCATCAACTTTCTCAATTATGTCTAGGTCTTCTAATCATTTAAGTTCTTCAACTTTTTTTCGCATATGGTAAGGGATGCGGTTGTGCAATGGAAGGCTCTGATTTGTCTTCATGTAATGTTACTTTCACATCTTTCAGTTTACCAAGGCCTTGAAAAAGTGTAGGAGATTCTTCACAAAGAATATCTGCAACAGTGCGTGTGTTGGCAGTGAAAGCAAAACTGACAATATGTAGCTTTTCTGCTGTGCCTGCACCAAGGAGATTTCCTCCTCTAGCGCCTGGTTTGGGTTTTACAACATGGAATGTTGCAGTAGTGAAAGTGTCTTTGTATGTGACATTTGATGTGAATTGTCCTTGCACATATAAAGGTTCTTTCATACCATAAGCATAGATAGTTGTTGATGAGGGAGATAGTTCAATGTTCATGTTCAAGTTCTTGAAAGATTGTTCATCAATTACATTTACTGAAGCTCCAGTATCGATGAAAAAAGGAACAATCTTACCTGAGAGTTCGAGGCTGATGCATGGTGTTTTGTCACTGCCACCTACTCCAAAGATGTATTCCTCATCAGAAGAAGATAGTTCATCAGAACACTGAATGTTCATCCCACTTACTGGAGGCTGATGACCACGTGGATGAAACTTGGGCTTGCCTGATCTGCACACTTTGGCAAAATGTCCCATCTTATAACAAGAGTTACAAGCCTTCTCTTTTGCTGGGCACTTGTCATGAGGATGCTGCTGTCCTCCACACCAGTTGCACATTTTGCTGTTTTGTGAAGAGTTGACAGTCATATTGTTGTTGTGTTGTACGGAACCTTGATAATGTTGATGCGGCTGTCCACGCTGTTGCTGATGCTGACGTGATGGTTGACCATTCATTCTCGACGATGGTGTACGGCGATTTTGTGAGGTCACAAAGTGGGCTGAAACATTACGTTCACTTTCCATTTCTTTAGCTTGTTTGTCAGATAGTTCAAACAAACGAGCAGAATCCAAAAGTTGCGTCTGAGTGAGTTTTTCGTCATGAAGTGCATGTTCACGTAGTCTTGATGACGTACAGCCTTGAAGAATTTGTGCCTTGATTTCTTGATCTTCATCTCCAAACTCGCATTTGGCAGCAAGCAGTCGTAGTCTTGTATAAAAAGCATCAATTGTTTCACCAGCATTTTGATGGCACTGACGAAACTTAAAAGTTTCGAAATCAGTGTTCTTTTTGGGCGTAAAGTGAGTATTGAATGAGTTGACAAGAGTCTGGTACTCGTTGTGAACACCTTCCCCTTCCCCTCTCTCTGCTGCCGTGAACGACTCAAAAATCTTAAAAACTTCATCGCCGGCATAATGAAGGAGAAGAGCTTTCTTTCTAGCTTTTTCTGTCACTGACATCGCTGTCGGAAGATTTTCAAAACGTGAGAGCCATCTCTTCCAACGAGTCCCAAGAGTTGCTTCGTCGGAATGAACTGGAAAATGGTCGAAGTTCGGAAGAGTGTTTGCCATCACTTGTCACTTGAGAAAAGTATTTTGTGGAAAATGTCGGTAGACTCTTCGTTGCCAGTTGTGTTTGCGTGTGATGATTATCACTCATTCACAGCCACCAAACATCACCAAATACAGCTTGTGCATTCAAAGAAACAAACTTAGTATTTCAATCCAAAAAGATGACAACTTGACAAGGCTGCTACTGCTGCATGCTCAATGATAACTAATCACGAACATCTGGGCTCCCGTCCTTCCACTTCTGTAACATAGCAACCGCATCACAATAGTTTGGCAAATGAAAAGAATGATGGGAATTGAAATAATCAATATTGAAAACATTACAATACTGGTCTGCAAAACCCCACTGAATGTCATAAGGTGAGTTCGTTTGATTGTTGAGTTAACAGTTATTAATTGTGTTGTAAATTTCAGTGCTGCAGCATGTTCTTTATCCAATATAATGATGACCGCATGCAGGCCTTTTCCCCCCACAATAAGTGACTGTGGTTTGGCCAATGGAGAACTTTCCCTTACCACTCCACCTGGTCTCACACAATCCTGGATGTTCATATCTATTTTTGTCAAGTTCTGGTAAGAGGAGATGAAGCTTTCCTAGTTGTTTTAACATTCCATGTGCCAATGTTGATGAGCCCTTTCCTTTTCTTTTTGTTAATTTTTATTGAAGGGTCTCTACAAGTTTGCTTCCAACAGCTGCTGTCAGATACATATGTATCATCATCATAGGTGCTTTTCACACCCTTGGATCCTCTTTCCCCAGTTGCCAATAAGTTCTGTTCTTCCCTGAGGGTCTTAGAAGATGTAGAAATATGTTGTTTTCCTTCTTCCTGTGCCAGTTTGTGCAGTTTTTGGCACCCCCCCCCCCCCCCCCCGGAAAAAAAATGACAGGTAGGTTGCCATTGCTTTCCTGAAGTGCAGTGCTCATACTGTGCAGGTGTCCTGGACATTGTTTCCTTGGAAATCCTCTGTCCACGACTGTGAAGCAGAAGCCAATTGTTGTGCAATACTCTGCCTTTGCCTCCTGATTCATCCATCCCCTGCTTCCATTCCTTCAGTGGTTTGGAGTTACGGCACCCATTCTCGTCTGACTGTATTCATTGTAGGGTTGTGAGACCACTTTATAGAAGTATATGTACTACCCTTTACCCCAGCCTCCCCTAGAATACTGTCACTGTTTGGTCCGCGACTGCTTGTCAGCTATTCACAGCTAACCCTTATATCTGAGGGACATTCCCGTATCCGTCACCTGGGGATGTAATGGGTTGCGGACAGTCTTTCCATGATTTATCCAACATTCACCTGTATGTGCTCTATGAAGCTTTACATACCTTCTCTTAAGATTGATAAATGGGTACATGTATTAATTGCATTCTTGGCTCTAAGGAAATGTGATGTGCAGAAACAGTTTCAGGTAATTTAGACCAGTATTTGTTTTAGTGTCCTTAGTTATGTTTTGTGTATTAAAGTTTGTTTTTTCAACCTCTCTGGTGATAATTTTAACTGATAGGTCCGTACCTGGGACATATCCTTAGATTATGTGTACTTAATTTTTCCTTTTCCATTTTTTTCCCCCGTGAGATATTGTGTATATTTTGAGATGGTGAGCATGGCTTTTTAACTGCTGTCGTTTATCTTAACCTAGTTGTCGTTATTGTGTTAGCCCTGATATAACTATAGTAGTCGGCTGGGCTATAAGTATAACTGTATAAGTAATATGAACTGAACTGAACTGAGATGGTTGTAGACCTGATATGGCTCTGCATGATCAGCTGGGCTTATTACAGTAATAACACCGCGCGCACACACGCACACACACACACACACACACACACGTGTGTACAAGCACACGCACACACACTATAATTTCTTTTTTCGTACAGTTCTTCTTTGCTTTTCTTTCTCCTCTAAGGATTTCTGCACAAGCTTCATTTATTGAGTTTTTCAAATTTGTCCATTTTTTCCTCAATGTCCTCAACAGTAGAACTCCTGTCAAGTAAAATTTGACAACACAACATCGAAAATATCAGACTTTCAAACAGACTGATATCAAACCCCATCAGCATTAGTGGTCATCATGGTCTCATTCAATGATGAAAATCCAGCGATATGCAGATGAATCAGCACTCATCCTGTAAGACGCATAGGACTTAAACATAGCCTTGATGTTGTTCAATGATTTTGCACACAATTTTGGACTAAAAATAAATACACAAAAACTGAAGACGATGTGGCCAGGAAGAAGCCACAAGATGTGACAGACCTCACAAACTTAAGTGGGTTAAACTAGACATCAAGTATAGAAGTGATATCAGCACTCCACTGATCGATGATAACTGGATGAAGAAAATAGAGACCATGAAAAGAGTATAAACAGTAGATAAGAAGGAATTTAAGCATTTACAGAAAGGTTATCATCATCATCATCATCAAGTGATCTGCTGCATGGCGTTGGTGATCATGGCCTTCCATATGTATCTATCCTTTGTTGCCTCAAGCACATCTTCCACCCTGTCTGTCCTCAGCCACCCTGCAAGTCCGTCCAATATTTTCTCCCTGGGTCTACCTGGTGCTCTCTTTCCCTCCAGCTTTCCTGTTGTGGCCAGGTGCTCTAATTCCCCTTTCCTCATAAAATGGCCTATCAATGTTGCCTGTCTTTTCCTAATCTTCCTTATGAATGATCTTGTTGTGTCTGCCTCCATCAAGACTGTCGCGTTTGTTTCTTTTGTTGTCCATGGAACTCTTAACATTATTCTTAGAAACCACATCTCGGCTGCCTCAATCTTGTTCTGGTTTTGTTTGTTGACTGTCCATGCCTCACAACCGTATAACATTATTGGTTCTATATAACATTCAAGAACTCTCTTCCTGATGTTAATTGATAGGCATTTGTTGGTAAGAATGCTTTTCATCTTGTTGAATGCTGTTTTGGCTCTGCCAATTCTGCTGGCTATTTCTGACGTGCATCTGCCATCTGGTGAAATGATTGTTCCCAGATATTGAAACTTATCAACCTGTCTCAGGGTTGTGCCATTTGCTATTATTTTGCCTGAGGGGATTTCATGTTTTTTAGTGATTACCATGATTTCAGTCTTCTTGCTATTTAACTCCAACCCTTTATTTTTGCTTTCTATTTCTAGTTTATTCACAAGGTTTTGTAGGTCCCTTTCATTTTCTGCAGTTAGCACAGTGTCATCTGCGTAATGAATGTTGTTTATAATTTTTCCTCCAACCTTTAACTCTTTCATTCCTGCTGCGGTTCTTCTCCTTTCCTTCCTGCAGCCCGGAAAACTGGGCTGAGGAAAACTGCTCCGTTCCTCCTGCAGCCCGGAAAACTGGGAGCCGCTTTGAACTTCGCGCGGATCGCGTCACAGCACGATGTCATTAGTCGTTGACCGATCACCAGGGCAGCACCGTTATTGCCCCGGAAAGATAAACACAGGTCCGTTAGCTGTGGGAAGGTGTCTGGAACAAACATTCCACACTTTTTTCTGACTAAGCAGAAGAGATTTCCGCATGCCAGTATTTTCTACATGCGTGCATGATGGCGGACGGTGGTAATAATTCAGATTCAGACCAGTTTTCCGATGATGAGTTTTATGCTGCTTTGTCAGATAATGACTTCGATCTTATTCAGCTCACTGAAGAAGAAAGAGCCGAATTAGCAGGTGTAGTAAATGAAATGAGAGACAGTGATGAGAGTGGGAACGAAATTGATGATGAAAATCTTCCTCTGTTTTATAATCGGCCGCGGTTTGACTGGACAGGTGGGGACTTTGTAGCACCTGACCCCAACACATGAACAGTGTGCGAACGGCGCTCCAGGCCCGTGCGTGTTTTGGACACTTCCATGACGGCACTAGAGTATTTCCAACTTTATTACTCTGATGAAGTGCTGGAATCACTTGTGAAGTTTGCCAACGACAATGCTGCCCACAAGCGTGAACGAGAACCAGAAAAAAATAAATGTGAGTGGAAACCAGTGACACTTGAGGAGATAAAGCCTACTACGGACTATTGATGATGAAAGACATTATCAGACTTGACAGAGACGTTCAGTATTGTTACACGGGCGCAAAACACTTTCTGTTGAGGACACAGTTTGGTGGTGTCATGAGTCGGGATCGATTTTTCCAAATTCGACGCTACCTGTACTTTGTGGACCCTACGCAGCAGCAGAATCCAGGTGACAAACTACACAAAATCAGGTATATCCTGGACAAAGTCAGGCAAAGTTTTAAGGATGAGTTTGTGCCATACCAGAATGTGACAGTAGACGAAGCTATGGTGCCGTTTAAAGGTCGTTTGGGATTCAGTTTAGGAAAGATAAAACCATAAAATTTGGGATCAAATTGTGGGTGGCCGCTGACGCCAAGACAGCATACTGCTACAATATGGAAGTGTACACCAGCAAGCATGGTCAGCAGGTGAACAGACTGATGGGACTGAGTGCACGAGTTATCGGGCTGACCAAACCTATCCACAATTTTGGTCACATCATTTTTACCGATAACTTTTACACCTCACTTGTGTTGGCCAAGTACCTGAGTAGAAAGGGAAATTACCTGTGTGGAACTATGCGACCAAATCGTATCGGATACCCGACTGACCTCGTCAAGAGCAAGGCCGAGGCTCATTGCCTTCCACGGGGCGAATCAGAGTGGCGTCAGTGTGGCGACATGGTTGCTACTTCTTGGAAAGATAACTGCATGGTTTACTACCTGTCCAAGGCACATCCACCCCATGACAGCACAGGTGTCCCTGCAACTGCCAAGCGTCAACAGAAAGACGGCACTATCACAGAGTTTCCATGTCCTCCAGCAGTGGCTGCCTATGCCGTGAACATGAATGGGGTGGACAAACTCGACCAGAATACTCGTCAGAATAAATCCAAGAAATCAATGAAATGGTATCGCCAGGTTGAAACAAAACTGATGGAGACCAGTATTTACAATGCATATGTTCTGGAAGGAGAGGTGACAGACCACAAGGTGCAGGGACAGACAAAGAGGGACTTGCTCTCCTTCAAAGTGGATCTTGCAACCAACTGATCGGCAACAGCTATTCTGAAAAGTCACAAGCAGGACGACCCAGAAAGGAGGCAAGTGCTGCTGACCCACGACTTGATCGGACTGACCACTGGCCTGTCAAGGGAGTAGGGGACAATCACACCTGTGTTGTGTGCACCGCTCGATATCTCAAATTCAATCACGCGCATCCTGGCGTCCACTACAGTAACAATCCATTTAAAAAAAAGCAAGACTACCATGATGTGTGAAAAATGTGGAGTATACCTGTGCTGCAACCAGCTTAGCTATTTTAGGGTGTATCATACCCTTGTCACCTACGTGTGACATGGTGACAAGTGACACAGACATGGCTTGTGTACATGGACAGTTGTAAATTTGGCTTCACAATGTTTTTTATTGACTGACTCCAAAATGTGTGCTTACTCTGTAATGAAATGTGTCAAAAACAAATGAACAGTAGATGTAAATTTTCTTCAGTGCTTATATTGTGTGGCTGGCTGCACTGTAAATAATATATGTGACAATTGTGACATGTGACAATGGAGTTTCCTCAAAGTTGCACAGATTACACTCACTGTGAGTAAGTGCATGTTTTCTGCATGTCACCTGCACGTCTTAGCTATACATGCAAAGATAACATCCCTTATACTTGATTACAGGTAATTTTACCTTTTGAACACCTGTGTGTCACCACACATGTCACATACAGTGCTGAAACTGTCACAGAACACTTCCCAAATCATTTCTGTACACAGCGGTATATAACATCGCAAGTAAATGATAACTAATGTCGGTAGGTGATCATTTTAAATAATGTAGTCTATTTTGTGTTTTCTTCTCTTCTAGAAATTCAGGAATCAAGGGAATATCAGTATTACAGTATTCCAGAAACAAGGGGAAGTAATGGGCAGTAGAAATGCAGGGATGAAAGAGTTAATCCAGGGTATTCTTCTAGTTTTCTCATGATGTTTTTGCTGTAAAGTGAAAACAGATCAGGTGACAGAACACAACCTTGCCTGACCCATCTTTCAATATTTTGGAAAGAGCTTGTAATTTTGTTTTCTATTCTCATTGCAACTGTTTGTTCCCAGTACATATTTCTGATCACATGTATATCTTTTTCATCAACATTGAGTCTTTCTAGTTGGTTGATCAGTTCATCATGTCTTACCTGACCGAAAGCCATGAAAGAGGAGTAGGCATCATAATTGACAAGGACAAATCAAAAGCTTCTGGGCTGTGTCCGACAGACTTTTGCTGGTTAGATTGGAGGGCAAACCATTTGATATCATCAACGTCCAGGTATATGCACCAACATCCGCAAGTAGTCAGGATGAAATTGACAACTTCTAGGAAGTATTAGAGATGGCCATGACTCGATGTAAATCACAAGAAGTTACAATAATAATGGGAGATTTTAATGCTAAAGTGGGACAGGATAGGATGGAGGATATAGTTGGACCTCATGGCCTTGGTACACAAAATGAAAGGGGAGGGAAACTTGTGGAATGGGCACAGATGAATGAGTTCGTAGTTGGAAACACCTGGTTTGAGCAGCCAAATAGAAGAAAATGGACATGGACGAGTCCAGGAGATAACATCAAAAATCAAATTGACTACATCCTAATCAATAAAAGATTTAGAAATTCTTTGCTGACAGCAAAAACACCACCAGGCGCAGACTGCAGCAGTGACCACAATCCTGTAATGGGAAGAGTTAGGCTGAAATTAAGGAAAAGGAAACAGACCAAAAGCAACATCAAACTAAATCTTGGGCTCTTAAAGACAGATGAAGCGGTACGTAAAAAATTTAACGTACATGTTAAAAACAAATTCAGTGTTCTGGAAGACGTTGGTGACAGTGAGGAACAATGGAAAGAAGAAAGGTAATAATTGCACAAACATATCTTATTTCTCAATTCGTGTGTACTTGATTTTCTTTTCCAGTTTTTTTTCCCCAGTGAGGTATTTTGTACATATTGAAATGATTATAGCCCTGATAAGACACTGCGCAGTCTGCGTGGTTTTAAACAAAACTAGGGTCCTTACTGTAGACTGATACATGTCCCAAACCTTACATGAGTAAAATGGAAGTGACTGTTAATGATATTGTGGTGTGACAGGTTTGTGGATGTGGCCAAGATGAAGATAGTGGAGATATACCCAGGGGACGGCAGTGTCTTGGTGTCACAAGGCATCACTGCTCATTTCTTTTCACACATCATGTGGAAGAATGGCAAGGTAAGTATCTAACCTGTGGATGGTAACCATGATTAAACTGCTCAACTTGCTTCTCATTCATTTGATCATTTGATGTGGCAAGTAGATGACAAATGAGTACAAATGATCTTTGTCTCCTTAAATTTTATGAGTGACAAGAGTATTCTGTTTCATACATTTTGAAAATTAAAACAAATAAAAACAGGAAACTGTGGTGGACTTCAACCAGTGTCGTTGCAAAAGTATTGTGAAAAAAAAGGTCTTTACAGGTGAAAAAAATGGTCTATATCAAATAATGATCAAAAGTAATTTTGAATAGGTAGACTTCTTGAAAATATTTCATTGTTGCTGGAATATTTCCCATTATTAAGGAGCTCAGCCCCATTACATTGTAAAACTGTTATGGTCATGTGAAGAAGGAGTAATGAATACACAAATCTGGCATACATGAATGTCAGATTCTGTTTCCATAGAACAGGATAGCTTCCTAAGCAATTGCTTCAAAGTTAACCCTTTGACCCCCGCACCATGTCCACCACCTTCAAAAACTTAACCCTTTGATTCCCTCACCCTATCCACCAGCTTCCTGCAGGAAGCTGGTGGATAGGGTGAGGGAGTCAAAGGGTTAAGTTTTTGTTTTTGCTAGCATGGTTGGCAATGCAGGGTGCTGGTGGCCAATGTGCGGGAGTGAAAGGGTTAAAGATGGCAGGATACTTTAACATGTCATGTGTAATACAGAGTGCTGATGTGAGGTCTGGTTTTCCAGCTCGAAGAGAAGACTTACTCTGTGAATTTGCTGCCGCCCAACCAGCCAGTGGCCAGACTCATCAAGAGAGGACAGAGGTTGGTAATCATAATTTCATGTATGTTGTGTATATATCTATATCTATCTATATCTATATATATACATGCACACACACACACACACACATATATATACATATATATATATATATATATATATATATATATACATATATATATATGTATCTATATATATATAGATGTATATAGATACAGATATAAATGTATATGTATATAATTATATATATGTATATGTGTGTGTGTGTATATATACATATATATATGTGTAAATATGTAAATATATATATATATATATTTATATGTATATGGTCGACTGTCACATAATTGAATACAACTGTGTTTTCACACACACACACGCACATGCATGCACACGCACACACATACGAGGATGAAGACCTGGGATGCATTCAATCTGTTATGTTTGCAACTACACTTTTCCAAATCCGCCCTATCCTGAAAGAAATGCTTCCATTTGCTGCAGGGAACAGTAAGAAAGAGACTGTTATGTAGGTTACACATGAGTCACGTGTCCTACACTCATTCATACCTTTTAAAAATGAAGAAGCACTGTGGTGTATACAATGTGACGAACCATTGAGCATCAGACACCTCCTTGATTGCTGGGACTTGTACGATGTGAGACAAGAGCACTACACAGCAGACTACTTGAAGAACCTTTTCTGAGACGTCCCTCCTGATTCAGTTTACCTGATGTGATTTTGCAGCTGTTTTTCTTTAATTGCGTTTATGACTTGCAAGGTTAACAGTGAGCATAGATTTTAACTGTTGTCTTTTATTTCAACTGAGTTGTCGTTTCTGATGTGGTGTTATCCCTGATAAGGCTCTAGTAGTCTGCTGGGCTGTAAGCAGTATGAACTTGAACTTGAGTTCTCATCCTTGCTCTGTTTCATCTCCATCTACACACACACTAACACAAACCCACACTCACTCACACTCACACCGATAAAGAGCTAGGGCTTGGGTACACTCAGGTTGTAAGGCATTTGACCCTTTACCCAAGTAATCCTCCCTCCACTTCACTCACACACACACTTGACACATGCCAATACTGTGCATAGAACACACTGCTAAAGCCATACAGAGATCCAATTAAACAACTGCAGGAAATGTCATGGAGAGGGAAAAATTTGCTTGTTTCTCTCTGGCAATTATTTCTTGTTGAAACTCTGTGGGATTTCAGGCAGTCAAGACACACACCCATGCCTTTTCTGTAAAGTATCAAAATCACAGATTTAAACCCCACACAGCATGGACGGCCACATCACAAAATGCATTGTTACAAACATCAGTTCAGACAACCATCGATACCGACATGCAAAGAAGAAAATCGCAAAACTGTACTACAGTGCCATTCGTCGCCCCATTTTACACATAGAACTCGATCAGGTTGCACCACCATATCTACACATACCCCAAGGGATCAGAAAGAAACACCATGACTTGGTGGAGGACGAATGTCACTTTTTAGATGAACTAATTGTGGGATCAGTAGCTGAAAGTGGTGAACGTACAACAGAAACATGCTTACGAGGAGTCTTTAATCAGAAGCGTATTTTACCCCACACCAGGGTTACCTGGGATATAGAGATGGTTCTTGACTTTCTCAGCAAATGGTCTCCTGCTAAGTGCTTGTCCTTTCCCTAATTATCACTGAAGGTAGTGATGCTATGTTTGTTGATATCTGGTCAGCGGGATCAGACTCTAGCTGATGGATATCCATAACATGTCTTGGAATAAAAGAGAAGTTAGATGTTGGATTGGAGACTTGCTCAAAACTTCAACACCTACATGACATCAGTTGGAACTGTCGTTCACAGCCTATCCTTCTGACAGGCACATTTGCCCAGTTACCTGCCTACAAGCATACCTCAGGTGCTCAGAAGCATTATGAGGATCTGAAACTAAACTCTTTATCACCTGGCGAGACCCTCATAAAGGCATCTCCTGAGACACATTAAGACGGACGAAGATTTGCTTGTCCAAAGCTGGCATAGACATGATTATTTTCACACCACATTCTACCTGCTCTAAGGCCACATCAAAAGTGGTAGGAAATGTTCCATTAAAAACTATCCTGAAAACGGCTGCTGGAAACATAAAAAGTATTTTCCCTGCATATTACCACAAGCCTATGCACACACAGGGTCAGTTTGGCAAAGCTGTCCTTCAAGGAAATAAAGGCAAACAGATGCAGGTCTTCCTCCAGTCTCGCTTGATCCAGAATCCTGACGGAATTCTGGGAGACAAAACTCTACAATCGAACGAACTCACCTTGCAATGTTTGAGTTGGTTTTTGCAGACCAGTATGAAGTCGGGATAGGATCAGGCGCCTCTCCCTTAATCTCTATGAATACTTTCTGTTTTCAAACAAAATAGAATCTCTCAACTTTCTTGAGTCTCTATTCCCTTCCTTGCCTGATCCTGTCTGCGCCATTTGCACGTTCAGTCTGATGAAGTCTCACATTCTCTCGCCTGATCCCATCCTGACTTCATATTGGTCTGCAAAACCCCACTCACAGGTACAAGGCGAGTTCGTTTGATTGTGGAGTTTGAGAGCAGAAAGAGTAGGTGTTAGGTGAAGGGAGAGTAGGTGTTAGGTGAAGGGAGAGTGGCAATCTATTCCTGGCAGCAAATATCAAAAGAATGCTTGTCAGCAGTTGATAGTTCAAGTCTAGGAATCTGAAGGGAAAGAGTATCTGAAGCTGAGCACAAGGTGTGAGTTGGTATACAAATATTGATGCTATCACAAAGGTGGTAAGATGGAGCAGACTGATGAATAGTCATTGTATCAGATTATAATATTCTGTTCTATTTGAAAGGGCAACCAGTGCAGAGAGTGAAGGAGTCCCTTAGAGAACTGGTATGATCAAACTTTTTCATTCCTAGGACAAGACAAGTAGCTGTGTTGTGTATATGTTGCAGACAGAGGAATGGAGAGAAAAAGTTGGTAGGCCAGAAAGGAGAGTGTTCCAGTAATGAATACAAGACAAAATGAGAGATGTTACATGCTTAGATGCATCCTCAGTTGAAAGGTATTTTCGAATGTAACCGACCCACCAAATCTGATAGTAGCATGACTGACAGGTCTGGGTCAGAAACTTCTGCATAGAAGGTGTTGTCGTAGGTCACGCCCAGGTTCTTGACAGAATCAGAGAGAGGAGAAATGTTGTCACCTAGCTGGATGGTATTCAGTGTAAGAGAGAAGTTTGTTTTGGGTGCCTATAAGCATGGCTTCGATTTTTTCAACATGTAATTTATTTTTTGTCATCCAGTTCTGGATATCAGCGTAGCAGCTGGAGGATTCTGAGATGCTGACTGGCTTACTCTACAGCATCATTCCATGGAATACAAGCTGCCTGCATTGCCCTCTGGGTCTCTGTCCTCCACATTTGTCTTTCCCCAACCAGGTTGAAAATCTCTGGACTGGTATGACCTGTTCACTCCTTGATGTTTCCTTAATTTGTTCGTGGTTTTCCTCTTCCTGTTTCTCTCAATTTTTCCTTGGATGACATCTTTCATGAGAGTGCATTTGTTTGTTTATGCACACATTTCCAATGAAGGTCAGTTTCAAGGATGACCTGTACAAGTTTTCTCTGGGTTTTCAGCTTGTTGTGTGTGCTCTTGTCATTTTTCTTGTTTTTCCAGTTCATTCTTTAGAGTCGTCTTTAGTTAAATTTATTTTCTTTGTGTTTTTCTTATTTAGGGTCCATCCTTCAGCTTCATATGTCATGATGGTCTTGACCAGTTATATCATTCTCATTTTTAGACTTGTGCCTTATTGTTTTGAAAAATCCTACAATGGGGCTCAGGGGATTTGAACACACAACCTTCCAGACAGAAGTCCGTTGCACTAACCGCTGCACCATGGTGACAACTGCCGTGCTCTTTGTGCTTTTTGCATCTCTGCCTGTCATTTTCTGCCATGCTGGTCCATTCACATGCATGTGATCTGTAAAGCCTTATGTACTTTATTGGGATCAATAATTGGGTACATGGGTTAACTACAGAAGCAATTTTAGGTAATTTATTCCAGTTGTGTATGTTAGTCATGTTTACATTTTAAATCTCAAGGTGATAAATTGGAGGAATGGTCCACGCCAGGAGCATATCCTTATATTATGTGCGTGAATGCATTGATTTCTGTACATAATTTTCTTTTTCAGTCATCATCTCTGTGAAAAGAATCCTTCATCATGTCTCTGTCGTGTGTTGTCAAGTATGTGATCAAGTTTTTCAAGTTGGAAATTCATTTTGTTGAGGCTGTAAGTGTTATATCTGGCATGTGGGATTGCTTTGAGGTGTTTGTGTATTCTGCGATGGTTATAACTCTGATATGGCTCTGCACAGTTATCTGGGCTTTAAAGAACAACATTAATAATGATAGTAAAATTTTCAAATCTGTCCACAACACTGCGAAGGAATTTTTCCTCTTCACAGGTTACGCAACAGTTTGTTGGAGAACACACTGTCCACAACAGTATAAAAGGATTACTTCACTTTACTTGTTAAAACAGCAAACTATGATGAAAACATTCATTCTTTTTAGTGAATCAGTTCTAAGCAATGCTAACATTCAGTATACATTATCATTCATATTCATCTACACTGAGACAACTCACATTACATATACATGTAACAATCACAATGTATGACACACAAGCGAACGAAAGTAAAGTAACTAGAAAGACAAAGACTTTACAAAGCCAGCTGGCATTACTGATCTGACCTTGATCTCAGAGACCTGGTCCACTCCATACACACTGCATTGTCTGAAGTGTGTGTTCTGCCTGTCACTCCCAACTACTTTAAATAAATTTGCACACCTGTGAATTAAATTCTCTCATGCCCTTGAAAAGTTATCCATAGGGCACACACACTTAACCAGCATATTGTCGATATACAGCAGGAGACACTCCACAACCATCTTGGCGTTGAAGTAATGAACTGTCCAACATAGAAAAAATATGAAAAATAGAAAAAATATGAAACATTGGTCCGTCTGCCACAATGTCAGAATCATCACAAAACAAAAACAAAAAAAGAAAAAAACAACAAAAATAAAACAAAGCAAAAGAAAAACCACACACACACACCAAACTGCAGAACAATGTCCCCTGTCAGAAATTACACAAAACACTTCCACATCGGCCTTTGTCACACTTTTCAAAGCAGTCGTCCATGCCAGACATAACACTTTCAGCCTCAACACGCATTTCCAACTTGAAAAACTTGATCACTTACTTGAAGCAACAACACACAACAGGGACATGATGAAGCATTCCTTTCACAGTGATGATGACTGAAGTAGTAACACAGAAACACAGATGAATCTCAGCTTGCTTTCTTCATACACTGGGTTTGATCAGTATTGAACTTCAGATCCAGATTGCAGAACCATACCATTCTGTTCTGTTGAGTTTAAAGTCCTACCACTTCAGAGTGTATGAGGACTAGTGGTAAGAATGTTGCTAAAAAGCTGTAAAACACTGTGGCGCCCTTGCTTGATGGGCTGAGCTCCCAGGGTGGGCAGGGCAGGAGAGACCACAGATATCTCACTACCCATTGCAGAACTGATGTCAAAACAGACTATATATCAAAGAAACACAACGCAATGGCACTCTTGATTGGATGAGGAGCTTTTCCAGATCCAGTCAGTAATTTCTTTTTAAGTGATGGAAACCCTCTGAATCTCCAGCAGATGAGACAGACTGTAATTTTACCAAGCTGGTTTCCCATTGGTGAGTTCTGAATCACCAAAACTAGAAATGATACCAGAAGAAGCGCTTCAATCCTATTTGTCAGCTGGGCTCAGTACAAAATTTTTAGCTTATTGCTTCATGCCAATAGTGAGATGGGTTTTTGAACTTTAATTTCTATTAGAAACCATGGCTGAGAATATTTTTTTCATATATAAATTGTCACCAAACTATATGCAACTGCATTTGGCCAGACTTAAGAGTGACAATGGCAGACAATTTAATAAATGCTTTCAAACTGAAACAGGTGAATAATCAGGTGTCGGTCGCAACAACATTATTCAGGTGCATTTGGTCTCTGTTTTAGTCATAGACGTATGTGAAGATCAGTTTATGTTCATTGTTACATTGTCCAACTTTCAGAAATTGGGGAGGGGGTGGTGGTGGTTACTTTGTATTTAAATAGTCTCTGTTATAAAATGGATATCATTGCATGATTTCCTATCTTTGCTGGTTTCCATCTAAGGATGTTCATTTCAGTGATGAAAATTCTATTTTGCCAACGTATTTATACCTTGCTTCACCTGAAAGTTGAAATTACCTGATGTCAAGTCCATAACAGATCATGCAAAGTAGCCACAGTTTTATCAGTATGTAAGTATGGGACCATAAAACAATTTTAATGTTTTTAATTGCTTTTTTCCAGGCTCTTGACTGGATGCATACACAACAGCAGTCTATCAAAGGGAGATGATCTGCCATGTTGGAAGGTAAGCTGGAACAACACTAGTAGATACTTTATATATTAGAGGTATTATTTTGGGGATGTTTTGTTGTTGGTGGTTTTCTTCTGTTTTTTGTTGTTGTTCTTGTTGCTGTTATTGTTTTGAGGGGGGGCTGTTTACAACTAAGATTGTTCATTCTCTCTGTGATGGTTGAAATGGACAGATGAATCTGAAAATATCAGCTAAGTTTAGAAGTTTTCTAGTTTGGGGAATATGGAACAGAAAATTTAGGAGTGTAGGGGTGCAGGTTTTCTGGCTTGGAAAATATTCATTCTTTACTTTTTGGGGACAGTAAAATTTCATTTGTGTAGTTTCCAGCTTTGCAACATGTGACTAGCAGTCCTGTTTTTCACTGGATTTTATGAGGAAGGGGGATGGGGTGGGTGGAGAGAGAGAAAGAGAGATAGAGAGACAAACAAAGATGGACGTGTAACAAAGAGAATACCGAAACATTGACTATGAAAATCAAAAATAGTGTTGTGCATTTGTAAAACTTTTGTTTGCTGGTGGCGCTCTTCAGTTGTGAAGTTTTGAAGGGTGACAATTTGTGCTGCTAAGCTGAGGAATAAAAATGAAGTTCCTGACACGATACGATGCAAAGGTGCATGCCAACATTAGGGAGGATTCAGTTACAAATGGATGGAGGTGGATTTGGCTGGAAGAGAGGAACGAAAATGGTGAGGTGATTGAAAATTGTCCGAGAAATTTGATGTTTCTGGTGCTTGTTTAACCTGTTCAGTGCTTACACCTCCAGTGCCACCGACCGAATATTTGGTCAGCGACTTTTCCTATTTTTAGCTAGAAAACCCCAACGCTTTCAGTGACGTATGAGATATCAATGGAAACTTCAGTATTCCCTCTATATGTAGATGCTGATTATGTATGTGTGACGTTTTACGGTCTTTTCTGCCCGTGTGGTTGAAAATGTGACCCCCTACTATTCAGTGAGTGTAAACAATGGCGGACGGACTTGCTTCAACACTGAGCGTCGATTGGACCTGAAAAACAACTTATGCAGCAAAAGAAGTTGCAGAAATCATTACTTGTGGAGCTGATTCTGATTTGCAGAGTGAAAATGACGATGTTTTGGCGCATGCAGGCGATATTTCAGAATTGTTGTCCAAAGTCGGACTTAACCCAGATAAGAGTCAAAGTGACATTACTACCACTGGCGATCGTAAAATCAAAAGTACTGCTGCTCCTGGTGTGTTGTAGAGTATAGTGAACAAAACAATTTGTAGTGTTGTGGGATTTTCTGGGCTGGATGAAGAGATATGAATTTTTTAAATTTTAAATCAAGACGTTTAAAACTCTGTTGCACAGGCGATTCACCTTTTAATTTACTCTTTGGCAGCGAAAGGGTTAAATGTACTGTATGGCCATCCACTGCACTACAGTTCAGGGAGAAGGGGGAGAATCACTAGCATGCAATTGACCCACATACAAAGAATTGTGACTTGCTGAAGAAAAATTCAACACTTTCAGGTGCAAGAAGAGCAACATGCACAAGTTCAAAGAGTGTCAGAGATGCAATGTCTGTTAGCCCTTTGGCACCACATCTTTCCCCGATACTCTGCATATCAGAAGGTGAATCTTGTGTGGACGACTGGGCAGTATCGGGACATTCTTGGTTGTTGTCATGGTGAAAAGTTCTGCTATCTACGTCCTGAACAGTATTGGCCACCATTCCTGTTTTTGGCCAATTTTGGACACCCAGCACTTCTGTGCATTGCTCCTGTTTACATTTTGAAAGACTTGCAGGATGACACTGAAATGAGAAAGCTCAGAACTCGGTGAAGTTATGAAGGTAAAAAAGCATTCACTGCATAGATTGCAGTGTTAGAGAAAGATAAGTCATTCAAGCCATCAGCAATGGAAGAAGGCAAGGAATGAGACAGTGCATTAGAACCAAAGAAGATGAGTGCTTCAGTTTTATCCTCATTCAGTTTCAAAGTGTTCTGTGTCATCCATGCTTTGATGTCAGTGGTACAGTCTTGAAATGTCTATTTGAGTGGGTTGACATCTGATGATTTGCATGCCTGTTGAAGTTGATTGTTGCCAGCAAAGACGAAGTGGTCTGCAGCATGTCACGTGGTGATGGTGGTGTAGTGTTTTCAGTCTCTGTTGTCGTTTATTGGCTTGTCGAAGTCTACATTTCAAGCAAATTGTTTTGTTTGGTACGAGAGTTGTCTGTTCTTTTGTTGTTATTTGTTATGGAAGATCAATGTCATGTTTTCCACAACGGTTGATGTTAAGTCTTGAGAACTGTTCATATAGAGCTTGTTTTACATCTGTCTTTGTGAGCAATCATTACATATAAAACCTTTTCAGGCTTCAGAACATCACATTGGCAATGATGTTGGCAAAGAAAGCAGCTGAAAACATGTTCTTCGAATTGAAGAAAAAGGAATGATTTTTGCTGACTTACTGATCTAGTTCGAATCCCACATGGCTTTTGCACTTTCCACATACCCTCCTTTTGACTGTTCTTTAGAGCAAGAACAAGAGCAGTCTGATGGCTCACGTTTCAGAGCATGATATTGCTCAGCAGTGGTAAGAAACCACAGATTAAATTTTCATTGACAGAGTGTGCTCATCAAGAACAGACTTCAATGCTTGATTGTACTCAACAATAGAAAAATCAGCATATCCAGACCTAGACAAAGCATCATGGAGGGCTTGCCTGTCAGTTTTGCTTAAAAAATAAAATTCTGTGATAACCAGTGGTAATCTGTTCTAAAACAGGTTTTGGGATATTCAAAACTGAGAAAATAACAGTGTGGTGAGAATGCAAACCATTGTTGATAAATGTGTTGACCAAACTGTGTTCAATTAGGCGATGAATAACGAGGTCAAGAGTGTAGCCATGCATGTGTGTTGGACGAACCACACACTGACTAAAAGAGAACATTCCAAGGAAGTTGCAAAAACATCAGCGATCGTAAAATGAACGTTAAAATCACCCATCAAGGGCGTTTCCCTGTACAGTGTCATAGTGTTCAAGAAAGTCCAAAAACTGATCGAAGAGTATGGCATGGTTAACACTTTGGCGTCTTGACGGCAGTCTGCTGCCGCCCATCTGTACCGCGGTCTTAGTCGTGACGGCAGGCTGTTGCCGTCGGAAAATGCCATTTTTTAATTTATAACATGAGCAGTATTCGAGGGAGAAAACTCCTGAAAGTCAAAGTATAATCATCTATGCACTGATTGCTTCCCTTAGACCGAAGTTTCTAGAGTCAGTAAGCGAATCTGTATTCACCTATTTTCAAAATGGCGGCAAGGCGACTTCGGAACCGGCGTATGTTTTCTGTGCAAGAGGCGATCGATATCATCCAAGCTGAAGGATCTGATGATGAATTAGATCTTGTTGGTGAATTATCTGTTGAAGATAGGGATGATTTGTTGGATTCAGATACAAGTTTGTCCCTAGCATTGGCTTAAGTGACATCGCTATGTGGTCGATCATGTGGTTCAAAACATTTGTTCGGAATGCTGTTTGGATACCCTAATTGGAGTAATTTCTACATTCAAGTGGGAAATCAGCGCACAAATTGTGAGTAGAATCTAATGTAGCAAGCTTCTGCCTTTCTTTTGCACTTTACTGTTTGTTTCTATCTTGTCTGGTTATTTTATAATATTTTTTTAAAAATGGCTGAAAACACACGATTTCAGGGGTCGACAAGCACTATTTGACTGCAACTCCATTGAGTTAAGCTGATTTTTCCTGCAGGGAGATTGCCCATATACACAGGCGATGTAAATTCTAATGTAATTAATAATAATGATAATGACATTTGTAAGGTACCATGGCTTGATTTAGGAATCAAACCAAAGCGTGTTCTCATCATTCACCAAAGCAATTACCCAACAATGACCAAATCTCCAGTGCACAAAAGCACATGCAAACTGGGAGGGGGAGGACAGGAGGGAAATGGGGCAAAAGGGTAGGCATGTAGAGAAGGAAATCAAAGATGTCTTCAAGCTAGACTTGAAAGAAGATGTAATGTTGTGTGATTGTCGATTAGACGGGAGAAGATTGTTCTAGTTCTGTGGACCAGAAACAGAAGAAGAGCAGCGACTGACTGTGGAACATCTGTATCAAGGAATTTGTAAACAAGTAATATCACATGCAGAACAGAGAGATATGGCAGGGATGTACATTCGGAGGTGGTTACAAAGACAGACAGGTGCAATACCATTGATACACTTGTAGCATAATGTATTGATATTGTATGAAATTCTTTGAGAAGTGGGCAACCAGTGGAGATGGTGATGCAAGGGAGTGGCATAATCGTGCCTCTTTATATGAAGGATAAGATGGGCTGTGGAATTCGAATACACTGGAGGCGTGCAACAGAAGACGCAGGCAAACCAGAGAGCAGAGAGTTAAAATAATCAGTGCAAGACAAGATAAGTGAAGTGGCAAGTTAAGATGCTCCTGAAGTTGAAAGATAACAGTGACTAGAACTGAAACGTCACAGTTGACATTAACAAGTTTGGGTGATGAATTTCTGCATAGAGGGTTTAGGATCAAGAACAACGCCAAGGTTCTTGATTAAATCAGAAAGTACATTAGTTTAGCCACCTTGATGGATGGAACATACTCTTACAGTGGAAAGCTTGTGCTTTGTGCCAGTGAGCATTGCTTCAGTCTTATCTACATTCAGCTATAGCATATTCTGTATCATCCAGTTCTGGATCTCAACATAACAGTCGGAGTTGAAAAATTTTCAGGAGATGCACAGAGGTAGGGGTCATCAGCATAGAAATGACATTTGATGTTGTGCTGATTGATGGCATTGGTAAGTGGTGAGGTGTAGGGTGTGAAAAGGACTGTCCTTGGGGGATTCTGTTTGCAAGTTTAACCAGTTTCTCAAAGAAAGCCACTGTTTCTACTCAGTTTTGATGAAGATGTTTGAACGGCTCGTCATGCAGTTTCTGAGGCTGGTCATGTATCCAAGTCATATCTCTTGCAATTCACTTATTGAGCGAATAGATCTGTGGATGATGCTGTCTCTCTCACTCTTCATAGAACAAATAGGTATGTAGATGATGCTGTCACCCTAACCCTTCATAGGTCAAATAGATCTGTGGAAGATGTCTCCCTCACCCTTCATCATATCATCCAACATCTTAATACAGCTAGATCATATGCATGTCATTTTTCACAACAGGAAAGCTTGATGGAAAGAGAGCACCAGGTAGTTCCAGGGAGAAAATATTGGATGAACTTGCGAGGTGGATGAAGACAGAGAGGGTAGGAAATGTACTTCAAAAGATAGATTCGTATGGAAGGCCACAATCGCCAACACCATGTGACAGGGTACATGATGATGATTATGATAGCATGGTCAACTAGCTGTTTCTTCTTCTCTCTTCCAAGCTGGTCCATCCTAGTTTTTTTAGCATGCTGGTAACAGTGCCTGGATCTTTGTCTCTGTAGTTGTTGTTAACATATCTGGCTGCTCGTCTCTGGATGTCTTGCCTCATCTGAAGTGGGATCTTGTTCAGCTGTTCATGTGGATCTCAGACTGTGGACAGACATTCAAGGGGTGGACCATTGTGTTATATGTTGCTGTTTTAACTCCGGGGTGGACTAAACCTTTGGCAGAAACATTCTTAACATGGTTAGTCCAGAAGAGATTGTCAGTGATGGTTACCAGAAGAGAATGTCAGTAATTGTTATGCTTAGGTATTTGCTCTTCTTTGATGTTTCTATTGTCTGTCCTGGGAGATTGTAGGTAAGACGTTAAGAGATTCCTGGTAAGATTGTAAGTAAGACGTTAGGTGATTCTTGGTCTTACTGGGCTGAATATGGATGACATTATACTTGCTTGGTTTGAATTCCATTTGCCAAACTTTCTCCCCAGTTCTCTGGAATGTGTAAATCTTCTTGATAGTTTGTAACTTTCCTGAACAGGCGGCTTTCATCCACAAAAAGTTTGACCTTGGAGTATTTGACAGCTTCTGGGAGATCATTTATATAGATTAAGAACAGAAGGAGACCTTGCACAGTGCCTTGTGGCACACCAGATGTTACTGGTGCTGATAATGATGTGTTCTTCCAGACAGAAAGGACTGTATTCAGTTTCAGTTGGAACCTCAGCTCTGTAATAGAGAAGCTTATGGTGTAGACGCTGGAGAGTGAACCTTGTGGAAGGCCTGGGAGAAGTCAAGTAACACTGTGTCCACCTGATCCCCCTCACCAGGGTTTTGCATGATGTTGTGCATTGTCACTATCAGTCGGTTTTCACATGGGTAGAGTTTTGGAATCCTTATTGAACATCAGTGAGGATCTGGTGATGTTTCTGGTGTTTCATCATGTCCCAGGATCTTAGCAGGTTATCAGTTTTGGGATTCAGAGTGATAATTTGCAGGTTGGTGTTTGCCCTCCTTTTTTAAAGTAGCTGTCAAGCTCGCTAGGGCTTGAACTAGAGGGGAAAGACAGAGAAACAGACCTATCAACTCTAACACACCCGTTTATGACTAAATAAGGAAATCCTTGGACACAGTACAGTTACACAAATTTTATTACAGGCAAACAAGACAACATGACGCATCATTCACACAAATCACATATGTAAATATTTCATGAATAGGGGTTGCACCACAAAAACCAACATTTACATACATTTCACATCTTCAAACAACAGAAATCACTTAGAAGCATTTGCTATACATGGCACCCCAAAAACCAACACTTACATATATTTGAAATTTTTAAACAATGGAATTCACTTAGAAGCATAGCAAACACACACACTCACAGCAAAGTTTTAGTCCATACGAAGATTTTGGTCCGTAGGATGTTCCGATGCTAGGGTTACTAATCACGAGTCACTGCAGCAGACGTTGAATCCTGTGATGGGCGGCACCAATGAAACGAACCGAGTAGAACAGCTGGGCCGTAGGCTCGTGGCATGGAAGTACCGCCGATCTTGCCGGAAGAAGCCCCTCCGGTCGCACCTGCCTCGGACGCTTGTAACGTTGCCAGAGCTCGGATTCGTGCACCTTGTCGTAGGGCCATGACCACAAGGACAGCAACGATGACTGGCGCAGGACACAGGTGATCTTCTCCCCTCACGCTGGCGAAACTCTGAATACGACCTCCCTTACTGACCCGTAGATAGACAAACAGCTATGATTGGACATGGCAGCGAAACTCATTATTTGTAGATATGACAATGAACCAGCTACCAACACCAACCTAGCCACCAAACTACACATCAACAGCAGCAAAGGAGAGTAAACGACTATTCACTGCTGGATACATGCCTGACAATGACACCTATACACTGTACTCTCACATGACAACATTGACGAAATTTGGAGTGACTGACCAATGCTCCCGCCGCATACCGTCCGTAGCAGAGGAAAAATAACAGGCGTCACACATAGACCCCCCACAAACTCCACACAGCTACGTAGACCAACAAAACAGATACCTCTACCCACTTCTACAACATGAAATCCAACTACAAGTGGTGACTCTGACCAGAAACTGGCCCTATCCTCCCAAC
The DNA here is from genome assembly GCA_030674185.1 of Monoplex corrugatus. NCBI lineage: Eukaryota > Metazoa > Mollusca > Gastropoda > Littorinimorpha > Ranellidae > Monoplex > Monoplex corrugatus. Next base: position 23,254,405 of record JAPXFY010000021.1, read on the forward strand.
TGCAAACCGACTGAAGCAGAAGGGACACACGACACCGACTAAACTAACAACTCTGACCAGCAACTGGCCCTATCTGCCCAACTGCAAACCGTCTGTTGCAGAAGCAGGCCGCACACCAACTAAACTAACACCCCAAAGTCTTTATAACATGAAACTCAACTCTCTCCTTTTTACAACACAAACTCGACTCTCACCTCTTTATGACACGAACTCGTCTCTCTCCTCTTTACAACACGAAACTTGACGTTCACCTCTTTACGACATGAACTCAACTCTCTCCTCTTTACGACACGAACTCAACTGTCTAATCACAAACACAAACTCTTCCACTTCTAGGACACAAAGTCCGCCTACAAGTGGAATCTCTGACCAGAAACTGGCCCTAATCACACCCAACTGCAAACCGCCTGTAGCAGAAGGGGCACACAACACCAACTGACACATTTTTACAAAACACAAACTGTCATCTTTAAAAAAAACAAAAAAAAACAAAAAAACTAATCTGACCAGAAACTGGCCAGACCCCACCCCCCTAACTGCAAACCGACTGTTGCAGAAGTTTTGCTCTACAGCCAACACAACAAGTTCCCAGAACCCTGTTCACAGAAACCAGCCCAAAAAACACACAAAAATCTATACACACGGGTACCAGGTAATACAAGATTTAGCCCGCCAACACAAGCTGACAGAAAAAAACTGTTCGCAAAAACAGCACCCAAAACACACAAAATTTAACACACCAGACCCACGTAAAACATATTGTAGGCCACAAACACAAGTTGACGGAGCTGTTCACAATCCCTGTGCAAAAGCATGCAAAAATACACACACACACTGAACTAACCACACATCCCTGCCCCCAAACAAGAAGAAAAGGGAAAACATAAATAGATGAACAAAACTGCCATGACAGTAGCTACAGCTAGAGCCTCCTTCCAGTTCTGTGGTATTTTCCCTTCCAGATGGCTTTGTGAAACAGCTTATTCAGTACTGGGGTTAGTTCCTCAGATCCTGTTTTTGAAATGAAGGCTGGGATTAAATCCTCTCCTGTGGCCTTGTTGTGACAGAGGTTTCTAAATACTTTGTGATGTTTTTTTCTGCAACGAGAATGTTATCCATGGCTGGGTATTTACTCTCGCCTTTGTTGGGGATAGACAGGGCACCCTTGGATGTAAAATCAGACTAAATGATTATTCAGAATTTCAGCCTTGCTGATGAGGTCACTTTTTAGGAAACCAACCTGATTCTTTACTGGAGATATTCCAGTTGATTTCTGCCCTTTGCTGTTTTGAATTTCTGTTGACAAACTACTTGTTCCGTGTATGTTTTGTCGGCTTTCTTGATCTCATACCTGGCCTTTGCCTCTAAGTGCTTGTATCACTCAAGATCCCCCCCACCCCCCTTTTTTTTTTCTCTCTTCTGGCCTTCTTTTGGGTGGCCATCCTGATGGTGGTGTTTTTCCAGGGGTGAGTATCTTAACGTAGTGCCTAACTACCTAACTACGGGTCAAAGAACTTGTGTGAGCGATTGTGTATGAATGTATGTTATATCAGAGGTACAATTGTGTGTGTGCAAGCTGCGTCGGAGTGAGTTGATATTATAATTGTATGTGACAGGTGAAGGAATAAATGCTTATATGACTGGCCATTAGACCCGTGTGTTTTTTGATATTTTGTATGCACGTCCATATTTATGTTCAGCGTTAAGGGGATATATATTATCTAGCATTATCTGTTTCTTTTCTCGATTATCCATCTCTAACTCCATAAGATTCTCTTTGTCTCCAATCTTTAAGTCTTGTCTATCCCTCTGTTTATCCTCCCTTTATCGTTATTCTGACAGTGTGAAACATCTCTGAGGTAGCGTGAGACACCTCCGGGGCAGGGTGAGACATTGCTAGGGTAGGGTGAGACTGTCTCACCCTTCCCCATCATAGATATTTGAAAATAATCATTAAATGGAGCTGGAGAGAAATCTGCACAGTATCAAACAAGATGGCAGATGCACATCAGAAATAGCCAGCAGAATCGGCCAAGCCAGAACAGCATTCAACAAGATGAAAAGCATTCTTACCAACAAATGCCTATCAATTAACATCAGGAAGAGAGTTCTTGAATGTTATATAGAACCAATACTGTTATATGGTTGTGAGGCGTGGACAGTCAAATAGCAAAGCCAGAACAAGATTGAGGCAGCCGAGATGTGGTTTCTAAGAAGACTGTTGAGAGTTCCATGGACAGCAAAGAAAACAAACGAGACAGTCTTGATGGAGGCAGACACAAGAACAGGCAACATTTATAGGCCATTTTATGAGGAAAGGAGAATTGGAGCACCTGGTCATAACGGGAAAGCTGGAGGGAAAGAGAGCACCAGGTAGACCCAGGGAGAAGATACTAGACCGACTTGCAGAGTGGCTGAATACAAAGAGGGTGGAAGAGATGCTTGAGGCAACAAGAGATAGAGACAGATGGAAGTCCATGATCGCCAACGCCATGCGGCAAGGCACCTGATGATGATAATGATAATCAAACAAAATGATTAGCTCGTTATACACATGCAACTATTCCTCTTTAGATCTATGCAATATTGTGCTCTTGTGACATCGAATGAAAAATATTAATGTAAACTTTTCCAAAAGGCACAAAATTCACTTACGCTTTGAAAATGAGTGACGAAGTCTGCAGTTGCAATACTGGACACCTTCTCTGTTGATTAATGGTGCCAGGTGTCTGTCTGGAGAATGTCTGCTTGGCAGGAAACCCACTGATGCCGAAAATTATTTGCGTCATAGTTAAATCGACGTTGTCTCACCCTGCCTTCGCCCCACCCTGCCCCATTCTCCCCTCTCTAAGTCTTGGGTTGAGATCAATTCCACAAATAAGTAGAGGGATGAGCTTCCATGATGTATTGTCTTTTGATAGGAATTGATATTTAGCGATTGTATGTCTCTGACAGGGCACATGATGATGATGATGATGATGATGTTTCTGATGACGGAGCCAAAGTACAATGTTTATTGGTGTTGATATCTGGAGTTTTTGCTTAATCACTTAAAGCTACTGGTCATTGTTGAATAGTTGTACAGAATATTTGTAGAAAGTCTGTGCTAAATAAGTCATCGCCTAATTTGTGTGGCATGGAATTCTTTGAGAGAGTCTGTATGAGCATAAGTGTAAACGAAAAGAAGCTACCAGCTTTTTTCACACCAGGCACTGCCATCATGGGAGAACTGACATCGCCAATTAGCAAAAGTTCTTACACAGTATTTTCTTGGTTCTTGGCGACACTGAAAGGATGAAAACAATCCTCTGGAGTTGAGAAAGCAGTTTTCAGATGTAAGCAAGAAAGGCAGAAAGGCCGGGCTACACATAATAACAGGGTCATGATAAATAAACAGGAGTTTTTTTGGGTTTTTTTGGCTCACAGCAGACCAAAACCAGATATGGCGTGTGTTTTAGTATTGTTTTTTTTCTTTTTTTTTTTGTGTGCTGTAGAGGTGTTTTTGAGCATTCTAGCTGTGAATTTTTTTTTTTTTTGGAGGGGGGGGGGGGAAGGATCTCTGAGGGTGTTTTGGCAGTTTTTGTAGTGTTTTGAGTGCTCTGAGGGTGTTTAAGATTGTTTTAAAATATTTTAGCCGTGTTGTGCGTCTTTTGGGGGTGTTTTTCATTTGTCACTGAGTATTTTACTATGGTTTGGGAATAATATAGGGTGTTTCAGCAGTGATGAGTAGTGTTTAGTGGTGTTCTGTGATGTTCTGGGTTCTTGTCTGATGCTTAGTTGGTTTTAGTAATTTTTGGGGGAGGGGTTGGATGAAGGGGGTTAGAATGGTTTCATAGTGTTTTGGTGTGCTCTAGAGGTGTTTTGGAATATTTCAGTTTTGTCTAGGGGTGTACTTAGGCTGCTGCCATGGTGGGAAATAAACACAATTAAGTACTGTTGACTTGGTGTTTAAGCGGTGTTTTGTTAGCTTTCTTTTCTACTGTGTTTTTTGATCATTCATTTGTTTTATGTTATGTTATTGTCATAAATAAAAGCTGACTTGATTTTGTCCAGCAACATCTTGGGACTTGATTTGGTTTGTTGTACTGCCTGGTTCATAGTTGGGAAGGACCAGATCATGAGCGGTTTTTTGTTTGTTGTTGCTGTTGTTCAAATCTTAGCATAGTTTTACAGAGTTTGATATACTAAACAAGTCATGAAGTCAAAGTGATGTACGTACCTTGTTCCACTCATCATGGTTGTCAGAAATCAGTCATCGACTCAACATGGAACATAGAGTACACAAGTGTCATATAGTGCACATAATCTTTAACACTGGACTAAACAATTTGTTAAGTCTTTTCCAGGCATGAGCCTCACAGAGTAAATATGCATAAGCCTCACAGAGGCTAACATTTTACGCACACTGTCACACGAGACTCGCAATATTGTTCATGCTTGCCTTGCACTGCACTAGCAATAAGCCTGTCATCATGCCAACACACAGCTGCATTGGCACACTAAGTGAAGATAACAAATACCAAGTTTTGTGGAAGATAGAAAAGAGTTTTGAATGAAAATCATATTATTAGAATCGTTATGCAAGATACTATCAGGAATGCTTGACAATTTGGTTGATTCACACAATGATTTAACAAATTGACTAGATGTATGGACAGCAATGTAGCCTCTTGACTTGCGTTGACGGTAAGCAGATATCAAGTCTGATAAACAGGAACTTGGAAGAAAAAATCCCCATTTTTTGTTTATTTCATATCAAAAAGATCAAGATGACACACTGAAATTTTAACGAAGATGATGCAATTCTAACTTCTTGTTCTAAATGATTAGAAAAAAACTGAGAACAAAAAATTATGAAAATTGATCAAACACAAGAGATGACATTAAAATGGTTACAAATATGTTCAGTATACAGAAATCTGTAACTAATTGCATTTTTAAAGAAATGGGACATGTACGTTTTAGTGTGACCTTTCTTTGAAAATAAAAGACAGTATTGGCCGTGTATTTTGAAAGTATTTGCATGTCAAAAGATTCTGTGAAAATGTTAAGAAGTTGAAGTCAGAATTCATTCCCAGTGCAGATGTCACGTTACCATTTTTGTTGTTTGGTATTGCTGAAAATATGTACACAGATCTTACAGAATTTTCTTTCTAGAGGAAATGCATACTTATAAATGTGAATTTGAAAAAAGAATATTCTAAATGTAACTTCATTTACAAAATACCAACTCAAAATACCACACAGGAGAATACAATATAAAACTGACAAGATACCTGCACACATTCAGAGGAAAATGATTAGCACATTAACTGTTGATAGAACAGGATTGGATCTAGGAAAAGTGAAGGATTGAGTTACACATGGGGTCCAGGGTAGAGTAGCTGGTAAGGGCCTAATATGGAACCTTTTCCTTATTGTCTTAGATATATACATATGAAAGTAAATCTTGAAACAGCAAAATGCTAAAAAGATTTTAGGAAAAATAGAATTGTACATCAGAACGGGAATGGGGGGAAGGTTTTTTTCTAGAACCCAGGTGACTCCCACTCTGGGTCTGACCATGTGAAAACAGAGGCATGATGTGATCTCTCACATATTTACAACATTAAAATGCTTGAATCTCTTTAAATTACCTGTGCATGCTTATGTTGTACTTTACAAAATGATTGTACTTCATACATTTGTGTGTTCATTTTAAACAGCTAAACAGTGACTTGCATGTATCTTTAAATCTTCTAATGCCACTGCAACTAAACTTTGCTAATAACATATGTATGTTCATTCTCTAGAAAGATTAAGAAAAAAAAAAGTTGATCCATTACACATTGAAAATGGTAAGGAACTACTAAACAAGTGAAAAATGTGAAAAAAATATTCATTATTTACTAGTACTATACTAGTTTGCAGTAAATAGATCATTATTGGAGGTTCCCTACTTTGCCTGTAATGCAATTAATGAAAACATGCAGCCAGTGATAAATTATCCTTTTGCCCTTTAGCATTCAAGGCAGCCTGACCTAACCATGGTTAATGAACCGGCCAAATGTCCTTTAATGCTTTACATGTTTAATCTGAAAATTGTTTGACAGTCTCAAGACTGAAATGAAGTAAATTTTAAAACATGACGTTATGCCTATTTTCTGTATGTAAATTGACATATTTGCAATTTTATGTGAATTGACATGCTAGTAATGGTTGATTACATTGTGAATATGGTCTGAATGTTGGAGAGCATTTGGTCATTCAGAATGAAAGTTCCAAAACAAAAGAGAAGCAATTATGAAAACACAAAAATAGAATCAGAACGTGTATTGAATATAACAAGACAGGCACACATTTTTGGCCAACTGGCCGGTCTTTAAGTGTAAACATAAGACAACAAAGGAAATCAAAGTCACTTTCTCCTGTTTGATGAAACATCGGGGAAGTTTTGCTTTTTTTGCCCCTACATTTTTGTGTATTTGTCTTTTGTTGTCTTATGTTTTACACTTGATGAACGCCAGTTGGCTGAAAATTTGCACCTATAATATTATTTTAAATATGCATTCTGATTCTATTTTTGTATTTTCCTGTGAGAATTGTTTGATTATTCAGGTAGTCATCTATGATGTACGCTGTATGCTGATGGTTTATTAATGTGCGGTAATGGATGATGTGCAGCATGTTCCTGTACAAGTTGTGGAGCCTCTGTCAACGTCTTTGCTGGAGGAGTGCAGTGTTCCTGGAGTAGGCCAGTTCAAAGCGTACTCCTTCGATCAGAGTCGTCTTTGATGACCGCACTGTCATTGATATGACGGCTGACTTTTCACAGCGCTTTGAGGGCTGCATGCAACACTCAGCTGTCGATGATATAGAAGAAAAGGTTTGTGTGTTGTGTGTGTGTGTGTGTGTGTGTGTGTGTGTGTGTGTGTGTGTGTGTTCGTTCATTCCTTGATTTAACGTCTTTTCACTATGAGTGATATTAGACGGTGTGTGTGTGTGTCTGTACGTGCATGTTTGAATTGTGATTTGTTGTTAATAGATATCAGCCAAAAGTTAAAGTAATGAAACCAGTCTGAACCAAAACATACACATGTACACACACAATAAAAAAAAAAAAAAAGAAACCTCCCTAGAAGTTATCCCATCCAGCTGCTCCAAACCACAAACAAAACACCTTGGTACACATGATGTAACATTTTAACAAGACAAGACAGTTTTATTACTTTGCTTTTCGTAAAGTGATAGACAATATGACTATACAAACATGTTGAGGTAACAGTTAAACAAAATTGTCAAGCTACAAAGGAAACGTCATACTGTAGCATTCAACAGAGAGATTGAAACTAAAACCCTGAAAGTGACAACATCTTTGATCAGCTGCCCCACTCTTGAAACAATCTAAAGTTCTTCCTGATACAAAAGCCAAGCTTATCCACTCCATTTTCACCCCCACTCCAGCATACTAGATTCCCGAAGCACGAAATTACCATGATGCATGAACAGTAAGCATGGGTGGATTATATCTCAATAAAGTAATTAGCTAGCACTTACATACACACAACTATCACTTGTGCAAAAGGATTCATAAGTACAATGAGAAAGCACATAGCTTTTTAAATAACATTATCAAGTTACTGAAAAGCAATCCAAGAACAGATAAACAATGTAGACCAGTGGTGCCAGGAAACCAGATCGACAGACAACTCCACCAAAGCACAGGTACTGTTCTGCACCCTTGACAACAAAGCAGTGAGCGAAAAGTGTCCATGAGTTACGTTCAGAGGAACCAATATGGAGCGAACAAACAATTTACGCTGCTTTGGCATGAGTTTTGATAGAATGTTAACCTTCAGAAAACATGTGGAAACCACTACACTCAAATGTAAAAAAAGGCCTTTCAATCCTTAAAGCAATGGCAGCTAAAGGCATTAAACAACAACATCTCTTTCAACTATACCAAGCTGTAATACTGAGTGTCATCGATTATGGATGAGGCCTTACTATGTTGTCACAGACAAACCTGCTGAAACAAGAAAGAGTGCAAAATGAAGCAATGAGAGTGATCCTCAGAACCACAAAATACACACCCATGGAGACTGTGCAATACTTGCTCGACCCTCCTGCAATACAGTCGAGACACAAAATAGAACAAGTAAAGGCATATTTCAGGGCATTAGAGAATCCAGAAAACCCACTCCACCAGATAATCGGAACAGCAAAAGACAACAGACTCCAACATGATAAGTCATAGATGGGACAGGCAAAAGACTCCATTCAGTATGTGTGTCAACTGACAGAACTCAAAGAGACAAAGGAATGAGAAAAACATCCAAACCGTTTCAGCAGTCTGTACAAAACTATCATACCCAGAAATCTAGGGAGACACTGTCGCGAATGGCCAGAAGGGAAAAGAAATGCAGAAATTCAGCTACTAATGGAGCAACTAAGCTGCAACCCCAGAGATATAATCATATACACAGATGGCTCAGTCACCATTAACAAATCTGGATGGGGCTTTACTGTCAAACAGAATGGAAACACCAGACATGAAGAAAATGCTACATATTATGTTACAACCTCCAGTCTGACGATGGAAATTGAGGCAGTCACATATGCACTACAGTGGCTAACCTCACTGGATGATGACATGAAAGAAAACCAAGCCTTCAGCCTTACTGACTTGATGAATCTACTTCAAATGGTGCAAAATGGAGTAGGGACCCCAGAATGGCACAAAGCAATGAACAGTATCGACCTGAAAAGTCTCACATGGATCTACTGCCCTGGACACCCTGGTGTTAAGGGAAATGAACGGGCCGACAAATTTGCAGGCAGTGCCACTACAACAAAATTTCTCCATCTGGGAAAGTCTGAGTTCCTTAGATGCTACAAATCATATCTTCATGAACAAAATGTGAGTCGTCATACCATCGAACGTCTTACCCAAAAAGGAATAGATAGAGGAAGTGGCTGGAAATCCACTATGAAAGGAAAAACAAGAGCTATCATTAATCAGACCAACATTGGTATCATCTCAAAAGTAACACTGCTCAGACTCTTACAGCATGGACTGGAAAGTATTTGGGCTTTTCCTGGAACAGAGATAAAGGAAAAGTGAAGAAAAGAAACAGACAACTGAAGAACAAGCAAGTTTGCCAAACCATCTGTGTATGTGTTTGTGGGTTGTTTGTTGATTGTTATCCAGATATGTCTGAAAGTTTATCATGATATGCATATATGTGACCCTCCACCATGGAATGAGTCACAATGCACCAAGGGTGATTTTTTGTGTGTTTTTAAATGAAATAAATGAGCAAAAAACGCAGTTTTCACAGATCCAAATTTTATTAAAATCGGGCATTCCTTTCCAAAGTTATGACCTTTTAATGTTGGATATGTGGAAAAATGCAGATTTGAGAAATTGCGGTTTGAAAATGTCACACTTACGTCCGTGGCAACCAGATACTTCTAATAGAGCTACCAAAGTGAAATTTGGCACACACATTTCACACATTAAAGTGCACTTGTCTCTAAAATTTCAAGAAAAAATATTCATTGTAACTTGAGATACTGACATATGAAACAAATGTTGATATCGCAAAACGAACAAAAAACTTAGACTTACTTTATTTCAGCTTTGCATCTTTTTAGGGGTTTTACCATACAAATTATACTGTAATTCAATACTGTAATAGCTACAAATATCTGACCAAGCAAGTACAGGCGAAAATATACTTGATTTCAGTAAATTTACCAATTTAAATCAATGATCTGAAATTTATAGATGTTTCAATCAGGGCTGGGTGATACAAGTGCCATAGTTTACCACATACAAGTTTGTAATAGCTCTGGCTGCTCAATCAAAATGAAATCTGGCGCATGCACATATTGCATACATAAAAATGCAATTGCTCATGAAATCTTAAGAAAAAATATTGAACTCACCTGAAATACTGACGTATCTAATAAATGTTTATATAGCATGACGGAGGTAAAACACAGACTTACACTATTTCAGCTACAGATCTATGCATCTTATTTTACAGATATTTTACAGTAATTCAACAAATGTAATGGCTAAAATGAATGAAATTACAGGCTAAATAATAAATACAAGTCTAATAAATGTTCCAATGAATTAAACCATTCAAATTAATGATCTGAAATTGCACTCTTTGACGCATATCTATTTCGATGTTTGTAGTCAAACGTTTTGACTTTAAGACATTCACTGTCAGGTGCTAGGCCAGTTTCGTCATTATTATCAGCTTTTGTTTCGGGAGCAGTGGCTTCTATCAAAGGTGTTTCCTCTGCTGAATCAGTGTCTGACTCATCCCTTTCCGAATGTTCACATTCTTCGTTAATCGTTAGGCCTATGGCTATGGCTCTCATCACCCACGTCACTCCCGTCAATTGAATCCCTTTCCTTATCACTATCTCCCATAAAATGGTCATTAATGAGTTCTTCCAACTCACTCAGATCTTGGTTGCTGAAAATATTTGCATCATGCGCTGATTTTGACAAAGCATCGGCTATTTTTTTCCATCGCTGACCACGTTCATGCTCTTTTGAAGACGCCATTGAATTAGAATGTGCTTGGAGCTGATTGGGTTATTCGGTCATATGATCAAAGTTAACCAATAATAGCTGCGGGATTTCCTTTCTCTTATTTTGAGCATTATGATTGGGTACCAAATTAAAAACCGGTCCAGTGGTTTGAAAGCTCTGACGTTGCTCTTTCCAATGGTATGCGATTTGACTGGTTCATTGTCAGAAATTTAGGGGTGTGAGTCTATGAAAAGTAGGCCATTTTGGCCTTGTTTTAGCTCGGAAAACAAAGGATAGTGTGTTTTAAAAACACTTTTCACCTGTTAGAAGATTAAATAAGCAAATGTATAAGACATAAAATAATGACCACAGAATCATTTTCAGTGAAAATCTCAAAATCGGTACCCTGACCCCCCTATATGAACTATTGCTGCTGGCGAAAAAGTGGGTCAGGTGCAGTCTGACTCATTTCGTGGTGGAGGGTCACATAGGGTGTCTCCTCTTTACTGGTGTTGTTGTTGCTGTTGTTGTAGCTGTTGTTGTTGGCCATCATGCTGTGTCGATATGGGCGTGTATGTATGAATGTATGTGTATATGTCTGTGTGTGGGCATGTGGATATATGCATGTTTTTACTGTTTTTTGTTATTTTCATATCGTACCTGTTTATTTATCTACGTACTCCTTTATTTTGTATTTGTTTATTCACCTACTTACTTCTTATTCATTTACTCACTTGCTTGCTTGCTTGCTTACTTACTTGCTTGTTTACTTACTTATTTACTTGCTTACTTACTTACTTACTTACTTACTTACCTATCTATGATTAAGAAAATATTGGCTTCACCTAGTTAATAGACAGCTGAGAATTTGGGCATTGTCAAGTGAGACGAGTTTCTACAGAAGAGTTAGTTGTGTTGTGATTCAGAGTTAGTTGTGTTGTGATTCAGAACTTTAATTATTTATTTATTTAGATTACATATTTATTTAGATTATATATATGTTCCTTTTTTGAAGGTAGGATATACACATACACATGTCATTTACATGTAACCAAGATTATTCTGGTGGTCATCATCATCAGGTGCCCTGCCGCATGGCTTTGGCGATCATGGACTTCCATCTGTCTCTATCTCTCGTTGCCCCTAGCATCTCTCCCACCCCCCTCGTCTCCAGCCACTCTGCAAGTCTGTCCAGCATTTTCTCCCTGGGTCTACCCGGTGCTCTCTTTCCCTCCAGCTTTCCTGTTGTGACCAAGTGCTCCAAATCCCCCTTCCTCATGAAATGGCCTATAAATGTTGCCTGTCTTTTCCTAATCTTCCTTATGAGTGATCTACTTGTGTCTGCCTCCATCAAGACTGTCTCATTTGTTTTCTTTGCTGTCCATGGAACTCTCCACATTCTTCTTAGAAACCACATCTCAGCTGCCTCAATCTTGTTCTGGCTTTGTTTGTTGACTGTCCACGCCTCACATCCATACAACAGTATTGGTTCTATATAACATTCAAGAACTCTCTTCCTGATGTTAATTGATAGGCATTTGTTGGTAAGAATTCCTGTCATCTTCCCGAATGCTGTTTTGGCTTGGCCGATTCTGCTGGCTATTTCTGATGTGCATCTGCCATCTGATGAAATGATCGTTCCCAGGTATTTGAATTTATCAACCTGTGTCAAGGTTGTGCCATTTGCTGTTATTTTGCAAGAGGGGATTTCATGTTTTTTACTGATCACCATGACTTCAGTCTTCCTGCTGTTTAGTTCCAGCCCCTTACCTTTGCTTTCTATTTCTAGTATATTCACAAGGTTTTGTAGGTCCCTTTCACTTTCTGCAATTAGCATGGTGTCATCTGTGTGTCGAATGTTGTTTATCATTTTCCCTCCAACCTTTAATCCAGGGTCTTCTTCTAGGTTTCTCATGATGTTTTCGCTGTAAAGTGAAAACAGATCTGGTGACAAAACACAACCCTGTCTGACTCCTCTTTTGATGTTTTGGAAAGAGCTTACATTGTTTTCTATTCTCATTGCAGCTGTTTGTTCCAGTACATATTTCTGATTATTTGTAGATCTTTTCCATCAACATTGAGTCTCTCCACTTGGTTGATCAATTCATCATGTCTTACGTCTTACTGATCGAAAGCCTTGGTGTAGAATACCAGTATAAAATATAGACTAGGTAAAACATAGTCTAGGTAGGGCCTCAGAATCTGGCCAGCTCTTGGCTTTATGTGCAGGCTTAAGGCATGTGCCATGGTCACCATACACAATGCACCTGTGACGTTAGTGCATATGGAATTCGTTCTGAGTGCGGAGCGTCATCTTGAGAAACTGAAACCTGAAACTTAAACTGAAATGAAAAGTTACAGAAAAACAGCACACCAGTTACTATTTGAATATGTTATTAGTATGCTTTGTTTGAATCTATACCCAAAATGCTAATGATTATAACCATGGGACAAATAATTGTTTGATAGCATATGCACAGAATAACCAACAACTTTTCAATGGACAGCTACTAACCAACTGTGGAGGTAAATGCTTAGCGGGATGATCAAATAATAACAGTTTGCTGTTAAAACTTTGTCATCAAAGACACTTTTCAGTTAATAATGTTGAGAAGGGAAAAAATAAAACCACATGAAAAAGAGTTAGTCCCATTTAACATATGTTTTGCACCGTCATGATTCTGGATCAAACGAGAGAATGCGAGGGTTCATCATTCACGCAAGAGTTCCTGTCAGAATTGGACATGTGGCACTCTTCTGTCCTCTTTTCCCACTTTATTCTAGCTTCAGTGCGTGGTTTGGAATGAATCTATTGTTGTTTATAACCTGATTTGTGATTGTACGTTTCACAACTGGAATTTCTGTTAAGGTAGATGATTTTATATTTTTTTTATCTTACACTGTGGGCTGACCGGTGGGATAGTCCTGTGTAAACAAGCATGGTACTGAAACTACATAGCAACCTGTTTGTGTCTGTAACTTTCGGTTGCTAGTACAAAGAAACAGACCTTTAAGCCTTGTCAGCCGCTTTATTGCCTTACTGGCTACTTTTGTAGTCTCATTTGGCTATTTGTGTAGTCTCATTGGCTACTTGCTTAGTCTCAGTTGGCTGTCTACAGTCTCATATACTGCTTTGCAGTGCATGGTAGTTATACCATCACATGATTGCATGGTACTATTTCACCTGTCTGTAGCAGTTAGAGACACAGAAAGAAGACAAGTTAAAGACAAAATCGAATCCCACTTAGAAGTTAGGACGACATAAAGGAAAAAAGAGAGATGATGAAGACACACATTACCCTTGACAACATTCCAGATGCTGTATTCTCTCTAACATCTAAAACGGCCGAACCTCAGTCAAACTACAAATGAACTTAGCTCTTGTGTTAGCAACGTGGAAGAACAAAACAAAGAAAATGCCGCAATGGGGATTGGCGAGGAAGACAAACACGGAAACGATCCGAGCCCGAGCAATCCCAGAAAAAGGAAAGCTTCTGATACAGTGATAGCTTTGACTTTGACAACATCATGAACGATGATGATACTGATGATACACCAGACACTGATTTGTATTTTCACTTTGACACATATGTTTGCATTGAATGAGAAGGGCCCAGTGTGGATGACGCACTTGCATCAACTTTTGAAACAGGACTCAGAAATGAGACAGACAGAAAAAAGATCAAGGAGCTGCTGCAATGAGAACACCAAAACTATATTCGTCTGTCAGATGGATAGACTGTGAAGGGCGTTCCAACCAATATCGTGTGGGTGTTGAGCAAGTCTCCAATCCAGCATCTAACTTCTCTTCTATTCCAAGACATGTTACCGATATCCATCAGCCAGAGAGTCTGGCCCTGTTGATCTGATATCAACAAATGTATAGTCACTACCTTCAATGATAATTGGGGAAAGGACAAGCACTTAGCAGGAGACCATTTCCTAAGACTGTCAGGAACCATCTCTACATCTCAGATAACCATAGCGCGGGTTAAAGTAGGCTTCTGATTAACCTTTTCAGCCCCTTCTCTCTAGTCCTCAGTTATCCTCACTTTTTCTCCTTTCCAAAACTGTAAAATACCCTTCATTCCAAGGTTTCTGGGACGATCTATACTGAATGATACTGTGACTTCATGCAGGTGGATATAGCAGATGGGTTATGGCTTATATGTACATGTACATAAATCTATATATATATATGAATGTGTTCAGGAATGAATACATAGTATGTTTGTCATATTCAAAAGAGGGTTGCGACACATTTGGTGACATGCAGGTGTGTGACAGGAAAGAAGTGGACCAGAAATGGCACACTGGACAAAGAAAACAAAACAAAAAATATGAACAGAAAAAAATATGGTGTTGCCTACCTTTACTTGTTCTGTGAAATGTCAGAGCAGCATGTACATGTATATTCCCCACTGGATGACAGTGTCAGTGCCCCATTGTCCTCATCACTAGTATTCACACACTGTCAAATTTGTCCTTACAGGTACAGCTTCAGTGAGACACATTCAGTATTGATTTATCTATATACACACAAACTACAGCACTAGCTAAATGTTCCACAGGAATAAATGATTTCTAATATGTGTCTGATGAAATCCTATGCAGTTTGTCACTGTTACCATGTCAACTCCACTGCCAAGGTAAGTCAATGGCTGTAATCAACCAAGTGTGATATAACACAAAATAGTTTTTCTGGGGGTTACAGCATAAACAGACATCACATTTCTGGCACTTCATGCTGGTCTTCCTCTTCTTGTTGGGGTTGTTCATGTAGCTGGTGCCTGGATGACTGTCCCTGTAGCACAGGTGTCGTGTGTTGCAGACAGCACATACATGGTCATAGCCCTGGCCGGCCAGTGGTCAGTGCAGTCAAGACGGAAGTCGTCATTGACAGCCCTCTGTTGGCCAACAGGTCGGTGATCAAGGTGTGCCATTCCCACCAGTTGATGGGCGAGGTCAAGACGGAACAACAGGTAGTCCCTCTTGCTGATTCCTGCCTGGACGTGATCGATGATGTGCCCTTCGATCGCATATGCGTCGTATACGCTGGTCTCCAAGAGCTCTAAACTCTGTGATACCGATGCATTGTTCTTTTGGAGCGGTTCATCTTCGTCTGGCCACCTCCTCTATCTATTCCTTTTTGGGTAAGATGTTCGATGGTGTGATGATTCACATTTTCTTCGTGAAGGTATGATTTAAGGCATCTTAGGACCTTAGACTTTCCCAGATGAACAATTTTTGTTGTAGTGGCTTTGCTAGCAAGTTTATCGGCCTGTTCATTTCTCTTAACACCAGCATGTCCAGGACAGTAGATCCACGTGAGATTTTGTAGGTCAATACCGTTCGTTGCTTTGTGCCATTCTGGGGTCCCTACTCCATTTTGCACTTTTTGAAATAGATTCATTGAGTCAGTCAGGATGAAGGCTTCACTCTCTTTCGTCATCCGGAGAACATGTGTGATTGCCTCAGTTTCCATTGTTAGACTGGAGGTTTTGATATCATATGTAGCGTTTTCTACATGTGTTTTGTTTCCATTCTGTTTGACAGTGATGCCCCATCCAGATTTGTTATTGGTGACTGAGCCATCTGAATATATGATTTAATCTTTGGGGTTGCAACTTAGTTGCTTTATGAGTAACTAAATTTCTGCGTCTGTTTTCCCATCTGACCATTTGCGACAGTGCATCCTTAGATTTTTGGGTATGATAGTTTTGTACAGATTTTTGAAATACTTTGGATGTCAGGTGACACACATGCTGAATGGAGTCTTCTGCCTTTCCCATACATGATTTACGACGTTGGAGTCTGTTGCCTTTTGCTGTTCCAACCATCTTGTGGAGTGGGTCCTTTGGGTTCTCCAGTCCCCTGAAATATGCCTTTACTTGTTCTGTTTTGTGTCTCGACTGTATTGAAGGAAGATCAAGCAGGTATTGCATAGTTTGTGTGGGTGTGTATTTTGTGGTTCCAAGGATCACTGTCATTGCTTCATTTTGTATTCTTTCTAGTTTTAGCAGGTTTGTCTGTGACAACGTAGTGAGGCCCAGTCCATAATCGACACTAGTATTACAGCTTGGTATAGTTGAAAGAGATGATGTTCAAAGCCTTTAGTCGCCTTTGCTTTCAGGATTGAAAGGCCTTTTGTACAATTTGAGTGTAGTGGTTTCCACATGTTTTCTGAAGGTTAGCATTCCATCAAAACTAATGCAAAGGTAACGTAAGTTGTTTGTTTGCTCGATATTGGTTCCTCAGAATGTGTCTGATGGACATTTTTCACTTGCTGTTTTGTTGTCAAGGGTGCAGAACAGTACCTGTGCTTTGGTGAGGTTGATTGCTGATCCAGTTTCTTGACACCACTGATCTATGTTGTTTAACTGTTCTTGGATTGCTTTGTTTCTTCCTGATGCATTTTGTCTGTCTTGTAGATGAGTCTGTCGTCAGCAAAAGTGAAGATACGGGTTGGTCTGTTGTTATTAAGGTCAGCAATTCTTTTTGTATATATGTTGTAGAGAAGAGGAGATAGTGGTGATCCTTGAGGGAGTCCCATGGAGAGTTTTTATGGCGCTGAACACCAGTTTCCAAGTCGTAGGACTACTGTTCATTCTTGGAGTGTAGCAGCAATTCATCTTGTGACTGTTATGCTGAAACCATATCGCTGAAGTAGTTCCATGAGTAATGTGAATTGTACTTTATTGTATGCATCTTTTAGGTCAGTGGCTACAGCTAGGGTTTCTTCTTTGTTCTAAAAACCTTTGTAGACTTCGTGAACAAAGGCAGCTGCGTTTTCCCGTGTACGTTTTCCTGTTCTAAAGTCTCCTTGATTAGGTGGGATTGTTTTCCTGTCTTCTAGGTGTCTAGCTAATTTCTTTGCTATCATGTTTTCCATCAGTTTCCCAGTTAAGTTTTACATAGTCAGGATGCGATGTCCATTTAATCTGTTATGATCTTTACCCTGTCTCAGAACTGTCTTGATAGAGAGTATATAGTTTCAGTTTTGTCATGTTCAGACAATGTTTTGATGTCAAAGTATTGAATCTTGTCCGGACCAGGAGCTGTGTCTTTTCTACACTGTGCAAGTGCTTCATGCATTTTTTGTTCATTTCCGCCTGGACGGGGCCACCACCTTGCCATGGTCAGGGGGCTTGAGGTCCCAATGATGCCTTGAGCTATGCCGACAGGGGCTACTTGCTAGAGAGCTTTGTGTTTTTTCAATGACAGTCCCGATAACCAAGGCAGTTGATGTGGTCTGGACTCTACACAGCATAATAAAATAATGCACCTGGTAGGGTTACCCATGTCGGACAGGTCAAGGGGGAGGGATGAGACTAAGCGTGGTTCCACCCTCATTTCCATTTTCTTCATCCCCATTGTCATGTTCACGAGTGGTTGCTGTAAGCAACCCGTAATCCCAAGCTTGAGGTACTTGGCGAAGGGATGAATGGCTGTACAATAGTCAGTCGTTAAAGTACACTGCCTTGTTTCATGTGGGACGGTTCCAGGCAGATGGACGCCAAGAGATTGGCCATCTGTTGTCCCTTCCCCAGCACTGCAGCTCTCCTGGGGTGACCGTGACATTTCTGCCATCACTGAGCCTACGCTGACATGTCCAAACCCAGCAAACAAAAAAGAAAAAGAGACAATGACTGTGACTCGGATTCCGAGGAAGAAACAAGGCAGGAAACTGGCTTTTGGGCAGCATGATTGGTGGTGACCAGTATTGATAAGGAGAAACCGATATGGAAACCGAGTCCCTTTGGCATACAGAAGGGATTTAAAGCCCTTATAGGAAACCCCAAAACAGTTAAAAAATGCTGAAACGGAGAGTACCTTGTGGAGTGTAAAGACCACAAGCAGTCAGAATGCCTGCTCAGAGCATCGGTACTTGTTGACCTAGCATAAAAGTTACACCACACAAAGGACTGAACAGTAGCAAAGGTGTCATAAGGTGCCCGAGCTGAGAGGAGTTTCGGAAGAGGAGATCAGGACGGAACTGAAAAGCCAGGGCATTGTAGAGGTACACCGGGCCATGTTTCAAAAGGGGTCTGAAAAAATCCTGACAAACATGCTGTTCCTAACATTTTGCTGTCCTGGTATACCCCAAAGACTTAAAAATTTTAGCTACTTGAAAGTGAAAGTGTCATTGCATGTGCCATCACCGATGTGGCCACATCAAGGACAGGTGTACCGAAACAGAAAAGTGTGCCATGTGCGCCAAGGAGGCACATGAGGGGAGATGTGAAGGTCCACTAAATTGTGTAAATTGTGGAGGTAATCATCCATATATCCTCCAGAGGTTGCCCCTGCCCTGTATGGCAAACGGAACAAGCGATACAACGACTGAAAAGGAAAAAAACAAAACTTTCCATGAAGCCAAAAGATTGGTGGAAGCCAGCAGCTCGTGGACCAAAAGCTAATGCATCAGTAGTTAAGACAGTCAGTCAAGTATCCATAGCCTGTCAAACGGATCTATTCTGGAACAAGTCAAGTTTCGAAACAGTGCAAGACATAAAGGCCCTCAGTGGGGGCATTAAACCTGCTGCCTCCCAGGCTGCTCAGCAGCCAAAAGCAGCTAATACTGGCAACCCAGGGAATCCCAGTCTCCCTGGTAAACCCGCCCTCCTGCCCGGGAGCAGCTCCTCAGTAAGTGGAGGAGGGCAAAAACTAATGTTGGTGGAGATGAGGAACTCTCCTTTGGCACTTAAAGGGCCTAAGGCCACGCTTCCTGCAGGCAGGTCAGCCGTCAGGTCTGATCACCAAAATAAATAAATAAACACTAGAAAATAAGTAAGCTCCATTACAAGCTGAGGATGACAAAACAGATATGGACTGAATTGCCTTGTGTAGTTTCGCTAATAATGCAGAGTATAGTCCATTGGAACATACGAGGTGTCAACTCCAATCTAGAGGAGCTCCAGCTACTTTGCCGTGACCTGCAGCCTGCTGGAGTGGCTTTACAAGAAATGTTAATATGTCAACATTGTTTCAAAACCACAACCTAAAGATGGAGGAGTAACAGGTGGAGTATGTTTGCTGCTACACGGGTCCGATTTGTTTAGTTCTATTAATCTGAACACCGGTTTGCAAGCAGTGGCAGCAAGGGTATCTCTAAACAAAACAATAACCATTTGCTCTGTGTACCTCCCTCCATCTGTTGCTGTTACAAAAGAAGAACTGGTTGATTTGATTGAAGAACTTCTGAAACCTTTGTTGTTGTTGGGCGATTTGAATGGCCATTCCCCGCTTTGGGGTAGTGAAGATACTTCAGCGCATGGTCTCTTGCTGGAAGAAACTTCTCCGATTTAAACTTATGCTGTCTAAATGATGGATCTCCGACATATATTCATCCTGCAAATGGTACTTACCTGTTTGGATTTATCAGTGTGTGATGCTTCACTGGTTTTGGACAATGAGTGGAAAGTTGTGGATGATCTGCATGGAAGTAACCATCTTCCAGTTGTCTTAACGAATCCAAGCGTTGGACATGAGTCTTTACTGGAGCCCTTGGTTTTTCGCAGGGCTGACTGGGATGTGTTCGAGAGGGCTGTCCAGGGCGATTTGGAGGAAGAAAGGGTCCTGCAGATGATCCGGTAGACACTCTAACGCAAATCGTCCTGAGCTGTGCCAAACAAGCAATGCCCACATCGTCAAAGAAAGCACACATGCCTAAAACACCATGGTTTACTTCAGAATATAAACAGAGTAAACAAGAATGCAAGAAAGCTCAACGTCGCATGTTCCAAAGTCCATCAGCGGACAATGTTTGGGCTCATCAAAAACTGCGAGCAAAGTCGAGGCGCGGACAATGTTTGGGCTCATCAAAAACTGTGAGCAAAGTCAAGGCATGTCTTTAAAAGAAATAAACAACAGTCCTGGAGAAACTTTTGCTCGAAACTGACATCCTGAACCCCTAAAAAGAAAGTCTGGAAAATTACCAAACAAATTAAAGGGAAAAACACCAGTCCCTCTGTTCATCTGAAACTGTCAGATTGTCTGATTACTGACAAAAAAGCTGTCTCTAATATGTTGGCATCGACCATCAAAAAGAACTCTTCCTCAGCCAATAAATCGGCGTTCTTTTGGAAACACAAATCCATGAAGGAAAAGAGAGCTTGTAACTTCGTCTGTGATAACACGAAAGAGTACAATCTTCCACTGACATTAGGAGAATTAAAAGATGCTATTTTGACTTGCTCTGACTCTTCTCCTGGCTTAGATTAAATTCATTATAAACTGGTGAAGCATCTCCCGGAAAAGGGTTTGGAAATTCTGTTGAAAGTGTACAGTTATGTATGGACGACAGGATTGTTTCCTCCCTCACGGCGGAAAGCCCTGATTGTCCCTATTCCTAAACCTGGAAAAGATCCATCCAATCCGTCCAATTATTGGCCAATAGCCCTAACCAGTTGTCTTTGCAAAGTGATGGAGAAAATGGTCAATAAGAGACTGATGTGGAAACTGGAGAATGACGGCATCTTGGCTAAAGAACAATGCGGCTTTCGCAAACATCATTCCATAGTCACCATCATCATCAGGTGCCCTGCCGCATGGCTTTGGCGATCATGGACTTCCATCTGTCTCTATCTCCTGTTGCCTCAAGCATCTCTTCCACCCTCCTTGTCCCCAGCCACTCCGCAAGCCTGTCCATCATCCTCTCCCGGGCCCACCTGGTGCTCTCCCCCTCCAGCCCCTTTGCTGCGACCAGGTGCTCCAAATCCCCTTTCCCCACAAAATGGCCTACAAATGCTGCCTGTCCTTCCCAATCCTCCCTATGAATGATCTACCTATGTCTGCTTCCATCAAGACTTTCCAGCCCGTCCTCCCTGCTGCCCATGGAACTCCCAACACTCTTCCCAGAAACCACATCTTGGCTGCCCAATCCCGCTCTGGCTTTGCCCGCTGACCATCCACACCTCACAACCGTACAATAGATTCGGCTCTATATAACACCCAAGAACTCTCTTCCTGATGTCAACTGACAGGCATTTGTTGGCAAGAATGGTTGTCATCTTCTTGAATGGCGTCCTGGCCTGGCTGACTCTTCTGGCCACCTCCGATGTGCACCCGCCATCCGATGAAACGGCCACTCCCAGGTATTTAAACTTATCAACCTGTCTCAAGGTCATGCCGTTTGTTGTTATTTTGCATGAGGGGATTTCATGTTTTTTACTGATCACCATGACTTCAGTCTTCCTGCTGTTTAGTTCCAACCCCTTACCTTTGCTTTCTATTTCTAGTATATTCACAAGGTTTTGTAGGTAAATAATAATAAAAATAGGTCGCTTTCATTTTCTGCAATCAGCACGATGTCATCTGCATATCGAATGTTGTTTATCATTTTTCCTCCAACCTTTAATCCAGGGTCTTCTTCTAGGTTTCTCATGATGTTTTCGCTGTAAAATAGTAGATCATTTAATTCGTCTTGAAACGACCATCCGTAATGCATTTCTGAAGAAACAGCATGTAGTGGCTATCTTCTTTGATTTGGAGAAAACGTATGATACCACCCAGAAATCCGTAATTCTTATGGATCTACACAAATTGGGTTTTCAGGGTCACCTACCAACGTTTATCCAAATGTTTTTAGCCGATCGACAGTTTCAAGTGCGGGTTGGTTCTACTCTGTCGGACATCCATGAGCAAGAGCTGGGTGTACCACAAGGGAGCATTCTCTGTTCTGCGCTGTGCAGTATCAAGATCAACAACATAGTCAAATCAGTACTGTAGGGCTCGGACTGTTCCCTGTTTATGGACAGTTTTGCAGTTTATGCAAGTGGAAACTTTTATGCAGGCATTCAGCGGCGGCTGCAGCTGTGTGTAGATAGGTTCCAGCAGTGGGCAGAGACGAACGGCTTTACTTTTTCCGCAACCAAAACAGAGTGTATTGACTTTCATAACCTGTGAGAATTCTTTGCTGCTCCAGAAATTCGTCTGGGAAAGTGCATCATTCCAGCTGTAAAAGAAGCTGAATTTCTGGGCTTGATTTTTGATGAAAAGTTGAATTTTCTCAGTCATATCCAATATCTGAAAACATTGTGCCAGAAAGCTCTGAATATTCTTCGAGTTGTAGCTCATACAGACTGTGGTGCCGACAAGAAAACGCTACAACACCTGTACAGAGCTTTAATTCATTCAAAACTGGACTATGGCTGCATAGTATATGGGTCTGCGGGAGCGTCGTACCTAAAGGCACTGGGTCCCGTTCACCATCAAAGATTGCGCCTATGTCTTGGTGCATTCAGAACAACTCCTGTGTATAGTTTGTATGCAGTGGCAGGGGAACCCTCTCTGAGCAACCATAGACTGAAACTAAGCTTAAATTTCTGTTTGAAACTGTTCTCTGAACTGGAAAACCCAGCTTACGACTGTGTCTTTAACCCCAGATTTCAAAGTGAATTTGAAAAACATCCGAAAGTGACTGCTCCTTTGAGGCTGCGTATCTGTCTCCATATGGAAAAGGCAGATGGAAATTTAGCAGTTATTAATGACTTTTCGAAGTTTCCAGATAATCCACCATGGACCTTGAAAACATCGAAGGTTTGTTTTGATCTTGCTTCCCTCCGTAAAGACAATACCAGTGCACTGGCGTACGAATCATTTATGCGGAATTGTGTGAAAAATCTCCATCATCCCACAGAATCTTCACTGATGGATCCAAGTGTGATGAAAGTGTTGGTGCCTCTGCCTTCTGCTCCGACATTCCCAATCGAGCATTTTCAAAACGTATTCCATCTGAAAGTTCCGTTTATACTGCTGGACTGACTGCTCTGGTTTTGGCACTAAAAATGGTGTCCCAATCCAAACAAAGAGTTTCTAATTTTTTCTGACTCCCTTTCCGCTTTGCAGGCAATTGCTTGCCGAAACATCAGTCGCCCTGAACTTTTGAAGTTCTTTGAATTGTATTCTACTCTTGGAAATGAAGGTTACGAGATTGTTTTTGCCTGGATTCCTGGCCATGTTGATATTGGAGGCAATGAAAAGACTGACTACCTGGCCAAGAAGGCTACAATGAAAAAGATGTTGTAAGTCCTTGATCCCTTACACAGATGTCAAATCGAAACTACAGTTACGTGAGAAGTCTGTGGCAGGAGGATTGGAATGAACAGACAGATAACAAACTTTTCCAGATCCACCCTAACCTGAAAGAAATTCTCCCATCTGCTGCAGGAAACCATAAGAAAGAGACAGTGTTATGCAGGTTACGCACGGGTCACACATCCTACACTCACTGGTACCTATTGAAAAATGAAGAAGCACCATGGTGTATCTGTGTGATGAGCTGTTGAGCATCCAACACCTCCTCCTCGATTGCTGGGACTTGTACGATGTAAGACAAAAGCACTACACGGCAGACTCCTTAAAGAAGCTCTTCCGAGACGTCCCTCCTGATACAATTTTCCAGTTTTTACAAGAGATCAGTAGCTTTCACTTGATGTGATTTTACGTCTTTTTTCTTTAAAATTGCATTTTAGCTTTGTAAGATTGATGGTGAGCATGGTTTTGAACTATTGTCTTTTATCTTAACTGGTTGTTCTTTTCTTTTTGACGTGGTGTTAACCCTGATATGGCTCTTGTAGTCGGCTGGGCTATAAGCAATATGAACTGAAATGAAATCGTGTTCATTTATTTCGTCATCTAGTCCAGTCTGTGCCAGTTTTTTTGTTTAGGTCCACAATGAATTTTCTTTTCTCTTCACGACTTCTCTCGTGAACCTGTTGTATGGCGCTGTAGAAGGGCTTGTCCTTTCTGTTCGTTTGTTCTTAATATGGCTCCATCTGTGTTGGTGGTATCTGGTATTGTGGTGTTTGTGGTTTTCCCTTCCATTTGTTGATAGAACTGCCTGAATTGTGACTGTGTTGTATCAGCACTTAGTCTTTCACAGAATTGTGTCCATTTATTGTCTTTTGCTTCCTGGGCTGTGGTTTTGAACTGCTTATCCATATTTCTTTTATACTCGTCCATTTTTGTAGTACTATCATGGTCCGAGTGTTGTCTTCTTCTGTGTTTTTGCCAGGCTTTTACAGCAGCCTGTTTTTCTTTCCAGGCAGTCTCTGTGTCCTGGTTCCACCAGGAAGGTTGTTTGTAGTGAAGAAATCTTAAGTATTCACTTCTTATCTTATCCTGCATAAGAATCACAAAACAGCCCCTTATTTCTAGTCCTTAGTTATCCTCTCTTTCCCTCTTTTCCAAACTGTAGAAAACCCTTCATTCCCGGGTTTCTGGGACGATCTATACTGAACTGTACAGTGACTTCATGCGAATGGATATAGCAGATGAGTTATGGCTTGCATGTACATAAAACTATATATGAATGTGTTCAAGAATGAATGTATTATATGTCTGTCATATTCAAAAGAGGGGTGCGACACATTTGGTGACATGCAGGTGTGAGACAAGTAAGATGTGGACCATAAATTACACACATGACAGACAAAACAAAACAAAATAGGAACAGAAAAACAGATATGGCGTTGCCTACCTTTACTTGTTCTGTGAAATGTCGGAGCAGCATGTACATGTATATTCCCCCTTGTATGGCAATGCGTCAGTGTCCCATTGTCCTCATCACTAGTATTCACAAACTGTCAAATTTGTCCTTATGGTACAGCTTCAGTCACACACATTCAGTATTGATATATCTATGTACACACAAACTACAGCACTAGCTAAATGTTCCATGGGAATAAAAAATAATCTGACATGTGTCCAATGAAATGCCAAGCAGTTTGTCACTGTCACTGTCACCATGTCACCCCCACTGCACAGGTAAGTTAGTGGCTGTAATCAACCACAGTATGGTATAACACGAAACAGTTTTTCTGGGGGTTACAACACAAATAAACGTCACATTTCTGGCACTTCATGCTGGTCTTCCTCTTTTTGTTGGGGTTGTTGCTGTAGCTGGTGCCCGGATGGCTGTCCCTGTAGCGCAGGTGTCGTGCATTGCAGACAGCACACACATGATCATAGCCCTGGCCGGCCATAGGCCAGTGGTCTATGCGGTCAAGACGGAAGTCGTCATTGACAGCCCTCGGTCGGCCAACAGGTCGGCGATCAAAGTGTGCCGTCCCCACCAGCTGATGGGCGAGGTCAAGACGGAACGACAGGTAGTCCCTCTTGCTGGTCCCTTCCTGGACATGATCGATGATGTGCCCTTCGATCACGTATGCGTTGTATACGCTGGTCTCCAAGAGCTTTCTCGCAACTCTGCGATACCAACGCATCGTTTTTTTGAGCGGTTCATCTTGGTCATCATGTCCAGTCTGTCCACTCCACCCATGTATTTGCTGTAGTGCTTGACAACAGGTGAGCAGGGAACTTCTGTCGCTGTGCCGTCTTTCTTCCGCCGCGTGACTGTGTCGCCATCTCCATCTGGTGGGTGTTCTGTGGACAGGTAGTATACCATCCGGTTGTCCTTGAATGAGGAGGCCACCATGCCCTCGCACTGTCTCCATTCTGTGTGACCCTGTTCAAGTCGGCGGGCCTGAGCTTTCGATAGGATCAGGTCTCTAGGATAGCCGATGCGGTTGGGTCGCACTGTCCCCGAAAGGTAAGTCCCCTTCCTCATCAGGTAATGTGCAAGGACAGGTGACGTGTAAAAATTGTCGGTGTACACGCAGTGGCCCAGGTTGTGCAGTGGTTGAGTCAACCCGATCACCACACGTGCACTCAGTCCCAGCAGGCGGTGACTTGGTCACCATGTCGTCCGGTGTAAATTTCAAAGTTGTAACAGTAGGCTGTCACAGCGTCTGCTAGAACCCAGAGCTTCACACCGAACTTGACAGGCTTGTTCTTCATAAACTGCTTGATGCCTAACCGCCCTTTGAAAGGCACCATAGCTTCATCTACCGTTATCTGTTTGTGAGGGATGTATTCCCTCATGAACGCAGCCCGAACTGTGTCCACAACACAACGGATTTTTGCCACCTTGTCGCTTCTGTCGATAGGTGTGTCAGGGTCCGTGAAATACAGGTAGCGGCGTATTTGAAAGAACCTGTTCCTGCTCATCACTTTTGAAATACTGGTGCTGAGCATGAAATATTTCGACCCTGAATACCAGTACAATGCGTCACGGTCGACTTTGACAATATCCATCATGAGCACGACGCTGTAGAACGCTTTCAGCTCTGACACTGTCAATGGCTGCCAATCACCCTTGTTGTGCTGTGGATCTTCCCTTCTCCTTTTTTCCGCATTTACATTTGTAAATTCGCAAATGTTTGCAAAAAGTTCGTCTGAATAAAACAGACTGAAATAATGAATAGCTGACATCGATGTGTCTAACACACACGATGGTCCAGGGCGCTGTCGAAAGGTATGTTTCGTTTCTGATGGTTCAAACACACCTTGGGTCCATTCGAAACGAGGTTTCACATAGAACAGTGGTAACCTTTCATCATCCAGTTCATCACCACTATCAGAATCCAGTGCATCAGCAACAGCTTGATCAATTTTCCTCCACTGTTCTTCTGTCAAATCTAACAGATCGAACCCATCAACACCACCTACTATTTCATCTTCAGAAAATTCGCCACGCTCACTCGAATCGCTATCCATCTTGTCTCTTTGGCTTACGCTATGCGTCTGACAAAGACGAACTCTGCCGTCTTACAAACAGGAAAAAATCCCGTGGGAAACTAGCCACAGCATCCCGTTATAATCAAACCCAGGATAGTAAGATAAACACTGGCCGGTGCCAGACTACTGTATATGGTGGCAGGGGAATGTAAGGTATGTGTGTCTAACGGTTCAGCCGGTGTCCGGTCTTCCGGGCCGTGGGAAGGAAAGGGGGATATCTCTGCTGTCGGATGTCCGGGCAGCGGGAATGAAAGGAGTATTTTCAGCTGACCGGACAACCGGGCTGTGGGGCTGAAAGAGTTAAAGACACTGAGAACCCCAAGCAAATCCCAGGCTGAGACAAGAAGTTGCTAGCCTTTGATGCTGTAAGGAAAATGCTGTATGAGCCTCCAGACAAAGGCCCTCTTTACAATAGTATCAATTAAATTGTCCTTTCTTCTTGTCCATGCTACCGGCAGATAGGTGCATAAGTAAATAATATGATCTTAGGGGTAGTCCTTCTGAACAGGACATTGCCTTCCAGCAAGATGGCTGGATTTCCATCAACAGTTCAGTACAAAACACAACTGCCAGAAGAATTATTACCTTGACAGTCCTTTCATCCCTTATAAGACATTATAGATAAGTCAAGTGAGGAACGTTACCACTACCCGATATCTTGTTCACATGGTACTGAATTACACCAAAACAAAT
Source organism: Monoplex corrugatus (assembly GCA_030674185.1). Lineage (NCBI taxonomy): Eukaryota > Metazoa > Mollusca > Gastropoda > Littorinimorpha > Ranellidae > Monoplex > Monoplex corrugatus. The sequence continues at coordinate 23,282,213 of JAPXFY010000021.1, forward strand.
GTTGTTGTTCATCTTTTGTTGTCGAAGAAGACCATGACTTCAATTTTGACTGGGGGATTTGTGATTGTGGGTACGGAGATAGTTGGTGAGGAAAATCCGGGCCAGGAAGGCTTGCCTGCACATAGGGCAAACGTGGGTTGGTGCAGCTGTAGGATTGGAGGTCACTTTAGTCTTGCGCGCTTCTCGTTTTCTTTAAGCCTCTGCTGTTCTTGCTCCGATGGTCAGATTGCCTCGCCAGTTCGGTCGATCTAGTGTAAGCGTCTCCCAGGAATTGGGGTTGATGCCCAAGTTGTTGATGAATACTTTGAGGCAATCTTTAAAGCGTTTCTTTTGGCTACCAACTGAATGCTTGCCCTGGCTGAGCTCTCCATACATAAGTTGTTTTGGCGGTCAATTTTCAGACATTCTCACCACATGTCTGGCCCATCTTACTTGGGCTTTCTAGAGGGTATGTATGCTGAAAGGGTTAGCTCGTTCCAGGACTTCCGTGTCTGGGACCTTGTCTTGCCACATGATATGGAGGAATCTGTGGAAACTGGTCAGGTGGAAATGATTGAGCTGTCTGGCATGCCTGCTGTAGACTGTCCAGGTTTCACTGGCATAGAGGAGAGTGGTGAGTACCACTGCATGGTAGACCAGCTTGGTGGTAAGGCTGAGTCCTATCCATTCCCAGACTTTCCTTCAAAGTCTTCCAAAAGCAATACTGGCCTTGGCGATCCTGTTATTTCCTCATCTATGTTAACCGCACGTGAGAGTATGCTGCCAAGATAGGTGAAATTATGTGTTGCCTGTAGGCTCTGCTCCTTTATTATGGTGTGTGCTTCTTGATTGGGTTTGCTGGGTGCAGGCTGGTACATAACCTTGGTCTTTTTGGTGTTAATGGTGAGACCAAAGTTGTCACAGCCTTTTGATAGGCGGTCTATTTCATGCTGCATCTTTTGCTCTGTACAGGCGCTGAGGGCAGTTATCAGCAAACAAAAAGTCTCTGATGATAGTATTCTTCACCTTGGTAACAGCTTTCAAGCGCTTGGAGTTAAACAGTCCGCCATCAGTCCTGTATCTGACGTGTATCCCGTGCTGGCAATCACCAAAGGCATCAGTCAGCAAGGCTGAAAATACCATGCTAAAGAGTGTAGCAGCCAGAATGCAGTCTTGTTTGATGCTGTTTGTCACTGGGAAGGGTTGCAACTCATCTCCATCATCCAGCACTTTCGCCATCGTGCCATTGTGACAGACGATAGTGATGAATTTGATGGGACATCCGAACTTCTTCACTATCTTCCACAGGCCATCTCTGCTTGTCAGATCAACAAAGGTCATGAAGAGGTCGTTGTGCTGCTTATGGCATTTTTCCTGAAGTTGGCGACCACAAATATCATGTCGGCAGTGCCTCGTTCTGCTTGGAATCCACTCTGGCTTTCTGGGAGAAGACCTTGCTCAAGATGTTGAAGGAGGCGATTGAGCAGGATGCGAGCCAGGATCTTTCCTTGTATTGACAGTAGTGAGATACTTCTGTGGTTATCGCAAGACTGGCAATTGCCTTTCCTCTTGTAGATGTGGACTATACTGACATCCTTCAATTGTTGTAGGACACTCCCTTCGTTCCACATGGACTGGAATAGCTCAACCAGGATCCGTATCATGGTTGTGCCCCCTGCTTTGTTCACTTCAGTAGGAATAGCATTTGATCCTAGTGCTTTGCCACGGGAGAGTTGGTTGATGACTTCCTTGACCTCTTCTTTTGTGGGAAGGTTGTCAAGGTTCTGGTTGGTCTCCACCTGGGGTGGACAAACGATGGCCTCGTCATTAATTGCAGCTGGGTGGTTGAGGACTTGATCAAAATGTTCCCATCTCTCCAGGATTTCATTCTTATCTGTAAGCATTCGGGTCCCATCTGCACTGAGCAGGGGGTGAGAGCTGGAGGATTGGAGTCCATAAACAGCCTTCAGTGTGTCATAGAAATGCTTGCGTCCTGGCTGCATATCTTTGAATTTCATTGGCCTTTTGGCTGAACCAGGCATCCTGCATCTCCCGTAGTTTCCTCTGATTTTTTCTTCGCACTGCACCGAAGTTGTCTTTCTTTGCTTGTGACAATGGACCATTTTGATGTGCCTGAACAGTTGGCGTTTCTCTGACAGCAGGCCCTGTATCTCATCGTCATTTTCATTGAAGCAGTCTTGGTTTTTATGGGTTGCTGGGTCCTGGGTGTTCAAGTGCAGTTGAGTATAAATGTCTGAAAACTGCCCACTGCTCTTCAGCACTATGCTTGCTATTCTTGAGTATGTCCAGCAACCTTCTGTCAAGGTCACTAGAGAATTTTTGAGAATTTGCTGTTGTTCAGTTTGGAGACCTTCAGCCTCCTTGTACTCTTCTGACCTTGGGGTCTTCTTGTGGGCACAATACGAAGTTTGAACTTGGGCACAATGAGATGGTGATCTGTCCAGCAATCGGCACCACACATGGATTTTGTCACTCCGACGTCCTGCTGGTCCCTCTTCCTGGTAATGATATAATTGATCAGATGCCAGTGTTTGGAGTGTGAATGCATGCAAGATGTCTTGTTATGGGTGGGGAGACAGAGCAGTGTGTTTGTTATTACAAGATCATGTGTAGCTCATGTCTTGATGAGCTGCAGGCCATGACTGTTACACTTTGCAGTGCTGAGTCTTCCAATGAGGCCTTCCCAGGTTTGATGGTCTGTTCCTATTCGTGCATTGAAGTCTTCAAGGGCAGTGAGTTTCTCTGACCATGGGACTGCTGCAGTTTGGGCATAGAACCTCTCTTTGACTTCATCTGGGTTGGTCATTATTGGAGCATATGCATTAATCAATGTAGCGCTCTTCTTGCTTCCAAGTGGCAGTTGAAGTATCATCAAGCAATCGTTGATGCCATCGGGGAGCTTGGTAAGTTTCAGGATGAGATGTGATTTAACAGCGAAATCCAGCGCCTGCCTCTTGTCTTTCCGATCCACTTTGCCCAATCCAGAAGAATGTTTATTTACCCCCCTGCTCCTTTAGCTGACCCTTGTCTGGTAGGTGCGTTTCGCTGAGTGCCGCAGTGTCGACGTTGTAGCGAGCTAGCACTCAGGCAATTAGTGCAGTTTTTCCTTCTGGTCTGTCTGGTTTGATGTTATTTAGCAGTGTTCACACATTCCATGTGCCAAGATTGAGTATTTCAATTTATTTTTCTTTGGCTGACATCGGACATTAAAGAAATAAAACTATCTCAAATCATTTGAACCACGAGTGAAAGGTCTGTGGCTGCTATACAGTAACAGCACCATAGACAGGAAAGACAGAGAATCCCATCTTATAGATAAACTTTGTATGCGCAAGCCACATGGACTCAATGACAAACCATAAAGATTTCCTCAACTGAATTCAGTATCATGCCACTTCATGCACTTTTATCTGGACATGGCTTTGCGTGCATGTACATTTACCTTGGTGTGTATGTGTATGCATATGTATTCGCTCGAATGTCTAGGTATAACGTTTCTTGTCCCTCATGTATAATTTATGTTTATACTGCTTGCATGATTTTATGCATACTGTTGTCTTTTAATGTACCCTTGAGTCCATGTATGTTTTATCTCAATGATGATTTACTGAAATAGACCATATTATCACCATTTTCCCATCCCAGTGAGGTATTGGCTTTGCGGCTGCACATATGCCTTTTTTTTTCTTTTTTCTTTTTTTGTAAAATTCAATCTGTTTGATTTCTCCTTTCACAAGACAGGCCCAGCCGCGTCTGACTAAAGTTTTTTTTATGCGGGGACTCTGGTTTTCCCTTCAGCCCCTTGGCTGTTGCTTTAGGATGTTTTTCTTCCTATTCCAAGGTCAGACCGGATTCGTTGCACTAGGCACGATCCATTTACATCAGCCATACCTCTTGATTAAATATTTTCCCATTCTGTCGAACATATGCCTATATTTTCTCTTCTGCATTATTTAATACTGGTATCCTTTAAATTCCAAACACTACTATTCGCTAGTGCGTCATAGTTCTCATTTCCGCTCTGACATCATATTTACTCAAAGACACATTATGATGTCATCTTAGTCAGTTTATTCCTTTTCTCACATTGGACACAGCAGCAAGGAAGTTTCAGCCTTTTTCTCAAAATATTTTTTGTATCTGGTGTTTATTTGTTTGTAATCTTACGCTTGAAAAAGGCAAGTTGGCTGAAAATTTGCGCTTGTCTTGTCTTGTATTAAATACATGTTCGTATTCTTCTTTCGTGTTTTTTCTGGTTCCTGTTCGCTTGAATGTGGGCAGTCACACTTGTTTCGGATTTTAGTTTTCTTTGTCGGCCGACAGCTAAGTGGGATCCCCACCAGCCATGGTTTGCTGGCCAGGGTGAGAGGAAGCAGGCTATTTTTAGGGCAGCTTTTCTAGCCCCTTCCTCAGTTGAGATGAGCAGAGCAGTTCCTGAATAGGGCTGCTCAGTCACCCAGGGGGGGGGGGGGGGGTACCTAATTCCACTGCTGCTTTGGGTCAGTAGAGAACGACCCATATCCCTGGGCCACCTGTGTGCAGGTTCATGACTACAACTTCCAGTGTATTCGCACCTGCTGCATCAGCACTCATCCATCGCCACAGGACTTTTTGAGGTCATGACGTGCACTTTGATTAAAGTGAGAGAATTACGCAAAGATTGTCAGTCTCACTCTCTCGCCCCTTTATATCTGAACCCTACAGCAAGACAAAGTCAAGACGATTGGAGATAAATCGGGATGCAGTGGATGGCCAACAGTGGTCTACTGTGTCTCACTGTGTCCTGTTCATGCTCCACAACGCTCTGCTATCTCCGCCTTCCAGCCCATTAAACCGTGAGAAGTTGGTTTCCTCCACATTGTCTGCTGGATCCAGTCTTCACATGCTGAGGTAGACATTCCTCAGAGTTTAATCACAGTCGCATGTTTACTGCAGTGTGTTTTATTTCAGACTCACCTTGTCCAAGACAGGATGTCAACCAAGACTATCGAAGCCCGTCTGCATGGGTTTTGGAATTAGAGTAATCCTTCTCCTAGACTGATTTGTTCTAAGTGGAAGGGTCTGTCACCCTGGTGTTAGGGCCCCTATAAGGCTGGTCACCACTGACCTTAATATGGTACCATCATTGGGCATTAATTGATTAAACAGCATTTTATCGACCTCTGACTTACCAGGCCAGAACCCACCATTGCCCTGGTAGTACTGCCACTGCTTGTCTGTGATTGCTTATTCATCCCGAAAGACTTATTCGCAACTGGCCTTCGAGGAGGTCATCCCCCTATCCGCAACTTGGGGACGCTCCCAGTGGCATACAGCTTTGCCACCCTTGTATATCGCTTGCCAGGCCAAAACGAATTTGTCACACGAAAATGTCTTTTCTTTTCGGTCAATGAGAACCATGAAAAAAAAAGACATCAGTGCTGCAACAAAATCCCAATGGATGATCTCCTGAGCTAGCAGTCACCCAATAAGAATTCCAGAGCCCATGAATTTTAGGCCCTGGCCACATCTTTGGGCTTCCATCATTCTGTCCCTCTGAATGACACTGTAACACCAGTGTATTGGTACTCAGAGAACCCCTTTATAAACCACTATCTTAGTGATCCCCAGTTATTTCGGACAGACGGTCTCCATGGAATCTCATTCTGAAATCACACTACTATCTCCATCCCTGGGACTGCAGTTCGAACTTCAAAAGTGACACACCCCTCCTCCATTCTTTAAACTGACACATCTAAGATACGGTAATTATACAAAAAGAGGGAGATTTTTTCTAAAATTCCTGTTTAGTTGTGTGCAATTATTGTTTCTAACAGAAACTCTCATCATACCATTCCCGCTTGTATCTGGTTCTCACAAGGGACATCTTCAATAAATGAATAACTGAAACAAAACAGATTGAACATAAGCTTGTTAACCCTTTCAGCCCCACAGCCTGGATGTCCGGGCAGGGCTGAACCATTTGACACACATACCTCACATTCTCCTGCCATCCTGTACAGTAGTCTGGCTCCGGTCAGTGTTTATTTTACTATCCTGGGTTTGATTATAATGGGATGCTGTGGTCTGTTTCCCACAGGAATTTTTCCTGTTTGTAGGATGGCGGCAGATTTCGTCTTTTGTCAGATGCATAGCATAAGCCAAAAGGAGAGGATAGATAGCGGTTCGAGTGAGCACAGAGAATTTTCTTAAGATGAAATGTTAGGTGGTGCTGACAGGTTCGATCTGTTGGATTTGACAGAAGAACAGTGGAGAGAAATTGATAAAGCTGTTGCTGATGCACTGGATTCTGATAGTGGTGATGAACTGGATGATGAGAGGTTACCACTGTTTTATATGAAACCTCGTTTCAAATGGGCCCAAGGTGTGTTTGATCCACACCAACGCAACATACTATCCTGGACCATGGTGTGTGTTAGACACATCCATGTCAGCCCAAGATTATTTTGGTTTATTTTATTCGGATGTACTTTTCGCAAAAATTTGTGGACTTTACAAATAAAAATGCGGAAGGAGAAGGGAAGATCCACAGCACAACAAGGGTGACTGGCAGCCATTGACTGTGTCAGAGTTGAAAGCTTTCATTGGCGTCATGCTCGTGATTGATATTGTCAAAGTTGACCGCGACGCATTGTACTGATATGCAGGGTCGAAATATTTCATGCTCAGCACTAGTATTCCAAAAGTGATGAGCAGGAACAGGTTTTTCCAAATACGCTGCTACCTGTATTTCACGGACCCTAATACATATATCGACAGAAGTGACAAAGTGGCAAAAATCTGTTGTGTTGTGGACACAGTTCGGGCTGCGTTCATGAGGGAATACATTCCTAACAAACAGATAACGGTTGACGAAGATCTGGTGTATGCCTTTTAAAGAGTGGTTAGGCATCTAGCAGTACATGAAAAACAAGCCTGTCAAGTTTGGTGTGAAGCTCTGTGTTGCAGGAAACGCTGACAGTTTACTGTTACAACTTCGAAATTTACACTGGACGACATGGTGACCAAGTCAGCTACCTGCTGGGACTGAGTGCACGCGTGGTGATCAGGTTGACTCAACCACTGCCTAACCTGGGCTACTGCATGTACATGGACGATTTTTTTGTCACATATCCTTGCTCATTACCTGATGAGGAAGGAGACTTACCTTTCAGGGACAGTGCAACCCAACCTGATCGGCTACTCTGGAGACCTGATTGTATCGGAGGCTCAGGCCCGCTGACTTGAACTGGGACACACAGAGTGGAGACAGTGCAAGGGCATGGTGGCCTCCTTGTTCAAGGACAATCAGATGGTGTACTACCTGTCCACAGAACACCCACCAGAAGGAGATGGCGACACAGTCATGTGGGGGAAGAAAGACGGCACAACGACAGAAGTTCCCTGCCCGCCTGTTGTCAAGCACTACAGCAAGTACATGGGTGGAGTGGATAGACTGGACATAATGACAAAGATGAACCGTTTCAAAAAGATGATGTGTTGGTATCACAGAGTTGAGAGAAAGCTCTTGGATACCAGCGTATACAGTGCATATGTGATCGAAGGGCACATCATTGATCATGTCCAGGCAGGAATCAGCAAGAGGGGCTACCTGTTGTTCCGTCTTGACCTCACCCATCAACTGGTGGGAACGGCATTCCTTGATCGCCGACCTGTTGACCTGCTGAGGGCTGTCTGTGATGACTTCTGACTTGACTGCACTGACCACTGGCCTGTGGCCGGCCAGGGCTATGACCATGTGTGTGCTGTCTGCAACGCACGACACCTGCACTACAGGGACAGCCATCCGGGCACCAGCTACATGAACAACCCCAACAAGAAGAGGAAGACCAGCGCAAAGTGCCAGAAGTGTGATGTTTATTTATGTTGTAACTCCCAGAAAAACTTTTCTATTATATCACACCTTGGTTGATTACAGCCATTGACTTACCTGTGTAGTAGAGTTGACATGGTGATAGTGACAAACTGCAAGGGATTTCATCAGACACATGTCAGAAATCATTTGTTCCTATGGAACATTTAGCTAGTGCTGTGGTTTGTGTGTATATAGATACATCAAAACTCAAGAGTCAGTGTGTCTGACTAAAGTTGTTCCCATAAGGACAAATTTGTCTCTGTGTGAATACTGGTGATGAGGACAATGCGACATTCACACACTGCCTACAATGGGGACTATACATGTACATGTAAGATGTAGACCAGAAATGACACACATGACAGACAAAACAAAATAAAATACGAACAGAAAAGACAGAAGCTATCCTCATTGGCACCCGTCAGAAACTTTCTCAGCTGCCTCCTCTTTCTCTCCCATTATGTAACACATCAGTCCCAATTTCTGATTCAGCTAAAAACCTTGGTGTCTGCATTGACTCTACCCTCTCCATGAACAACTTTGTTTCTCAAACTGCCAGATCTTGCTACTATCATCTCCATCGTATAAGGCTGATCAGGAAGTATCTCTCTGTTGAAACAACTGCAAAACTCGTTCTCTCCTTCATAATGTCTCGCATTGACTATTGCAATTCACTCCTGTCTGGTCTTCCTGCCTCCACCATTCACATCCTACAGCACATTCAAAACAATGCTGTACGCCTTGTACTCAAAAAGAAAAAAGCTGACCACATATCTCCTCTCCTGGCACAACTTCACTGGCTCCCTGTATCAAAGCGCATACAGTACAAACTAGACACCATGTGCTACAAAAGCCTCAATAACGCAGCCCCGATTACCTGTCAAGCCTACTTGAGATTTATGTTCCCTCACGTACCCTCCGCTCTGCCTCCGATCCTCTGACTTTTCGCTTTCCACGCACTAAGCCCCCCCCCCCCCCCCCCCCCCCTCTGCAGCCTGTCTCCGCTCGGAGGGGAATCACATGGTTATAATAATATAATTGTATATGCTATGCTCTCTATAATTTTCCATTGCTTTTATTCTTGCTTTTATTCTTTCTCCCCATTTATAGCCATGCGTGTGTGCGAGTGTGTGTGTGTGTGTGTGCGTGCGTGTGTGTGCGTGCGTGCATGCATGCTTGCATGTGTGTCTGCTTCAGCGCTTAGATTTGATTTTATCAAGATTTTGCGCTATATAAATATTGTAATTATTATTATTATTATTAACATTTCACAGAACAAGTAAAAGTAGGCAACGCCATAATTTTTTTCTGTTCGTATTTTATTTTGTTTTGTCTGTCATGTGTGTCATTTCTGGTCTACATCTTACCTGTCACACACCTGCATGTCACCAAATGTGTTGCACCCCGCTTGAATATGACAGACATATTATACATTCATTCCTGAACACATTCATATACAATTTTATGTACATGCAAGCCATAAGTCATCTGCTATATCCATCTGCATGAAGTCACTGTATCATTCGGTATAGATCGTCCCAGAAACCCGGGAATTAAGGATTTTCTACAGTTTGGAAAAGAGGGAAAGGGAGGATAACTGAGGACTAGAAATAAGGGGCTGAAAGGGTTAAGTGGGAAGGGCTTTGATTTGATAGGCTGTACTGGAACGGGGCCCAGGGATGTCACTGAACAGAATTTTGACCAAGACAGAGAATTGAGCTAGCTAGGATAGCACATGTTAGAAAGGGTAAGTGCATATAGCTAAACAAGGATTTGAGGGAAGAAATCCTCATTTTGCCTTCATTATGTTGGATATTTTTCTGTCATTATGTATTTGCTGTATAAACAGTATACTTGTTAATTAAACATCATTTTTGGTGATCAGAATGCACTTTTGGTTCAAAGCAAGCCCTTTTGTCTGAAGGTAAGGTATGTATGTAGGTAACATTTTTTAATTTATGAAGAAAGAAGACTCCAGAAGGCAGTCCAGCAAGGCCAACAGGGGCAATGGACGACTTGGAGAAAATGCACTCCAGAGAAGTTTTTGCTGGAATGACCTGTGGCATATGGCTCCTCTGAGAATCGGTTTCATCCTCAGATCTGTGTATGACCCCCTGCCCTCAAATGCTAATCTGGTGAGATGGGGGAAGTCAGATAACTGGACCACTCTGCCAGGGCAAACAGACAGTGAAACATAAACTGAGCTCATGCATAGTATTGTTAACTCAAGGAAGGCAAAACCAAGAGCTTCGTGAGATCGCACAAGCGATCAGTATTACCAGGGGAAAAGACCTGCCACCAGAACCTCCTACAACGTTCTACACGGCAGGAGGCTGCAGCAGACTCTGGCCTGAAAAAGATGTGACACCCACAGCATAGAAGCAGGGTCTGCTGGATGGAGTGGACGACTGGGAGTGCTCAGCAGAACTTCCATTGTGGAAAAAACACCAGAAATCATCAGCAAGATGTATGAAATACTTTGGACATGCTATGAGACATTAAAGCTGCCATGTAATGAAGACTGTGACCCAGAGCAAAATGGAGGGCAAGAGACGACAAGGAAGACTGCCGACTTCCTGTGTAGAGAACATAGCCAAGTGGACGAAGTTGCCGAAAGGTGAAATCTATAGGACTGTAGACAAAAGGGGATGGAGACAGCTGACGGGCATGTATCAGCGGCTACCATCAAGAATGATATGGCCGACAGGTGACAGACAGGTGACAGCTCACACAGACAGGGGTGCTGACAAGAAAACAATGCTTCACCTGTACAGAGCTTTAATTCGCTCTAAACTGGACTGTGACTATGCAGTGTATGGCTCTGCAAGACCCTCCTGCCTAAAACAACTCGATTCCATTTACCATCAAGGACTGTGCCTGTGTCTTGGTGCATTCAGAGCAACTCCTGTATACAGTTTACACGCAGTAGAGGGGAACCCTTCCTCTCCAACTGTAGACCAAACTGAACTTTTGAATTTCTGCTTAAAATTATTCTCTGAACCAGAAAACCCAGTCTACAACTGCGTCTTCAACCCCAAATTTCAGACTGAATTTGAAAAAAATCCGAAAGTCACTCCTGCTTTGGGAATCCATATCTGTCCTCACATGCAAAACGCAGATGTAGATATAGCAGTTGTTTCAGACTTTTCCAGATTTCCAGACAGCCCACAACGGACCTTGAAAACACCTAAGGTCTGTTTTGATTTTGCTTCCTTCCATAAAGACTCTGCTATGTCACTGACGTATTAATCGTTTTATGCAGAACTCTGTCAGAAATTTCTGTCATCCCACAGCATATTCGCTGATGGATCAAAGTCTGATGAAGGTGTTGCTGCTGCCTTCTTTTCTGCTGTTCTCAATCGTCCATTTTCAAAATAGATATATTTTCATCTGACAGTTCCGTTTATACTGCTGATCTGACTGCTGTGGTTTTGGCGCTAAAAATGGTGTCCCAATCCAAGCATAAAGATTTTGTCATCTTTTTGACTCCGTTTCTGGTTTGCAGGCAATTGCTGGCTGAAGCATTAGTTACCCAGAGCTTCTGAAGTCCTTAGAACTATTTTCTTCTCTTGCATGTGAAGGTTACGAGACTATTTTTGCCTGGATTCCTGGCCATGTGGTATTGGAGGCAATGAAAAGGCTGACTGCTTGGCCAAGAACGCCACAACGGAAAAGTTGTCTAAATCCTTCATTCTTTACTCAGATCTGAAACCAAAGTACACAGTTATGTGAGAAATCTCGGGCAGGCAGATTGAAACAAGCAGACAGCAAACTTTTTCAAATTCTCCCCAATCTGAAAGATTATCCCATCTGCCTCAGAGAACCATAAGAAATAGACAGTGTTGTGTAAGTTACACATGGGTACACATCCTACACTCTTTCCTAATTGTTAAAAAAAGTGAAGAAGCTCCGTGATGTACACCATGTGACGAGCCACTGAGCATCAGACACCTTCTAATTGAATGCTTGGACTTGCATGATGTGAGACATAAGCGCTATATGGCAGACCCTAAAGAACCTCTTCAGAGACGTCCTTCCAGTTGCAATTTGCCAGTTTTTACAAGAGATCAGTAGATTTCATCTGATATGATTTTACATATGTGAATGTTTTTCTTTAAAAGCATTTTAGACTTGCAAGGATAATGGTACTTGGGTGTCGTTTTTAACGTGATATTAGCCCTGATACAGATCTGGTAGTCAGCTGGGCTATAAGCACTGTGAACCTGAACCTGGATGGGCTTGACCCGGTTGAAGTCTAACAGCTATCTTATGTGTTGCAATGTGGTCAAAGTGTTTTTTAGGAGTCAGAAGCAGTCCATAGCTCATCAGCTTGGATTTTAACTACAAAGTAGATGGCCTAGATCACCACATCATGTCTGCTGTTCTGAGTGAGATCTTGCTTTGTCCTTGTTGGATGTATTTAGCAGCATGAAGAAGTATACTAGTGTCTGCTTCTACATGATTGCACCCATCAATGTTCGACAGACTGAAAGCAGTTGAAGAACAGATGACTTTTTTTTTTAACATATGGTGACAGTGACTTTTTCATCAGCTTTATGATGAAGTAGTTCCTTTGCTTGAAACTGAATTGTTTTCATTATTCCTTAGGAAGCCCTTCCAGTGGAGATGACTTTTCATACAGACATGAAAGAGTAGATTGTGGTTGAACTTGGGTTGTGATCGATATTATCGGCCATTCTAACAGTAAACACATCTGACATCAGTTCTGTGGAACAATAAGACCTTTTGTCTCGAATTTTCCACAGACTATGTTGGCAATATCTGTCAAAAAACAAACAAACTGTAATCTTTCATACAAGATAGACAGTCCAAGGTTGTGCAGACATTGAACCAGTTCCTTGTTCCTTGTTTCAGCATGAATCTGAATCCAAGATACACAGCAGCAGGTGTTTCTCAGAATGTCCTTTGTAAAGATTCATCTCCTGTCAAACATCATGAGCTGAGACAGGGTCAAGGCTTCTTGCTGTTCTGTACACTGTGCATTCTTTTTAAAATGAAATCCTGGTCCATCCAGAATCATAGATGTTGAAGGAGTAAGAACTGGCAGAACTTATCTCTTATTCATACCATCCAGTAAATCAATGCTGAGTTTTAAACATTTGTCTGGGCCATGAGAGGATCCTCAGTCATAGTAGCTTTCTGAAAAGCTCGTTCAAGATCGCTCTAGGAAACAGTCTTGAAATCTTTTCATTTTCGTTACAACATTCATGTGGCACTGGACAGGCAAGCAAAAGTCTGCCAAAATTAAGTTGAGTGGACAGAACTGGTTGGCACACCCAATGCACCTAGGCTGGACTTGTACACATTTAAGAGACTCACCATATGGAACACTGGTGCAGTTGCTTCATTATGTTGAAAACTTCAAGTAAGAAAATAAAGTGAGTTTAAAATTCTTAATCGGCATTATTAAAACACCAGTTAAAATACACCTGGTGCATTGAGCCGAAAGTGCATAATTAAATCAGCTGACAACCCCACTGTTATGCATTAGGAATTTTCCAAACGCAATAAGCACCATCTTGAAAAAACTGATATGAAATGTTCCCCACTGATATTGAGGAAAATCTGTTGCGTGTCCTATTATCCTGGAGCTCAAAGCTGTGACTGTTTCACCAGAGTATTTATTGTCACGTTCATCAGAAGAGACATGATAAGAATGTTTTTGTCATCAGCAGGGATTTTCTCTGATAAGGTTGAGTGATAAAAGTGAAACAGAGCGTGGCTTTGTCTGCCTGTTATTCTAATATGTGAGATTGAATAAGTGAAATTTGGATGGAAGATCAGGGAAGTGATAATAATTTTTTGACAAAATCCTTTGATGCAAACCCATTCATAAGTTTCAGATGAAAAACATATTGTGTAATTCCTGATTGTGTTCTGGCCTTTGTTTATTTTTCCAGCTGAGTATTGAGGAGAAAATGGCAGCAATAAAACTAACCAGTTTTGATGATCAGCCACAGAGTACTCACTGTCAACTGCTGTTACCATCTGGAAAATACATCATTGTGGAAGTGCACAAACCTGGCAAATACAGAAGGTACTCATGATGGGTGAACTAGTAACATTTCTTAATTTTAAGTTGAGCAAATGTATGGCCATTATATTAAGATAATTCTTAATTCGGAGCATTTTGTATTGTTGTTTTTGATGTTGTTGTTATTATAAATCATTCTTATGTAGCACTATTTTCCAAATTCATTGTTATTATTGCTGCTATAAATCATTGTTGATAGCACTGTTCTCCAAATTCAGTCAGACTCATTGCACCTTTCACATTATCAGATGTTTTGGTGGAGCATGGAGAACTCAGACTGTTAGGTGAACTTACCACATTCCGTCATGTTAATGCATAGTCTGCATCTTTAGTGGGCATAATATATACTGGGTTTTCATGTTTCCATAAGATAGCCACTGACATGATTTACAATATCTTTATCATGCATATATGATATTCTGCATGTGTGTATGCATAAAGAGGGTTTAAGCACTAGCAAGTCTGCACACATGTTGACCTGGGAGATTGGAAAAATCTCCACCCTTTACCCACAAGGCAGGGGTGTCTAGGATTATACTCCTCACCCTGTTGGAAGTCCAACATTTATTTTTTAGCCATTATGCTGTGTCTTGAGCTCAGTCAAGGTAGCACTAATCTTAGCCCTTGCTACACATGGAGGCACAATCACATACTTCAAGGAATTGCACAAGCAGTCTGTACTGCCAGGGGAAACATGGTACCTCAAGCTCAGAAGACTTCCTACACAGCTGGAGGCAGCAAACTGGCCTGAAAAATATGTGACATCCAGAGCTTGGAAGTGGGGTTTGATGGATGGAGCAGATGACTGGGAACGTACAGCAGATCTTCCACAATTTAAAAAAAGAAAAACACCCAGAAGTCATCAGTAAGAGTGGCATGAGACCAGACATAGTTCTCCACTCCCATTCATCAAAACAAATGATTCTGATCAAACTATTGTACCGTATGAAAGTAGAATGGAGGAAGCCCATATCTACAAGACTGAAAAGTATGCCAGTCTAGCCAGCAACTTAGGAAATCTGGCTTTCAAGCCAAAATCATTACCATAGAAGTTGGAGCAATGAGGTTGATATGCACATTAGCCTGTGACCTCATGAAACAGCTCTCAGTTTCTGGGAGAGAGAGGACCAAAGCCCTAAAGGTAATGGCAGGAGCAAGTGAAAAGAGTTCCAGCTGGATCTGGTCGAGGAGGAGTAAAATTGAGCCCATAAAAGCTTAAAATGTGTTGCTAATATGTTTTGCTGTTGTCCAGTAGCTAAGTGGTTAAGACATTTGTATCGTGGATGACTTGGCTTTGAAATGCCTGGCCATCATGGATATGCAGGTTCGAACCTGGTTGAAGGGCTAGTTTAAAAAAAAAAAAGGCAACAGTAGAAGGGCTACCAGGAGCATGACCTGGGTGCAGCCCAGCCCCCCAGAATGTCAGGAGTTAAGGGCTGAAACACTTGCTTGACAGGGGTTTCTCCTCTGAGGACCTTCTGCTGTCCAGCGCTTCCCAGAGTTTCTTGCTGTAGGTAAATGTGGTCACATAAGAGTGGGAAAATATCATGAAAAAAATTCAATATTATTTTAGTTCACACATTCATACACATAAACACACACACAACCATTCTACCACTCTAGTTTGCCCCTTCCCATCAGCCATAGTCTGTCCTTTCCCGTCAGCCACAACACACACATGAATCAGCACTTCTTGATGCTTACCATGCGTTTTCTTTGACACAGGTATGTTGACACAGCCAAAGAGTGGATTCACTGGGTCCAGTCTTCACCACAAGAGAGATGTCATTTTTATCAGAATGAAGCAACACGTCACACAGTGCGCTTGTAAGATCCATTTGTGTGTGTGGTGGTCTTTGATTTAATGTCTGTTCACTAAAGTGATTTTGTGTATGTGTGTGTGTGTGTGTGTGTGTGTGTGTGAGTGAGTGAGCAAGTGAGAGACCTTCATCCTTCCATTGTGTGAATAGGGGTACTATTCCATCTAATGGTTTGCTGACAGTTTACTGAGTTTCTTTTCAGGTATCTCTTAAAAATAGAATTTATGAATGTCCGTAAAACAAAGCACACATAATAGCAGCTGTCTGGTGAAATATGAATTCTCTACACTTGGTATTCTTTTCGCCCTGATAGCTCTCAGCTCCATGTGTGTTGGCCTCATAACTAAATTTAACTCCACCCTTTACTCCACATCCTCTCTGAAAGTGAAATATCACATTTCATGTCTCCATATGTATACTTTCCCCTTAAATGACATAAACATGGTTGGTTGGTCATGTCACACACCACAACACAGTCATCGGTTAAGGTATCCAGAAAGAGGCTTTTGTCAAGCTTGACAGAAGAGTTGGATGACAAATTTCAATGAATGGGCTATTCTGAGCTTGTCTGACAAGGTTATTGCTGCATCCCGGAGACAGAGGATCTCATTTGCTGCTGTGGCCTGTAGACCACACTGATTGAGGTACTAGAAGATAATGATGATTGTATACTTTAAAGAAAGCTTGATTATACTCATATTTGTTTTCATCTTCCAGATCAGCAGAAGCGGAGTTGACGAAAATTAATTGTTTTAACTGTATCCTTTGATGGTCATGTATTCTGATTAATTGCAGTATGATGGAACATGACAGTATGGATAATGGGACAAGACAGTGTGGACGATGGGACATGCATATGACAGTGGTGATGACAGTATAGATAATGGGACATGACAGTGTGGATGATGAAATGTAACAGTGTGGATGATTACAATTTCACAGTATGAATGATGAAAATGATACAGTGTAGATGATGGAGCATAAAAATGTGGATAATGAAACATGAGAATTTGAATGATGACAAGAGTCTCACCCATCTCACCTGTCGGTGTCACTGGTTTCGATGTTGGCCGCTGCTCATCTGGACACCACCATCTCCCTCCAGGCCACTCTGTCTTGACTTTTGTGGACAATTTCTTGGTATTTTATCCTTGGCAGTTTGTAGGTCATTCTAGAATTGTTCTACCTCTTCATCTGAGCTGGTGGATGTGGGGGCATATGCCTGTATGATGTTTTAAGGCTTTGTGTTCAGTTTAATGGTTATCAGTTGGTGATTGATTGTGTTATACCTTTTCCGTGCTGCAGCATGTTGTTTATCCAGTATGATAGCAACTCAGTATAGGCCTTTTTTCCCACTGTAGGTGAAGGTATGCTCGCCAGTGGTGAACTTTCCCTCACTGCACTATCTGGTCTCACATAATCCCATGATATTCATACCTGCTCTTCCAAGCTCTGGCAACAGGAGATGAAGCTTTCCCATTTCTAGCAGTGTTTGCACATTCCAAGTTCTGATGTTGATGAGCCCTTTTTGTTGTTTCTTTTTGTAGAGTCTTTACAAGTATGCTTCCGACAGCTGCCATCAATACATGCATATCATCATCATAGCTGCCCTTCACATCCTTGGATCCTCTCTCCCCAGTAGCCAGTGAGTTCTCTTCTTCCCTGGGGGGTCTCAGAAGACAGAACTATGACTTTTTTCTTTTCTTGGTGTCTTCATATGCATTTTTTGGCAAAAATACTTGAGGTGGGTTGTCATTACCTTCCCCAAGTGCAGTGCACATGCTGTGCAGGTGTCCTGGCCATTGTTTCCTTGAATTAGAAGCCAATTGTTGTGCAGTACTCTGCCTTCGCCTCCTAATTCATCCATCCCCTGCTTCCATGACTTCAGTGGTTGGAGTTGTGGCATCCCTGCTTGCCTGACAGTATTCATTGTAGGGTTGTGAGATCACTTAAGAGAAATATAGGTACCACCTTGTACCCCAGCCTCCCCTAGAATACTGATGCTGTTTGGTCCGCAGCTGCTTATTGGGTATTCACAGCTGGCCCCCATATCTGGGGCTCATTCCCCTGTCCGCCACCTGGGGACGCGTGCATTGGGGACAGTCGCCCCATGATAACCCAAAACAACAGAGTATGGATGATGAAAAAGTTACAGTTTGGATGATGGAACATAACACTACAGTGTGGATGTGGAACATATCATTGTAGGTTGTGACAACATTACAGTATGGATGACGAAAACATGACAGGTGGATAATAGAACTTGACAATGTGGATGATGAAACAAGACTGTGTGGATGATGAGACATAACAGTGTGGATGATGGTGAACAAACATGACAGTGTGAATGATTGTGTAGATGGTGATGAAGAAACAAGTCATGTGGATGAGGAAATCACAGTGTGAATGATAAAGGAATATGACAATATGAATGATTTTGATGGAACACGACAATGGAACATGACTGTAGACCATGGAACATGATAGTATGGGTGATGGGATATGATGATATGGATGACAATGATTGAACTAATGTGGATGACAGTGATTGAACATGACAAAGTGTTGATGTATAGAGACTTGACACTCATTTGCTATGATTACAAATACCTTTGCTTTCCCCCTTAAATTTTAGAGCTTACTCTCATACCAGTTAGATAATACATTTGCAGTCCATCATGATGTTGAGCAGTACTCATTGACAACTGGCATGCACTTGCCTTTTGGAAGATAAATTTGAAAAAAAAATTGTCAGCACATGACATGATATCAATCTTCAACATTATAATGCTAGCTATTTGAGGACATGAATTTTTTGGTTTTGTTTGTCTTTTTTGTTTCACTTTGCCATAGTCTACATGACTTTAGTGGCACTGACACTGCGCCATGCATTTCAGTTTATCAGTACACCACAAACCTAAGTCATGGTCCTACTCTTAAACATTCACCAGTATCAAGCTGTCATAAATGTGTGACAGAAGAGATTCAGTCAGCACTACTGTTGGGTTTCTTAGTTGATAATTAGTAGTGCCTGTTCTGATCCAACATACTGCTTTGTAGGACAACATGTATTAATTAAACTCCTGCTAGCATTGATAATTATTCATTTTGAGCAGTCAGAGTGAGCGAGTGAGCACGAGCCCTTCTGGTAAGATAAGTGCCACTTTGTCTGTCATGAACTACAGACATCAAAGACTGATATGAAATCATCCCATATATGGGATTGAAAGAAGAAATGAAAATTGAGATTGGTTTGAGAGCAAGGCATGAAGGGCCACAGAGGGTGGAATCTGAGACAGTTTTCACAATGAGCGATTAAAGGAAATTTACTGGAAATGGCATCAGTGTCCTCTTGGTGAATTTTTGGTCTTATCCAGAGATCCTCCGTGGACCTAATGGTTAACTGTGTGGCTGGCTCTGTGCTGGCGGCACCCTGGCAGATTTTGCTGTATATTCATAGCCAAACTCATCACAGGTTATGGGGTAAACCACCCACACCTTTGTCGGTCTCTGCTTTGTGTTCGGGATGAGACAGTTTTCATCTCAGGGTCTTGAAGGGGTTGTGGAAGGCTGTGGTGTTGAATGTATGGACAGTCTTTATCATCCGGTTGTAACAGACTGTGGTGTTGAAAATGTGGATAATCTCTATCACGCTTACTGGCATGTCTTTATGTAAAGGATTGACTGGAGGTGAATTTTCATTTCTCTTTCACAGAGCTCCAGGAAAAGTTCAGTAAGAGGGACATTGAATATCAAGCCATCAATATTTAAGGCTTCTGTTGAATGTTTCAGCTAGCTTCTTTGCCTTTCATTTTTGTGTTGGAGGTGTTTTTTCTTTCATTTGCTGTCATTATGGTCAGGTCACATATATCGATGAGGACTGTTTTTAATTTGCATTATATTGCATGGTATCATAGTTTTTTAGAAGGCACTTGCTTGCCTGGTATCCCTGACTTCAGCCCACTAGTTTTTTCCTTAGGGGTTGCCCCACCCTTAGCTCATAGCCAAAAGAGCTGCCCTGTGAGTGCTGGGGGTTAGGGCCGCCTGATGGCTCCATCATGGGACATATGGAGTATTATATGAGAGCAGTCTTGCCAAGGGTCACCTTTCCCATTCCAGTAGAAACCATGGGTAGTTGGTCCAACTGGGACTGCTTATTGATCCAGCCAAACTTGGCTTATTTCACAGCTGACGCCCATGTCTGAAGGTCATCTGACATCTGTAACCCATGGGGTTGGGGGTTGTCACCCTTCTTAGAGGTAGCCTTTCCCAGACATTGACGGTGTGAGCTTTGGATGGCGTATTATTATTATTGTTAGGACCATTTTCCATTAAGCTCATACCATCAACGCCTTAACAACAATAATCCATCATGATTTAGAGAGCCCTTCAATACATAAATGCTACTCAGGACTGTGTACAATCAACCTTTTCCCGACGGAGCGCACCTGTACATGCGCTGTGTCTCGCTCAGTTGCCTATGGGGCGCACGCCAGCGTGCGCTGACTGGTTGCTCTGTTCTCTACGGTGCACACACCTATACATGCGCTGTTCTTTTGAAAAATTCTTGTAGTCAAACCCTTGCCCTTTAAACGACAAAACTTATTTCAGACTACAGTGGAATGATCCACCATAGCCATCGTTTATTAATTCAAACTCAGTTCAAAGACACTTTTTGTACTTAAAACAGAGTAACCCTCACTGGGTTACTCTGACCTGGTCTCATCGAGCTCATTTCGTATCAGCACAGGCGCTTGACTCTGTACATCTCCCTGCCCCGAGTAATGTTTGCCCTATAGACATTCATTATATTTTTGAAAATGATGACGAGGACGACTTGATGATTATACTGTATGTGTGGGTGTGGTTTTTTTTTTTATGTTTGTGCATGTGAGTTTGGTTTATATCCCTGCCTCTGTGTACATGTATATATATATATATATGCGCCTGTAACATGCACATGTACCTACACACATACATACATACACATATATGTCTGCATAAAACTAGGTCTAGATTATACATTTCATAGAGATTGCAACCCTCCCACCCCCTCCCACTGCCCTCTCTGTCTCTCCCTCTTGCCCCCCCGTCATGTCATTCCTATTTCATCATTGAATGGTCTGTATTGTCGAGGCTTCTCAACCTTTCGTCAACATGTCTTTCCGTCTCACCCCAGTACTTCAAGTAAAGTGGACAGGCCTGGTGATCCATGCCAGTTTGAAGAGACACTTCTCAGTTCTGTTAGCAGGTTGATGTTTCATCATTCTGAGGTGTATTTGATTGCTCATGGCATTCCTGGGACTAAAGTCATCGATATCTAAGTCCGGCCTACTTGATTAGTTGTGCCAAAGATCAGGCCAGTCTCAATTTGCTGAGACACTTAACTTGGAGGAAACATCTTTCCTGATTATCCCGTCTGTGGCTGTGACCAGAGAAAACACTTCAAGTGTCTGTCCAGGTCTGATGTTCGCCATCTGTTGGATAAAAGGAACCTGTCATCTCTATCTTATCTGCTACAGGCATGTAAAAAATGAAAGAAAAAGAGAGAGAGAGCGAGCGAGCAAGCGAGAGAGAGAGAGTTGTGTGGATTACTTTTTCGTGCACCTGTGCTTGCTCTGTCTGTTCTGTGCTACCAAAGAACTACAGTTCTGACTTGATAACTTTTCCAATTACGTGTATTTGTCAAGATCAACATGTGGCTTGTGAAAAGCTGCCTAGCAGCCATACGTAGGGATAGAGTTAATATAAAGAAAAAATTGCATAGAAATAATGACTTCCTTACTGTGTCACAAACACACTATAACTAATTTACGGGTTTTGATAATTAGATAGTGAAGGCTAGCTGAATGAGATTTGTGATTTGTCAAGGGAAAGGAGTTCCAGATGACTATGGTTTCTCACCACTGAATGTTCATGGGTTACTTGGTGATTTGATTCAGTGTATGAGGTCTTTTTTCATCAACTGTGAATCGAATACCTCGTGTTTGGTGAATGTGTTTCCTGAAAAGGTGTCAAGGTTTAATAGAGAAGTGTATGTGGATATGTGTCTGGGGCCTTTTTTGTTATATTCTTCCATATAGAGGTTGGCTGTGATGGACGAACAGGGGATGTCATTAATGTGCACGATTTGTTGGCAAAGGTACCATAGAAGTTTTGTACCGTTTCTAGCAGTTTTATGATTTGATCAGTAGGTATTTTGTTTTAGATCAGAAATCTGTTCAACGTTCAAGTCT
Source organism: Monoplex corrugatus (assembly GCA_030674185.1). Lineage (NCBI taxonomy): Eukaryota > Metazoa > Mollusca > Gastropoda > Littorinimorpha > Ranellidae > Monoplex > Monoplex corrugatus. Next base: position 23,304,179 of record JAPXFY010000021.1, read on the forward strand.
GTTTGCAATTGTTGTAGTTATTATGTTATTGCAGTTACGATTTTGTCAACTAGGTTTGCTGAAAAATAGTTATATCATGATTTTTAAACTGCCAGTTGTGTGACTTTTTTGCAGCTCCACTGTTTCAATCGTGTTCCATTTAATTTCTTTTACGCTGAGCTCCAGGACTAGTTTGGGGAGAGGGAAACTCAAAATACAGCCATGAAAAATTTAAGGCTTCTTTCACATGTTTCAGCTTCTTTACCATCTTTTTTTGTAATAATGTATAGTGACAAAATTGAAGCCAGGTGTTGATAATGACAAATGAGTGTTCTTTTTTGCGGATTTAGGATAGGCCATGATATTTGAAATCTGATGTAGGGTGCAGTTTGTAGTAAGTGTATTTCTTAGGAATTTTTTCCATATTTTCTGAGGAGATTTAATTCATATCTAAATGTTTGTATGGGATCTTTCGTAAATTTCTTTTGTTTTTTCTCCATAAGTGAGGAGTCTTTAGCTTGCTGTACAATGTCATATATATATATCCATATTCAGTGTTCTCACCTCATTGCTGGTACGATTTATGTTGTTGTGTCCTCTGAGTGACTGAATGATCCTCCAGTCTTCTGAGTTGATATCATTCTTCATGGGATGATTTCCATTTCCTAGACTGTCTTTGCTTTCATTTATCTGACCAATCATTCTGTGTTGAATAGCACATAACTCAACCATATCTTACAAGTGCTTAAGCTCAGCTTAATGCAAGACGCCATACTAACTGCAAAATACTTGCTGGGTGGTCAAGAAATCTTGAAAGGACGTCCACAGCCAGGTGCCACTGTCAAGCCTACCCCTATCCTGATATGTAGTTCCGTCTCGAATGACACTTGTCCTCTTTGTCTTGGTAGGCCAAAGTGACAACACTATATTCCTTGCGCTCTGCTCAGCCTTCTTTGTGTATCCGGTATTTCCTCCCACCTCTGTCTCAACCTCTTGGTGTTTTTCCCTGTTTCGATCAGTCTTTACCACTCATTCTTCACCTGCACTGTACCTGGATTGCTCTTTTTTTCAGGATCTGTCGCCCACTTTTTGTACATTTCTATTGCCCTTTCTTGCCCTGTCATCAGCTTGGCTGGCAGGTGGTAATCCTTGCATCCTCAGTGTTTTCCGCAACTAGTTTCTCTACCGCAACTAGTTTCTCTACCTAATTCAGCCTGAAACTCTCTTGAGTGAATTTTTCTCATATCAGGAAAATAGGCTACCATTTATAATTTCTTTTTATGAGTGATCTTTGCTTGCTTGACCATTCATTCTCCTACCCTCTAGAACTTTCCATTTACGACAAAAACAGCAACCTGGTCTTTTCCGGATTCTTCCTTCATTCCCCTTGACCTTGACCTACTCTCGTGGGTCTTTCCTAACTAGTAACTTTTCGCCCGTTCTCCATTGTAATCACCCTTCATCTTTTTCATTGTTTGTTTTGTGCAGGCATTGGGACTCACTGAAAGGAGTTGATGCCATTACTCTTGTAGTGTTTTCTTCAGTGCCTTGTGGATTACTCTCACTTCTGCTGTCCGATCAGATAATCTTTTTCTCCTCAGTTTTTCACAAGCCATGAACTACTCAAAAGTGTCCACTCAAAGTAGTCATGAAGAGGGCCAGCCGTCACAGACGCCATGTGTTGTCTGCAGAGACAGAGCATTCTCGCCCCACCAACCAACCCAAATGCCCCACAATAGCCACTGACCCTTCTTCAAGCCCTTTTGATCGCCATCCCGCAGCAGGACCATTTACTCTTAGTGCCTTCTCTGATAGGGTATGCCAGAATTTATCCTTCCAGAGCCTTCTTGTAGCATGGGGTGCCAGACCGTTGTCTTCTTGCCCATGCAAGAATAAGAGGAGCCAGAGGCACAAGCAAGTCCAGCCCACTCTGCTCTTCGTACAAGATGCCAGGGAGATCACAGGGGTTAGAATAAGGCAAATTTCTCCAGTCCACCAGGGTGCCAGGCTTAGACTTCCCAGGGGGAATGGTGGCTCCGCAAAGGGTGGTCTCAAGACCACCATCCTCCCACAGGCCCATGGACTTCAGGCCATGCCACCACTGGCCAGTTAACTGGCCCTCATCCGCCGGACCCCCACCTTCCCAGGGATCCTACGAACCATTTTTCCTGGTCATCAGGGCCACAGGCTTCTTTCCCTTCGCTCCTTATCACAACATGCCATGCCATGAATACAGCCCTTGTTGGGCCCATTTCTACCCCCCCCCCACCCCCCCCTTCAAGGTTTATATACCAGGTCTCTCTTTCCAGGGAGCCCCCGTCCACAGGTTTCCATCAAATTACAAACACTACAATCCAGCCATGCTCGTAAGCGGCTCTTTCTTAGCCTGGTTGCTCATCAACCTGGCTTCCCATCTGTGCACACCCAACAAGACCCATGCTGAAGCTCACCACCCTCCATCCACCAAGATTACAATGCCACATGGTGGGGAACATTTTGGATTAGAGATAAAATGGATGACTTTCATACATCTGCCACTAACAACTCTGAACCCCTACAACCTTGGAAACGGACTGCCGCCACTTCCACCATGGAGGAGGCCATTGCATCTCTCTGGTATGTCCTACCGGATAGAATGCAAGGTGATTCTCTCTCCTCTTACAATTACACCCGGCAGTAAGACCCCTCTTTACTGCACCCCCTCCACCACCAGATCGGCAGTCGCAGACTCCACCATGGTCATCAACAAGCTCAGGCTCAGGGCAACCCACAAGGATCCTTGGCTTCTCTGAAACCTTTGTCAGAAGATTCCACCCATACCAATGCCTGGATGCTGCTATCATTCATCCCTATCTCGTGTTCACACACCTGCTGCAGGATGCATCTCCCGAGCCATCCAGTATCATTCCAGATGCCACACTGTCAGCAGTCTAGACTCCTGACTCCTGTGTCTGAACCACCGGCTTTACCATGCCAGGGTCCTTTCCATTCCCCTCAGACTAGGCTCACAAACAAGAGGAGAGAGAACGTATGGAGGAACCTTGAGATATGCTCAACCCTCAAGGCCTTCACAGAGGGTGTCCTGAATGCCTTTCATCGTCGTCCTTTTCCTGATGAGGACCCCTTCTCCCTTTCCTCAGAGACAACATTCCCCTCTAGGACGAGATCCAACCATGCCCTGGTGCTGTCTCTACCCCAAGGCACATCGATCTTCCCAGCCTGTTCATCGGCCAACTCTCAAGAGACCTGTCCTGACTCAGTCCACTAAACATCAACTGATCAGACTTTTACCTTTTCAAGCTGGCAAAAAGCAGGCTGAACCGCAAGCGAAGCCTTACTGGGGCTGACAATTACTGTCAGAGTAACATCCTTCACCCATCTGCCCAAGTCATGGCCTACTCCCTTTCTCTGAACATCCAGGAATGGGAAAACACGGGAGCCCTTCGGTGGGTGTTGGACATCTTTCAGTCAAGCTTCCAGGTACATTGAGTACAGGGGAGAGTCCCACTCTCACATTCCCTCCTGTTATCTGAACTACTTTGATCATCGTCAACTCACAGCGTTACGATTTGAAATCAGCACTGTGCTAGTGAAAAGCACCATAGAACCCATCAGGGACACCGCCTCTCCAGAGTTCTTTGGCACAATCTTCCTTGTCTCCAAGACCATGGGCAGATAGTGTCGCATTATCGACCTATCGCTTCTCAGTGCCTTCTTCAAGTTAAATTCAGGATGGAAACAGAAACTTCCATCTGGGAGGCCATACATCCTTGGGATTGGGCTGTGTCCCTTGACCCTTCAGATGCCTACTTCCATATCCCCGTGCACCCACAGAGGAGAAAATGGCTCCATTTCAGTGTGGACTCCAAGGTTTACCGGTTCAAACCCTCCCCTTTGGCCTCTCTTGAGTTTTCACCCGTGTTGTGCAAAAGATTGCGATGTTATACTCTTCACATAGGCCCTTACATAGACGATTGGCTCATTCTGGCTTCCAGTTGCCAGTATGTACCTCCATCATGCAGAACCTCTGCAACAAAGTAGGTTTCAGAATCAACACTACCAAGTCCTATTTGATCCCAGCCAAACAGTTCCTATTCTTAGGAATGAATTTCAACACTGTATGCCTACATTGGTCGGTACGCCCATTCAATACCAAGTCGAACACCCCAAACTTCCATACAGAATCTCCTCCCGAGGGCAGCCGATTGGGAATCAGTGGCATTCATTGTACCTCGAGGCCACCTCTACAAATGGAGCAAGACACATAGGTGCACTCTGTCGAGAAAAAGTTAATAAACATACTATACTTACCATATCTTACAACTAATACCCACCCACTACCCTGCTCTCCTATACCTGGTGGTTGGCAAAAGACATTCCTTTTCTAACCTACTTCACCAAAGAGGACAAGTAGGCAATCACTTGGGCCAGACCAAGTATCGGGATACATGTGGGCTCGACAGTGGCATCTGGTGGTGGACATGTGTTCACCGACTTCTCAATCACCCAGTTGAATATCTTGCTATTAGTATGGTGTCTTGCATGAGCTGAAGTTACGCACTTCTAAGATATGGTGTGTATGCTTATTAAAAGGGATTTGGAATAAAATCCCCTGAACAGTGACCCACATGTCTGTAAAGATAATTGTCAGGGATCTATACTTCCACATTCAATACTTCCACATTCAAAGGAGTTGTTATGTATATGACATCAGTGTTTAGCAGCTTGCATTTTGAAATGCAAGTGTACCAACATGGTGCATTCATTCAGATACTTTATCAAAATACATCAGAAAATATAACAATGTCTCAATTCAGGATAGACATACCTGTGTACATTTTCATTTATCTTTTCTTGCTGTGTGGCTGTTGATTATGATTCATATGTGTATATGTACATGTACATGTAACTTCCGTTTCCGCATGTGTAAAATTTCACGATATACATAATAATTGTAAATTTGCGTTGCTATTACTGCCTTGTACTTAATTTTTTTTGTTGCATTTTACATGTTGGTACTTGTTCTTGCTACAGATATTAGCATGCATAAGAGAGAATATCTGATTATGTGCTGAGATGTGACTTGACATGTATCAGACATTGTTGATCGAATTTCAACCAACAACGGCCCGGCGGGTATTGCAGACTCCATCGTCTCGCAGCAGTCTACTACATATCTACAGGCTTCTTCTGACACTGCTGTGCCTGTCTCCACCAGCCAGACTCTCACATTCGTTTCGCCTGTCTCTGCCAATCGGCATTCCATAAGGAGTCAAGCAGTTCCACATAATTCTGACAGCCTGAGTGGTATAACTGGAACAGAGTCAACAAGGACATTTTTTAATAACAGCAACAGATTCTTTACTTTTGATCCCAAGCACCAGGATTTACTCCTAGGATTTAGTTCAGTAAAAGAAGCTTTATTAAGAACATCACAAATGATCAAAGAAATTGATGACATCTTTAAAGACAAGAAAGAGACTGGATCACATTCCATTCATGGAATGACAAACTGAAATTTATAGTAAGTCATTGCCTTGGTGTTTTTCTTGTATCAAAACATTTATGTTGTTAAGAACTTCAAGTTGTTTCCTGATTCTGCCTTTAAAAATGGGAAATAGCTTTTGCTTTCAGTGTCCACTTGAAGACTAGCCTATGCCATATGAAGAAATTCTCAGGGGTATACTGAAAGGTTCTCACAAGAAACAAAACAACAGCAACAAAAGAACCTACACACATTGAAATTTTCAATATTCTGCAGGTAAATGTCCGACTGTTTTTGCCTGTCATTGTCAATTGGTCAGGCTGTTCAGATGAGGTGAAGTCAGAAATGTGTACATACATGTGCCAGTTCTGTTCATGATGTCAGAGGTTGCAAAGAAGAAACACTGTTTTATTCTGTAAAAAATTTTTTCATTTTGTAGCTCTGTATGTATCTGATTCAGAATTTGTATTCGTCCATTAAGTCTATAGTTCTGTCTATAAATGAGAACTAAAATCAATATTTAGCCTCATGTACAATAACCATTTCTAAATTCTATCATAGCCAGCTTAGCTGTCTATCTCGGTCACAATTTCACTCAAGTGACGTCCCTGGGCCTCGATTTGCTCCAGCCCATCATTGTCCTACTCACCTGTTAAACTCTAGTTGACTTTTTGGATATGTTCTCTTACTGTGCAGATATTTCATGTTTTTCACTTTGCCCTGACTGTATCTGTTGATTCATGTCTTTTGGTTTATTGGCTGATCTTTCAGTCCCCCCCTGGGGATGTCAGGGGCTCTTTCAGTATAAATAGTATCCTTACCTTCTGGAAATTCTGTGCTAGAAATGTCCTCTTTTCTGTCACTCTCTTTTGCTGTGTTCCTTTGGTTTCTATCAATTTCCTATCATTTTCTGCCTTGTTGGTCCATTCACCTGTGTGTTTTCAATAAAGTCTTATGCACTTTCTCTTTAGGATTTACAATTTGTTACTTGTATTTAAGTGCATTTTTGGCTCTAGGGAAATGAGACATGCAGAAGCAATTTTATGTAACTTAGGCCCGTTTGTATGTATGTTTTAGTGTCCTTACTTATGTTTGAATTTGTTTTTGTTTTTTTTAATCCCCTGTGCGATGAATTGGACGGAGTGGTCAACACCAGGAGCATCTCTTTGGATTATGTGTGCAAATGCATTGATATGTGTACTTAATTTCCTTTCTTGTTTTCCTGTTGAAGTATGGTGCATGTTTTGAGACGGTTATAGCCCTGATATGGCTCTATAAAGTCAGCTAGGCTTTAAACAAAACTAACAATAACGATATTTCAATGTTTTATTTACTTGCTTTCATGAGCAATTTCAATAACAGTTGTGAAAAATTTCCTAAGGAAAACAATAAAACAATTGTATTTTTATGTAATCCCAAATATTGTTTCTCAACCAGTTTCTGAAGGTGCCATGTCAGCACCGAAGAAAATGGGCCAGTCTTGTCCTTCCCAACAAGTAATCGGTTCACCTATTCATTCATCGAATTTTGGGGGAAAATTTTACATAATCTTGAACTTCACAACTGTAGAATAACAATAATCAGTTGCATACAACTCTAAAGAAAGACAAGAAGTGAAGTGCAGTGTAAAATAATGGTCTTTTTTGTTCTTTCTGAATCTGTCCTCGTGCTGCAAGATATATTTCCAATCTTCTCCTCCATTTTTGCCAGCTTGATTGGGTTTGCGTTTTGGATTAATGTGGTAACACACAGAATGTCCACCATCACTGAATGTTGGAATTTCAAGTATTACCTACCCTTTTTTATCCTTGTCAGCAGTTTAGAATCACCTCCTCACTAAGTTATAATTCATTTTCAACCATACTAACAGCATGTTAATACAAGCAGACTTCAAAAGCTTTCACTTTTATTTACAGTCAGTACATACAGGTTTCCAAGATTTCCATGCTTCCCACAATACTCTCTAATACAATGTTCCATGAAACCAATGCAAGAAACTCTCTAAACCAAATTGTTCTAAAACAAACATGCAAGACACTGCAAGCATCAGAGAGATTCATCAGCTCTCTTCTTCTTGGCATGACGGAATCTCTGGAATCCATCATTCCTTTAGGCCGAGCCCTAAAATGTCCCCTCCTGAGGGCTCTCAGGGAATACCGGATCCTAGCTAAGCAACCATGGGACACCACAATTGCCCTAGGCCAGTGGAACCAGACCGCCTCAGCCACATGGACCAACACAGCTTCACTGATAGCTGGAGTCCCAATTTTCACTCCTGCCCTAGAAATCTCACTCTACATGGATGCCTGCCATGGGCTGAGGACACACATGGACAACCTTCACATCATGGGCCAGTTGATGAGGATCGTGATGTTGGAAGCTGTTTGCAGAGTCCTGTTAGTCTTACAACAGGAAGTCTGCAGAAAGGTAGTAGATTTCTTCATGGTCAATACCAGAGTGGCCATCTACATCAACAAGCAGGAAGCATAGGAGTGGGAGGCACATTTGGTGAACCTCTCTCTTTGAGCCAAGGCCATCCTTCCAGTGATGTCAAAACAGAACATGAGACACACAGCAGGAAAACTGATTATCCTGGCGAATTTCCTTTGCAGATTACACTACATTCTCCTCAAAAAATGGGCCCGAAACAAAATGACTCAAGAATGGTTAATTTCATTGTGTTCTCCACAAAAAATGACATGGATCTGAAACCTCTGGTTCCACCCCATGATAGACCTGTTTGCAACCGAGCTCAGCAAGCATCTGCCAGTATACAAATCTCCAGTCCATGAACCAGAGGTTCTGAAAGCCGATGCTCTGTAGATAGACTAAAGCCCACTCCTCAGTTATGCCTTCCCTCCTTTCTCCAGCTTGTTAAAAGTGACCAGGGAAGCGGAATTCAAGAACACAAGGATGATCTTGATAGGCCAACTTTGGCCAGCTCAACTTGGGTTCCTGAACCTCTACTCTCTTGCACATGCAAAAGTGGAATTCCCATTCTACTGAGATCTCCTCAGGCAATCCTAGTTGGGAGTGATAAATGCCAGTCCTCAATTCCTACATCTCATGGTTGGCTTCTGTGTGGCAGACCCTGCCACAACACCAAACCGGAATCCCTCTCCATTGAGACACTTTTGTACAATGAACCCTTTTAAGGGCAGGCACTTCTTCCAAAGCCCTGTAAATCACAGCTGTGCTGGGACAGAACTGCTCTACAACAAAAAGTGGAAAACTTGGTCTAACGTAACAAAGAAGCCATCCATCCTAGCCACCCTGTCAACAACGATTTGGCCAGATTTACGGCCTTACTCCACTTTGACAGGGGCCTCGTGACTATCACCATCTGAGGCTACAAACTCAGCTATTTGTACTACAATTAAACAAATACAAGGCCCAGACTTTTGTGACAAATATTGTGAAGCCTGGCTTCCAAGGAAGCCCAAAATCCAAAGCAAATCCCAGCCTGGAACCTCTTTGCTTGTTCTCGACACTCTTGAGAAAAACACCCTACGAGCCTGTAGAAAAGGCTCCTTTGTTACTAGCCAAGATGGCCTTTTTATTCACCTTCACCACAGCCAGAGATATGAACAAGCTATCTGGTCTTAGTGGTACAAAACAGGACAATGCCTTTCACCAACACAACTCCATCTCCTTCCTTTCGCAGTTCCAGGCAAAGAACCTACTGTTGGAGGAACTGTCCCTTGTCTTTCAAGTTGCCCTTGTCAGACACTGCAGAGGTATGTCCACTGAAGAGCACTACCACTGTCTGGTATACTACTTCAGATGGAACTGGAAATGCACCAAAAACAAAGTGCCAAACACAGACAGCTTTTCATTTCCATCAACAACAACTATGAAAAAATATCATTTCTGCCACAATCTCCTGTTGGATTTGAGAAGTGATGCCCACAGCTTACCAATCAGCCGAAAAAGACATAAGTGTGCTGAACTCCAGAGCCCATGGAATTTGGGTCTTGGCAACATCTTGGCTTTCCTTTGAAAGACATCTTAAGAGCAGCAGCATACTAATGCTAAAGGAACACATTTATTAACCACTATCTCAGGGATCTTAGCTTAACGTGCACAGACTTGGAATCTCTTTTGTGGCTACTAGCTCCTCCATCTCCATCCCTTGGTCATAAGTTGGAACCTCTGGGGTGACATGCCCCCCTGCCACTGTTTAAATTCACACATATTAGAAACAGTAATTGTGTATGAGGCTAAAACGGGATTTTTTCTTCAATCCCTGTACAGTAACTCCTGCCCAGCCATCCCCACTCACAGTGTTTTGGTTCTCATAAGGAGCCTTTTTGCAATGCCAGTGAATGAGGAAGTGAAGGCGAATAGAAAGCTTACCAGGCTAGAGAGAAGTCTGTTCATCTCCCGTATACAGGAACATGGGAATGAAAAACAGGCTGGGAGAAAACAAAGTTTTCTTATCTCATTCCATCCTTTTCACTTTAACCTTGTCCAAAGCATGACCATCAATAGTTTTCACCTGATCAACAAGTTTCTTCCTGTGTTTCTTCCTTTCTTAAATCCAAAATAATATATTCACTGAAAGACTGAACTCTAGTCCATTATATCTCCTTACATGGGAGCAAAAGCTCACCATCACTACTGAAACCATCATTGCACTTTCAGTAGTTCAGTCAATAAAACAGAATCCATCATTCCACTTTAAGTAATTCAGTCAATAAAACAGAATCCTTGAGTCTGGAAGGCAGAGGCAGGAGTGGCACCGCTTTGTGCAGTCGCTGGTCCAGGTAGGAACGTACGCAGTAGATAGTCAGATCCTGCAGACTGGGAGGCCTTGAGATGCGAGCCATCAGCCACTGGTTCAGGTTTAGGTCTATACTGGACTTGTCTGTCTTTAACTTTTCCTCAAGCTGGGTAAAGAGGCAGAAAGCAAGAAAGCAAAATCAGAATTAATGGTGGAGAGAGTGGAAAAATGGAAACTAAGCAAATTAAACAAATGAAAATGTCTAAAAAAAAAATTTAACACTGCAAACAAAAAAACTGAATGAAATTGACAGCTGAGATAAAAGCTCAAGTCTGCAAAAAGGATCTTGGCATGGGAGTTTGGGATTTCAGATGTGCACAGTTATTTAGGATAAAGAGCTCAGTCATCATCACCATGTCCAGCCCAACAGACAAACTAAAATTGATGAAGATGTACTCTTTATAACGGAACATGAGACTTGATCATCATTTTTAACAGTTGTCATCTATCGTCAGGTATGCTATAAAAGACTGTCAGCCATTTATTCAACCCCATTAGATTCCGAATTGTCCTTGAAACAAAAAGAAATGTGCTTGTGTATAAAGACTTCCAATGTTCATTAGCAATCTCATGCAGAAAACAGATTAATCCTGTTTTCCTGGTTACAACTGTCACATTCTTATTGTTATAACTGTAAGTGTTATTCATATCATGTATTACTTTGTTTGGATTCTATGACACTTCACCGGAACAAACACACATAGCATGACATTTTACATGATGGCAGTGTGGTGCTTCACTGGAACTTTTGAAATATGCAAGATCCTGTTTTGAATTACTCTCTGTGAAATCAGTCAGCCTACCGCCAGTGCCATAGCACTGAAACTGCCCTACTACACATTCTCAACAATCTCCTCCTTGCAACTGATACTGGCAAAGTCTCTCTCCTCACACTCCTTGATCTGTCTGCAGCCTTCAATACCATTGACCATGGTATTCTCCTTTCTAGACTTCATCATACTTTTGGCATCTCTGACATTGCTCTCTCCTTTTTCACTTCGTATTTATCAAACAGAAAACAAACTGTTCTCATCAATGGCACTTACTCTCAACCTGCATACCTGACCTGTGGTGTTCCACAAGGATCTGTCCTTGGCCCTGTTCTTTTCACTCTTTACACCTCCCCCCTGTCCACCATCATCAACTCTCACTCTATAAAACACCACTTCTATGCTGATGACACCCAACTTCAAGACAGTGACTCACCTGATAATATACAGCGCCTGTTGACTCGCACCACTGAGTGTTACTCGGACATTAAGAACTGGATGACGTTCAACAAACTTCAGCTTAATGACGACAAGACAGAAGCTATCCTCATTGGCACCCATCAGAAACTTTCTCAGCTGCCTCCTCTTTCTCTCCCATTATGTAACACACATCAGTCCCAATTTCTGATTCAGCTAAAAACCTTGGTGTCTGCATTGACTCTACCCTCTCCATGAACAACTTTGTTTCTCAAACTGCCAGATCTTGCTACTATCATCTCCATCGTATAAGGCTGATCAGGAAGTATCTCTCTGTCGAAACAACTGCAAAACTCGTTCTCTCCTTCATAATGTCTCGCATTGACTATTGCAATTCACTCCTGTCTGGTCTTCCTGCCTCCATCATTCACATCCTACAGCGCATTCAAAACAATGCTGTACGCCTTGTACTCAAAAAGAAAAAAGCTGACCACATATCTCCTCTCCTGGCACAACTTCACTGGCTCCCTGTATCAAAGCGCATACAGTACAAACTAGACACCATGTGCTACAAAAGCCTCAATAACGCAGCCCCCGATTATCTGTCAAGCCTACTTGAGATCTATCTTCCCTCACGTACCCTCCACTCTGCCTCCGATCCTCTGACTTTTCGCTTTCCACGCACTAAGCTCAATACCTATGGTCCACGAGCCTTCTCTGTTTCTGGTCCACTCTCCTGGAACAAACTTCCTCTCTCAGTCCGTCAGCAACCTACTTTTGTCTCCTTCAAGTCCGCTCTCAAAACTCACCTTTTCCTCCGCATAAAATCCTAACCTCACTCACCCCCCCCCTCACCTGTCTCCGCTCGGAGGGGAATCACATGGTTATAATATATAATTGTATATGCTATGCTCTCTATAATTTTCCATTGTTTTATTCTTGCTTTTATTGCTTTTATTCTTTCTCCCCATTTATAGCCATGCGTGTGTGTGTGTGTGCGTGCGTGTCTGCTTCAGCGCTTAGATTTGATTTTATCAAGATTTTGCGCTATATAAATATTGTAATTATTATTATTAATTATTATTATTAAATCCTGTTTTAAATTACTCTTTGTGCTTGTGGCAGTGTCTGGGGTGCCCAGCATACAGTGATGCATACCAATTTTGTGGCCCATGATGGTAATTTGTGACTGTGGCTAGTTATACTGACTGTGGTTCATAACTGATTTCCTACTTCACACGCACACGCACACGCACACACACACAAAAGATCCATAAAGTAAAATTTTATCTGTTGTCTTAACTGCAGTACCCACAATGGCTGACAATCCCCTACCACACCCAAAGATGGACTAGACAGCACATCCCCTGACAAAATACAGGCCATTAGAGACTTTAAAGTGCTATGTACTATGTTGTTCACCATCAAGAAGACAGTGAAGGAACTACAACACAATTACATTATACAGTGGCTTGGCCTGAGATTGTTAACACATGGGGGCCCCACAGAAGACCAACCTCAAAATATATGGGACAAGTTAGTATTACTGGAATCAACCTTAAACTTTCACGTAAAGAGAAAGCTCTAAAATGCAGGTATGCAGACAATAATATCATACAAGAAGTGATCATGGAACAAGTGGCTGCTGGCACCAATATCTCCAAAGTATCCCCAACAACAGTTGCTCGCCAAAGCTAATGGTCTCATGCTTTCAACAAGGCTCTCGAAATAGCGAAAGTTGTAGGGGGGCCAGTGAAGAACACATGAGACAGTTCCAGAAGCTATCATCATATACCAGTAGTGTAGATGCTCTTAAAGCCAAGGGCCACAAGCAAATGTAGAAGCAGCCACCCCCCCTCGCCAATGCCTTGCATATGGGACAACAAGCTCCAAGTGTCAGAAGAAGAATCGCAGGCAAAAAAATGTATTACCTGGGGACACACATAGTGGAAACAGAAACTAGCCAACACCAGACCAAAAATACCTACCTCAGCACAGGAACAAAAGATAGAAATCAAAATACCAGCATGGTACACAACAGTCAGCAAGATCATTTATCAGAGTAATGATTATCTCCAAGACATGAAGATCTTAAAGACTTCCTGACCATCAAAAAGGATAGTGTTGACAAGCAGGATGCGCTCTAAAGAGGCCTGAAGAGCTCATCTCTACATCAAGGGTGATACTGGAGGCCAAGTAACATCCTCCTGCTTCAGACTTTCTGAGGAATGTTCCCAGACCAACCAGACATGGAGCGATTTCCTGCGAAAGGAACAGCTGAACCCAGATGACCCTCCTACAGGTGTACAATGTCACACTTATCAAACAAAACCGTGTCATAATCATTTCCTGGAAACACACAGTCAGAAAGGCGTGACACTTAATTCTTTATCTCAAAATCAGATGGACCAGCCATCCTCACTATTCCCACAAGCTGAAAACTGAGACTAGTGACTATTTGTTACTCTGTAAAAACACCTCAACCCAATCTTAACGCCAAAAAAGTGACCAACAATCCAGGATGCAAATGACTTCCAGAGAATCTATCCTGACAACTTGAAGAGTAGTGGAAATTTCCCAGGAAAGCTGCTGTCACACTTCAGAATCATACTTGACCGCAACCTGTGGTAAAACCACCAAGAAAAATTCCAATCCAGCTGCTTGATAAAATCAAGGCAGAACTGCGAAAGATAAAAACCTGAATGTTATCATGCAAGTCTCAGAGCCCACAGACTGGGTGAACGCACTCACCTTTGGCAGGAAGTCAAACAGCAGTCTTCCTGTGCTAAACAAATGTATCCAAAACAAAACAAGAAAATCACAAAATTCCAGCACTAGAAGAAATAACCACCTGCCTCAAATTCCCAATGGATCAACAGTCTGTAGCACGCTGAATGCCGAACACAGAGTCTGGTCGATAAAACAGGACCATGAATCAAACCTGCTAACTACATTCAACAGTCCTTGTGGCTGGTAAAGGTTCAAATGACTTTTCATTGGACTGACATGTCCCAAGGCACTTTCCAGCAATGCAAGGATAATATCCTGAGTCAGTGCCCTGGCACAACTGGCATCATGAACGACATTAATGTGCATGGGAAGGATTTAGAAGAACACAATAGAACCCTCCATCATCTAATGAAGACAGCCCAAAAATGTGGATTCATCTTCAATGCAAAATGCAAGATCAATGTGTACAGAATATATAGAGTTATTAAGTAGAAACTACTCTCTAAAAACTCTCTCAGAGGTAAGAAAGACCAATGTTCTCCTGTATGGATAAAACTTTACTTAAAAACAGAACCACAGGTTAAGGTATTCTACTTCCAGCAAGAGCCAAAGAGGAAATCAATAACCTGTTAGATACCTATTAGATTCACTTCCACTGATCTATTATATACCAAACATATGGTAGACTACCAAGGAAGGGTTCAACTCTTCTTGTGAGACATTATTCAAACCTCTCTGTGAAAGCATGTAAACAATTACTGCCTTCCATTACTGTCGGCCACTGTAAAAGGATGCCATGCCCCTGCCTCATATACCGCTCCATTACTTTTGCTGTGAAACCATATCACCCACAAGTCTTTACGTTCATGCTATGAACCCTGAGTGATATCGTTGGGGTTCTGCTGTGGAAAGTTCAGATAACTTAAATGCAAGTACTTCTTCAATGAGAAAGTATGAATCAGAAAAACACAAAAACAGAACATATTTAACCCCTTGAGTGCCGACGTTTTTTGACACCTAGTGTTTTCCATGTGCCAGAGAAAAACATTGCATCGCTACCATGTACAATAAAACAACTGTTGCTTCCATATTTATGGAAATCTATGCATGAAATTATACAGAATGATGCATCAGGCATGACTAAATGTATTTTCAGATGATTTATGTTGTAATTTCTTGAAATAACTACAAATTTGTAATATTTTGAGGAAATTTCTATAAAAAACTAATAACCGCTCACAATAGAAACCAAAAAAACAAAGGGAAAAATAGAAGATATGACCCTCCTGATGAAATCTAAAAGTATTGATTTTGGCTGACCTCCTACTGTCAGATCACTGACAAGCTTACGAGCTACAAAGAGCGGCAGTGTACTAAGTGGCTTGACCTTGTCAAGCCGTCCGCTGCTGCACGCCCCCCTCCATCACCCTAATCCTCCCCCTTGCCCCTTCTAATACTACTCACTGAAAGTGTTGCGGTATTCTACAATGTCGTCCTGTCTGTCTGATCCCTGTGAAGTTGTTGGCTAGCTGCCAGTCTCTCCTGCCCCCACAAACCCTTTGTGTCACGCGCTCGTAAAATCAATACTTTTTGTGTTGGGTCTGTCTGCTGCACATTTCATACCAACAGCCAGTAACTACTGCTGTTTTCAACCTCTTCTTGTGTCAGAATTGTCTTCTAAATCATCCTACAGTCTTAACTCAACTCACATGCTTTTAAAGGCTGAAAACAAGCAGCATTGCAAGACTATCCTGGTGTCAGCATTTTGCTGAAAACCAGTTTCTCTTTTCAGATAAATAAAACCAATCTGGTGAGGGTACATAGGTCAAAAGTCACTTAAGGGAAGCTAGTCACTTTTATGAACCCTCTCTGAGACTGACAACATCAATCAGTGCTTCTCTCCCATTTACATTACCGGTAGGCTGAAACACGTCAAACTACCTCCGTAAATTTTAAGTTTGTAGGCACCACAGAAGGCTCTGAGAGTAAACAAGACGGCGCAAATTTCTGGCCAACTGGCCTTTTTCAAGTGTACAAAAAAAAAAGGACAACAAAGAACAAAATGCACAACACAGCACACGCAAACACAACAAAAACAGTAGACAACTTCCCAAACAAGGCATCCGGCAGGAGAAAATGGCAGATGTTTATATTAGTAACTATGAAACAGGGGAGACAAACGTATTCTACAACATAAAAATGGTTATGCCATATATTTGTTATGGTAAACTGAGGACAGCTCGGCTCAAAATATTGGAAAATGCTTGAAATTAACAATTTATAATGCACTGTTTGATTGTCTTGTCTTGAGGAAAAGTGTGTGTACATATACATAAAATATTTGATTGAATCAATGGGACAAATTTGAATGTGAGAGATAAGGCTGATGTAAACAGACTGTGCCTGGTGCAACAAATCTAGTCCGACTTTGGAAAATGAAGAAAAAAAACATCTAAATTCAACTGCCAAGGGTCTGAAGGGAAAACCAGAGTACCCTGAGGAGACGCTAGGCCTGTCTAATACAGAAGGAATTGAAACAGTTAAAAATAAAAAATGCACATGTTCAGCCGCAAAGCCAAGACTTCATTGGGGGGGGGGGGGGGGGGGGGGCAGCCAAAGAAGAATGGAATGGTCAGTATCAGTAGAATATGGCACTAAGTGTTAGAATGAAAGAACATCACTTGTCAGCATTAAAGTAAAGCATGCATGGACACACAGCTAAAAAACAAAACAAAACAACAACAAAATCATCAAAACTACCCAAAACCATGAACACAGCAATGCCGCATGAAAAATTGAAATTGGGTTTTGAGTTAAAAGATGTATATGGTTTTGAAGATATTGTTGTTCTGAGTAAAAAGCAGTTTAAATTTTTCAAATCGGACCAATAGTTCACGAGATATTCCAATTTGAAGCGTCAAAAATTTCTTAAATTTTGGTACCACGTTTTAGTGGGACAAAGAAGAGATGTGTGGGACAGCTGTCACAGAACAAACCCATCAAATGGCATGGTATGCTGATTTTGCTGGAAATAATAATAATAATAATAATAACGAAGATTTGTTGAGCGCCTTTTCTCGACTGAGCTCTAAGCGCTTTACATCGATACAAAATTATGATAATGACTAGAGCAAATCAAACAATCACTAAATCAAACAAGCAAATGAATCAACAAATGAATAAAACTCAAAAAGACATGCTCGCAATGCCCCCTCCCCCCCTCCCCCGCACAGACACACACCCCACCCCACCTGCACATACTGGCATGCCGCACGCGCGCACACGCATGCATGCACCCACACACACACACACACACACCGCTCCAAAGACACATGGAAAATATAAACACTAGAGGTAAAGTGGATTGGGGGGGGGGGGGGGCACTGAGGGGATTCCAGAGGAGGGTGGGAGGCGGCGTAAGATAGAACCGGGATCAGTGTTGCTTAAATAAACAGGAGAGATGCAGTGGATTGGGGGGAGGGGGGCGGGGCACTGAGGGGATTCTAGGGGGGGGGGGGGGGAGGGAGGCGGCGTAAGATAGGGCCGGGTCAGTATTGCTTAAACAGATAGGTCTTCAGAGAGGACTTGAAAGAGGCTGTAGAAGTAGAATGTCTATTGGTGAGGGGGAGGGTATTCCAGATGGTTGGACCCTGATAGGAGAAACAACGCTGACCAAAGGATTTTGTTCTAACAGTAGGGAGACAGAGAATGCGATCATCAGATGAGGAACGGAGATTTCGAGAAGGGACGTAGAGGCGAAGAATGTCAGACAGATAATCAGGGCCTGTGCCAGAGACAGATGAGAAACAGATTGAAGAAAGTTTATATGAGATTCTAGATTGTACAGGTAGCCAGTGCAAGGATTTCAGAAGAGGTGTGATATGTTCATGTTTGGGTGACTTGAGAATCAGCCTTGCAGCATTGTTTTGTACTTTTTGGAGCTTTTGAAGCAGATACTTTGGCACGCCTGCAAGAAGAGCATTACCATAATCAAGCCTGGATAAAACAAAGGAACAAACCAGAGTTTTGGTTGCATCTACAGACAGATAGTGGCGGATGGTGCTTATTCTCCTAAGTTCCAGGTATGCTATCCTGCAGACATTTGATATGTGAGATTTAAAAGAAAGGGTCTGATCAAAAATGACACCAAGGTTACGAACATGGGGAGAAATCTGAATGTCAGCACCATCAATACAAATCGCGTCTGGAAGTGAGGGATGTTTTTCAAATTTTGGAGGAACAGTTAACAAAACTTCTGCTTTTTCTTCATTGAACTGCAGTTTGTTGAGTGTCATCCAAGCCTTTAAATCATATATGCAGTTTTGAGTACTTTCAATCACTTGATGGATTTGAGTAATTGGGCTGGACTGATAGAGCTGTGTGTCGTCAGCAAAGCTTTCATGTGATAGAGAGTGACGGTTAACTATCCCAGAGATAGGTGTTGTGTACATGATAAACAACACAGGTCCCAGCACAGAACCCTGTGGAACTCCGTATTCCAATCGCGTAGCAGGTGAGCAGAGGCCATTTACTAAGACTTTTTGTGTACGCTCACTAAGATAAGACTTTATCCAAGCAAGGACGGTACCCTGAATGCCAAAAGAGTATTGCAGTCTAAACAGAAGAATTTCATGGTCAATCGTATCAAATGCTGCTGATAGATCAAGAAGAGAAAGAACAGAAATTCTATCATCATCAAGCGATGTGAGAAGATCATTTGCAACTTTTAAGAGGGCAGTTTCTGTGCCCATTCTACAAGTTTCCCTCCCCTTTCATTTTGTTACCAAGACCATGAGGTCCAACTATATCCTCCACCCTGTCCTGTCCCACTTTAGCATTAACATCTCCCATTATTACTGTAACTTCTTGTGATTTTTCCCAATTTAGCATTAATATCTCCCATTATTACTGTAACTTCTTGTGATTTACATTGGACCTTGGCCATCTCTTAATACTTCGTAGAAGTTGTCGATGTCTTCCTGAGTACTTGCTCATGATGTTGATATCAAATGGTTTGCCTCCCAACTTGACCAGCAAAACTCTGTCGGACACAGCCCAGTATCCCTTAACTGCTTTTGATTTGTCTTTGTCCATTATGATGCCTACTCCTCTTTCATGTGAATTACCACCAGAGTATATCACTGTGTATTCCCCTGATGTTATCATGCCTGCCCCTTCCATCTCGCTTCCCCTAATCCTAAAATACTAACGTTTAAGCCTTTCCATCTCCATTTTAATGTTGTCTAATTTTCCCTTCTGCAACAGTGTTCTGATGTTCCATGTTGCTATCCTGGTGTTTTTGAGTTTGGGTTTGGTCGCAGTAGCTGGCTGACGGCCTGGTGTCACCTGTGCCGCATGACGGTCTTTACCGGACAAAGGTGCTCCACAGGAGCACCTGTTTACGTAGTTATCTTCGTTTTTCCTTTTGTCTGTATATCCTGGGGAAATTACGATGGTGGTTTCCCGTTGCCTTCCATCAGTTTCGTTACGGTCTCTCCGCTAGCCTTTGTCGTTCCCACGACAACCTACAAGGCAGTAGGGTGATTTTTTTTCACGGTTAAGTCCCTTAGCCTTATTCTCTCCCGAGATGTCCACAAGGCAGTGGAGTTATTTACCCATAGCTTGGCGATCTGGTTCGTGGGCACCAGGGTATGTCCACACGCCGGTGGGCCTGCGTGCTGCACGTCTGGGGGCCAGACCTCCTCCGAGTCCCTCGAGATTTATCCCGAGTCCGTGAGGTGCTCAGTTACCGCATGTCGCCAATGAGGAGGCATAACGTAGGGCTTGCTGATGGAGAGGCTATATACTGACAGGAAGAGACAAGAGACTTATGCATTCTGCTCTTCTTTTCGCATAGCTGCAAGCAGCAGAGGTGACAAGCACGCAGTCAATAGGCGACACACTAGACGCATCACATCCGCCGTTGACATGCATTTCATGCATAGATTCCCGTGAATATGGAAGCAACAGTTGTTTTAATGTACGTGGTAGTGATGCAAAGTTTTTCCCTGGCATATGGAAAACACTTTATGTCAAAAAATGTCCTCACTCAAGCGATTAAACAAAAATCACAGTAACAGTGTTGTGAGAGAGAGAGAGGATGATCTTAGCATCAACAACAAAGAAGGCACAACACCGACTGAACCAGAGCATATTATGAACAGATGGAATGAATATGGAGCATCCCTTTATGGCATCAATAGCCCTCAAGACACCCTATGCCCTGACCTGAAGTGTCCAGAATCAGAACCAGAACCACTTTTAGGTGAAACTAAAGCAGCCACCAAGCAATTAAAACAAGAAAATCCCCAGGAATTGATGTTCCAGGAGCATTGTTAAAACATGCTAGAAAAGAAAGTCTTTTTTGCTTTTTGCAATGCACCATATTTGTTGTAAAATCTGGAATACTCTTCAGTGGCCAACAGACTGGAAACTTCAAGAATTTGTGATGCTTCACAAGAGTGGCAATGTGAAAAATTGCAACAACTACAGAACCATTGCCCTGACCAGCCATGCCAGTAAAATCATGCTCATAACTGACATAAAAAGCACTGAAAAAGCAGCTTCTGTCACCTTCATAGACTATAGCAAAGCATTTGACTGCGTCATTCATCTCCACTGTGCAATGCAATGGTCAAAATGGGCTTTCTTAAACATTTCATTTCATTAATTGCCTCATCATATAAAGATCAAAAGGCTACAGTTAAATGGAACAATCAGAAATGTGAATTCTTCAACATCCACAGGGGAGTCGGACAAGGTTGTATCCTCTCAACATATCTCTTTAACATCTACATGGAACAAGTCATGAGAGATGCTGATATAGAAGGCATGTGCAAAACGATGGGAAGGAAAAAACTTACAAACCTACGCTATGCCGACAATTCTGCGCTATTAGCAAACAACATTACCTGTATGAAAAGAGTTCTATACAGGGTAGATGCTGCAGGCAAAAAGGCTGGCCTAAGTTTGAATGTCAAGAAAACAAAAGTGCCACATATCAAAGGCAAAGACACTGAAAACAACCATGCCATCTTAATTAACAAAGTTCCTTTGGAAAATGTTAAGGATTTCAAATATCTTTGTTCTGTAAAAACTGGTGATGGAACCTGCTCCAAAGATATCAAATTAAGAATTGGAATGGCAAAGCAAAAAATGGTCCAACTCAACAATATCTGGAAAGACAGAGGCACAGCAAATGGCCTGAAAATTAAACTTTATAATGTATGATCTCGCCAGTCATGATTTATGGCTGCAAAACCTGGACTCTGAGAACAACTTATTGCAGAAGAATTGAGGCAGCGCACATGTGGTTTTATTGGAGACTACTACATGTCAAATGGAAAGATAGAAGAACTAATGAAAGTGTCCTGGAAGAAGTTGATACTACCAGAAAACTACTAGCAGACATCAACAAGAGAAGGCAAGAATACATTGGCCATATGTCACACAACAAGAACACAGACTACATGGCAACCACTTTTCAAGGAAAAACGGTGGCAAAAAGGAAGAAAGGTAGATCTCCAATCTCATACATTGAGAGCATAATCAACATCAGTGGCCTAAATATTCAAGTGAATGTCCACAAAAGTCAAGACAGAGCAGCCTGGAAGGCAGTGATGGTGTCAAAGAGTGCAGTAGCCAATACTGAACCTGGTGACACTGACAGGTGAGACAAGTGAGTAACAACAACAATAACAACAACATAATAATAATAATATTAAATAATAATAATAACAACAACAATAATGATAATAATAATATAAGATGCCAATGAATATGGAGCATCACTTTTCAGCAACAATAGCCCTCAAGACACTCTATGCCCTGACCTGAGGTGTCCAGAATCAGAACCAGAACCACTTTTAGGTGAAACTGAAGCAGCCACCAAGCAGATAAAAACAAGAAAATCCCCAGGAATTGATAATGTTCCAGGAATACTGGTAAACCATGCTCGAAAAGAAGGGATAAAAGCAATGCACCATATTTGTTGTAAAATCTGGAATACTCTTTAGTGGTCAGCAGATTGGAAACTTCAAGAATTTGTGATCCTTCACAAGAGTGGCAAAGATTGCAACAACTATGGAACCATTGCCCTAATCAGCCACACCAGTAAGATCCTGCTCATAATTATTCCCAACAGATTGAAGCCCAAGATAGAAGAACTATCTGACTTCCAGGCAGGCTACAGATCCAACAGAGGCACAACTGACGTGCTCTTTGTGCTACAAACACTCACAGAGAAAATAAAAAGCACTGAAAAAGTAGCGTTTGTCACCTTCATAGACTATAGCAAAACATTTGACAGCATCATTCATCTCAATCTGTTCAATGCTATGATCAAAATGGGCTTTCCCAAGCACCTCATTGCATTAAATGCCTTCACTATATATAGACCAAAAGGCTACAGTCAGGTGGAACAATCAAAAATGTGAATTCTTCAACATCAACAGGGGAGTCAGACAAGGTTGTATCCTCTTACCGAATCTCTTCAACAGCTACACGGAACAAGTCATGAGAGATGCTGATACGGAAGGCACGGGCAGAAAGATGGGAGGAAAAAATCTTACTTGCATTATGCCGATGATACTCTGCTGTTAGCAGACAACATTACCAGCATAAAAAGAATTCTATACAGGGTAAATGCAATAGGCAAAAAGGCTGGCCTAAACTTGAACTGCAAGAAAACAAAAGTGTTACATATCAATGGCAAAGACACTGAAAACAACCATGCCATCTTAATTAACAAAGTTCCTTTGGAAAATGTTAAGATTTCAAATATCTTGACTCTGTAAAAACTGATAATGGAACCTGCTCCAAAGACATCAAATTAAGAATTGGAATGGCAAAGCAAAAAATGGTCCAACTCAACAATATCTGGAAAAACAGTGCCATACCAAATGGCCTCAAAGTTAGACTTTTAAAATGTTTGATCTGGCCAGTCAAGATTTATGACTGTGAAGCCTGGACTCTGAGAAAAACTTATTGCAGAAGAATTGAGGCAGCACAGATGTGGTTTTATTGGAGACTACTACATGTCAAATGGACAGACAGAAGAAGTTATGGAAATATCCTGGAAGAACTTGATACAACCACAAAACTGCTAGCAGACATCAACAAAAGAAGACTAAAATACATTGGCCATGTGTCACATAAGAAGAACATGGACCTCATGGCAATCATCTTTCAGTGGCAAAAAGGAAGAAAGGCAGACCTCCAATCTCATACATCCAGAACATAACTAACATCAGTGGCCTAAATATTCAAGAAATTGTCCACATATGTCAAAAATTTTAAAAGAGCAGCCTGAAGGGAGATGGTGGTGTCCAGGTGTGCAGTGGCCAACACCTAATCTGGTGACGCTGACAGGTGAGACAGGTGAGGTATCACCCTATACCCCAGCCTCCCCTAGAATACTGACGCCATTTAGTCCGCGGCTGCTTACTGGGTATTCGCAGCTGGCCTCCACATCTGAAGGTCATTCTCCTATCCGCGACCTGGGGACACACTGGGTTGAGGATGGTCACCCCATGAATTACCCAATTATGACAACTACTCCTCCTACTGCTACTATTATCTCCAGGAAAAATTATTCAACATGAATCTTGAGGAAGAGAATGTAAAGACAGATGGAAACACAAACATGTTAACAAACTGCAAAACCACAGAATAAACCAGACTGACAAATGATATTGTAAAGTGTGAAGCAAGTGCTCGGCTCAGTGTGCAGTATCACTACCTAGAGTACAGTTGTGCAGCATATCACAGGGAAGGCACAGGGTGATCATGGGTAAAGCTGCGGTGAATGGACTGCAGTCTTGTTTCCCTACACACATTTACACACATTTTCAAACTGAATATCTGAGTTACCTGAGCACGAATGCTGTAGGAATTGTAACCAGAAGCCAGGAACACT
Organism: Monoplex corrugatus; assembly: GCA_030674185.1. Taxonomy (NCBI): domain Eukaryota; kingdom Metazoa; phylum Mollusca; class Gastropoda; order Littorinimorpha; family Ranellidae; genus Monoplex; species Monoplex corrugatus. Next base: position 23,328,259 of record JAPXFY010000021.1, read on the forward strand.
TGTATCAGTCTGTAACTTCCATCATCCAGTGCCATTTCAACAGGGTCAAAGGTGAACTCCATATCCAGTCGTCTGCGAAAGACTCGACCCTTTGTTGTCATGCAGCAGTTATAGTTCAACAAGGTCTTGACACAATCCAAGTCTTTCTTGCTGGCAGCTACCAGCAGAGGTGTGACACCCGAACCGACTGCAAATTGTACCCACAGACATGAACTACATAAACAAAAGTGTACATGCAAATACATCAGTCACATTTTCCTTGTTTGGGACAATGTAAAAATAGAAGCATCTTTCTGTGAACTTTTCCCACTGCAAAAAGCCTTTGCAACAGAGGAACTGAATGTTTAAAACATTTCCAACTTCTTTCCTTAAACTTTTCCCTGGCAACTGAATGTTTAAAAATTTCCTCATTCAAGCATTTGTTTTCGCACTTTTAAAACTATTTCTGTGATCCAATGAAAATGTTGATGGTTTTACTGTGTCTCATTCTCCAGGCTGAAGTTAAGGAGTGTTATGTAGGTAGTACTCTGTTGAGACCAAGATAGGGCCTACAAAACATAATGTAAGTCAATTTAGGTGTTCCTACCAGCTATAAGTAACCCCTAAAAAGTAAGGCCTATATGCTGGTGAGACTGAAGTTGTGGGTTTTAACTATCAACGTGGTTAACCCCATACGCTATTGCGTGGGAGGTCGTGGGTCTGAACTTCCATCTGCCAAAAAAATTGTGGAATTTTAGGGCTCTTACCCTTAAATAACTGTACTATGGACTCATAGGGAAGAATGGGACCAAGTCAAGTCTCATCCATTTTACAAATACATCACTGAGGGTTTTACTCAAATCTCCAGACCAGCACCACAGATATCTACATCTCTCAGGCCTAGTCAATGCCAGAGTATATTTCAAAAGTAAACGCAGATTACAGCTCTGTCATGCCGTCTCAATCCTAAATAGAACACCATAGTAACATCACTAAGTATCATCCAAAAACTCCCAAGATTCTCTGACCCCCCTCATGCCCCGCTCTCATGATGACCTGTTTCAATGGGTTTGGTGCTGTGTTGGAGAGCCAAACTGAGTGACAATAGTGGTGAGGACACAGGACTGGTGCAGAAGAAAGGATAGCCACAAAAAAATGGGTTTTACAGGCCTGGAGAAGATTAGAATTTTCCACTAGCCAGCCAGGCTAGTGGATTTTAAGATCTACCAGCCCGCAGATATTTTCACTAGCCTGACATGTTGCCCCGAAAAATAGTGAAATTCTCTTAATGATGATGACCAAAAATATTCAGCAGAATAGGCTATTGTTACAATAAAGGCGGTCAAACTTTCTTCTGGAGACTTTCATCAGGGTGCGTGTGTGTGTGTGTGTGGGGGGGGGGGGGGGGGTGAACAGTGATAACACGAAGACGTAAAAGGCAGCTGACTGATCTCAAAGTTTACATTGATTCTCTGTGTAGGTTTCAGAGAATTCTTTAGTTTATTTTAATCCAACTGATCATTTGTTACGCTTTGCTTGCAAATTACTTCAACGTCATCCTGCAATATTTTTCCCCTTTCAGAATGTTAATCATTTACTTTTAGAGTGTGAGTGAGGGAGAGAAAGAGACAGAGTATGAAACCATTAAAAGAGAGAGAGGGAGGGAGTATACATATGTGTGTGTAGCACAAGCGTAACAAATAGTGAGAAATGTTTGCACTGGTGAAACTTGGTAAGTATGTTCATTAAAAGTAACTCTAGCAGAACCATTGGCAGTTTTATACACAAAGACGGTTAGTTTGCAGCTTTTTAAAGAAAATCATTTTGTTTCATTGGATCACCAGCCGCACCTATCTGTTGACTAGGTCTGTAGTGGTACTGAACAACGTATATGTTGGCTTTTGTTGACTGGTTGATATATATACATAGTAGTAAGTTCTGGATTTTTATCACTTTATTATTCATTGTCATTTGCAGTAAGCTTAGGGACTTTAAGGTCTCTTATTTCTTTAGATTCTAGCTCGCACCTATTGAGTACCGCGCTAGATTTGCAGAATTCGCACAGCGAGAAAGTATGTTTTGATCTAAACGATGTGCTATCTCACAAGATCTGTAGCACTTAGCGTGGCGGCCACCATTGTAAAGATGGGACTGAGGTTTGAATGCAATAACCACTATAGAATTAGTCCCTATTTTCATGTGGCTATTGTAGGACTATTGACAACCATATTCTGCCAAAAGCCAAGATACAAGGCATTGTTGTACAGAGGAAGTCTTTCATACTTGACAAGGTTGTATTCACATACTGACATGATGACTGATGAAACACGTGCTCAGCTAATTGATCTGTTTGGTGTATCCCTTGTCTGATCAGCGCCACTGATAATCATGTGTAGTGTTGTTTTGATGACATGGTTCAATAGTAGTATGCTATGCTATTTTATCATCATTGTCTCTAGAACTGGATCTAGAATTATACTTACATAGAGCTAATGGGTAATAGATTACTCAAGTGTGTTGTTCTCTCAACACTGTTGACTGCTATTTAATTAGGTGCTGTTTGTGATGACATAGTTCTCTTTGTCAAATACTATGTCATCACCAGTGAATATTAACTGTCTGATGGCTACCAAGATGCAATGCATTATTGTGCAGAGGAGCACTATTTTATACTTGACAATGTTGTATGTGTGTACATAATGGTAGTTTAATTACACATACTATACCGTGGCTCACAAATGCAATAAGCGGCAGCGGTTTGCCATTTCTGCCTCGTAACAATAAAGTCCGAAGGGACAGTAACTCTGAGAGTACCCATGTCTTGCGCATGCGCATGTGCTCTTCCTCTTTTCTCGGCAGCCATCTTCCAGCTCGCCTCGTACGCTCTGAGCAGCTAAGTATTTTTCAATTTCGCTACGCGATCGATCGATTGTCGTTGTTGTTTTTGTGTCTTGCCTATGTTTTCATTTAAGGGAGAAACTTATGTGAAGCGATTGGGTGGCAAAGTGAGCGTTAAGAAGATTTCATCCGCCGAATTCTCCAACCCACAGACTGGCGGTTCGACCGGTGCACCAAAACCCGCTCTCTCTTCATCTTTGTCTCTCCCTTCTACGTCTTCTCTCTCTCAGTCTCTCGACAAGTCATCGCAACTCAGCTACGGTTCTGTTGCGGTGACCACGAGCCCTCAACTCAGCTGCAGCTCAGTTGACTTCGTCATTTTGCGGCCTTCACACTGCCCATCACGGTTTTCGACTCAACTGCGGTTCTGTCGATTCTGTGCTCGCCCCCTTCGTACAGCTCAACTCCGGTTCTGCTGATACCGTTTCAGCCCCTATGGCTGAAGGGCGACTTGGGTATGGGTCTCCTTCGGGAGGCAGGAAGGCCAGCACTTTGACTGAAACTGGCTCACCCCCTGGTTCGCCAGGTGGGACACCCCCTGGTTTGCCAGGTGGGCCAAAGGAGACAACCCCCCCTTTACGGGCGTCAGATCGTCAATCCGCCCCGGTTGTCTCCCTTCCTCCCCCGCAGCCTGCTGCTGCCCCCGCCCCAACCTCTCTGTCCCATTCCGGACAGAGCACTTGGGCGCCTTGGCAAATACCAAGCGACCCACGGCGGGCTGGCACATCTCTGTCCCATTCCGGACAGAGCACTTGGTCGCCTTGGCAAATGCCAAGCGGCCCCCAGCAGGCTGGCCCTTTGGGCACTGGGGATCCCCCGACCCATGGGGACCATTACCAGCGGGCTGGGCCCTCCCCTTCCTGGGGTCAGGGTCCTGGTACCCCTTGGGCTCAGCCCATGGCGCCTCCCATGGCACCATGGCAGCAATTCCCAACATTGGGATTTCCCCCGGCCTCGGCCGCGGGATGCACGTGGTGGCCCGGCTTTATGCCTGGTGCCCCACCGGCGCAGGCCTCATCTTCGCCAGCTCCTCCGGCGCCCCCGGTGTCGGATTCCCCCCCGGGGGTACCTCCTGGGGGCTCGGACCTGGGTCCCACCAGTGTGGCACCACGGTCCGACACTCCGCGGTCTCTCGCCCCCTCTATAGGCGGGCCAGAGGACACGGACTCTGGCTCAGAGGATGAGGCCCCTGCCCCCACAGCCTTCTGCTTCCCAGAGGCCATGGACCGGCTGGCAAGCCACGCGCCTGAAGCCGTGTCCACAGTGCCAGAGCCCAAGGCTCCCAAGCCCTGCTCGGCCGAGCGCCTTTTCAGCACACACCCTACCTCAGCCCCATGTGCCTCTTTTCTCAAAGAGTCTGACATGGTGGCTGACTGCCTAAGGAGGGTCCAGGACAACGCCAGGGGGAAAGAGGCACAGGGCTTCATTCCTGGATCCGTGCCTGACTTCCCGGGAGCCATGCCCTTTAGGAAATTCCTGAAGCCGGCCCCGCTCCCCTCCCCTTCCAACAGAAGCCCTTCATGGCCCATGAGGCCATCCCTGAGGCTCCCCTCTCCCTCACACAGGAGGACCTCCTGCTTGTGAACGATAGGTCTCGGACCCAGCCGCAGCACATCCCCCTCACGGAGCGATGCTTGGCAGAATGGGAGGAGAATGCGAGGCGGGGGCTGGTGGCAGCCTCCGCCATGGACTCCTTCTTGGGTGGCCTGGCGTCCGCCCTTAAGAACCCAGACCACGAGTCATTCTCAGTACGCCAGTCGCCTGACTCTGCCTGACTTTATCCAGGCCATGGCAGAGGGGCTCAAATGCTCCACAGAGGCCTTGGCCAGGACGTACCTCAACTCCGTCATGGCGAGGCGGGATGCCATTCTCGCGGCATCCTCGGTCGCTAGCTCGCCATCAGCCAAGGCCTCCTTGCGCGTGGTGCCCATTCAGCCTGGTTCCCTCTTCGGGAGCCACGTTCAAGCCATCCTGAAGCACCAGGCTGACATCAGGAGGGACCTCGCCCTCCATTCGGGACCCTCTCGCCCTGCAGCAAAGCGCCCAGCTCCAGCAGCCTACCCATCCCACGGGCCCACACAGGCGAAGTTTCGCGGCTCTTCCAGGCCCCAAGGGCACAGGAAGAGGCAACAGCACTCGGGCCGGTCGGTTCCCCGGCCTAAGGCCCGCAAGCCGGCTCCTTCTCAGCCGGCCAACCCCCAATGACTCGCCCCCGGCCTGAGGCCATCACCCCCCACGGGAGATCCTGTGGGCAGTCTCTCCCGACACATCGATGCGTGGGAGAGGCTGCCCGTGGGCCCTGCGGGTGATCAGGTCGGGGTTCCGCCTTCCTTGGGGCCCAAGGATGCATACTTCCACCTCCTTATTCCCCTGAGGGACAGGAAGTACCTCAGATTCGTCTGGAGGAACCGGATCTTCCAATTCAGGGCCCTGCCCTTCGGTCTGGCACCCGCCCCTTGGCTGTTCACGAAGGTGGTGCATGCACGTTCGGGGGAAGGGTATCCGCCTCAAGGCCTATCTAGACAATTGGCTTCTACTCGCCTCCTCCAAGGAACAGTGTGCACAACAAGCTTCCCAGGTCCTGCGACTCTGTCACAACCTGGGCTTTGTTTACAACGAGGAGAAGTTGGACCTCACTCCCTCGAAACAGTTCCAGTTCCTGGGCATGTCCTTCGACACATCCAATTGGATGGTGACCCCGACTCCCAGCGCTTACTGCGCCTTCAGGGCCTCCTAGCCCAACTGCTCCCTCAGCCTCACGCCCCGGCCAGGAAGCTGGCCTCCCTACTGGGCCTTATGGAGTCGCTGGTACCCCTAGTGCCACTAGGTCGTCTCCTCAAGTGGCAATTCCAACGCGGCTTCTGGAGGCGTTGGTCAGTCGCTGCAGCCGTGGGACCTTCCGGTCCCCCTGGGTCCTTGGTTCAAATCATCGGTGACCAAATGGCGCTCCCAGTCATGGCTAGCCCAGGGAGTCCCTATCACACTGCCCCCTCCTCAGGAGGACTTGTTCACGGACGCGTCCACCTCCGGGTGGGGAGCCCATGTGGCACGCTGATAGCAGCAGGTCGGTGGTCAAACGAACTCATGTCCCGCCACATCAACATGCTGGAACTGGAGGCAGTTTTTCAGGCACTCAGGGAGTTTCTCCCCTTTCTGACGGGAAAACATGTTCGTATCAACACGGACAACACCACAGTAGCTTGTTACATCAACAAGCAAGGGGGCGCCCGCTCCCACTCCCTGTCTCGGAGAGCGGAACACTCGATTCGGCTCTCAGCAAAGCATGTCCTGGGGAAGATCAACATACTTGCGGACTCTCTCAGCAGATCCCACATGGTTCTTCCCTCGGAATGGACACTGGTTCATGCAGTCCTGGAGCTAGTGTGGGCAGCATGGTTCAAACCACACGTAGACCTCTTTGCCACCAAGTTCAATCACCGCTTCCCTCTGTACGTCTCTCCAGTTCCAGACCCAGCGCCTGGGCTGTAGATGCTCTATCCATTCCATGGTCGAACCTAATGGGCTATGCCTTCCCCCCGTTCCCCATTCTGGGGAAAGTACTGCGGAAGGCCAGGGAGGACTCAGGCACGTTGATCCTTGTCGCACCCAAATGGCCAGCCCAAGCATGGTACCCAGAACTTCTGCACCTGTCCCATGTGCCGCCACTAAAACTCGCGGTGTCGGGTCGCTCCCTCCTTCAACCCAGGTCAGGCATTCCGCACGGCAATCCAGAGGTTCTAAACCTTCACGCCTGGATGCTGTGCGGGACTCGATGTCTTCATTAGGCTTGTCCCCGGCCGTAATCGGCCTTGTGCAGCAAGCTCACAGACCGGGCACACAGGGTGTGTATAATGCAGGCTGGGGAACTCTCCTCGGATCCGAGGATTTCCGAGATTTTTCAAAGCGTCTTCCGAGAAAAAGAAAACGGGTCCGAGAAAAAAAAAAGCCCGCCAAAGAAAAAAAAAAAATCGTGAAGGACTTGATCACTCCGCGTCCATTACCGTTCCGTATCCAGTATTTCCAGTCCAGGTTTTCATCAGACCATTTTTCAAGGCAGTGCCGCCCGCGGTTGTGAGGGTATTTCCGCGTGTTTTATGAAACTGTTGCCGAAGCGGGCGCATCAATTTGTGAACACGATTTTCGCAGCCATTTTCTGCATGTTTCACAAGAGTAACGCTTCAGTAGTCTACGATCGGCAAAATGTCGTGCGTATCACGCATCGTAAATCGTGGCGAGACGTTTGACGAAGGATCAATTAGCAACAAATGGAGATGGAACTGGACTGAAAAGTCAACAAAAGTGGCAGGTTACGATCAGCGAGTTTCAACTTGCGTTCGCAAAGTGAACAAGGCTGGAGAGGCCATCAGTCAGTATGGAAACAAGCAGCAAAGGACCACAAGAGAGGCCAAGATGTGCAAGTGGATCTGTGGCTGCCCCCCCCCCCCCCTCCTACCAAGACAAAAAAGGCAGGCTTCTCTTGCCAGTTTTTTTTTAAATAGTGTACTTATAACCTTTTTTGTCCCCTGTTGTCTTACCATGCTGTGTGAAGAGATAGTGAGTGTTGATTATAAGTATAAATTGTTTCCATTAATTTGACTTTGAATAAGTTTGAGGGTGATGCATCATTAGTAGAGGAACTACCTGTTTATGGGGCTCAGTTTGTGAAGACTGAACATTTGACAGTACACATACAAGAAAGTGGAGTGAGTGTTGACTATATACAATACTAGACTCAGTAGACTGATGCCAGTATTTGACTTTGAATAAATCTGTGGGTGATGCATCATTTAGTAGAACATTACGGGGACTCAGTTCGTGAAGACTGAATTATTGAACTTTTGAAGCAAGGCAGTAGTTTACATCAAGAAAATGGGGAAAAGTAAGTTGGGTTTTTTTTGTTTTTTTTCTTGGTTTTTTTTTTGGTATGATTTCTTTGCATGCTGCATGGTAAATACGATAGTTTTTAGTTTGGTTTCTTTGCATGCCACATGGTAATTGCCTATCACGAGAGGCCACGAAAGGGTCTTCAAAAATGCTCGAATTCCTGGATCCCGGCCTATTTTTCAGAGATTTTTGGGATCACCTGTTCCCCAGCCTGATAATGCCCACTGGAACGGCTGGCTCTCTTGGTGCACCTCAAATGCGTTGTCACCCCATTCACCCTCTCGCTTTCAGTTGGCCAACTACCTTGGCTTTCTGTCAACCGAGAAAAAGCTTTCGTCTTCCTCAGTGAAGGTACACAGGGCGGCCATCTGCACCACAATCAGTCAGTTGGGTGGTCCGTCCTTTGCGGACGATCCCCTACTGCGGGATCTTGTCAGAGGGGCTTCTCTCCAGGAAGCCAGAACCACCCCCCCCCCCCCCCCGCATCCCGGCGTGGGATCTCTTTCTCGTCCTCTCATCCCTGAGATTCCCCCCTTACGAGCCCATCAGGGAGTGTTCTCTCAAGTTCCTCTCCTTCAAGACGGCCTTTCTCATCTCTCTCGCGTCGGGGAGGCGCTGCAGCGAAGTGCACGCCCTTAGTGGACTCCCCGGGGATGTTGCTTTCGAACCTGATGGCTCGATGTCTCTCCGCCTACTCCCGGAATTCTTAGCCAAGAACCAGTCGCCAGGTTCTCCCTCTCCGACCATCTCCATTCATCCCCTCACGTCTATCCTTGCTCCGGACGACGCGGATCGCACGCTCTGCCCTGTTCGCGCCCTGCGAGCGTACAGAAAGCGGATGAAATCTTCTCGCCAGCAGCAGCGCCACCTTTTTCTCTCTTACAACAAAAACTATAGAAAGGACATTAGACGCATGTCCATCTCTCGATGGCTGAGGGAAGTCATCAAGGCTGCATATGCGAGGTCGAGCTCAGAGCTAGTTGTCTTCTCCCCAAGGCCCCATGAGATCAGAGCATGGGCTTCTTCGCTGGCAGTCACCCACAATGCCAGCATCCAGAGCATCCTAGACGCCGCGTACTGGCGTTCCCCGGGCACGTTCATTCAATTTTACCTGCGTGACGTCTCCCATCTGCGCGAAGATGGATCCAGGGGTATCGCTTCCGCTGTGGTGGCCCAACACACCATCTCAGCCACACGCCCTGACTCCTACCATTCCTCCAGGCGTTAACCAGGTAAGCCCTCCATCTGGGTAGTGCTATTCTGCATTTGTGAGCCACGGTATAGTATGTGTAATTAAAAGGAAATTTTCCTTCAAAAATTATGTTTAATCTAACATACTTACCGTCCCTCCCGTCCTCCTGGTTCCTTCTATCCACAGTCAAGGTCTAGTTCTCCTCGAAAAGAGGAAGAGCACATGCGCATGCGCAAGACATGGGTACTCTCAGAGTTACTGTCCCTTCGGACTTTATTGTTACGAGGCAGAAATGGCAAACTGCTGCCGCTTATTGCATTTGTGAGCCACGGTAAGTATGTTAGATTAAACCTTTACCGTACGTCGCCTAAAATTTTGCGTCCCGTCCGTCGTGGGTATTTAGCCATTTTCTTCAGAAATGCTGAAATGTGTGATAAATTTTGAAAGCAACCTGGATTTTTTCCCCTTCTTGTTGTAGGCTAACTGGTGTAGATCTAGATGATATTTGGGGGAGGAGGGAATGATTTTTTTTAGCTTACAGTTTTGTGTGCGAAATCTGACATATACACGATATTTAAAAAAGAAAAAAAGTTGCACTCCACGTAATGTCGTCATTAAATGACGTATGTGGGTCTACAATCTGACCCAACAAATTTTCGGAAGCAGAAATCGCTCATTCACTTGGAGCGTCATGTGTACTCTCATCAGTTTTTATGAGTGAAGCATATGATGTAGGCTAAATGTACGCTTATTGTTGTGTTGAGTAAGTGGAATGTGTGCGTGTGTGTGTGCACGTGTCCGAATCTATCTCTCTCTCTGTGAGTGTGAGTGTGTGTGTGTGTGTTTGTGTGTGCGTGTGTGTGTGTGTGTGTGTGTGTGTGTGTGTGTGTGTGTGTGTGTGTTGTTCTTCCTTTGAATTTAACGTCTTACCACTCAGTGATACTAGGCGGATCTGAGAATTATTGATACTGGATTTCTTATGATACAAGATGATTTCATAACTGTATTATCTATAATAATTGGTAAATTAGACCATTGCAATATGTGCGGATCAGTCCTTTAAAAAAATCAAAGGACTATTCCGAAGGGGCTTTGCCGCTGATAATACTGTGCATCATTGCGTGGGCATTATAAAAGAGTAAGAGAGGGAGAGATAGTTATGAATGCATGTTGGCATAAAACTCATAAGTGTTATATGCATGAACATTTCAATGTAATGCAGTGCAGAAAAAAAGCATGAACGTTTGAGTGCATGAACATGGGAGTACAAACAGCCTTCAAAAAAGCGTTCACACAAAGCAAGCTGATCTAGCAACTAAGACATCTTTCATTCTGCAATTCAACAGTGACAAGAAACAGCGAATGCGATTTTCACACCAATTTTATCTAGGCTTACATATCTGCATTCACTTGAGATCACTGAGTAGATAAAAATTATTACGTTCAGCTGATACTGGAAACACATGAGAATGGAGGAAGTTATCAGCTGCTAAGTATATAGTTAGAGCAAATGCAGTAGCTAATTATACACCGATATGGAGCTTAAAATTCGGTCTGACATCCATTTCCCCAAGAGAGCACGAACAATAAAGGCTCAAGAAACAATATCCACTTACACAAATGAGCTATTCGAAATCTTCAAGTAGTACCTAGATCTACAAAGGTTGTACATAAATTGGCATGTTGTCCTCTACCCCCCTGGGAATTGTCCACTGCTACTTTTGATATCAACTACACTGATAATGACTTGAGGAAAGATATTAATCCACACTTGTTAGCAATTGACGTTCTGTCACATCTACATAAAAAATATTTTCATCACATGAAAATATTTACTGATGGCTCTGTTCTAGACGATGGTACAGCCGGCGCTGGCTTTGTAATTCCAAAATTTAAAGTAGAAAAGTCTTACTCTTTAGGACAGGGACATTCAATCTTCTCTTCCGAATTAGTTGTCATCCTAATGGCACTGAAATATATAGTGGATCTATCTTTACCTTTATTTAGTATCTTATTATGTGTAGATTCGAAATCTGCATTACAGTCTCTAAAAAGTTGCGAATATAAAGAAAATAGTGCCTTAGCATTTGAGATTAAATTTTTAATTCACTGTTTAATAACAAACAATACACAAGTTACTTTTTGTTGGATCCCATCCCACTGTGGTACAAAATATAATGATTGGGTTGACAGAATAGCTAAATGTGCAGTAATGCTATTCAGTACAAAACTTGATTTACAACTCTGACCATGAAATCAATGCTATATTAGACAACAAAGTAAAAGCGCAATGTAAAATTCGCCCTTTCATCGTGAACTACCAGGGTTTTACAAGACAGGAAATAACTAGCTTACAGATTATGTTTCAACTCACTCCGAACTAAATTCAGTAAAACCATCAAATGTATCTGTAGTGATTTTATAACAGTTAATCATCTTTTGTGTTGTCAACAGATGCTACATTACTTCCCTGCATCAGTTACAAACTTAAAACAGAAACATACTGATTTCACTCTGTATTTACACATTGCTAGATATTTACTGCTCAGTCCCGTAGTCGTTTTCTTTGATTAAGCCTGATTTTTTTATATCTGTAACTCCCACCTATCTCTGTTTATTTGTTTCTTAGGTTTTTCCTTATTCCTTGACTGACACAACGTTTTTACCTCGATTGGAAATTCCTCTTCTCCATTTTATCCAATCAAACAATAACAGATGGTTTATCATACGCCAGCACAGACACCTACATGGTCGTAGCACACACACACACACACACACACACACACACACCACGCACACGCACACGCACACGCACGCACGCACGCACGCACGCACGCGTGCATATGTATATACACGCACACACAAACACTTACATACACGCACACACACCACCCTGTACAAACTAATACAGCCTGGCTGTTCTAACGTTCTGAATGCTTTTCTGTATGGTGATACCCTAGATCTATATGGTACAATGCCAATATGACTTCATGGATTCATCCATCCCATAGTCACCTCTCCATATTCTTTATTTATCTATTTCAATATTTATTTATTTATCTATCTCTTGTCCATTCATTTTATTTTGTTTTATTTTATTTTATTTTTTCGTCTAAAAGCACATGTGAACAGCCTTTAAAAGAAATAACGAACGAACGAACATTGTCAGATATATGCGGAGACAGACAGACTTTTCAATATATACAGACAGGAAGACAGACAGATTCCACAACCTATAATCAGAACAATAAAGTATAAGGGCTAATTTCAAGAAGAAGGCTACTACGTTTGTGAACAATAAGCATCTAACCTCAAACTGAAAAGCCGGCAAGACTCATAACAAAGGAAATGCAAGAGACTACCAGAGACCGGTCAGTACACTCCCAGGATGACTGGAATGTTTAGCGTGAGTGAGTGGGGTGGTGCTCTGCAGACCGCGGACGGACAGATCTATTTTTAGATCTGTGATACCAGACACTCGCAGCGTCGCGTCTTTGAAATGTATGGGTCGCTCCAGACCACACGAAGTACAACACGGAAGGCTGTTCTTTGCGAGCATGGGGATTTTCTGACCCACGGCGTACTGGGACATTTGTTGTTTATTTACTCCTTTATTTTTCAACACAAACAAATAATTTTTGGTACAGATGTGGGGCAATATTTTATTGACAAAGTCATGAAATTTTGTGAAGGTAGCTTAAAAACTCAGTTATCAAGCGAAAATCACGACTGTGGGTCATTTTATCCCCACGGCGTACGGTAAAGGTTAAACGTAATTTTAGAAGGAAAATTTCCTTTGATGAAACATGTGCTGGGCGAATTGATCCAATTGTTGTATCCCTTGTCTGCTCAGCACCACTGATAATCATTATAGAGTGTTGCTTTGATGACATAGCCTAATACTAATATGCTATGCTATTTTGTCATCACTATCTCTAGCACTAGACATAGAATTACACAGAACTACATGGAGCAAATATTTAATGGATGACTCAAGTGTGTTGACTGCTATTCGATAAGGTAGACCTACTGTTTGTGAAGACAGTTCCCATAGTCAAATATTATGTTTGTCATCACCACTGAATATTAACTGTCTAATAGCTGCCCACTCAGATGTTATGTTGCAACTTACTCAGCCCATAGCAGCCAAACAGCTTAATATGACTGTGCATTATTTTGCCAGTACATTAATGGAAGTCTACTCTGTGCTAATGCTATTGAACAGGCAGTAGGGTAGTTTACCCTCAACTTATCAAAGGGTTACTCAAATTTTTGTTATCAGTTATTTGTTCCATGATTTCAAATGCTAGTGCTTTTGAGTGTAAATATCGACACCACATATTTTGTTAGAATGTAGTAGTTCATTCTTGTACATTGCTACCACATATTCTGTTAGAATGTAGTAGTTCATTCTTGTGCATTGACATTGTTAGTTCATAAAATGTGTACTTTGTCAGTGTATTTATGAAACATATTTTGTGTCTTACAGGCACTGTCTTCTTTGCCTTCTTCTTCTTTGATGTCTTCTCAATAATAAAGAGTCAAGTAGCAAAACGAGGACTTGTCTTTTGATTGAGAGACTTCCCTTTCTGCTCTGGATACAAACGACCACTACAGCAACCATCCCCTACTTACCCCTTAACCGCTCGATCCATCTCATATATCTATCTATTATATATATATATATATATATGTGTGTGTGTGTGTGTGTGTGTGTGTGTGTGTGTGTGTGTGTGTGTGTGTGTGTGTTGTGAGTGAGTTGTTTTGTTTTGTTTTGAATTTTATTTCGTTTTTGTTTTTTCTCCAAATTTTCTATTTGTTGTTGTATAAGTATTATGTCTCTTTAGTGTGTGTGTGTGTGTGTGTGTGTGTGTGTGTGTGTGTGTGTGTGTGTGTGTGTGTGTGTGTGTGTGTGTGTGTTCTTGACTTCAGTAGTTCAGTGTGAAGGGAAAACATTTAATCCACCCTAATAGAAATTTATATGCTGAGAGACAAGTGAAGATATGTTCCAATGGACTATACTCTGCATTATTAGCGGAACTACACAAGGCAATTCAGTCCATATCTGTTTCGTCATACTCAGCTTGTAATGGAGCGTACTTATTTTCTAGGTTTTTTCCCCCGCTTTTTTCAGGCAGTCAGACCTCACGGCTGACCTGCCTGCAGGAAGCGTGGGCTTAGGCCCTTTAAGTGCTGGAGGAGAGTTCTTCATTTCCACCAACATTACTTTTTGCCCTCCTCCACTTACTGTGGAGCTGCTCCAGGACAGACGTGGCAGGACGGCGCACGGCTGTTTCAGTAGCTGCCTTTTTCGCCTTTTAGTTCGTCGGCCAGCCTGGCACCAGATGTCAGACATCAGACGCCCATAGCTATATGTTTCTGCATTCCTTAGTCTAGTGGCAAGGGAAACAGAGGATTAATACTACGCTGTACAGTGATTAAGCCATTTTATCATCAATTTTGGCGTTGTGTAGAACGAAATTGTGCACTCTTTGTCAATTCATTTTTTGGAATCCTTATTGTTTATTTATCATTTGACCGAGTGCAGCTATAAATTATTCATTTAGTTATGTAGTTTGAGTTTGTGCTTCACTTATACTTATAGAGTGTAAGTGAGTGTCATCATTTCTCACTGTGGGTGTGTGTGTGTATGTGTTTTGGTGTATTTCATCTACCTGTCTATACTGGACTTATTTCATGTGAAATGGGAGACAGTACCTGAGTGAAAATATGTTTAAGTTGTTTTTGTTGCTGTTTTGTTTAATTTCTTTTGTCACTTTTGTTTTTGTTGTGGTTTTTTGTTTTGTTTTTGTGTGTGTGTGTGTGTGTGTGTGTGACTCAGTTTCGTCGTTTTATTTAGATTTTTTATACTGAAACTGTTTTTTTTCCCTGTTATTCGTTGTTGCTGTTGTTAGTGTGTGCATTTGCCGTATTTTAGTAGTTGTGCGTGTGTATCTGTGACGGAAGTGGTAATAAGAACTGGCAAATGGATGTCTGCTGGTTCTGTATTAAAAGACAGTTAGTGTTGAGGCTACGTAAGCCTGTATAGTCAGCCTCTGCAATGTGTGAAAGAAGGCTGCTGCCTTGTACTGTGAGAAATCTGTGCCATATCAAAGTGATGGGATACTTACTAAACAAGCTGATAACGATCCTTGCAGACAACTAAATACTTATTCGGTAAGTTTGGTGTTGTCCACACACATGCAGCTAACATCTCTAAAAATATGAATGTTGTAAAGGTGCAGGTGCATGAACAGTTTGTCATTTAAACTGGATTTTTTATTTTACATATGTGGTTTTCTTCTGTCAGTCATCTGATCGTTGCAAGCAAAACAGCTGTTATATCTAATTTTTTTCTGCATGCCTGATATCAGTTTCTACATGAGTCATTCCTGTGTTTGGTTATATTGTTCATATTTCTCTTGGTGAAACTCAGACTTTGTAATTTAATGTTTTTGCAACCTACCCATGTACTGCAACGCTATAAAAAGTTAACTGGCCTTGCTACGAGTCTTGTATCACTGACACCTGCGGTTCCCTTTTGACAGCTCAGCACATTGCACTCACACACTGCTCTGTGCAGAGCGCTCAACTGACTAGCTGCCACTTGAGAGTCCACATCTGATTATCGTTTATCTCTGCCCTCCCATCCCCCTCCCCTCCGCAGCTCCTACTCTCAAACTTAAAATCTTGCTCAGGAACAACTGTGGGCGGGTTTACCAGGGAGACTGGGTTTCCCTGGGTTGCCAACATTAGCTGCTTTTGGCTGTTGAACAGCCTAGGAGGCAGAGGGTTTAACGCCCCCACTGAGGGCCTTTGTGTCTTGCATTGTTTCGAAACTTGACTTGTTCCAGAATAGATTCGTTTGACAGGCTATGGATACTTGACTGACTGTCTTTAACTACTGATGCATAGCTTTTGGTCGATGAGCTGCTGGCCTCCACCAATCATTTGGCTTCGTGGAAAGGTTGGGGTTTTTTCCCGTTTTCAGTCGCTGTATTGCTTGTTCCTTTTGCCATACGGGGCAACCTTTGGAGGATGATGGATGGTTACCTCCACAATCTATACAATTTAGTGGACCTTCACATCTCCCCTCATGTGCCTCCTTGGCGCACATGGCACACTTTTCGGTTTCCGTACACCTGTCCTTGATGTGGCCAAACTTTTGACGTCAGAAGCAGCGCATCAGCGATGGCACATACAATGACACTTTCACTTTCAAATAGCCAATTTTCAGGTCTTGGGGTATACTAGGAGAGCAAAATGTTAGGAACAGCGTGTTTGTCTGGATTTTTTCAGACCCTTTTCGGAACATGGCCCGGCGTATCTCTACAATGTCCTGGCTTTTCAATTCCGTCCTGATCTCCTCTTCCGACACTCCTTGCAGCTCAGGGCACCTTATGACTCCTTTGCTACTGTTCAGTCCTTTGTGTGGTGTAACTTTTATTGTACGGTCAACAAGTACCGAAGCTCTAAGCAGGCGATCTGACCGCTTGTTGTCCTTACACTCCACAAGGTGTTCTCCATTTCGCAGCTTTTTAATTGTTTTGGGGTTTCCTATCAGGGCTTTAAATCCCTTCTGTATGGCAAAGAGACTCAGTTTCGAGACTGAGTTTTCCTCATCAATGCCAGTCACCACCAACCATGCTGCCCAAAAACCTGTTTCCTGTCTAGTTTCTTCCTCCGAATCCGAGTCACATTTGCAAGGGTGCAACTTAGAAAAAGTAAAAAAAAACTGAAAGGGGTCCAGGGGCTGGCAGCACCCCGTATGGGGGGTCTGGGGGGCATAGCTCCCCAGATGCTGAAGCGTTTTCAAAAAGCGGATTTTCCATTTCTGACTCTTGAAAAAACGGATTCCATCGTCAAACGGAAAAAGTTGCACCCATGCATTTGTTGTCTCTTTTTCTTTTTTGTTTTGCTGGATTTAGACAAGAGCGTAGACTCAGCAATGGCAGAAATGTTTCGGTCACCCCAGGAGAGCTGCCATGCTGGGGAAGGGGCAATGGATGGCCAATTTCTTGGCGTCCGTCCGCCTGGAACTGTCCCCCATAAAACAGACAGTGTACTTTACCGACTGACTATCGTACAGCCATTCATCCCCTCGCCAAGTACCTCAAGCTTGGGATTACGGGTTGCTTACGGCAACCACACGCGAACATGACGATTGGGATGAAGAAAATGGAGATGAGGGTGGGACCACGCTTCGTCTCATCCCTCCCCCTTGACCTGTCTGACATGGGTAACCCTGCCAGGGGCATTATTTCATTATGCTGTTTAGAGTCCAGTCCACATCAACTGCCTTGGTTATTGGGACTGTCATAGAAAAAACACAAAGCTTTCTAGCAAGTAGCTCAAGGGCTCATTGGGACCTCAAGCCCCCCCGATCATGGCAAGGTGGCGGTCCCGTCCGGGCGGTCCACCGTTTAACTGTTTTAGACAACTGCCATCTTTGCCCTGAATGGTGCTGACTTTGCTATTGTTTGGTCAAATCTTTTACTTTGACAAGTCTTTTACAATCTTAATAGCTTTCTTTGTATCACTGTTGTCATCTGGTTCCTGAAAACATGTATACTGATTGGAAAAATGTGTGTGTGTGTGTGTGTGTGTGTGTGTGTGTGTGTGTGTGTGTGTGTGTGTGTGTGTGTGTGTGTGTGTGTGTGTGAGCTGAGAATATTCCTTGAATCCAAAACAATTCATGATAATCTTTTAAGACTCATATTCACAGCACCTGATTCTTTAAAAGAAATATTACAGCTGTCATTCAAAATCAAAAAGCATACCTAAAGAAACAAATACACAATTAAAAAGAAACAACAAAATAATTCACAACGCAGAACACAAAATACTAACAACACAGTAAGAAAAACAGTTAAATAGTAATTGCTGATAAGAACAAAACAATGTAAGTAAGACAAACAAATGATATATAAGACCATACATGTCACAAGCACCTTAAAAAAACAATGACAACATAAAAAAAAAGCAAAAAATAATCAAATATTGTGTGCGCGCACAACACACACACACGAACACACACACACATGACTTGTTGAAAAAACATTAACATGGTGACGTCATAATGGATACTTTCTGTAGTAAAACCCTTTAATACTAGCACAAACCTTTAACACCATGCCAGGTCCAACTGAAAACAATGATTAATAACCCATCTCTGCCATACGCATACATAGCAAGACATTAGCATCACCAGAAATTGCTTGTAAACACCACAGACTTTCCAGACATTCACCATCCCAAAGCCGCATCACTAACCAAACTGTTTTATTATGTACAGATGAGTGCCATGCTGTCAATTCAATATTACATTAAAAAGTTACTGAGACATACAAAAATGGGCATTTGTGAACCAGAAAGTAAATACGTATAAGAGCAAAAAACATTAAGTAGTAGACAATTCTTGTTATAAAATGGCATACATGGTGTCAAAATGTAACACTTAAAATACTGGAGTGAAATATAACTTATGCTTACATGTGATATTCGGTAGAGCTCCTTGGTCTAGAAAAAAGCGTAGAAGTGGTGCAGCCTGCAGAAAGGCAGCGGTGATCAGAGGATTGCTATATTCACTCACTGTCAGATTCAGGTTTGCACCACCTTGAGTCAGCAGCACGATAACTGTCATCACATCACAGTCTATGTGACACACACCCTGAAACCACATCAATTAGTATCGGTGTGACATATACCCTGAAACTATATCAATCAATCCGTAGATATGTGACAGTTTGACACACACCCTAAAACCACAATACTCAATCCGTATCTGTGTGACATACATCAAGAAACTACAACAATCAATCATTATCTATGTGACTCACGCACTAAAATCACAACAATCAATAAGAACCTATGTGATTGTGAGTCTGACACACTCTGAAACTGCAACAATCAGTCAGTCTGACACACACACTCTGAAACTGCAACAATCAGTCTGACACACTGAAACTGCAACAATCAGTCAGTCTTGACACACTCTGAAACTACCACGATCAGTCAGCCTGACACACACACTCTGAAACTGCAACAATCAGTCTTGACACGCACACACACTGAAACTGCAACAATCAGTCTTGACACGCACACACACTGAAACTGCAACAATCAGTCTGACACACTGAAACTGCAACAATCAGTCAGTCTTGACACACTCTGAAACCACCACGATCAGTCAGCCTGACACACACACTCTGAAATTGCAACAATCAGTCAGTCCCACACACACACACACTGAAACTGCAACAATCAGTCAGCCTGATACACACACTGAAACTCAAAAAAGAAACACAATCATATGCTGCTTGATTAACTCTTCGGAGACGTAACAGCGGATATTCCGCTGCAGCTGGCCAAACCATTAGAGACGTGACAGCGGACATTCCGCTGCAGCTGGCCAAACCCTTAGAGACGTGATAGCGGATATTCCGCTGTGGTTTTTAAAAATAGATGCAAGCCGGTCGCTGGTCTAAGGGAACTAACTACACATATAGGAACACTCTTTGGTATCTTCTGAAGTGTTTGTTACTTCCCTTGCATCGATTTTATCCCAATTAGTTACAGTTTTTGCCTTTATCCAAACCAACCGTCGTTGCACCAAAATGGCGACATTTAGGCCTTCTTCTTCTTCTTCTTCAAAGGATCATCATAATCACTTTGCTGCTTCACCTGTGTGAAAACAAAGCTGTTTTGTTCTTTTATATCTTCTGGTCATACCAAGGACTTGTGATTACCTGGATTACCTGGTCAAGAATGGGTGTTTCACTGACTTTATGTGTTGGATTACTGTCAATCAAAAACTTCTTTCCCAGAGCCAAAACCCTACCCCATTTCACTTTCTAGGAAGGTAAGTAGAATAGATGTATTGTCCTTGTATGTAGCTTCAGCTCAAAGAGTGTAAACTGAATTTTATTTTGATATAAAATATGTTCTTGTGCTGTAAAATCTGTATTTTTGAGAATTTTTTGAAAACCCCCCAAAATCGTGCGTCACCAAGGGTTGTGGCAGGTCCCGTTGATCGCGTCCACAGTGGTTGTGCAAGGCAACTATATTACGTCTTCAAAGAGTTAACAAAGGTACAATATCCATTTGAATACATACAATTTTCTGCAAAATGATGCCCTTCAATTGTGGGAAAAAATGAGCTTTTCCACAAACCAGAAAAAACACGAAAGAAGAATATGAACGCGTATTTAATACAACAAAACAAGACAGGCGCAAATTTTCGGCCAACTGGCCTTTGTCAAGCGTAAGATTACAAACAAA
Source organism: Monoplex corrugatus (assembly GCA_030674185.1). NCBI lineage: Eukaryota > Metazoa > Mollusca > Gastropoda > Littorinimorpha > Ranellidae > Monoplex > Monoplex corrugatus. The sequence goes on from JAPXFY010000021.1 coordinate 23,348,492, forward strand.
CACTAGATACAAAAAATTTGACAAAGGCAAGTTGGCTGAAAATTTGCGCCTGTCTTGTTTTGTTGTATTAAATACGCGTTCATATTCTTCTTTCACGTTTTTTCTGCTTCATGTTTGCTTGAACGCGGGCAGTCACACTTGTTTTGGATTTCGTTTTTCCAGAAAGTTCTGGTAACACCATCTACATCTAGTCTCTGTAGTCTGGGAAAGGCTACCTCCAACTTGATAATGGGGCAACCATCCCAAACCCAGAGAGTTGCAGGTGGTAGTGGCCTTCAGAAATGGAGGGTAGCTGCAAAATAAGCCCGGCTTGCCTGGTTGAATATACATTCCCAGACTGACTGTTGATGATTTCTATCAGACTGGGGCCGGGTGGCATTTGGCAAGGCCACATCTAGATAATATCCTATGTGTCATGCGACACAGCCATCAGGTGGATAAAGGCCACCTATAGCTTTAGAGCCCTCCACCCCCCTGCGCTCACATTGTAGGTTTATTTTTGGCCAAGAGCTAACCTTACAGAAAACCTAGAGGGCTGGAGTCAGTGGAACCAGCCTGCAGGCATCTTCTAACAAACCCCTTGATACCATGCAATATAAAGTAAATATCTACATGGTCATCTAAATCTGATGAGAATGGCACTTGCCCACTGAGGTCCCTCCAGAAAGAAGCAACACCAGGCCCTGACTCAACAGGATCCACCCCCACTACTAGAGGCCCCTCCTGCACATCTTGTCATGACAGGGGACAAGGGGAAAAGCTACTGGCTACACAATGACACAAAAACGTTCCAGCTAGGACATACCTTTCATAGACACATACTGGAATGCAGAAAGTATCACAAGCAAGAAAATTGAACCGAATCACTTCCTACTATAAGAAGATTATCATCCGTTGTGTTCAGGAAACACACTTAAAAAGCAAGATGGACAGATTATCAGTGTTTTCGATCCGATGAATAGACGAAAGCAAAGAAGTAATTCTAATCCTTATCAGGAACAACATCAATGCCTGTCTGCTAGAGACACACACAGTGGACTCCAAATACCAAATCATCGGAATTCAAACAAATACAACAGATTTCCAACTTATTTAGAACTTATACTGCCAAAATAACCAGGCCTTTTCCCTTGACATCATCAATTCTCCGGCTTCCTTCCTGGTAGCAGCCAGGAATTTACAATCCAGCTTTGTGAATGGCTGGCTGATGAAGTCACCAACTACTAGGACAAGCCATGTTGAAACGAAAAAGCAAAGAATCCTTTTAACAGCCCAATCACATCACTTCCATCTCTGGTCATGAGGATCAGGCATCAAGTGTCGGAATGAAAGTACCTCACTTATCAGCATTAACGTAAAGCATACATAGGACACAAACACATCATCATCATCATCAAGTGCCCTGCCACATGGCATTGGCGATCATAGCCCTCCGTATGCATCTGTCCCTTGTTGCCGCAAGCACATCTTCCACCCTCTCTGTCCTCAGCCACTCTGCAAGTCTGTCCAATATTTTTTCCCTGGGTCTACCTGGTGTTCTCTTTCCCTCCAGCTTTCCTGTTGTGACCAGGTGCTCTAATTCCCCTTTCCTCATAAAATGGCCTATAAATGTTGCCTGTCTTTTCCTAATCTTTCTTATCAATGATCTTCTTGTGTCTGCCTCCATCAATGCTGTCTTGTTTGTTTTCTTTGCTGTCTATGGAACTCTCAACATTCTTCTTAAAAAACTACATCTCGGCTGACTCAATCTTGTTCTGGCCTTGCTTGTTGACTGTCCACGCCTCACAACTGTTTAACATTATCGGTTTTATAATAACATTCAAGAACTCTCTTCCTGATGTTAATTGATAGGCATTTGTTGACTAGAATGCTTTTCATCTTATTGAATGCTGTTTTGGCTTGGCCGATTCTGCTAGCTATTTCTGATGTGCATCTGCTGTCTGGTGAGATGATCGTTCCCAGATATTTAAACTGATCAACCTGTCTGAAGGTTGTGCCGTTTGCTGTTATTTTGCATGGGGGGATTTCATCTTTTTTACTGATTACCATTACTTCAGTCTTCTTGCTATTTAGCTCCAACCCTTTACTTTTGCTTTCTATTTCTATTATATTCAAAAGGTTTTGTAGGTCCCTTTCATTTTCTGCAATTAGCATGGAGTCATCTGTGTATCAAATGTTGTTTATCATTTTTCCTCCAACCTTTAATCCAGGATATTCTTCTAGACTTTTCATGATGTTTTCGCTGTAAAGTGAAAACAGATCTGGTGACAAAACACAACCTTGCCTGACTCCTCTTTCAGTATTTTGGAAAGAGCTTACATCGTTTTCTATTCTCAATACAGCTGTTTGTTCCCAATACATATTTCTGATTATTCGTAGATCTTTTCCATCAATATTGAGTCTTTCTAGTTGGTTGATCAATTCTTCATGTCTTACCCGATCGAAAGCCTTCGTATAATCAACAAAGCATAAATATAAATCCTTATTCAACTCGATTGACCTCTCTATGATAGTTCTTTGGATGTATATGGCATTAATAGTTCCTTTCCCTTCCACAAATCCACATTGTTCTTCTGCTATTTCTCTTTTGATTCTATTCCTTGTCCTCATCATGATTATTCTTAATAGGATTTTTGTTATATGACTCATCAAGTGATTGTGCGATGGAGTTCGCATTCTATGTGCGATGGAGTTCGCATTCTATAGCCCCTGTTTTCTATGGAAGTGCAATGAAAATTGATTTTGACATTATCTTTGGGGATTTTTTCAGTGTCATAAATTTCATTCAGGAGAACTGTTATTTTTTCAATACCAAATTCCTACAGGGCTTCAATCATCTCTGTAGTAATATTATCTGGTCCTGGGGCTTTTCCTGGTTTCATCTTTTTCAATGGTGCTCTAACTTCATCTTTCATTATGGGTGGTCCTTCAACATTCTTTCTTATAATGTGTTCATCTTCAAAAAGGTCTTTAATGTACTCTCCCCATCTATCTAATATTTTGTCTTTTTCCATGATAAGCGTACCATCTTTCCATCTTAAGCAACCAGTTGATGTGTATGTCTTTTTCCTGTGGACAATTTCTTCAATTCTTCTGTACATACCCTGAGGATCCATTTTGTGTCGGTCTTCTATTTCTTTGCATTTTATTTTCAGCCAAGCTTCCTTAGTTTCATACACAAACACATACACACACTTAAAGAAAATGTATACATAAATTCATCCATGAATATGCATGTAAAGACAAAGGAAATACTATCTATACAATTGAACAGCAACCACGCCAACACACATACACATACAGTCAAAACTGCATACACATGAAAAGATCACGTGCATATGGAGAAATACAACTGTTATTGTTGTTTAAACCCCAGCCGACTGCGTAGAGCCATATCAGGGCTATGACCAGTTCAAAACATACACAATACTTTAAAAGGTAAAAAAGAAAAGAAAATTAAGTACATATATCAATGCATTTGCGCACATAATCTAAAGAGATGCCCCTGGCATTGACCATTCCGTCCAATTTATCACACATGGGGATTTAAAAAACATACCTGAACACAAATTTATACATAAATAAGGACACTAAAACATATATAAAATCAGGCCTAAATTACCTAAAACTGCTTCCACATATCTCATATCTATAGAGCCAAAAATGCACTTAACACATGTATCCAATTATCAATCCTAAGAGAAAGTATGTGTGATGGTGTGGCGGTAAGGGTGAAGATGAAGACAGGAAGCAGAAGAGCAGAAGAACGCTGGTGGTAAGGTAGCCTGACAAAGAAGACCAAGGGAAGGCAGAGCTGGTGTTTCTCTCTTTATTCCATCCCAACCATTCACGACCAGACCGGAGGAGAAAGGCCAACATAGCACTCACATTCATCCGCTCATATTCTCAGCATGTGAACCGCAACGACGGCACCACCAGCCCACAGGCGAATCGACTCTCTGGGGCCCCTCAGGGGCCAGATTTGCTTATCTTGCTCTGCATTCTCTTTTTCTGTGGCCCTGGCATACCTTAATTAAGACACCAGGCAGCAACACACATTGGAACGATATCAAATCTATGTTTAATTCATTGGCACAGTATCAGACAACTTTGTTTTTGTTTTATTTTATTTTTGTTTTTGTTTGTTTCGTCTGTTTTTATCATAGGCTAACCAGCCTGTATTAGACATCAAAACCTTTGCAGGCCATAATTTGACAGAAATGTTTGCAGCATTACTCTGCTGCAGCTTTTAAGCTGAAGGTATACATTACTCTTGAATAAACAGTCTGTAGTCATACAGTTAAAATGTTTGTAGTCATAGAATTAAAAATGTTACATATTTCCCATGTGACTTCACAGATGTTTAAGCTTCACTACTGAACTCAAGCTTGGAAATCTCAGCATTACTTAAAGACCAGGCAAAATTTGGATGCACATTTCAAATTAATCAACGAAAAGCAAAGTATAAGGATTTTTTCCTTATTTAAATCCTTGGTTAACTAGTATATATACCAAATCAAACACCCATAGCTAACCTGATCAGCTTTGTTCTCTGTCACTGGCAAAAAAATTTTTTTTTAATTTTTTTCATTGGCCAAAACTCATGCAGCTCTCAGGTGGTCTGCCTGTGAACTGCCATGACCTATCAGTGGTCCTCCCGCTCAGGGAATACTGAATAACTGCCTTTGTTCATTCTATGAAAAGATACCTTGTGAGAACCAGAATGATACAACCGGGCCAAGATAGGCAGAATGTGGGATCTCTGATTTAATAATTAATAATAATTACAATATTTATATAGCGCAAAATCTTGATAAAATCAAATCTAAGCGCTGAAGCAGACACACACGCAAGCACGCACGCACGCACACACACGCACGCACACACACAGACACACACACACACACCCACACACACGCATGGCTATAAATGGGGAGAAAGAATAAAAGCAATAAAAGCAAGAATAAAAGCAATGGAAAATTATAGAGAGCATAGCATATACAATTATATATTATAGCATGTGATTCCCTCGAGCGGAGACAGGCTGCAGAGGGGGGGGGGGGGGTTTGAGTGAGGTTAGGATTTTATGCGGAGAGAGAAAGGTGAGTTTTGAGAGCGGACTTGAAGGAGACAAAAGTAGGTTGCTGACGGACTGAGAGAGGAAGTTTGTTCCAGGAGAGTGGACCAGAAACAGAGAAGGCTCGTGGACCATAGGTATTGAGCTTAGTGCGTGGAAAGCGAAAAGTCAGAGGATCAGAGGCAGAGCAGAGGGTACGTGAGGGAACATAGATCTCAAGTAGGCTTGACAGGTAATCGGGGGCTGCGTTATTGAGGCTTTTGTAGCACATGGTGTCTAGTTTGTACTGTATGCGCTTTGATACAGGGAGCCAGTGAAGTTGTGCCAGGAGAGGAGATATGTGGTCAGCTTTTTTCTTTTTGAGTACAAGGCGTGCAGCATTGTTTTGAATTCGCTGTAGGATGTGAATGGTGGAGGCAGGAAGACCAGACAGGAGTGAATTGCAATAGTCAATGCGAGACATTATGAAGGAGAGAACGAGTTTTGCAGTTGTTTCGACAGAGAGATACTTCCTGATCAGCCTTATACGATGGAGATGATTTGGTAAGTATACTAGTTTAACAGGAATTTAAGAAAAAAAAAATCCTCATTTTAACTTTGTGTACATCAAATATAAAATATGGAGGAGAGACATATCACCCCTCTCCTTCGAGCCATGGCTGGAGACAGCAGTGTTTGCTGCCACAAGGGATATCCCAGAGGAACTGTCTACTTGTCTCAGAGAGATATCCTTGAGGTAGTGATTGATGAAATTCTGTGAGTGCCAATATGCCGCAAATCAGGTCAACCTTCAGCAGGGCAGAGTAAGCAAAGGCTGAGAAAATACCCAGGATCCCAAGTTTGTACGCCCTGAGGTTCAGAGCACTTCTTATACATCATTTTATATGCCCGGAAGATTGTTCGGCTGATCCACCAGGACACCACTGCTGTGGAAATGACCTTCCAATGGTTCTCTTTAACGGAAATCAGGAGACCTCTTCAGCCTGAGCAGTTGTGCCTAGTGCAATCCCAGCAGGAAATACTATCTATACAAGTGAACAGCAACCACGCCAACACACATACACATACAGTCAAAACTGCGTACACATGAAAAGATCACGTGCATATGGAGAAATACAACTGTTATTGTTGTTTAAACCCCAGCCGACTGCGTAGAGCCATATCAGGGCTATGACCAGTTCAAATCATACACAATACTTTAAAAGGTAAAAAAGAAAAGAAAATTAAGTACATATATCAATGCATTTGTGCACATAATCTAAAGAGATGCCCCTGGCATTGACCATTCCATCCAATTTATCACACATGGGGATTTAAAAAAACATACCTGAACACAAATTTATACATAAATAAGGACACTAAAACATATATAAAATCAGGCCTAAATTACCTAAAACTGCTTCCACATATCTCATATCTATAGAGCCAAAAATGCACTTGACACATGTATCCAATTATCAATCCTAAGAGAAAGTATGTGTGATGGTGTGGTGGTAAGGGTGAAGATGAAGACAGGAAGCAGAAGAACGCTGGTGGTAAGGTAGCCTGACAAAGAAGACCAAGGGAAGGCAGAGCTGGTGTTTCTCTCTTTATTCCATCCCAACCGTTCACGACCAGACCGGAGGAGAAAGGCCAACATAGCACTCACATTCATCCGCAACAACGGCACCACCAGCCCACAGGCGAATCGACTCTCTGAGGCCCCTCAGGGGCCAGATTTGTGTTTCTTCGTTCAAGCTCAGCGGTGCTTATCTTGCTCTGCATTCTCTTTTTCTGTGGCCCTGGCGCTGGCACCACCAACAGACAATTTTGCGCTGCTGCTTGGTCAGCCGATGGTTTCTTGCTTGGGTTGGTTTCTTACACAGGGGCTCTGGTTCACTCCTGTGTGTTGTGTGGATGGCGGACACAGTAGCATATTGTTGCACTTTAAGTTGCCGCTTTAGGGCAGCTATCTCTAAAGTGAGAGCGGTGATGCATTCTTCTAGGCGATGGAGGGTACTAGGGTCTGTGGCAGTGGTCTGTTGAGCTGTGGCGTCCAGGCTGCTGTCCTCTCTCATCCATCGTTATGCCTCTAAGGTGGCGTCCATGAAAGTGGAGTCAGCTTTATCTCTAACGTAACGTTTCAGGTCACTTCTAAGAGAGCAGGATGCAGCCCATTAACAAAGGTGTCCCACAGTACAACGTCTGGCAGTGCGTTGGTAGTGGCTGCATTCATCCTTGAGAACAGGACTCATATGGCTGCAGCATATTCTCCCACCGTTTTGGTGAGGCCTTGTTGCCGTTTGAAGAAGGCCCCGGCGAGTGTGATAGAGTCCCTCTGTTCTCCCCAGTGCTGCTCAAGGACGGTGAAGATCTTCCCTGGTGTGTTGATTTCTTCAGCCTCTAGGGACAGGACTTGTTGGCATGCCATGGGTTGTAGTGTGAGCAGAAGTTTTGCTTCACGAATGAAGCTTTCAGCATCCTCTTCTCCAGAGAATTTTGAAAATTTGTGGGATCAAACGGTGTGTAGAGTCAGGTCAGGGTTGGGTCTCTCCACATCAGCCATCTTACTCTATATCTTATTATCTCTCTGGGGCCCCTCAGGGGCCAGATTTGTGTTTCTTTGTGCAAGCTCAGTGGTGCTTATCTTGCGGTCCACATAACAAATATCATCATATTATATATCAGGAAAATGTACACAACACACAGATTGTTGTAGTCTACATCATTTTGCATAATAGATCGAAACTATGAGTGATTTAAGTCAATGTTTATACCTTGCTTAGCAACATTTTATTGCAGTATCAGTTCTATTTATAAAAGGATCAAAAATGTAAATGAAATTATATATTTTAAATCAGATTTTAAACATTAAGAATTCCATTCTACGTCCCGGCAAGATGGCGATCATTTTGAAAGTTTACTACACCTTGACTTGGCCTGAACTTTCTTTAGTGCAAACTTAATATCTAATGATTAAAGGTGTGAAGTGGTTCAAAATATAAGATTAGAATACCGACATTCTAATCGTGATCTTTAATTTTCCACAATTTATTTCATCATTTTACAAATTTCTTATTATCGTCATGGCTCACTGGTTGGAAATTTGAATAGTACCGAACAAGCAAACAACAAAATTATTGATTTCAGGAAAACGAGGGGAAATTTCACCTCAAAGACATTTCTCATAAGAAATACATACTTTTCTGCTAAACTAGAATGCACAAGTTACTCATTTTCTAGCTTTTAAGGGTTTAAATAATAAAATTTCCTAATATTTTTGAGAATGGCTGAACCAGGGGAGGTAACTGTACTCAAGGTTGTTTGAAAAGAAAAGGCGTCTGTTACACGCCTCCGGGTGTGCACGGCTACATATGTAAGACTTTATTGAACACATACAGGTGAATGGACCAGCAAGGCAGAAAATGATAGGAAGAAATGACAGAAAGCAAAGGAGGAAGAAAGAAACAAAGAGAGTGACCGAACAGAGGAAATTTCTTGCACAGAATTTCCAGAAGGTGGGATACTATTGAGTCCCCAGATTCCCCACAGGGGAGAAATACAAACAGGCACTCTGCATATACAGAAATGCAAACAAAAGAACTGTATCACATTCTGTTGTGGATATCATTATGGTTTGTCATTTAGATCATGTGAACTGCAGGTTCCAAGTTTTTCTATGAGATGCTGTTCCGTCTTTTCTGTCTGTAACGCTATCACTGTACAGGCGGACATCAACAAATCAACAGGCATTGAAACCAGATGCAGCCAAAGAGCAGACAAACAACTTGAGGCATCTGCACAAATCAGACTATAACCAGGGAATGAAGGAAGTGAAGGTGAGTAAGAGCTTACCATATGGGAAAAAACACTGACTGGCTGTACCAGAACAAGGCCCAGAGACATTGATCAACTAAAATCCTGGCCAAGACAGAGAACTGAGCCCACAAGGACAGCACATAGTAGAAATGTAACTGTGCATGTGGCTTAATCTGAAACTTTACATGGCAAGATCAAGTCCAACTGCAAGTTCTGAAATGTGTGGCTTGCCAACTGTAGAGTTCTACTCATCAAATGCCAGCTTTGTTGGACAGGACAATCTGTCCATAAAAAAAAACAAAAAAAACAATGCAACCCAAAGATGCTCCTGTATAAAAATTTTGCAAAGACACCATGACCAGGAAAGCCACTAAAGCAATACAATGATACTCTGAAGGCCAATCTCACAATCTACGGTACCGGTATCAAATCTTTGCTTTCTTCGCTTTCTTTGTTTTCTTTGAAAGAAAACAAACGAGACAGTCTTGATGGAGGCAGACACAAGTAGATCACTCATAAGGAAGATTAGGAAAAGACAGGCAACATTTATAGGCCATTTTATGAGGAAGGGGGATTTGGAGCACCTGGTCACATAGGGAAAGCTGGAGGGAAAGAGAGCACTAGGTAGACCCAGGGAGAAAATGCGGGACAGACTTGCAGAGTGGCTGGGGACGAGGAGGGTGGGGGAGATGCTAGGGGCAACAAGAGATAGAGACAGATGGAGGTCCATGATCGCCAACACCATGCGGCAGGGCACCTGATGATGATGATGATGGTATCAAATCTACCAACTGGGAAGATATTGCCAACAACAGAATGAGTTGGCAACAGCAGTGCACATAGGGCCAATGACATTTGAACATATGGTATTCAACAGAAGAGGGACTGGCAAAAAGAGAGCCCAAAACCCAAGACTCCTTACCATGAATATATCCCTTACTCACTTGAGACAGAGTTTTCCCCCTTGCTTTTCCCCACAGACGGCCCATTTTGAAGGGTTAAGAAAAAAATCACAAAAAATACAAAACATAAAGGAACAAAATGAAACTTTCAGATCTGAATATCTACATATCGGGTTAGTTCATGCCAAAATATTGAAGTTCTTCCATGAATATTTCTTCTTCATGTGCCATCTTGAAAATACCCCAAATTTTGTGGTCAGGATCACCGTACAGTCACACACTTTGATCAGCTCCATGAACACACAGTCAAAGGTGAGAACGTCTTTGTATGCACAAAATAACATGAATAAAGTAGACTTTGCTCAGGGTAAAAAAAAAAAAGGAATTAATAGTGACATTGTATAAATAAATGTAACAAATTGTTACACAGGGGAATTCGGAAAAAAAAGGAGCACACCGGATGCTTCAGTCCCTATGCACTGTTTTCCTAATAATCAGTGTAGTTCTACACTGAGTGATACATTTGGAAGCAGGCGATGGTCTTGTTGGGCTGGCATAGTTTGTTACAGAGGGTAACCCCACACTTTTTACACCAGTTGGGGGTTTGCCGCAGGTGAACCTCTGGGTGTCTCCTGCTACCAGCACTACACACATGGCACTTCCTGCCACTGGGGATGGGTGGCAGAAGAAGTGCTCATTCTGCTTGCCACTCAGTTCTCTTATGCATATCTGTTTATGGCAATAGAATTTAAAAAGTCTTCTGTCACAAACTGATTGAAGAAGTCAATGGGGGCGTGGCACTCACCTGGACATGCAGGCCACAAGAGCCAGAGAACGAAGGCCAGTCACGCATAAGAAAGTCAATGAAATCTTCATCAGACATGTGACTCACTGTACATGGCCCACTGACCGCTCTCCTCACGTAACATGTACACCCACCTCTCTCTCCTACTTCACTGTCGTCTGAAACTGAGTCACTGTCAGTACCATTCTGCTGGCAGCTTTCATCACTGGAAATACTTTCACCATCATCTTCATCATACTCGTTGATGTTGGCTCCTTCAGTCTGAAGCACTTCAATCACTTCAGCAGCAGTAAAACGCCGCTGTCATGATCTACTTTGCTCCAAAACTTGTGTTCGCCTGCAACGCCATTTTCGATACGTATGCAGATTAGCAAGTCATATGGGGTGCCGAAGTCAATCGTTTCCCAATGAGTGCATTGCTACAGAATCTCACGAAGTAACTTTCCACTTGACCCTTGACACATCTTTAATGCCCAGTGTAGCTTCGGTTGAATGCTACGCCACAAGGGAAGCGTGAAAAACTTTTTAATTATAGAAACCACTATCGCATTCCATCGTCCGAAACTGAGCCTTACATCACGAACATTATAGCATTCTGTCATACTAAGAGAGTTAACTCACTCTGCCCTGGGCAATTGTGTCAGTCAACAACCTTTCTGCCCTGGCTGTTTGGAAGGGTTACTAATAAAATTGTAAAAAAAAAGTTTTGGAGTTAAAGACTTGAAACTTTCTGGTATTGCTAACATAAGAACAAACTAACTTTTATGCAAGTATAAAGGTGATCTTTTCTTGATTTTTTTTAAAATTGAATTTTGAAAAAAAATGACATCTTTTTAAAAGTTTGTGGGGGGGGGGGGGGGGGGGGGGTACCAATACATGCTAAGAATAAAAAAAACAAATTTAGACTTTTGATATCAAAAACACTTCTAGACAGTTGCAATATGACTGGGCATTATGTTTACCGAGTATCATAAACTAGCTGCAAGTCTTTCTTTGTCAACAAACGATTTGAAGTATGCAAATTCTAAATTGTACACAACACGCACAGACAACAATGGCCATTCATGCTAAATATACAAAAAAAATCATAAAAAAATCAGAGGAAAAATAGACAGATTTGAAAGTTTCTGATGATACTAACATGGTCACAAACCAGCTTTTGTGCAAGTATGAAAGAGTTGACTTGTTTGGTACTATTTTTTTTTAATTTTCAGATTAATTATTTTGTTTTAAAAGTTTGCGCGGAAGGGGGTACCAATATGCAAAGAATAAAAAACACAAATTCAGCTTTTTGATATCAAAAACACTTTTAGGCAGTTGCAATATGATCAGGTATTATGTGTACTAAGTATCAGAAACAAACACCAACTCTTTCTTTGTGATCAACAATGTTTATTATGTCAATATCATAATGTGCACACACGCACAGAGACAATAATGGCCATTCACATTACATAAACAAAAAAAATCATAAAAAAATCATAGGAAAGATATATAAACTTGAAAGTTTCTGGAGATACTAACATAATTACAAACCAATGTTTGTGCAAGTATGACGGTGTTGAGTTGTCTCCTGCCATTTTTTTTATTATTGATATTTTTTTTTTACATTGTGTGGCAGGGGGATACCATATATGAAAAGAATAAAAAACCCACAATTTAAGATTATTGAAATCAAAAACACTTCTAGACAGTTGTAATATGATTGGGTATTATGGGCACCAAGTTTCATAAACCAGCTGTAAGTCTTTCTATGTAAACAAGCAATGTTCATTATATCAATGTTATAATGTACACACACATCCACAGACGACAATGGCAATTCAGACACATAAACAAACAAAATCATAAAAAATCATAGGAAAAACAGACAGGCTTGAAAGTTCCTGATGATACTAACATGGTTATAAACTGACTTCTGAGCAAGAATGAAATTGTTCACTTGTTTGGTACTATTTTTTTTTAATTTTGAAGTAAATTATTTTGTTTTTAAAGTTTGCGCAGGGGGGTACCAATACATGCAAAGAATTAAAAAAACCCTACATTTAGCTTTTTGACATCAAAAACACTTCTAGACAGTTGTAATATGATTCAGTATTATGTGAACAAAGTTTCAGAATCCAGCTGCAAGTCTTTCTATGTAAACAAGCAATGTTCATTATGTCAGTGTTATAACATGTACACACGCACAGAGACAGCAAGGCCATTCACATTATATATACAAAAAAAATCATAAAAAAAACACAGCAAAGGTATACAGATTTGAAAGTTTCTGGTGATATTGACATGGTTACAAACTGACTTTTGTGCAAGTATGAAACTTGAAAGTGTTCACTTGTTTGGTATTATTTTTTTTTTAAATTTTGAAGTAAAATATTTTGTTTCAAAAGTGTGCGCAGGGGTTTACCAATACATGCAAAGAATAAAAAACCACAATTTTAGCTCTATGATATCAAAACACTTCTAGACAGTTGCAATATGATTGGGCATAATGTGTACCAAGTTTCAGAAACCAGCTGTAAGTCTTTCAATGAAAACAAGCAATGTTTATTAGGTCAATGTACACAATAAAAGTGTACAAGAGCAAATAAGCAAGCTTGAAATCATGTTTCAGTGATTCATTCTGAATTGAAACTAAGAAAACAAATGTTTTTGGGTGTAGATTGAGCTTAAATCAAGTTATCAGACAGTCATCATGACTGTGTGTCATACTCGGTATTGAGTCGAAAGACCGAGTCTTGGTCACTGGAAGTGTCACCGAGTTGAGGGCCGACATCCGAGTCTATTACTACAAACTCACTACACATCGAGTCATCTTCTTCTTCAACATCTGAGCCTTCAGTCTGAAGCTGTTCGATTCGTTCAAGCACTTCTGGTGCCGTGTAGCCATGAGTTTGTCTGCTTCGTTCTGTTGACGTCGAAGGCGCCGCCATTTTGATTACACGCAGGAGGCTGACACAGAGCTACTACCCTTACACATTCGCGTACAGCACAGACAATGAAGCCTAGCTGCTCGCGGGAATGATGCAGATGCACTCATGAATGAATGAACTAGAGGCCTGTAGTGCTTAGTTTCGTACACAGTCGAGCTCCGGCGAATGAAAAATGCAGAAAGCGAAAGTACCAAACTCGGTACATTCGGGCTGAAACGTTGTGCGAGCAGGGTACCGATATCGGTACGTTCGGGCTCAGAGAGTTAAGAATTGGTCTTGTATCCCACATGAAGACCGACTGCAGGCCATAAAAGACCAGTATGCCCACTCATTCACTAGGTCAACAGAAGAGTCCATTACCATGTACAGTATAGCAGTCTCTCCCATGTATTTGCTGTCATAATCTTGATGATAAAATACATCATATGATAATTTAAAACTATTGCACATTTTCTGTCTGTGTCTGGTCTGTCCTTGGGGGTACCAGTTGTGATCGGAACATTAAAAGGCTTGTGATATTACGATAGCCCATGGTATGGAATTTTTCCAAAACTTTAACAAGTCTTGCTGACAGCCCTTGAATACAACAAATGGGTTGTGGTAAAATTTCCTTTCTCTTTCAGTGAGTTTCAGATGTAGTTTTGGCAGCGGGAGATTGAAGATCCAGTCCTTATAGCCACAGATTTTAATCCTTCTTCCACATGTTTATTTTTGTCTTTTTGTCCTGTTTTTTTATTTTTTTTATTCTGTACTGATCTTACCAAGTAATGATGGGTCAATTCTCTGTAACGTTTAAGTAAAGGTGAAGAGCAATGCTCCATTAGTGTTATCTCCTCCCCTTTCACACACATAGACATACACATGCATCCCTCTCTCTTTCACACACACACACACACACACACACATAAAGCAACACTTTGTTCTGTCAATCTGAAATAATTTGTTATGTCAATCTGAAATAATTTCTCTTTATCATACTTTAATCTCTCTTTATCACACTTTACTTCATGCACTTCACAAATACATTGCATATGCAAAGAGAGACAGAGAGGGAGACAGACAGACAGACAGACAGACAGACAGAGATGTACCTCTCTGTTCCTGACATGATTCCACATGATGTTAGTGAGGGCAGTTCTGCGAGTGGCATCCAGCATATCCACTTCAGCTCCCAAAGACAGCAGTAATTCCACAGCTTTCACATTCTTGGCCAATGCTGCCCGCTGATGAGGGAATATTTTACAAGAAAGGTTAGGATTTTTAAAACACATTTAAACTACACAAAAAAACAAAATCCAGTGTCAACACAAGGTGCATTCTTCTTTGGACCACTGATAATTTACAATGCAAAACAAAACACTGAAACTGAGAACTGAGATGCTTACTTCCCAGGCTGAAACCCTTAAGTCTGTGGCACACTGTCAGACTAGAAATGAAACACTGGAATTTCAGACATACCTTAATTAAGACACCAGGCAGCAACGCACATTGGAACGATATCAAATCTATGTTTAATTCATTGGCACAGTATCAGACAACTTTGTTTTTGTTTTATTTTATTTTTGTTTTTGTTTGTTTCATCTGTTTTTATCATAGGCTAACCAGCCTGTATTAGACATCAAAACCTTTGCAGGCCATAATTTGACAGAAATGTTTGCAGCATTACTCTGCTGCAGCTTTTAAGCTGAAGGTAATACATTACTCTTGAATAAACAGTCTGTAGTCATACAGTTAAAATGTTTGTAGTCATAGAGTTAAAAATGTTACATATTTCCATGTGACTTCACAGATGTTTAAGCTTCACTACTGAACTCAAGCTTGGAAATCTCAGCATTACTTGGAAGACCAGGCAAAATTTGGATGCACATTTCAAATTAATCAACGAAAAGCAAAGTATAAGGATTTTTTCCTTATTTAAATCCTTGGTTAACTAGTATATATACCAAATCAAACACCTATAGCTAACCTGATCAGCTTTGTTCTCTGTCACTGGCAAAAAAAATTTTTTTTTAATTTTTTTCAATGGCCAAAACTCATGCAGCTCTCAGGTGGTCTGCCTGTGAACTGCCATGACCTATCAGTGGTCCTCCCGCTCAGGGAATACTGAATAACTGCCTTTGTTCATTCTATGAAAAGATACCTTGTGAGAACCAGAATGATACAACCGGGCCAAGCTGGGCAAAATGTGGGATCTCTGATTTGGTAAGTACACTAGTTTAACAGGAATATAAGAAAAAAAAATCCTCATCTTAACTTTGTGTACATCAAATATAAAATATGGAGGAGAGACATATCACCCCTCTCCTTCGAGCCATGGCTGGAGACAGCAGTGTTTGCTGCCACAAGGGATATCCCAGAGGAACTGTCTACTTGTCTCAGAGATATCCTTGAGGTAGTGATTGATGAAATTCTGTGAGTGCCAATATGCCGCAAATCAGGTCAACCTTCAGCAGGGCAGAGTAAGCAAAGGCTGAGAAAATACCCAGGATCCCAAGTTTGTACGCCCTGAGGTTCAGAGCACTTCTTATACATCATTTTATATGCCCGGAAGATTGTTCGGCTGATCCACCAGGACACCACTGCTGTGGAAATGACCTTCCAATGGTTCTCTTTAACGGAAATCAGGAGACCTCTTCAGCCTGAGCAGTTGTGCCTAGTGCAATCCCAGCAGAACTTCAAACAACATACCAGGCAAAGCCAATGGTCGTTAGCTGAATTGCCAACATCAGTCAAGGGATGGATAACTGATCAGGTGGAGGATTTTACCAATACTGGTACTTCACACAGAATTCTGGGAAGAAGGACTACTGGTACCTCACAAAGAAGTCTGGGAAGGAGGACAGAGTGACAAAACCATCCGAATAGAATAGAATACCATCCTTTGCCCTGCTGGGCCTGTGCAGTTCGCTCATAAGTCATGCCGTAACAAAGGCAAGTAAAAAGATCATCTTAACCGAGAGCACTGAAAGGGAAGACTGGATAAGGCATCAAGAACAAAGCAAACATTCCAGTAAAGGTCCCCAGTTTGGCATAACATTAAGTTGGTGAAACTGCAGTGAGGCTCACCTATCTCACCTGATGGCGTCACCGGGTTTGGTGTTGGCCGATGCACATCTGGACAGCACATGTGTGTGTGTGTGTGTGTGTGTGTGTGTGTGTGTGTGTGTGTGTGTGTGTGTGTGCTTGAGTGAGCATGTGTGTGTATCACTGTATGTGTACAGCTGAGGAAGGGATAGGGGAGAAATTGAGTGGGAAAGAGACTGAAATACCTTAAGAAACTTTTTCAAATCTTTGTTTGTATGTAAATTGTGATGTATGATATGCGAATAGTTCATAATTTGTGAGGAATTTTGATTGTCAAGGTATTAATGCTGTAATACTGAAGTTGTAATGTTTTTCCTGTATATGGATTAGAATTTTTCTGTTTTTATCTTCATTCAAAATATTGATTATAATTTTATGTACAACTATTGCATGCATAAACACACACACACGCATGCAAACATAGCTCACGCACACACACACACACACACACACTCTCTCTCTCTCTCTCTCTCTCTCTCTCACACACACACACACACACATTCTTACAAACACACGCGCACAGCAACGCACACGCACGCACACACACATGTACACACACACGTACGCAAGCACACACACGCAGCAATATATAAACACAGTATGCCTCTTTATTCATATGAAAAATCTGTTAATCTTTCTTCATTACATAAGTCAGTGTTTAAATTTTAAATTTCTGTGGTTTCTTATGTGTCTTCTTACTTGTATAGCTTTAATGTTTGTTGTTATCTTATTGTGTATGTAATTGTGAACATTTTTTATCACCTTTTGCCTTTCTTGCGAAATGTAAAGCGCTGGTGAGCATGTTTTTATATGGAATATGCGCTATACAAATAAACATTATTATTATTATTATTATTATTATCTCCCTCCAGGCCGCTCTGTCTCGACTTTTGTGTACAATTTCTTGAATATTTAGGCCACTGATGTTGGTTATGTGCTCGATGTATGAGATTGGAGGTCTGCCTTTCTTCCTTTTTGCCACTGTTTTTCCTTGAAAGATAGTTGCCATGAGGTCTGTGTTCTTGTTGTGCGACACATGGGCAATGTATTTAAGTCTTCTCTTGTTGATGTCTGCTAGAAGTTTTCTGGTGGTATCAAGTTCTTCCAGAACACTTTCATTACTTCTTCTGTTGGTCCATTTGACACACAGCGGTCTCCGACAAAACCACATCTCTGCTGCCTCAATTCTTCTGCAATCAGTTTTTCTCGGTGTCCAGGCTTCGCAGCCAGAAATCATGACCAGCCAGATCAAACATTTTAAAAGTCTAACTTTCAGGCCATTTGTTATGCCCCTGTTTTTCCAGATGTTGTTGAATTGGACCATTTTTTGCTTTCCCATTTCAATTCTTATTTTGATGTCTTTACAGCAGGTCCCATCATCAGTTTTTATAGAGCCAAGATATCTGAAATCCTTAACATTTTCTAAAGGAATTTTGTTAATTAAGATGCCATGATTGTTTTCAGTGTCTTTGCACTTTCGTTTTCTTGGCGTTCAAGTTTAAACCAGCCTTTTTGCCTGCTGATCTACCCTGTATAGAATTCTTTTTAAGCTGGTAATGTTGTCTGCTAACAGCGCAGTATCATCAGCATACTGCAGGTTTGTAAGATTTTTTCCTCCCATCTTTATGCCCATGCCTTCTATATCAGTATCTCTTATGACTTGTACCATGCAGATATTAAAGAGATTTGGTGATGCGCTGCATGCATGGTCTTGAAATAAAAAGGGGGGATGGCGGGGGAGGGGGGAGGGAGAAGGGACCTATGAAACACTAAGCTGACACCACCAGAATGATGGAAACATAAACTGATAAAGCTGGCAGCAAACAGGCCAGTTCCATATGCTGCAGACTGGAATTGACCTCAAGATATCAGATCTTGTGTCCATGGCTTTATTAAAAGAACCAGCCTGCATGAAAAAAAAACAAAAAAAAACCCCACTCAAAACAATCAACAAAACAATTCACACACAGATCCCACTGGTCCTATGACAAATAGTGGTCCATGCCGATCAAACTGAGCAATCAAAATACCAAAGAAGTTTGATGACTTTGTTCTGAAATTTTTTTTAGAAATGTGTAAAGGGGAGAAAACAGTTACTCATCCACTTATACCTTTACAGTTAACAATTTTATTTTTGTTTTGTTCAAACTTTGAATATTTCTTATCGACTGAAAAGTTAAAACTTATTTATTGTTTTTTACTGTAAGTGTAGTTTAATTTTTCATTCAAGGAAGGGATGGACGTAATAACATTCGAGTCCAATACTTTGCCACCAAGCAGTAATCAAAGGAATGTAACCCTTGCAATCTCTTCGTAGAAACATTGAGTTTAACTCTCGTGTTTGCACACAACACACTTCTACTGAACTATTTTTCTGGCTGTCAAAGTACACAAAACATTACAAAAAGGTCAACTAAGACATGGCAAAACCTGAAGGAAGAGAAAATCAGACAGAGTCAATGTGTCCATTCCTGTGGAGCGTTGGCTAGAGAATGAATAATAAGTGCAGTATTCAGCACTCACTCAGCAGGAGGACCATCAATTGATAAAAGCGGGTCACATGAGCAATTGACAGCCGCATGAATTTTGGCCAATAACAGACAGTTCAGCTGGGACGGTTAGCTTCAGGTTTTCAGTTTGGTGTATAAAAAGAAAAACAAACAAATTTCCAACTGTCCCTACTTACCTGTTGTCAAAAGAAAAGTGAATGAGATCAAAAATGATATAAAAAAAAACAACAACAAAAACATGTTCTCTTTCCCAAGTCTGAGAAGCTACCATCTGTGTGATATTTCATGGTATCACTAACTAAAAAGTTCATCATCATCATCATTATGTACTCTGCTGCATGGTATTGGTGATCATGGCCTTCCATACAAATCTATCCTTTGTCACTGCAAGTACATCTCCAACTTTCTCTGTCCTCAGCCACTCTGCAAGTCCATCCAATATTTTCTTCCCGGTCTACCTGGTGCTCTTTTCCCTCCAGCTTTCCTGTTGTGATTAGGTGCTCCATGGAACTCTCAGAAACCACATTTCAGTTAAGTCAATCTTGTTCTGACTTCGCATGTTGACTGTCCATTCCTCACGTCCATACAACAGTATTGGTTCTATAAAACACTCAAGAACTCTCTTCCTGATGTTAATTGATAGGTATTTGTTGGTAAGAAAGCTTTTAATTTTCTTGAATGCTGTTTTAACTCGGCGAAATTTGGTGGCTATTTCTGATGTGCATCTGCTCTCTGGTGAGATGAATGTTCCCAGACATTTAAACTTATCAATCTGTCTCAATGTTGTGCCATTCACTGTTATTTTGCATGACGGGATTTCTTGTTTTTTTGTACTGATTACCATTACTTCAGTCTTCTTGCTATTTAGCTCCAGCCCTTTATTTTTTGCTTTCTATTTCTATAATATTTACAAGGTTCTGTAGGTCTTTTGCATTTTCTGCAATTAGAACGCTATCATCTATGTAATGAAGATTATCATTTTCCAACTTTGAGCCCAGGGCATTTTTCTAGGTTTCTCATGATGGTTTCACTGTAAAGTGAAAACAAATCTGGTGAAAGAACACATCCCTGCCTAATCCCTCTTTCGGTATTTTGGAAAGAGCTTATATCGCTTTCTATTCTCATTGCTGCTGTTTGTTCCTGATAATTACTTCTGAGTATTCTTAGATCTTTTCCATCAACACTGAGCCTTTCTAGATGGTTGATCAATTTTTCATGTCTTACCCAATCAAACGCCTTGGTATAATCAATAAAATGTAAATATAAATCTTCATTAAACTCAATTGATATTGGTATAATCAACAAAGCAAAAATCATCATCATCACCATCAAATGCCCTGCCGTATGGCGTTGGCGATCATGGCCCTCCATATGTATCTATCCCTTGTTGCTGCAAGCACATCTTCCACCCTCTCCATCCTCAGCCACCCTGCAAGTCCGTCCAATATTTTCTCCCTGGGTCTACCTGGTGCTCTCTTTCCCTCCAGCTTTCCTGTTGTGACCAGGTGCTCTAGTTCCCCTTTCCTCATAAAATGGCCCATAAATGTTGCCTGTCTTTTCCTAATCTTTGTTATCAATGATCTTGTGTCTGCCTCCATCAAGACTGTCTCTTTGCTGTCAAGGAACTCTCAACATTCTTCTTAGAAACCACATCTCGGCAAAGCATAAATATAAATCCTTATTCAACTCGATTGACCTTTCTATGACAGTTCAATGGAGTTCGCATTCTACAGTCCCTGCTTTCTTTGGAAGTACAATGAAAATTGATTTTGGCATAAATATCTTTAGGGATTTTTCTGGTGTCATGAATTTCATTTAGGAGAACCGTTATTTTTTTTCAATACCAAATTCGCCTAGAGCTTCAATCATCTCTGTAGTAAGATTGTGCTGTCCTTGGGCTTTTCCCGGTTTCACCTTTTTCAACACTACTCTAACTTCATCTTTCATTATGGGTGGTCCTTCAGCGTTCTTTCTTATAATGAGTCATCGTCCAAAAGGTAGGCCTGTTTAATGTATTCTCCCCATCTAATATTTTGCCTTTTTCCCTAACAAATGTATTCTCCCCATTTATCTAATATTTTGTCTTTTTCCATAACAATCGTACCATCTTTCAATTTTAAACAACCAGTTGATATGCACATCTTTTTTCCTGCAGGCAATTTCTTCAATGTTTCTGTACATAAACTGAGGATCTGTTTTCTGTCGGTCTTCCATTTCTTTGCACTTTGTTTGCAGCCAAGCTTCCTTAGCTTTATTGCACTTATTCCTGATTTCCTTGTGTATATTTTTTTATTCTTCCTCCTTTCCTTTTGCCTTCCTCCAGTTCTTCTTTGCTTTTATTTCAACTCTCCGGATTATTTACATGTATTTATGAGTTTCTCAACTTTTTCCATTGTTTCTGTCACCAACATCCTCCAAAGCACTGAATTTGTTTTGAGCATGTATGTTACATTTTTCACGAGTCAATTCATCTGTCTTTCAGAGTCCAAGATTTAGTTTGATGTTACTTTTGGTCTGTTTCTTTCCTTTTATTTATGAGGATGTAATCAATTTGATTTCTTGTACTGTCTCTTGGATTCATCCATGTCCATTTTCTTCTGTTAGATTGCTCAAACCAAGTGTTTCCTCTTATGAACTGATTTGTTTTGTGCCCACTCAACAAGTTTCTTTCCCCTTTCATTTTGTGTGCCAAAGCCATGAGGCCTAACTATGTTGTCCACTCTCTCTTGTCCCACTTAAGAATTAAAGTCTCCACTATTACTGTAATGTCCTGTGATCTACACTGAGCCTTGGCTGTTTCTAATTGTATGTGTGTGTGTGTGTGTGTGTGTGTGTGTGTGTGTTTATGTGTGTGTGTGTGATGTGGTGTGTGTGTGTGTGTGTGTGTGTGGTGTGTGTGTGTGTGTGTGTGTGTGTGTGTGTGTGTGTGTGTGTGTGTGCATGTGTCTGTGTGTGCGTGACAGAGTGTTTGTGTGTGATAGTGTGTGACAGTGTGTGTGCGTGTGTGTATTGTGTGTGTGTGTGTGTGTGTGTGAGAGAGAGAGAGAGAGAGAGAGAGAGAGAGAGAGAGAGAGAGAGAGAGAGAGAGAGAGAGAGAGAGAGAGAGAGAGAATGTGTCAGTGCATATGTGTTTTACGAAATGTTCAGAAATGTTTTTTAATTTTACTGTGCCAAATAAAACATTTTCTGAAAAGACAATGCACTTTTTACTAAATTATTTTGAATTGAAAATGTGCACATTTTCACCTTTTTTCCATTTAACTGTGTGTAGTCTGTCGGAAGTAATGCTGTGTGTTTTCACAGATGACTGGGCAACCAAAAATCATCCTTAGCTAAAAAATTACCACAAAGAAGAACATATGTGTGTGTGTGTGTGTGTGTGTGTGTGTGTGTGTGTGTGTGTGTGTGTGTGTGTGTGTGTGTGTGTGCGTGTGCGTGCGCGCGCGTGCGTGCGCACATCAAGAAAAAACATGTCAGTGATAATATGGTACCTGCAGAGCTGTTCTCTTTGATCGATAATCCGTCAGATCAATTAAGGCTCCAGCCTCTATCAGCATCAGCATTGACTCTACTGATTTTTTCCCACAGTTTTCAGCGCAGACCAAAAGTGGTGTGACCCCATCAAAGTTGCGAATGTTGACATGGGCTCCTTGCTGCAGTAGCAAGTGAATAGCTTCCACATGTCCTGATTCAGCAGCAGCATGCAGGCACGACTTGCCAAAACAGTCCTGGTTATTGATGATCTCCCCCACACGGATGCCCATGTGGCCCAGCAAGACATGAGCACAGTCCAGGAACTGCATACTGAAGCAGTAATGAAGGGGAGTTTGACCCCAACTGTCATGACAATCTGGCATGGCTCCTGCATCTAACAGAACTCTGAAACACACATTGCTGACTCTTAACACACTGTAAAGCAAAAAAACAAAAAAAAAGTAAAGGTCATCCTATAACCCTGACGTTGTTGTTGTGGGGAAGTGAGTTTGTTGAAATCTGTTTTTCTTGATGCCAGCATTATAGGAGGGGGGGGGGGGGGGGAGGTGCCCATCTTGTTTCCCTTGCTTTTTTTTTTATCTTCCTTGACTTTGAAGAAAGTTGAGTACACATTCACACCTGGACAGACCACATATGTGACCCGTTTTAACAAAACGAGTCCTAAGGTGAAAATAACAGATTTTAGGATATTATGATTTTCAAAATGTCCAGATTGTTAACTTTCTTTTCATATGAAATTTATTATTCTACTCCTAAAAATAAGGATTTTATGGGTGTTTGAAGTGTGTAATATAACAAACAGCCATTTCGAGAAAATCAAGTTTTAAAATTTTCACCACTTCAGTGAAGTTTTACCTTAGTAACAGGTATTTGTACTTCACCAATCTTTACCAAATTTTGTACCACGGCAAAACACATCATGCCACAATAGCACACAAAAATTGGTGTGAAAATCTACTGTAATTGTCTTGTTATTTAAGTTTATATATCCCTTTTTCTGACACAAAAAGCATGCCGTTATCTGGTTAAAACGCATTTTAAATACATTTTCCGATTGAATCATAAAGTGCTGAGTGCATGTACATGTAATTTAAAGATTAAATATTCCACTTTTGACAAAAAGTAAAAATTGACAAAATCGACCCATCACACCTTTTCCGGGCCTATACGCTTTTCGCTGCCTGCGAGTTAGGACTCATTTCATGAAAACGGGTCACATATACAAACTTGTGCAAACTCACACAGTCAGATTGGAAAGTCTATGAAATCACTATGGAAACTGAAATCATAGAGCTATAGCCTATCTTACTTTATGTCTATGTCAAACCATGCTACGATCTGAAGAAAAACATACTCCCAAAAGCTAACCTTACCTGTACAAATGAAAGTCAAAGCTGATTGTCTTCTGATGCATTTTAACTGACTTTTCTCTGAGTATAGTCTCCAATCAGTCCATCATTGAATCCATCTTAGCCAAAGCTTCCTTCCCACTCCCAAACAAGAACAGCCCAATTAAGAACAATACATCTCCCCTTCTAACTGAAAACAAATTTACCATTAAATAACATTAACATAAACTGTATTTTCCAAACTGGAATAGCCCAAATAAGAACAAAATGTATCTGAGAACACTACATCTCCCCCTCTAACTGAAAACAAGTTTACCATTAAACAAAATTAACATAAACTGTATTTAAACAAACAAAAAACTTTCCTTCTATCTTTGCAAAAACAAATGAAATTGTCCATTTTTTCCTGGAGCAGCATTTTGGACAAAAAATATCTCTGTTCTCTAAACTGAAGAGTCAGTGTTCATTTTGACCATTCTTCACATTAAACAAGCTGAAAAAGAAAACAACAAGTTTATGACTAAATAAATCAGTTAGTCTTGATTAGAAATAAACCAGTCCACTGGGTTTCCAAAAGCAAACGGTTAAACATATTCTTGTTGATGTGTCTGAATCCCTCACGATCTTGGAAATCCATGTTGCATCCCATAAATGGATGAATGTATAGTATACAGTGTATATTCCACTTGTCAACAAGAACATCTGCATCAATAAGTGTACTGTCAACAGTGCATATTCCATTTGTCAACAAGAACATCCGCATCTATTAGTGTACTGTCAACAGTGCATATTCAACTTGTCAATGAGAAAATCTGTTATCAGTAAGTGTGCTGTCAACCTAGTCTGCGACATAACTTGCCAGTCAAGGGCACCAAGTTTTCACACTGTCAACTTTACCAAATGTGAAATTTTACTTGGAGATTTGCCAAGTCTTCACACTAGATCTACTACACCACAAGTAAACTTTTACTTGAAAACTTGCCAGACACAGGCACCAAGGTTTCATATAAGGTTTCATATTTACAACATAATCCTAGAATTTTTTGGGTGCAGCTCTGACTTGCGATGAATGTCTGGGTGTTCAATGATAAATCTCTTGAGCTACAGGTAGACTCTGTTGTTGTGGCACTGTGGATGCAGGCATCTCTGGGCTAGCAGGCAGACCTTGAGATAGGCATGGAGATGATGTTGAGCCCTGGGCAGAACACACAGCTTCCTCCAGATCAGAAAATGCACAACTGAGAAGGAGAAAAATACAGTGTGCAACTGCAAGGGGGTGTTCCTGTACATCAGGAGTCAATCTTCTTAGTAGTAGTAGTAGTAGTAGTAGCTGAGGGCTGGCTCATAGCCTAGGCCTTCTGGCCTTTTAACGCCCTCTTTTTTGTTTTACTCTTTCTCCTTCGGGGTCTGAAAAGCATGCCTTAATATTCATACTTGAGCAAATCTGCTTCAGTCTATTTTTTTAAATAAAATTTTGAATTCTGCGTCATTGTCCAGGAAATTTTTGAATTTGTTAATGCTGTTAGTAAATTTAATTTCAAAAGGAATTTTATTCCACAATTTAACAATTCTGTTAGAAAAACAAAACGCTCTTGTGTTAGTATTTCTGTGTTTAACAAATATTTTGCCTTCAGCATTCCTTGTTATACTAGCTTGTGGAAAGGAAAAAAATGTTTCAACTGATAGCTTATCCATCCCATTCATTATTTTGTATACCTGTATTAAATCCCCCCTAACCCTCCTACCTTTCAGTGAATGAAGTTTTAAAAACTTAAGCCTTTCTTCATAACTCATATTTTTACACTCTATAAGCAACCTAGTTGCCCTTCTTTGTACATTTTCAATCATTTTTGACTGTCTTATCAAATACGGATTCCAAACAACACTTGCGTATTCTAAATGTGGTCTAACAAAAGCCTTATACAACATTAAAAATGTATGTTTATTCATGTACAAAAATGTTCTTTTGATAATTCCTATCATTTGGTTAGCCTTATTTGCTACTCTTTTAATGTGCAGGTCAAAGGATAATTCACTATCAAATGTAACTCCCAAGTCTTTCTCCGTTTCACACACACTAATTTTCTGTACATCATTTCCAATTTTCATGAAATACTCTCGTCTAATATTCTTCTTACCAACATGCATTACATGGCATTTTGAAACATTAAAATATAAATTCCAAGTATCTGACCAGTTTTGTAGTATTAGCAAGTCCTGTTGAATTAAATTAACATTGGCAACCTTGTCATATAGTTTTGTATCGTCAGCAAAAATTTTGCAAGTACAGTGCAGTGAATCAGGTAAGTTATTTATAAATACTGTAAACAAGATTGGACCCAGTACACTGCCCTGAGGGATCCCGCTTTTTACTTTTGTTTCTTCTGATTCAGCATTTCCTACCTTTACCCTCTGCTTTCGATCATACAAAAAATTTTGGATCCATTTGAGTGTATTTCCTGTAATACCATAAGATGCTAATTTTATGAGCAGTCTTTGGTGAGGTACAGAATCAAAAGCTTTTCTAAAATCAAGATACACGATATCAAAGGGGTCCCCATTGTCCATCATATTGGTGGAATCCTCCATAACTTCTAATAATTGGGTTACACAGGATCTTTTCCCTCTAAATCCATGTTGACATTTTGCATAAAATTTATTACTTTCAAAGTGAGAAATGATACAATCTCTTACTAGTGATTCCAGTACTTTACAAACAATACAAGTTAAACTTACAGGTCTATAGTTCCCAGCATCACTCCTATTTCCTTTCTTAAACAAGGCTTTAACATCGGCTGTTTTCCAATCCTTTGGTAACTCACCTGATTCTAAGGACTTATTAAATAATATACAAAGTGGCTTTGCATGTTCTTTACTTACTTCTTTTAGTATCCTAGGGGATATCAAATCTGGTCCTTTAGCTTTATTCGGGTTTAGTTCCTGTAACTTTTTTTCTACTGCAGTTGGAGTAACTCTGATATCACATAATGATAAACCATTTGACTTTGAATTTTCTATTAAATCTGGTAATGTACTGATATCTTCTGTTGTAAAAATGCTTGCAAAAAATTTATTTAAAACTTCAGCTTTGTCTTTATCTGTAACAACCAGTTTTCCATCATTGGTTTTTTAGGGGCTAATACCTGTATTAACTTTTGTCCTTTCTTGTACATATTTCCAAAATTTTTTCGGGTTACTTTTACTTTCCTTAGCAATATTTTTCTCATACTCTTTTCTGGTTTTCTTCAACAATTTGGCACATTCATTTCTTACTGTTATATATCTATCATAATCACTACCTTTTTTGGTTCTCAAATATCTTTTATATGTATTATACTTCTTTTTAATTTTCCTCAGAGCCTTTTTATCTAACCATATAGGTCTGAAATGTTTATAATTACTAACTTTAACTTTTGGGACACATTCCTCAACACCATCGTTTAACACTTTTTTATCATACCCCAAGCACTCTCAACATCCATACTGACCAAGTCACTCCAATCTTCATCCTTCACAATATTATTAAGTTTTCTGTAATCACCCTTATTAAAATCATACTTGTATTTGTCTACTATAGGTGCATTATACATTGAGACATACAATTTGAATTTCAATACGTCGTGGTCACTTTTACCAACCGGTTGTAAGTGCTCTATATCTGAGATTAAGTTTTCTTCATTTACTAGTACCCAGTCATCCAGAGAAGGAATTTGTCCTTTCCTTCTTCGAGTAGGTTCTGATACCTTTTGAATTAAAAATGCATCACGTACATTCTCAATTATTTTGTCACTTTTATCACCTCTCCACTCTCCATCCCAACCAACATTTGGAAAGTTAAAGTCACCAACAATACAAATCTTATCATGCTTATTAAGTTTATCAGATTTTAAAACATCAAACAGCTTTTTGTCATTTTCTACTGTGCTTGTATTAGGACTTCAATATATACATCCTAACAATACTTCTTCACCATTAGCACCACTAAAAGAGCACCACACACTTTCTTCAATGTCTTCATTGTTTAACTCTTCACACTCTCTTGCATTCAACCTTTTTTCAGTATATAATACAACTCCCCTTTGGGGATTTTTTGACACAAACGTATCAAAATTAGGAAAAGAATATTGATTCTCAATAAAATCTCACATTCTTCGGCTTGATTTCTGTCAGCCCAATCACACTTGGTTTTAAATCATCTATGAGGGCCAAAAATTCATCTTTTTTGTTTAACAAACTATCAACATTTGAGTATACAACAATGCACTCTTCCTGAGTTACATGTTCACTTCTATTTACATTATGTACATGATCTCCTTTGTCGGTTCAATATGTAGCTTTCTCCCTCCCACTTCCTGTTGGCCCTTTCCCACCCTCTACTCCTCTTGGCCTGGAACTCACAGTCACAATCTGTCCATTCCTGATTACTATGTTCTGTTTGCCCTCATCCCTTCTTCTAATCAGTTCTTCTCTCAGCTCTTTGTACTTTTGCCTCTGTTTGGGAATGTAGTCATGGTTGACATAGATTTTTTTTGTCAGATCTGTCACTCCGGCATTCAGCTCAAGAGACTTTCTCACTACTTCTTTCTTCTTTTCCTCATTTGTCATGGTTACCTTCAACATCCTGGGCCTATTTCCTCCCACCTTTCCCAGTCTGACAGGCTCTTTCACATCATTGTCTTCTATCTTTGTCAGTTTTCCCAGAATCGTTTTGGCAGCCTTCAAGTCGTCTTTCTTCCTATCCTCTGCACTATCTTCAGAGCTCTCTCTAACACCCACTATGATCACATTCATCTTTCTTTTTTCTTTCTCTTCTCTCTCCTCCATCGCCTCCTCAACTTTCTTACTCACTGCCTCATCGATTTTTTTGTCCAAGCTTTCTCCTCCTAGCCCTTGCTCTAGATCCTTCACCTGTTTGGTCAGATCATAAACCATTTGCAATAGTTTGTCTAGGCGGACATCCGAACGCGATTGTATGTCCTGATTGTCCATGCATTTAAGACAAACATACTGCACATTCCGGCAGTTCAGTGTATCATACATTTCGTCCTTCATTTGGGCGCACTTCTGGTGTGTCCACTGTTTACAGACAAAACACTCAAGGTCTCTAGGTCCCTCGCTAGGGGTGTCGCACACCGTACATTGCCATGTACCTAATTCCTCTATTTTGCTCCTTCCTCTTTGCCCTTTTCCCACGCGACCCTGATTTCCACCTCTACCTCCACGACCCCTGCATTTTAGTTTAGCCTTCTAAGTAATAAAACTACAATTGTACTAACTATTGAGCAGTATACTTACAGCCTGACAAAAACTTTGGTTAGTAATGAAAAAAACGAAAAACGAAACTGTGAACGTAAGTAAGAGTGAATACTGAGTACTGTGCGTGCTCCAACAACACAACACTGTTGCTATCTAATAATGTCCTGGAAGCACATTCTAGCAATCAGCAGCACTGACAGCCTTCACTAATACAAGTAAATATGCACAATCTTTCACAAAGTTAAATAATATATAATATGACTTCAATTTCCCTAATTCCCTAACGCTGAACTGAAAAACGCCGCCATTTTCCGCGCATGCGCCCCGTTATCGTTCTTGACAAGGTTCTTGATGGTCTGGACACAACCCTTGCCATGTCCTCAAGCATGTTAAGAAGCCTGATCCTTCTCACCTTGTACTCCTCGACAGATTTAAAGGGTAGTTTCAGCTTTGCCTGGTGGCAATAGAGAGCAACGTAAGTGAGACCAGATGGGACACCAAGCCATTTCCTTGTGTACTTGTTGATTTTGGCCTCCACAGATTCCACTGTGCTAGTACTGATGTATATCAGCAAAAACCAGAGAAGCTTTGAAATCAGCATGAACTGCAGGCACCAGACTTTGTACTTGCTAAAGAGGTCACAACATCTACTGTTCTCCAGCAACTAAACAGGGGATATATGTTGGGTGGTTCTAATAATTATTAATATTGGAGCCTACATTATGATGCTTGACTTCTGGAGTGGAAGTGGAAATGGTTGTTAACTCAATGTGTCTATAGCATCACCTTGTTTGCTGTCTTTTTTGTGTTTTGTTTTCATTTGCTTTTTTGACTTGTTCTTATCAATTATTTATATCAGGTGTCAATTTGGTGTGTTGTTCTTGTGTGGTAGCTGTGTAGGGTTGGATCTTGGGATTTTTTTTATTTGTTTGTTACACTGTTTGACCGACCATATGATGGAGATGTGGGGTACTGACTTGATACTAACAACTTGTATTTGTTCAATTTTTTTGTCCCTAGAGAGTGGTGGTTTGTCTTAGGGTTGGTAGGTTAGTGTGTGTGGACGGGTGGAAGGTGTTATTAAACAATTGTTTGTGGATATGCAAATCCTTGGATGTGCTGGGAGGCTGGAGGATGCACACCACAATAATGAGGTGAGTGTGACATGCTGAATAGCATATGTCAACAAGTGCCTGGTTGTTCGTATTTGTTTTCATTCTGAAAAGACGCTACCAGTTGGGTTTTCTAGTGATTGTAAACACAAAGTCAGAACAAGATTGAGGTAGCTGTAATGTGGTTTCTAAGAAGAATGTTAAGAGTTCCATGGACAGCAAAGAAAACAAATGAGACAGTCTTGAAGGAGGCTGACACAAAAAGAACATTAATGAAAAAGATTAGGAAAAGACAAGCAACATTTACAGGACATTTTATGAGACAAGAGAAATTAGAGCACCTAGTCACAACAGGAAAGCTGGAGGGAAAAAGAACACCAGGTAGACCCAGGAAGAAAATAGTGGACAGACTTGCTGAGTGGCTGAGGAAAGAGAGGGTGAGAGAAGTACTTGCAGCAACGAAAGATAGAGTCATACAGAGGACCATGATCACCAACGCCATGCGGCAGGGTACATGATGATGATATTTAAGCTACTTTAGATTCATAAATCTGTGACATAACTACTGCCTGAATGTCAACTGCTTTAGTTATCATGGTGAAGAATTTGGTGTGGTACAAGGACAGCTACAATGTGGATGGTAGATGTCTACGGTTTTGAATACACTGTTACACAAGATTTATCTCCAGATGGTTTAGCACTTATAAATGTAAGTTGTAATACACTTAGGTTGGTGTACTGTCAGGAGTGGATCCAGAAATTGCTTCGGGATTCCCTCTGGGTTGTGTGAACAACCAATAAAGGGAATTTTGATTTCCAATTTGGTTAAAAAAAAAATTAAAAAAAGAATGGACAGGAAAGACCTGGCCCTCTTGTGTACAGGAACCCTGTTAGCCCCAATGCTCCATGTCGCTTTCCTGTGGAGGCAAAAGCTGTGGCTGGTTAGCTAAAAAAGCAGCCCAGAGACAGTGAAAGGAGGAAGGACCCTCCAGAGCAGCTCTCTATGAGCAGTTTGCCAAGATGGGCATAGAGATTGGTCTCTCTGGGGAAAACAGTTGCAATTTTTTTTTTCTTGGAGTCCATTAGGAATGAAAACGACCATGCCAGGCAAGAAAAGGAGGACAAAGAGGAGTTGGCTAGGCAACAAAGGAAGGGCATAGAGGAGATGAACATTAATTTAATGAAGAGGAAATAAGGGTAAAGAAAGGGGAGCTGGTTAGACAACAAAAGGACAGAGAGGAGTACGAGAGGTGGTCCTCAGATTGAACCTGGATGACCAACAGACTAATGTAAGATTAAAAATGTCTTATTCCGATATTCTGAGCTCCAAGTTGAAACAAACTACCGCTTTTCTGCTCTCTTAGAAGAATGGACAGTAAATGAAACCTTGCCAAACAATATATTGGAGAACATGAAAAAAGTATACACCGAAACTGTGCAGTCAAAACTAGAAAGGTTGACAAACAAACCACCAAAGCCATATATAAGCAATGAAGTTTTCCAACTAACCAAAGAGAAAAGGCAAGCATGAAGAAGCAACAAAACAGAAGATTACAAAAGGCTGAAAAAAGAAATAAGACCTAAAATCAGAAAAGGTAAGAAGACATGGATAGAAGAAGAATGCTCAAAAATCACAGAGGCAAATGTTCTGAGAAAAACAAAAGAAATGTTTCAGCAAATAAGAAAGATGAAATCCACAAATTTTCAAGGAAAAAATCAATGCATAGACAGCAAAAAAGGCGTAACCTTAACAGAGATGGAAGACATTCTATCAAGATGGCATGAGTACGGCAAAGAACTTTTTCATGACAACACACCGGAACTCCCAAAAGATATTCCCTGCCTTGACTTTCAAGAATTGGAACCAAAACCTCTTGTCAGCGAGGTCAGAGCAGCAATAGACCAGCTGAAATCAGGAAAATCACCTGGATTGGACAATGTGTCAGGCGAACTGGTAAAAAACACTGGAGAAGCAGGTGTAACTGCCTTACATCATCTATGTACAAAAATATGGGAATCATGTCAATGGCCGGATGACTGGAAGCTACAAGAATTTGTTATGCTATATAAAAATGGGAATGCCAAGGACTGCAGTAACTATAGAACCGTCGCCCTAATCAGCCACACCAGTAAAATACTGCTAATCATCATACTGAACAGAATGAAACAAAAAGCAGAACTCTGACTGTCAGGCTTGTTACAGATTCAACAGGGGCACAACAGACATGATGTTTGTCTTACAGATTCTGATAGAAAAAGTAAGGAATAGTGAACAAGAAACTTTCAATACCTTTATCGATTACAGCAAGGCCTTTGACAGTGTCATACACCATGAACTGTTTAATACAATGGCACAGATGGGCTTCCCCAAACACTTGGTGTTACTTATAGCGGTATCATACGAAGACCAAAAAGCGACCATCAGATGGAATGGTGCACACTGCGGATGTTTTGTATTAAAGAAGGAGTGAGGCAAGGCTGCATCCTTTCATCTCATCTTTTTAACTTATATACAGAGATAGGCATTAGATAGGCAGATTTCAAAGAGATGGGAATAAAGATTGGAGGAAGTAACATCACCAACCTGAGATATACAGACGACACTGCATTAATCGCAGATAACATCACAAGCATGAAGAGAACTCTCTATCGAGTAGATGCAGCAGATAGCAGGACAGGATTGAAACTGAATGCTAAAAAAGAAAACAAAAAAACAAAGTTGTGCACACAGCGAGAAAAGAGCACATATGTAAATAGATGTTAAAAGAAATAACGAACGAGGGCCAGGAGATCCAAACATTCAAATAAATAAAACAGACTTAGAAAATGTCCAACATTTCAAGTATCCAGGACCTGTAAAAGCAAATGACGGCTCCTGCACCAAAGATGTGAAAACAAGAACTGGCATGGCAAAACAAAAAATAGTGCACTTAAACATCGTATGGAGAGACAGAAGGCTTCCCAAAGATTTAAAAGAACCCAGAAAATTTTTATTTGGTCTGTTTTAATGTACGGTTGCAAAGCTTGAACACTAAGAAAAGAGGAAGAAAATAAAATCAATGCAGCAGAAATGCGGCCCTATAGATGACTTCTAGAGCAAATAGACAGACAGAAGAACAAACGAACTGAATGTCCAGTGCCAGCTGCTGACAGAGATCAACAAAAGAAAGCTGGTATATGTATGCTATATGATCAGAAACACCAAAACAGATCTGTTATCAATGGTCCTGCAGGGGAAAGTTGAGGCAAGGAGAAGAAAGGGACAATCACACATCTCCTATTTCAACAACATCGCTGAAGTTTGTGCAGGAGGTTGCCCACAGATGTCTAAGTCGTGTGACCTGGAGAAGACTTGTAACGTGGAGCGTGGCTCTTAGCATTGATCCCGGTGAGGGAGAGAGGTGAGGTGTGATTCTGATATTTTCAGTTAGTTGCTGAGGCTATTGATGGAAGTTTAGGTTTCTGTGTAAAGATCCCAGTGAAACCTTAGAACAATTACTGGATAAACTGTGGGCATGTTAACAGTTAAGGAAGAAAGAAAATAATCTGGAGAATGTCAAGGACTTGTTCCTCTAAGAACTGATGTACAGTCCTTAACCCTCAGTTGATCATAACCCTCAGCTGATCATGGAAGTCAGGAAAATCAGCCCATGCACTGTAGACGACTTGGCAAAGGAGCCAACAACTCTGGCTGAAACTGAAAGAGTGGGCTGCAAATCTAGGCAAGAGCATGAGGAAAGGGACAGTAAATCCCAACCACAGCAATCCAGTTTGTTACCTGACCAACAGGGAAACTGATTCAGTATAAAAAAAATCCAAATCAGTGGAAGTAACCTGGCGCACTACCAGAGTGATACTGAATCCAAATCAAAACAGACTGGAGCAAAACAAACAATAGCTTTTCACTTGTTCTTTATTTAAGCAATGAAAAATGTTGTATTTTGCAAGGTTTTGATACTGTAATTGTTAAACAATACCAAAATATTCAGTTCTAGAACATGCTGTTTTCTAGTAATGTGTCGTGCCATGTACGCACAGAAATGTCAGCCCGTATTTGTAATCAAAAGCCCCTATCTGCCAGGTTCATGGTGTCACCAAAACTAAGCCCATCATTCAAGTGTTACTTCTCAGACCACAACCACTTTTAACTAAATACCTCTGGTTCTGGCCTGAAACTTCACTGTGGCTTGCATTCAATTCCTAGTATCCAGGCCACAGCCAAATACCTGCTGGACAGGTAGTCGCAGTCTGAAACTTAGCTCTGGCTTGCTCGGTAATTTCCAGGCCACAACAGGTTAGGCTGCTATAAATGTGTGGTTCAAAACTTGCTCCCTTTTCTTAGCATCTTTTTTTTATGATAGAACCATCTGTTGATTTAAACTGCAAATTTCAGCATTATTTTCATGAACTGAGGCGATTAAAGATTCCTTTCTCTGTGTTTCCCTTAAAACTGGCAGCATTCAAATAAAAGTAGAATTTTTCTCATGACGAAGAAAACTTCAAGTGGGCATATTCTCAAAATGCCACATTCAGAGATACATAGTCGATGCTTTGATGCATCAAAATACCGCAAACGACATTCATTATGCCTTTTGAATTGTACGAGATTAATCACATTGCTTTTTGCTCTACACTATCATCATCATTATCATGTGCCCTGCCACATGGCGTTGGTGATCAGGGTCCTCCATATGAATCTATCCCCTGTCGCTGCAAGTACGTCTCCCACCTTCTCTGTCCTCAGCCACCCTGCAAGTCCGTCCAATATTTTCTCCCTGGGTATACCTGGTGTTCTCTTTCCCTCCAACTTTCCTGTTGTGACCAGGTGCACTAATTCCTCTTACCTCATAAAATGTCCTAAAAATATTGCTCGTCTTTTCCTAATCTTCTTCATAAATGTTCTTCTTGTGTCTGCCTCCTTCAAGACAGTCTCGTTTGTTTTCTTTGCTGCCCATGGAACTATCATTCTTCTTAGAAACACATTTCAGTTCCCTCAAGTTTGTTCTGACTTTGCATGTTGACTGTCCACGCCTCACAACCGTACAACAGTATCGGTTCTATACAACATTCAAGAACTCTCTTCTTGATGCTGACTGATTGCCTTTGTTGGTAAGAATGTTTTTCATGCTCTTTTGGCTTGGCCGATTCTGTTGGCTATTTCTATTCAAATTTATCAGTCTGTCTCAATGTTGTGTCATTTGCTGTTATTTTGCATGAGTATTTCATGTTTCTTAATGAATACCATGCCTTCAGCTTTCTTTGCTATTTAGTTGCAGCCCTTTATTTTTGCTTTCTATTTCTATTATGTTCACAAGGTTCTGCAGTGTAATATTTCCAATATGACTGATTTGATGTTCCAGATTCTCTTCATATACAACTGTGGAAACTATCCTTGGGTACAGTCAGGCCTTCAGGAACATCTTCATTATTTGAAGTTCATCATCATCATGAGCCTTGCCACATGGTGTTGGCGATCATGGCCCTCCATATGACTCTATCCTTTGTCACAGCAAGTACATCTCCCACCTTCTCTGTCTTCATCCACTCCACAAGTCTATCCAATATTTTCTCCCTGGGTCTACCTGGTACTCTTTTTCTCTCCAACTTTCTTGTTGCGACCAGGTGCTCTAATTTCTCTTGCCTCATAAAACAGCCTTTAAATGTTGCTTGCCTTTTCCTAATCTTCTTCATTAATGTTTGTGTGTGAGAGAGAGAGAGAGAGAGTGTGTGTGTGTGTGTGTGTGTGTGTGTGTGTGTGTGTGTGTGTGTGTGTGTGTGTGTGTGTGTGTGTGTGTGTGTGTATGTGTGTGTGTGTGTGTGTGTGTGTGTGTGTGTGTGTGTGTGTGTGTGTGTGTGTGTGTGTGTGTGTGTACCTCTGTCAAGACTGTCTCATTTCTTTTCTTTGCTGTCCATGGAACTCTTAACATTCTTAGAAACCACATTTCAGCTGTTTCAATCTTGTTCTGATTTTGCATATTTACTGTCCATGCTTCACATCCCTACAACAGTATCGGTTCTATATAACACTCATGAACTCTCTTCCTGATGTTAACCGATATACATTTCTTGGTAAGAACGCGTTTCTTGAATGCTGTTTTAGCTTAGCTGATTCTGCTGGCCATTTCTAATGTGGTCTGCCTGCTGGTGAGATGGCTGTTCCCAGGTCTCAATGCTGTGCCATTTGCTGTTATTTTGCATCAGGGGATTTCATGTTATTTACTGATTACCATGACTTCAGTCTTCTTGCTATTTAGCTCCAGCCCTTTATTTCTGCTTCCTATTTCTATTATATTCACAACATTTTGTAGGTCTTTTTCATTTTCTGCAATTAGAGTGGTGTCATCTGCATAATGAAGACTGTTCATCATTTTTCCTTTATCCCAGGAGAGAGAGAGAGTGAGTGTGTGTGTGTGTGCCTCTCATTTGAGGCTAGGAACCAGCAGCAATGAGAATAGAAAACGATATAAGCTCTTTCCAAAATATCAAAAGAGGGGTCGAAGGGTTGTGTTCTCTCAACAGATTTGTTTTCACTTTACAGCGAAACTGGGATAAAGAATGGAGGAAAAATGATAACATTCGTTATACAGATGACACCGTTCTAACTACAGAAAATGAAAAAGACCTACAAAATCTTGTGAATATAATAGAAATAGAAAGCAAAAATAAAGGGCTGCAACTAAATAGCAAAGAAAGCTGAAGGCATGGTATTCATTAAGAAACATGAAAAACCCTCATGCAAAATAACAGCAAATGACACAACACTGAGACAGACTGATAAATTTAAATATCTGGACTCGGTCATCTCACCAGAAGGCAGATGCACATCAGAAATAGCCAGCACAATCAGCCAAGCTAAAGCAACATTCAAGAATATGAAAAGCATTCTTATAAACAAATGCCTATCAATTAACATCAGGAAGAGAGTTCTTGAGTGTTACATAGAACCGATACTGTTGTAGGGATGTGAAGCATGGACAGTCAATACACAAAATCAGAACAAGATTGAGGCAACTGAAGTGTGGTTTCTAAGAAGAATGTTGAGAGTGTCATGGACGGCAGCTCATAAACTTACATCAGGACAGAAAACTAGATTGATCCAGTTCACTATTTTATTGAAACAAAAACTTCACCAATCACGAGTTTGTAGATTGTAACTATCCTCAAGCTTTATCATGCCCCTGTGAAAGGAATGGCACCTCTAACCAATAAAATTCAACTCTCTGATGATATCCACTGTCTAGAAACAGTTAAATGATTCTCTAAGCAGAGCCTGGAATTGCTAAGAAAAAAAAAAGAGGAAACTTCTAGGGGGGTCCGGGGGCATGCTCCCCCGGAAAATTTTTAAAATCAAGACTAAAATCTGTGCATTCTGAGGCATTCTGGAGACAAATTTAAAGGCATCTAACACACTGAAAATCACAATGAATATCAGTCAAAAGAGTATTTAATAAACATTGGGCACAAGATCAGGATCCATCATACACAGCAGATCGTTTCAGTGTGTTCATACACAGACATATTCATCTGTTTTTTTCTTTTCTTTTTTTTTAAGTATGGTCGTCGATTTTTTTTTAGCGCGAAAAATATTTTTTTGCGCGATTTTCGATTTTGATTTCCACGGAAATCCTCGTTTCCGCGACGAATTCCAGGCTCTGCTAAGTTATTCATTATCACCTTTTATTTGACAGGCAGAATGGCATATAAGATCTTTGGATAGGTTAGACTGTCGAGGTGAGATGGGAGGCTCATATTTTTGTTGGTATTTTGAGAGAAACGTAAATGTTTCAGAGATCTAACTGAATCAAACCACAGCCACTACTACTTTACATTATGATAATGATAATAATTATGTTGAGAATAATAGTTTATAAACACAATAAGCAATAGTTAAGTAATTAAACAAAAGTAAAAAGGACAAAAACACAATAAAACAATTCAAACACCAACTATTCAAAACAACAACAGGAAGAAAGTACAATGGAGTCCACCTGCAACCAACCCACCTAGAATGAATTTCTAGAAACAACATACTCTTTCATTTTCCCTGCCCAATTTGTTCTCTTTCCCTCTTGTAAAATAGTGTGTGTAATGAACAAAATGAATTTCTGGCAATAACATACTCTTTCATTTTCTCTGCCCACTTCATTCTCTTTCCCTCTTGTAAATTAATGTCTAAAATGAACAAAATGTACTATCATGCACACTGAATTTCTCTTTGCATGAACGTGGTGCTGTTTCCCAAAGGCAAACCTCGCTATGCATAGTTTTGCTCTATAAGGAACAAGCAATCGATCAACATACTATATTAGATTTCTTCGAGTACCATTGAAAACTGTGTCAGGCACTATGCCACTCTGATGATGTAATGCCAGCAGCAGGGTGTGTGTGTGTGTATGTGTGTGTGTGTGTGAGTGTGTGTGTGTGTGTGTGTGTGTGTGTGTGACTCAGTTTCGTCGCGTGCATGCATGATGTATGAAAAAGGGGATTTTGTTAATAACATCTGAAGTCCACCAACAAGGCAACAACCAGCGCTGTGTACTGTCACAGTTTTTTTTTTCCTGTGGCCGCTGTGAACTACTGCTATAAAGTATAATGAACACACATCCATCTCCCTTGATTTTCGTTGTAGGCAGACTCAACTGTAAATTTTTTTTAAAATAAATATTAGTAATGATTAATAGTACATAATGCATATATAATATATATATATACACACATACACACACACACACACACACACACACACACACACACACACACATGCACATGTGGGTCAGATCAGGGTTTCCTTGCCACTGGTAATATGTAAACCAGTACAACCTGCTGCATTGGGTGGATGGCAGCTCATCTAGGAGACTGAAAACGCTGACCTCAAACCTCTCCTGCCTTGCAGCATAGTGCTCACAGGAAAGGCTTCGGGAGTAAACCCCAAAGAAATTTTCAGCACCATTACAGCAACTCCTGCGAAACTGTTGGTGCCAAACTGTACCAGCCTTCACCATTCCTTTGGTCCCATCAACAGTGTGGAAAGGGGGGACCTGCTGCATGGGCAACAATATCACCCTGCCCTGGCTTGTGCCCTGGAGAGGTTACTCTATCTTCACCTCATGGTGCTGAAACAGCACGGGAAGAAACAGTCTACTGGTTATAACCAAACTGGCATAGAGTGTAGCACTAGGGGCTGCTTCCAGTGGTTGGAGAGATCTTTCGGATCTCCCTGGACAACTACGGCATACCTAAGCTGGTCAGCCACCAGCCTGATAGGTGCTGTGACACCAGAGTCTGCCTTCTCAGGAAAACACTGACAAGCACACTGCAAGACCTGCACCAGGCAAAAAAGAAATAAAACCAAACATAAACAAAAGAGACCATCTCTGAAACTGGGATGTTGCAATATCCGTATAATGACAACAGAGCTATCAGAGAACCTCCAAGACATCAGCGATGAATGACGAGCTCCTGACACTATAGGTATACATAGCCACTTGCAAGAAACACTAGCTGACTCGGGCACACTCAAAGAGAAAGACTGCACCTTCTTCTGGCAAGGAAAGAGTGCCAAGGAGCACAGAGCACATGAAGCTGGATTTGCAGACAGGAACTCCCTGTTGAAAATGGTTGACTGAGGTGACAAGGGATCTGAACGCCTGCCAACTCTCCATCTCCATACATCTGACAACTCAGTCACTCTTACTAGTGCCTATGCTCCTACCCTAACATCTTCACCACAGGCAAAGGACGAATTCTATGCTAATCTGAATGACCTTCTCAAGAATATCCCTAACAAAGAACACCTTGTCCTCCTTGGTGACTTCAACGCTAGAGTAGGTGCTGATCACGACTTTTGGCCATCCTGCTTTGGATGCTTTGGAGTGGGCAAAATCAATGACAATGGGCAGCGGCTCCTGGAGCTTTGTTCCTATCATGGCCTGTGCATGACCAACTCTTACTTCCAGACAATGCCTACACACAAAGTGTTGTGGAGACATCCTCGATCAAAACATTGGCACCAAATGGACATGGTCATTGTCAGATGAACAAGCCTCAAGTTTGTGCTTCTCACTCGTACATATCATAGTGCAGACTTGACACAGTCCACTCACTAGTGTGTTACAAGATCAGGCTACAACCTAAGAAAATCCACTGTACCAAACAAGAGGAGAAGCCTCGCACTGACACCTCCAAAATGCAGCACCCAGAGAAAGTTGAGGAATTTGCCATCTCTTAGAGATTCTCAGAGATTCCCTGTCTACAGATCAATCATATTACTCTGCCTCTGAAAAATGGGACCACCTCCAGGAGACCATTCAGAAAACAGCCCTAGCTTCCTTTGAGAGGAAGACCTTCATGAACAACAACTAGTTTGAAGCCAAAAGCGTGCTGCCCATGCAGAATACAAGTGCCCACCTAGGGAGAAATCCCTGCAAGCACTCAGAGCTGCCAGGAACAAAGTGCAGCAGACAGCAAGAAGATGTGCCAACGAATACTGGCAACAGCTCAGCGATGACATCCAGACTGCTGCAGCTACAGGCAACATAAGACATATGTACGAGGGCATCAAGAAAGCTCTTGGTCCAACACAGAGCAGAACAGCCCCCCCCCCCCCCCCACCCTCAGATCCACCAATGAAAAAATGATCACCGACAAAGGTAAGCAGATGGACAGACAGGTGGAACACTACTCCCAGCTATACTCCATGGAGAACTTCGATGCCACCTCAGCCCTTGACGCCATTGAACCTCTGCCTATCACGGAGGAGCTAGATGCTAAACCAACTTTACTTACTTTACTTTTTCCTTCCGCTTGTACCGGTGGGCGTCGCGGGGAGATACAGTCATCTGTCAGCAGCAAGGCGGGTGGCCTGGAGAAGGGACATCTCGTGAGCTCTGAGGGTGTCTGCCACGGAGTCGCTCCATCATCGTCTTGGTCTTCCTCTGGCTCTCCAGCCAGAGTATCTGGTGTTGTATGCCCGAAGAGCTGGATGGTTTAGGGGCATACGTGTGAGGTGTCCGAACCACTTGATCCTCATATGTTCGATGTGTTGTAGGATTGGTGTTGCACCTACCATGTCTCGTATCACCTCATTTCTGATCTTGTCCTGCCTTGTCTTGTTTACTGCTTTCCTCAGGCATTTCATTTCACAGGTGACCAGTTTTCTCTCGAGGACTTTAGTTAGGGACCATGTCTGGCACTGGTATGTCAGCGTTGGTAGAAAAATGGCGTTGATGAGTTTCGCCTTAGTGCTGGTGGGAATGCTGGGGTGTTTCAGGAGAGGGGCAAGTTGGTAGCTGACTGCATTGGCTTTCTGGCATCTGGTCTCAATTTCTCTGTCTAGTTTGCCAGTTTCAATGAAGATGCTACCCAGGTATTTAAATTCACTGGCTTGCTTCAACTGGGTTCTGTTGATGTTGATATCCAGTTTGTTTGGTCTCTTACTGACAGTCATGACCTCGGTCTTGCTGACGCTGATCTTCATGCCGTATGTCTCGCAGCTTTCATTGAGCTGGTCTGTGTGCTCTTGTAGCTGTATCTTGTCATTGTTCACCATTGCCTGGTCATCCGCAAACATGAGTTCATTGAGTGCCTCAGGGTCTGGGTTTGCCTCCTTCGTAATCTGATCCATATAGATCACGAAGAGAAGAGGGGAGAGATTACAGCCCTGCCTTACTCCCGATGTCACTGGGAACCAGTCAGATGTTCCACTGGCGGTGCGGACTGCACTCCTGCTGTTGGCTAGATGGCCCAAATGTTGTCTAGCAGCTGGCCCTTGACGTCGTACTGCTCGAGGACCTTCCATAGCTTGTCTCTGTTGACTCGATCAAAGGCCTTTTCTTGATCAACGAATACAAGATGGAGATCTCGGTCATATTCGATCGCCCTCTCGCACAGTTGTCGGAGTGCAAAGATTGCATCGGTGCACCCTCTTCCTTTTCTGAAGCCAAATTGGGCGTCACTGAGATGTTCTGTTTTCGCTCGAGTGCGCTGCTCCAGGATATTTGCGTACATTTTCCCTACATGGCTGAGTAGTGATATGCCTCTGTAGGTACTGCAGTCTTTCTTGCTGCCCTTCTTCTTCCATATTAGCACCACTATTGCATTTTGCCAGTCTTCTGGTACTTTTCTCTCCTCCCAAGCTTTATGAAAGATGGTGGTGAGCCACTGAATTCCGGTTTCACCGCACACATGGATGGCTTCAGTTGTTATGCTGTCGACTCCAGCTGCCTTGCCTTTAGGACTGGTCTTCACCTCTTTTTTTACTTCACTCTCTAGGATGGTAGGTTCTGAGTGGTCTGGGTGGCTGGGGGTGAACCGGGACTGTGTGTCTTGTGCCCGTACTCCTGACGGGTTGAGTAGGTCTTTGAAATAGTTTTCCCATCTCTTCACTATTTTCTCCTCTTCATGCAATGCTTCCCCGTTTGCATCGTTGATGATAGTGGTTGGATCGAAAAGTTCATCTCGCACTCTCATCGCTTTCACACTCTTGTAAAACTCTCTTGGAGAAGCTTTGCATGTTTCACAGAGTTTTTCACCATACTGGGTCCATGACTTTTCCTTTGCTGTTCTCACAACTTTCTTGCTGTGTCTTCTTGCAAGTCTGTACTTGATGTAGTCCTCTTCATCCTTTGACTTGACCCAGATCTTGTATAGTTTCTTCTTTTCCTTGATAGCATCCTTCACTTCTTTGTTCCACCAAGCTGTTGCCTTCCTGTTTCTTCCTCCTGTCTTCTTGGTGCCACAGGCTTCTTTTATAGTGTCCAGGAGGACTGTCTTGAAGATGCCCAAGCTTTCTGTATGTTTAGTAATGTAGGGTCACTATAGTCCAATTTTTCACTGATGGTGCACCTGATCTGAGTCTGCACCTCTTCGTCTTGAAGCTTGTGCATGTTGAGTCTTTCCGGCTATTTCTTCTTTTTGGTGAACTTCCTCTTCTTCTGAGTGACCAACGTCGTGATGATTGGCCTGTGGTCTGTGTCCAGGCCTGCGTTGGGGATGGCTCTTGAGTCTCTGATGTTGCTCCGCATTCTAGATCTTGTTAGTGTGAAGTCGATTTGAGATGAGACGTCGATATCGCTCCATTTGTACCAGGTGTAGATCTGAGTGGCTCTGTGCTGGAAGAAGGTGTTGGTGAAAATAAGATCATGCTCTGCACACAGTTCCAATACATGGTTGCCGTTGTAGTTGCATGGTGTTCTGTGGTCACTGTGTGGACCAAGGTGTTTTGTCCATGGTGTTCTTCTCTCTCCGATTCTGCCATTGAAATCTCCTATGACGTACAGGTCTTCTTGGTCCGGGATGCTGTTGATGGTGTCCGAGAGTTTTTCGAAGAAGGAGTCCTTATCCTCATCTGAGTAGGAGTCATTACATGGTGCATAAACTTGAATGTAGTTGTTGATCTTGTCCTCTCTAATGCCGATCTTCAAGAGTCTCTCTGAAATGAACTCCGTACTCACTAGGTCTTTTGCCTTGTCATGGTGTACGATGAAACCCACGCCATGTGCTGCTCTCTGTTCCTTGCTTACACCACTCCAAATGAGAACATAGTTGGCGTCTATTTCCTTTGTTCCTGTTCCTCTCTTTCTGGTGTCTGCAATGCCCAGTATGGAGATCTTGCGCTGGGTCATGAACTCTACTATCTCTGGTTCTTTGTTCGTCAAAC
This sequence comes from Monoplex corrugatus, assembly GCA_030674185.1. Lineage (NCBI taxonomy): Eukaryota > Metazoa > Mollusca > Gastropoda > Littorinimorpha > Ranellidae > Monoplex > Monoplex corrugatus. Next base: position 23,392,470 of record JAPXFY010000021.1, read on the forward strand.
TGCAAATGTTCCAGGTCCCAACCTTTTCATTTTTCTTTAATCGTTGTCCGTTTTCCTCGCCGCATCGTTTTCCGTTGTAATCAGTCCATTTGTATCTCCTTATATTGTCTTGAGCAATTTGTTTATCCACTGCCGGCCTGCTAAGCCAGTCGCAGCTTCACCAGTACCCCGTTGGCCAGCATTACCTGTTTCCACCTCCCACAACGAGGACGAGGGGTTGGGCTTTGGGAGGCGCTAAATCAACATTAGAAGAATTCTGCAAGGCAATTAGCAGCTTGGCCTGCAGGTAAGCACCTGGTAATGATGCATCCCCTCAGACCTCATCAAGCACTGCAAGAACACCTTCCTGCAGCCCCTACATGAAGTCCTCTGTCAGTGTTGGAGAGAAGGAACAGTACCACAAGACATGATAGATGCCAAGATACGAGGGTACTTTCCAGTAGAATGAGACCAACGAACTTATACGTCAAAGACTCATCGGCAAAACAAATGATTCATTTCATCTGTTTAAAGTATTCACCTCGTGCTGCCACACACTTCTGCATTCGCTCGATCCACTGTAGAAATGCAGCTCTATAGACTTCTTCGGGTATATGTGACAGACACTGGAAAACCGCTGTTCCCAAGGCTGCTCGGCTCTTGAAACTTCTTCCTGCCAGTGATTTCTTCAGATGTGGAAGTCACAGGGTGCAAGGTCTGGGGAGTACGCAGGGTGTGGCAAAGTATGGATGTTCTCGGTTGCAAGGTATTCTCGTATGAGCCTTGACTTATGAGCAGGTGCGTTATCATGAAGAATCTTGATTCCTCTCATGCCTGCAGTTGATCGGGAAGTCGCATAAAACTTCTTGATGTTAGACAGTACTGAGTCTCTGTAGAACTTTCCAGTGATGGTCTCTCCTTGTTTGCATGGTTTCTGTAGCACGATCCCCTTTGTGTTGAAAAAGATGGTATATAACACTTTCTTTTGCGAATGTTAACGACAAGCGATTTGAGGAGGAATCCCACCTTTAGGAATCCAGGCCTTGTTCTGTGACTTTCTCCGAGGATCATACATGTACATCCAGGTTTCATCACCTGTCATAATTTCACCCAGCCGCTTAGGGTCGCAGTTCTTGCAAATTTTCTGCATATCTTGGCAGAAACGTAACCTACCCCCCCCTTATTTACTGGCGTCAAAATATGAGGGATCCATCTTAATGACACCTTCCTGTAGCCAAGCTGATTTCTTAGGATCCTCGATGCAGTTGACGAATGAATGTCAAGACAATCAGCGATCTCTTCAAGGCTGACTCTTGAATCAGCATCAACCATTGCCTTCACACTAGCCACTAATTTTTCATCACACTTTTTGCTTTTTCGCATTTCCCCCCTGTTGTCTTCAGTGCTGGCCTGGCCACTTGCAAAATGTTTTACCCATCTGAACACAGTTGTTTTCGAAGGAGCAGAAGGTTGTCCCAAAGCTCTAATGTCCGCAAGTATTTCGGATGCATTCTTTCCAAGGGCCTTGATGTAGCTGCAATAATCCGCTGTTGAAAATGCCATTTTCTTTGCCATTTTTCAAATCAGTGTCTGACAGGGCTGTCAAATACACTGTCAGAACCGTAAGACGGATCACGAAATTTGGCACAGAATTACATCATAGACTGACGTTTTCTGTGACTTATTTTTCCATTTTCTGTAAATGCGTTTTCAAGCTATACAGACGTGGTCTCATTCTACTGGAAATTACCCTTGTAGTCACTGCAACAACTAGGGGCATTTCCCTACTGAACATCATAGGCAAACTCTTGGCAGAAACGTAACCTACCCCCCCCTTATTTACTGGCGTCAAAATCATGTTGGCGTGTCTCCAAAAACTAGTTGATCATATCTTCCCTGAGTCCCAGTGTAGCTTCCGATCAGAACGCTCCACAGTGGACATGATTTTTTCCCTTCATCAACTACAGGAAAAATGCAGAGAACATCAAAATCCCCTCTATGTCGCTTTCATCGACCTCACCAAGGCCTCTGACTTAGTCAATTGGGATGACTATTCAACACTCTCCTGAAAATTGGATGCCCGCCAAAGCTGCACAGCTGGCTCATATCATTCCACAACGATATGAAGGAAACCATCCAGTACGACAGCAGCTTGTCTGAACCCTTTGACATCAAAAGCAGCATCAAGCAAGGCTGTGTCCTCGCTCCCATCTTGTTCTGCATCTTCTTCTCTATGCTCCTGAAGTATGCTTTTGGGACTGCACCGAAGGAGTATACCTACACATCAGATCCAACAGGTGACTCTTTAATCTTGCAAGACTGAAAGCAAAGACAAAGGTACCCGAGGTCATTATCAGAGACCTCCTCTTTGCCAATGATGCTGCTGTTACCTCACACACTGAACAACTTCAGTGCCCCAAGCCTGCAAAAACTTTGGTCTGACCATCAGCCTGAAAAAGACGAATGTGCTAAGCACACCCCTCACACACACACACACATACACACACACACACTCACACACACACACACACATATATATATATACATAGACAGATGGATAGACAGATAGACTGACAGATAGATAGATAGATAGATAGATAGATAGATAGATAGATAGATAGATGATAGATAGATAGATAGATATATAGATAGATAGATAGTAGACAGACAGATACATGTAGATGTAGATCTGTCTGGTCTGGCTGATGCCAGGATGTATTATAACAGTAAGCATAGAGTACAGCCCTGTTATGCAATCTCAATCCTAGTTGGAACTTCTTAGTACAGTGGTGCCCCCCAAGTCGAATCTAATTGGTTCCTTGGGCCATTCGACTTGTGAATATTCTAGTTGGGAGGCTATTTTTCCCACTAAAATTAAAGTAAAAAGCATTAATTCGTTCCAGGCCCCAAAATCCCCATATCTGTTTTACATTTTTATGGGTTTCTGTTGTGCCCTGTGGCCAGATAACTGCAATATTATATAAATACAATGGCAAGCAGAAATAGACTTAAATAGACTTAAAAAAAGCAGAAATAGACTTAAATACTAATACTTTGCACTTTCTTGGGAGCCATAATGAGGGCTAATTTGAAGAAGAAAATCAAAAAAATGTCAGCAACAACAGAGGATGATATGCATGGCACAGGGAGTGAGCAGGACTGGGCGGGAGCGTACTCCTCGGGTCCTGGCTTTGTTGCCAGACATTCCAGATGGGAATGAGATTCGACATGGGAGGCGAAATTTTGCAGAAATTTTCGTTCGACATGGGAAAATTCAACTTGGAATGCATTCGACTTGGGGGGTACCACTGTATTATGATTATCATCTTCATAGTCATCATTACAGCACTGTAAAACTATTCCAACTTCTGTGGTCATTGATTATGGTGCCACTGAAAATGAAATAAAAAAAAGGTGAGCACAAATGTAACTGCCTAAATGCAAAAAGTTTCCTTTGAAAATGAAGCAAACTTATTTCAAAACATGAAACAGCAACAACATGCACAGTTGTCCCTGAAAGAAGGAGGGAGATAAAAAGATAAAGGATATATGTGATGAGGAAGCAGATGAGGAAAAAAGACAAGAGAGAGACAATGCCAATGTTCATTTTTTTAAATTTTTCTTTCTTAGTTTCTTTCTTTCTTTCTTTCTTTGTTTTTATTCTTTTTTTTTTTTTTTTTTTTTTGAGAGAGAGAGAAGAGAGCATAAAAGCTTTACCATCATGACTATCATATAGCGTTAACAAGAATAACAAAGAACACAGGGATGCAATTTAAAAATGCAGAGAGAGAAAGACTGTATATGTGACATCTTCACAGAGCTTGTAAACATGCCCTAGTCAAACCCCTGCTCAGAAAGTCCAACCTTCACCCCAACAATCCAAAAACTATCAGAGTCCACTCTTCCATTCTTGTCCAAGGTCCTTGAGCATACCATCTTCTTGCAGCTGATGAGTCACCTAGGAGTCAATAACCAATCTGAACCTTTTCAATCAACCTATTGTAAAGCCCACAGTACAGAAATCACTTTGTTAAAAGTTGTTAATGATCTTCTTCAGGCTTTTGATAACAGGAAAAAGTCCATTCTGACACTGCTCAATCTTGCAGCTGCATTTGACACTATTAACCATGACAACATGATCTCAAGATTGTCATCCACATTTAGCTGCAATGAAACTATTCTAGAGTGATTGGGGTCATATCTGTCATGTTGAACTCAATCTGTTAGGTCAGCTCCATCTCTGATAAAGTAAGATGTCCCACAAGGTTCTGATCTGGGCCCTTTCTCTTCACTATATATTTACAATTACTTAGCTCCATTATCGGTCAGCAGGACTCTACTATTTCTTTGATGAAAACTCACAACTGCACTCCTCCACTTTTCTGAAAGACATCTGGAGCACAGCCAGAAAAATCAAAAATACCATTGAAAACATTGCTATCTGGATGAAAGCAAAAAAACTAAAAATGACTTAAGGGAAAAAAAAAAGAACTAATGTACACTGGTACAAAACAAGCCTAAAGAAAGTAACCTCAAAGACCATGGTTATATCAGATTGTCAGGTTGTACCTTAGCCTTCGGCAAATCTGCTAGGAATCTTGGTGGTTTTCTTGATCAGTAGTTGATGAGTCCCAATCCATGGAAGTTCATATCAACTACCTCAGCAAAATCCTGTAACTCAACTGCATAGAATAAACAAACTGCCCATTTCTCTCTGCTGATGCCACAAACAAGCTGTGTCTTTTATTTTATCCAGACTAGACTGCTATAACTCTCTCTTAGCTGGACTTTCTGATGATAAGCTATCTGAATTCCAATGAATCAAAAACAATGCTACTCGACTTGTTCAATGGAAAAGCAAACAGAGCAATGCAAAACTAGGCTGGTGAAAACTATATTGGCTACCAATCAAAGCAAGAATCGACTACAAAATTGCTACACACTGCTTCCACTGTCTGAGTTCGAAAACAATGCCAACATACATATCAAAGCTTCTTCTATCATACAACCCTTCCAAAGCTCTCAGATCTCAAAGAGCTTCTCTCTTAGCTATACCTCAGTTCTTACTACCAATTTGCGGAAAGAAATCTTTCTCTGTTTTTGGCAAAACAACATGAAATTCCCTCTCATTATCTCAAGACAAAGCTGCTTGCTTACATTAAAAAAGCACCTAAAACTGTAAAAGCACATGCTTTTCAGAAGTATTTTTCCAAAATCAATTAATGCTTGTGGCTCTTCTAAATCCAGTGGTATTGCAATTTGTTTTGTGTGTATGTGTGGTGTGTGTGTGTGTGTGTGTGTGTGTGTGTGTGTGTGTGTGTGTGTGTGTGTGCGTGCGTGCGTGCGTGCGTGCGTGCGTGCATGCGTGCGTGCGTGCGTGCGTGCATGCATGCATGCATGCATGCGTGTGTGTGTGTGCGTGAGTGCGTGCGTGCATGCATGCGTGCGTGCATGTGTGTGTGTGTGTGTGTGTGTGTGTGTGTGTGTGTGTGTGTGTATGTACAGGGTATGTGTGGGTGTCCATATGTGTATGCATAATTGTATGAGTGTGACTGTCAAGGATAAACTGAAAAACATATTTGTTATTTTTTATATACCAAGTTTATGTTACATCGTGTACTATTGCTTACATGCAACCCATGTTTGTACTGCATTAAAATGTATTGGCATGGCAAAGTTTATGCTGCACTGATGTATTAATGCATGTATCCGATTGTTGCAGCACATTACCATATTTATATCACAATGTTTATGCTGTTTGTAAAATGCAATGAGTATTCTCTGACATGTATGTTTATGATACATATTATATCATCATCATCATCATCATCATTATTGTTGTTGTATATCATTATCATTATTATCATTAGTGTGTGTGTGTGTGTGTGTGTGTGTGTGTGTGTGTGTGTGTGTGTGTGTGTGTATGTGTGTGTGTGTGTGTGTGTGTGTGTGTGTGTGTGAGTGTGTGAGACAGAGGGAGGGAGAGAGAGAGGAATAGAGAGAGAGAGAGGAATAGAGAGAGAGAGACAGACAGACAGAGACAGAGACAGAGACAGACAGAAAAGAAGAAAAATAGAGAACAAGAAAGAAAGCATATGAACATCTCAACTACTAAAAGTAGCAAGCCAAACAACTCAGTAGATAGTCAAAACCAACAAGATGATTTTAAACAAAAAAAGAAGGAAAATTAAAACAATTATCATATAAACAAATAACTTACATTCAAGCCAAACTATGAATGCATGAACAAATGAATCGAATAAGGAAAAAAAGAAAAGAAAAGCAAATTCAACAAATCATGTGTCCACCAAACAAACTGGCTAAAAAGCATGTACACATCAGAGTATACAAAAGGAAGTAGTAGCTATTTTAACCATCACAATAATGAAGTTGCTGGTATTGAGATAATTCATAGTGGTAATATTAACCTGAACAATAAAAACAGAATAATACTAGATGATACAATAATAACCATACAAGTAATGGCAGAAACAACAATGATGATGGTGATGATGAATATGATGACAATAATAAAAATGATGATAACGATACTACTACTTATAATAGTGGTAGCTTTAGATGAATAACCATCTCACACACACACACAACTGGACTATATACAATCACCAAAAAGATAGCCAATTATATTGCTGTTTGTTGATATGTACTGTGACACTAACATGAGATTTTTTTTTTTTAAAACTACGCTTGCAGAAAAAGAGTGACCAAGTGTGTATAGTGCTTTGGGGAAGTGAATTCCACAGCAGTGCACCAGAAAATAATAAATGACTTTGACAGGTCAATTCTTGGGCAGACAATTTCAAAGTGATTCTGAATTTTGTTTAGAACTTGAGTATGATCATACATTCTGTTTAAATAAATCAAGAACATATTGTGTGACAGAACCTTATGACACTTCACCTCACCTGTAACCTGTCAGCATCATCAAGTCCGACGGCAGCAGCTGCAGCAGACATCACAACAATTCTCCTCCATTCACTCTGGTCTAGACTTCTCTGTGCTACTTCACAGACTGTCAAACCACTGATATCAGAAATGTTGTTCATACAGGCGGAGGTGAGTGGTCTGCCCATATTTCTTCTGGCCTCAGCTTTTCCTTGCAGAACTGTTGTCATTAGGGTTCTGTTGGTGTTGCCAACTGCATGGCCACGCCGATGTATTTCGTTTTTCCTTTTTTCATTTGACACTTGAACATCATACTTTTAGTGAATATGAAATGCAAGGATACAGGAAGGATTTTTAACACAGTTGAGACTTCTACTGTTAAAGTGGGACCTAGGATGGTAAGGTTTGCTGCTCTGCAACACAAGTGTTCAGTTTTTTTAAATGAACTTACTTGAACTATCCCATACTGCAGAAGCATAATCTTGTGACTTTATATGAGCATTGTAAAACAACTGGCACACACTTATACCTGTTAAATACCTCAGTTTGCATAGAATAAACATATTTTTGGAGAAGTCTTGTACACACATCCAGTAGGTTTTGCCAGTAAGATTGTAATCAATAATGATGCCCAGCAGATGACATTCAGATACTTCATCATCATCATCATCAGGTGCCCTGCCGCATGGCGTTGGCGACCATGGACTTCCAACCATCTCTATCTCTTGTTGCCCTCAGCATCTCCCCCACCCTCCTCATCCCCAGCCACTCTGCAAGTCCATCCAGCATTCTCTCCCTGGGTCTACCTGGTGCTCTCTTTCCCTCCAGCTTCCCCGTTGTGACCAGGTGCTCCAAAACCCCCTTCCTCATAACATGGCCTATAAATGTTGCTTGTCTTTTCCTAATCTTCCTTACGAGTGATCTACTTGTGTCTGCCTCCATCAAGACTGTCTCGTTTGTTTTCTTTGCTGTCCATGGAACTCTCAACATTCTTCTGAGAAACCACATCTCGGCTGCCTCGATCCTGCTCTTGCTTTGCTTGCTGACTGTCCACGCCTCGCATTCGTACAACAGTACAGTGGAAACCATTTATAACAGGACCGGTTATAACAGGAATCCGGATAAAACAGGGCTTTTTTCAATCCCCATTTTTTCTTCCTCTTTGTCTCTATTAAAACTTATCGGCAATAACAGGGAGACAAGAGGGCTCAATCGGTTATAGCAGGGATGCCGAGACGGGCTCTGCAGCAGAAAGGCCTAGGCCTAGACTCAGCACGCCACGCAGTAGGCCTAGATCTAGATCTAGGCTAGCCTTGCTATACTGTGTACTGTACACTGAAAGAACGCTTCGCAATGCAAGCGTGATGCGCGCGCAAGCGTGTAGGCCTGAGGCCACTGACTCAGTGACTGACTGCGCCATCATTCAGTTTGTAAGCTTACTGCACACTTACACCAGACCAGATCTAGGCCTAGATCTACTGTTTATCTTTCCATGATTTACAAAAGTCAAGAGTTAGTTGATCAGTCCTTATTTCCCTTGATATCTGATATAACAGGGATCTGATATAACAGGGATTTTGATTTGGTCCCATCATCCCTGTTATATCAGGTTTCCACTGTATTGGTTCTATTCAAGGACTCTCTTTCTGATGTTAATTGATAGGCATTTGTTGGTAAGAATGATTTTCATCTTCTTGAATGCTGTTTTGGCTTGGCCGGTTCTGCCGGCTATTTCTGATGTGCATCTGCCGTCTGATGAAACGACCGTTCCCAGGTATTTGAACTTATTAACCTGTGTCAAGGTTGTGCCATTTGCTGTTATTTTTGCATGAGGGGATTTCATGTTTTTTAGTGATCACCATGACTTCAGTCTTCCTGCTCTTTAGTTCCAACCCCTTACCTTTGCTTTCTATTTCTAGTATATTCACAAGGTTTTGTAGGTCCCTTTCATTTTCTGCAATTAGCACGGTGTCATCTGCGTACTGAATTTTGTTTATCATTTTCCCTCCAACCTTTAATCCAGGGTTTCTCATGATGTTTTCGCTATACAGTGAAAACAGATCTGGTGACAAAACACAACCCTGTCTGACTCCTCTTTTAATGTTTTGAAAAGAGCTTATATTGTTTTCTATTCTCATTGCAACTGTTTGTTCCCAGTACATATTCCTGATTATTCGTAGATCTTTTCCATCAACATTGAGTCTCTCCAGTTGTTGATCAATTCTTCATGTCATACCCGATCAAAGGCCTTGGTATAGTCAACAAAGCATAAATACAAATCCTTATTCATCTCAATTGACCTCTCTATGATAGTTCTTAGGATGTATATGGCATTAATAGTTCCTTTCCCCTCCACAAATCCACACTGTTCTTCTGCTATTTCTCTTTTGATTCTATTCCTTGTCCTCATCATGATTATTCTTAACAGGATTTTTGTTACATGACTCATCAAACTGATTGTTTGGAAAACAACTTTGGAATTCAAAAATCTGCTTTACACTGGTTTCGATCTTATCTTTCAGAAAGAAAGCAAACCGTACTTGTCGACGGAAACAAATCTTCTGAGCTGCCTTTGGATTTTGGCGTGCCTCAAGGCTCTGTTCTGGGTCCTGTGCTTTTCATATTGTATACTTCTCCTCTGACCCACCTTATTGACTCATATTCCATCCGTCATGAAATGTATGCGGACGATACCCAGCTCAATCATACTGATTCTCCTTCTAACTACGATCATCTAGTTCAGTCTCTTCAGAACTGCGTTTCTGAAGTAAAATCCTGGATGTATGAAAATCGACTTAAGTTGAATGATGACAAGACTGAAGCCCTTCGTGTTTCTCCATTGCCTGCAGATCTTTCTTCTCTGCCTTCCACTATTACTGTCGGTAATACCGCTATTGCTTTTTCTGATTGCGTTCGTGACCTCGGTTTTGTCTTTGACCATAATCTCTCCATGCACCAGCACATCATCAAAACATGTCAGGCTGCATACATCGAACTTAGACGCATTAATTCTATTAGACACTACCTTACATTAGACGCAACCAAGACGTTAGTTACTGCATGCATTCTGTCTAGGTTAGATTATTGCAATTCACTCCTTGCGGGTTGCCCTCAGAAACATCTCAAACATTTGCAACAAGTTCAGAACTCTGCAGCTAAACTCATCTTCAAGGCACGTAGGTCACAGCACTGCACACCCCTGTTTCAGACACTGCACTGGCTCCCGGTTGAACAAAGAATAAAATACAAGATTTGCTGCCTTTGTTATCACATCATTTCTGGAACTGCTCCTGACTATCTCTCTGAACTCTTGACTGTCTACGTACCTTCTCGATCACTCCGCTCTTCTGTGGATGACAAGAAGTTTCGTGTGCCAAAATATAACAGAGAAACTCACGGTGGTAGAGCCTTTGCAGTTTTTGCTGTTCAGACATGGAACTTGTTGCCTCAGTCCGTCCGCCACTCTAAAACTCTACCATCTTTCAAAACAAGTTTAAAAACTTACTTCTTTAAACAGTGTTTTTCCTGATTTTGGCTAGTGGGTTGATCCTGCTTGACATTCTGGATGAAATTGTGCACAATGGGGTGTATGCCAGTGTGTGTGTGTGTGTGTGTGTGTGTGTGTGTGTGTGTGTGTGTGTGTGTGTGTGTGTGTGTGTGTGTGTGTGTGTGTGTGGTGTGTGTGGCTGTGTGTTTTGTGTGGGTGTTGTGTGTGTGTGTTTGAAAATGGGGGGAGAGGGGTGGGCGGGGAGGGGGTGAGAGGGAGAGAGATTATTTGGTGTGTCTGTGTGGTTGTTGATTTCCTGTGGATAGTTTTTAGATGAGTTTGTTTGTATTGTAGCCTGTTATTTGGTTTATATATGTATGGTTTACTGATGTAAAGCGCTTTGAGGTTTCGGAAAGCGCTCTATAAATGCACTATTATTATTATTATTATTATTGTGCGATGGAGTTCGCATTCATTAGCCCCTGTCTTCTTTGGAAGTGCAATGAAAATTGATTTTGACATATCTTTGGGGATTTTTCCAGTGTCATAAATCTCATTTAGAAGGACTGTTAATTTTTTATGCCAAATTCCTCCAGGGCTTCAATCATCTCTGTAGTAATGTTGTCTGGTCCTGGGGCTTTTCCTGGTTTCATCTTTTTCAGTGCTGCTCTAACTTCATACTTCATTATGGGTGGTCCTTCAAAGTTCTTTTTTGTAATGTGTTCTTCGTTTCTGTCATCCTCAAAAAGGTCTTTAATGTACTCTCCCCATCTGACCAGTATTTTGTCTTTTTCCATGATAAGTGTGCCATCTTTCGATTTCAAGCAACCAGTTGATGTGCATGTATTTTTCCTGTGAACAATTTTTTCAATACGTCTGTACATACCCTGAGGATCCATTCTGTGTCGTTCTTCTATCTCTTTGCATTTTGTGTTCAGCCAAGCTTCCTTAGCTTCATTGCACCTGTGCCTGATTTCTTTGTTTATCTTCCTGTATATCACCTCGTTTCTCTTTGCCTTCCTCCTTTCCTCCATCAAGCCCAAAATTTCATTAGTCATCCAGTTCTTTTTTGCTTTTCTATCTGCCTCAGGGATTTCTTCACAAGCTTCATTTATAGAACTTCTCAACTTTGTCCATTGTTCCTCACTGTCACCAATTTCTTCCAGAGCACTGAATTTGTTTTGAACATGTACATTAAATTTTTTTGACGTATTGTTTCATCTGTCTTTAAGAGTCCAAGGTTTAGTTTGATGTTGCTTTTGGTCTGTTTCCTTTTCCTTAATTTCAGCCTAAACCTTCCCACTACAGGATTGTGGTCACTGTTGCAGTCTGCACCTGGTAGTGTTTTTGCTGACAGTAAAGAATTTCTAAATCTTTTGTTGATCAGGATGTAGTCAATTTGATTTTTGGTATTATCTCCTGGACTCATACAAGTCCATTTTCTTCTGTTAGGCTGCTCAAACCAGGTTTTTCCTATTATGAACTCATTCATCTGTGCCCATTCTACAAGTCCCCCCCCCCCCACCCCCTTTTCATTTTGTGTACCAAGGCCATGAGGTCCAACTATATCCTCTACCCTATCCTGTCCCACTTTAGCATTAAAATCTCCCATTATGACTGTAACTTCTTGTGATTTGCATTGGACCTTGGCCATCTCTAAAACTTCGTAGAAGTTGTCGATGTCTTCCTGAGTACTTGCGGATGTTGGTGCATACACCTGTATGATGTTGATATCAAAAGGTTTGCCTCCGAATTTGACCAGTAAAACTCTGTCGGACACTGCCCAGTATCCCTTAACTGCTTTTGATTTGTCTTTGTCCATTATGATGCCTACTCCTCTTTCATGTGAATTACCACCAGAGTATATCACTGTATATTCTCCTGATGTTATCATGCCTGCCCCCTTCCATCTCACTTCCCCCAGTCCCAAAATACTGATGTTAAGCCTTTCCATCTCCATTTTGAGTTGTCTAATTTACCTTTCTTCAACATTGTTCTGATGTTCCATGTTGCTATTTTGGTGTGTTTGAATTTAATTTCAGATACTTACATTTAGGAATTAGCTTTCATAAATTAAATGAGAGGACAAAGCTTTAAATGAAAGGACAAAGCTGTCGTATGTAGTGTGTGCACATTCACTGTATGCATATTCATTTTTTTCTAGGGTTTAATATTAAGGCATTTTCAGCATATCGCTCAAAGACTTCAATAAGATTTTCTTGTTAACGTTTGTTTATAATTGCTACATTCTTTCCTTGTGTATGGACTATTCCATCATCAGCAAACATATCACACAGTAAATTGTAGGATCAGATGTGTGAAGTGGTATGTTATTAATGAAGGTGTAAAACAGAACAAGTCCTTGAGTTGACCCTCTAAGTACACCATATGTTATCTGACCCCCAGATGAATATGATCCATTGAGTACTTTTCCTTTTCGCTCATGAAAAAATTATTTGAAAAATGATACTGCTGTACAGGTAGCAAAATACATAAGCAGTTTAGTCAGTACCATATAAAGATTAATGATGTCAAAGACTTTCTTAAAATCTGTAAATAGTTTCCTATTAATTTTCATTTATAATGATAACCAACCATGGATATCCTGGATTGGCACAGAGCAATGAGCAGTATCAATATCTACAAATGCTCACATGAACATGCTGGCACGAAGGGAAATGAATGTGCTGACAAACATGCAGATAACGCCATTACATAAAGAATTCTGCATCTTGGAAGATCTGAAGTCCTCAGACACTTAAAATCAAACCTTTGTGATAAAAGTCATCTAACCTTTGAACATCCCACTAAGAAAAAAAAAGGTAAAGGAAGCAGTTGAAAATCCACTGTCAAAGGGCCATCACAATCAGACAAACACTGGCATTGTCTCAAAAGTAACACTGTGCATTCTCATGCCACATAGAATAGACAATGTTTGTGCAATTCTTTAAAGAAATGAAAAAGACAATTGGAAAGAGGGTGCAGATGAATGTGGTGGGCAGCATATAATTTGTTGTTATTATTATCATGTGGTGGTTTTTTCTTTTTTCTTTTTCCTCCCTTTTTTCTTGGGGCAGAAGATGGGATTAGAGAACTGGTGAAATGGAGACAATAAACTGTGTATGGGCAGACGAGGACAGTGTGTGTGTCAGGAGTGGATTTCTTTGATGTTCTTTGATGTATTTGTGTGGGTGCTACTGTAGTCAGTTGGGGGCTGGATATATTTTCCTTCCATTTACATGGGCATTCTGTTGTTGCCGTTGTTGTTTTTACATCCAGATAGACGTACATTTCACTTCAATGTAGCCTACGCAGTTTCAGTTACAAACTGACACAAAGACAGACATACAACCAATTTGCTATGTAAGACCTCAAGACCATACTAGCACATAGGGATTATGTGTAGGTTTAAGGTTTATGCAATGATCATATTGGATCTTCTCCATTGCATGGCATCTGTGCTGATGATGCATATGCATTCTGAGTGCTATCTTGAGAAACTGGAACTGAACCGATATTATTAATTTTCTTCAGACATCCCCTTACACACACACACACACACACACACACACACACACACACACACACACACACACACACAACCTTTTCCACACTGCTGTCTGCGCCTGAAATTTATACCACTACAGGATTGCAGTTAATGCACAATGTGTATACCAGTACTTACTTGACACATTCACTGTAGCCTTTCCCACATGCAATATGTAGAATGTACTTGGAGCTGATGTTATGATCATCATCATAAAACATATCTGGAGACACCCCTTGAGACAGCAGTTGTTGTAAGGCGACAACATTATTTGTTGTGACTGCTGTATACAGAGACTCTGAGTGATCCACAACACCAGGCTGCCCATTGTCTGCTTGCTCCTCCATCTGAACATACAGCACACAGACAGTCAGTATGTACACATCCTGATTTCTTTTTATATTCAAGAAAGACAATAGTCAATGAACTGATACTTGCAAGATCCTACTGTCAGCAGTATATCTGAACACATAGTACAAAGACAATCAGCGTGTACACATCTGATTTCTTTTTATATCCAAGAAAGACAATAGCCAATGAACTGAAACTTGCAAGACCCCACTGTCAGCGATATACTTGTTGTTAGTTTTTTCTACAAAATTCAACAGTTAGACAATAGGAATATTTTTGTATTTGGTACTTTTGAAACTATATTTCATGACATCAGATTTACTGTGTTTTGGTATCTTTGGAATTTTTATTTCATGACATCAGATTTATGAAGTGAAATTAAGGCTGTTCACAGTACCATCACAGTGCAAAGTCCCCCTTTTTTCCTTCCTCTTTTTTCCACTATCGTCTCATGTCTTTTTTGTTTTGCTTTTATTGTTGTTCACATGTGAGAATGGGTTTTTTCCCTCACAGAATTTTCCAAAGACAATTTTACTGCCATTGGATTTTTAACATGCACAAAGTGCATGCTGCACACAGGACACAAATTTATAGATTTATCCAGAACACTAGAACTCGCATCACCACTCCAGAAAAATCCCTGTCCCAACGTAAATCAAACCCAGGTTTCTTACCCAGGTTTCTTCAACTGTCCCGTCTGGAATAAGCAAGCATGAACTGAAGCCTGGCCTGGGAATGGTCTCCAAGAGGGACTAGGAGCTGAGAAAGGTGAAGAAGTGGGTCACTTGAGTACCCTCAGCTCTGAAGAATGAAGAGCAAGTTCTGTTCGGAATTCAATCCAAAGTTAAATGGTAGCATGCATGTGCCTGCCAGAAAATGAGTTGATGAGCAAGAGGCCTAAAGAGGTTTGTGTACCACAAAAGCCTGGAATAGAAGAGATGGAAAAATCTGCCTCTCACCTGGCCAGCACAAAGATAGTATGGAGGGTAATGATGGAAGATGAAACGGAACACAGTCCCTGTGCTACTGCCATAATGCAAATGACAATAAGGTACCGATCATCTCTTCTCTCAACTGGAGGCATTCTTCCATGCACTCAGGATCTTTCATGGCCATGAGAAGGCTGCCCAGGAAAGTGTCTACAATAGAGGCAATCTCCAGAATCCTGTGGGCAAACTCTTCTCACTCATTAAAAAGAAAATGACATGAAAGAGACATAAGACCATCGTTTCGAGGTGAGGACCCACTCAAGTAGGAACAGGAGGTTCTCATGGAAAGACACCAGAGTGGCTTTTGGGATGATCTTGTAGGCCAGAGCTGATGTTACATGGAAGGCAGTTTTCTCTAGTTTGCGGAAGCTGTCAAGGCAAATTGCCCAAGGAATGTCTAAGACAAACCCCGGTGCCACCTCATCATGCATTCTGACACCACAGGCAGATTCTTTGGCTAAGCACAAAGATCCAACCACCAACATCTTCTTTACCCCCAAGAAATCCTAAACCACAACTGAGACTGGAGTTCTAGCCCTGGAGGGGCAGGCAGTGACCAGCTGTGATACATCATCTGGAGAGTGGGATGGAGAATCCTCCTCCATGTCATCCTCTGATGCATCCATGTCCTGGCTACTCCAAGTGAAGGAGGGATGTAAGGAGTGATGCGAATCCAGGCAACCATCCAGCATGGAGGTGCTGAAGAGAGTGATGGGTCCTGGGAAATAGACGGATATGCCAGCCCTGGGGGGAACCTGCAGCAAAACCAGGCGCACCTGTATATGGTGGTAAGGACACATGCAGGGTAGGAATGGGGGGGTCTTTGGTGCCAACAAAGAGGCTGTCAGCACCAATTAGCTGCTACGCCAAAATTGCTATTTGGTACAGGGAACAGATCGTCCCTTGGTGAAGGTGTAGGCTCACCTGCTCAGGAATGTGGGACTGGCCTGGTGGGAGCACACCACAAACTGACACAAAGACAGACATACAACCAATTTGCTATGTAAGACCTCAAGACCATACTAGCACATAGGGATTATGTGTAGGTTTAAGGTTTATGCAATGATCATATTGGATCTTCTCCATTGCATGGCATCTGTGCTGATGATGCATATGCATTCTGAGTGCTATCTTGAGAAACTGGAACTGGACAAGCCTAATGAAGACATCGAGTCCCGCACAGCAGCCAGGCGTGAAGGTTAGAACCTCTGGATTGCCGTGCCGAATGCCTGACCTTGGTTGAAGGAGGGACCGACCTTAACCCTCGCTTTGCCACCCAAACGCTTCACGTAAGTTTCTCCCTTAAATGAAAACATAGGCAAGACAACACAAAACAGCAACGACAATCGATCGATTGCAAGCAAAGTAGAAAAAACTTAGCTGCTCAGAACATACGAGGCAAGCTGGAAAATGGCTGCCGAGAAAAGAGGACGGCTATATGCATGCGCAAGGCACAAGTACTCTCAGAGTTACGGCCCTTTTGGACTTTATTGTTGAGAAGCAGGAATGGCAAACCATTGCTGCTAGTTGCATCAGTGAGCCACGGTACAGTATGTGCAATTAAATTCTGCTTTCTATTTCTATTATATTCACAAAATTTTGTAGGTATTTTGCATTTTCTGCAATTAGAACGGAGATGTCATTTGCATAACAAAGATTGTTTAACATGTTTCCTCCAACCTTTATTCCAGGACATCTAGGTTTGTCATGATGGTTTCACAATACATCCCTGCCAAACCCCTCTTTTGATATTTTGGAAAGAGCTTATATCATTTTCTACTCTCATTGCTGCTGTTTGTTCCCAATACATGTCCTTATCATTCTTAGATCCTTTCCCTCAACACTGTGCCTTTCTAGGAACCAGAAGAACAAGAAAACCAATATAAGCGCGTATCCAACAAAACAAGCGCAAATTTTCAGCCAACTAGCCTTTGTCAAGCGTGAACGCACGGTCACAAACAGATCACAAACACCAAACAATGGATAATAAAAACGGGACTAAAAACTTCCCTGCCGCCTTGTCCAGTGGGTAAGAAGGGTCCAGTGGGTAAGAAGGGGACCCTTCTTACCCACTGGACGAGGCGGCGACCCTTCTTACCCACTGGACGAGGCGGCAGGGAAGTTTTTAGTCCCGTTTTTCCTTCTTACTCACTGGACGAGGCGGCAGGGAAGTTTTTAGTCCCGTTTTTATTATCAAAACTTCCCTGCCGCCTCGTCCAGTGGGTAAGAAGGGGACTGGATGAGGCGGCAGGGAAGTTTTTAGTCCCGTTTTTATTATCCATTGTTTGGTGTTTGTGATCTGTTTGTGACCGTGCGTTCGCGCTTGACAAAGGCTAGTTGGCCGAAAATTTGCGCTTGTTTTGTTTTGTTTTGTTGGATACGCGCTTATATTGGTTTTCTTGTTCTTCTGGTTCCTGTTTGCTTGGGCACGGGCAGTCACACTTGTTTTGGATCTTGTGCCTTTCTAGTTGGTTGATCAATTTTTCGTGTCTTATCCGATCAAAAGCCTTGATATAATCAACAAAATATAAATATAAATCTTTATCCAATTCAACTGATCTTTCTATGAGGGTTCTTAGGAGGTATGTGGCATAGTTCTTTTCCATTCAACAAATCCACATTGTTCTGCTATTTCTCTTTTGATTCTGTTCCTTGTCCTCATCATGATTAGTCTTAATGACTCATCAAGCTGATTCATGATGGAGTTCACATTCTGTATCATTTAGGAGGACTGTTATTTTTTCAATACCAAATTCATCTAGAGCCTCAATGATTTCTGTAATGATTTTGCTTGGTCATGGGGCTTTTCCTGGTTTCATGTTTTTCAACGCTACTCTAACTTCACCTTTCATTATGGGTGGTCTTTCAATGTTCTTTCTTACAATGTGTTCTTCCTTTCTGTCATCATCAAAAAGGTCTTTTAATGTACTCTCCCTATCTACCTAATATTTCTCTTTTTCCATAATAACTGTATGTCTTTAGATTTTAAGCAATCAATTGATGTGCATGTCTTATTCCTGTGAGAATTTCTTCAATGTTTCTCAACATAAACAAAAAGACACATAAGTAAATCAGGAATTGGTGCAATGAAGGTAAGGAAGCTTGGCTGGAAACAAAGTGCAAAGAAAGAGAAGACCGACACAAAACAGATCTTAAGTTTATGTTCGGTTTTCATTTTTCAATCTTCAGTTCTTGATTTTCAGGACATCTTAAAACGATACACTCCACTTACTTACTCATCCCTAGAGCTTATCTTCTCATCCTTAGTGATTATCTCGATAATGTAGAGCTTATCTACTCATCCTTAGTGATTATCTCTATAATGTCACAAATCCTCTTACCTACTCAGTTTGCCCTTTATATATGCTTGACAAAGGCCAGCTGGCTGAAAATTTGTGCCTGTCTTGTTTTGTTATATCAAATATGCTTTCTAATTCCATTTTGTGCAGGAACAGAGATGACATGCACGTATGAACACCACTTATAGAACTATGAGTTGATCAGTTAGCATTTTGGTTGTCAGCATGGCTGTTATTTCTGTTAAGGGAAAATTGCTAATAGCTGGAGAGTACTAGCACTCATGAGTGACAGTATAGTATGTATCATTAAATGCCGAGTTTTTCAACTACTTATGGCTCCCCTAAAAAATATGGAAACATTTTTATTAATCTCTCTGACAAATAAGCCAGGGCTTTCATACTGGAAAATCCACAGTCAGCACCATTTGAATAGTCCAGTCCCTTTAGAAGAAAACCTATAACATATATCTGAAAGGAAAAGCTCGATTATCCAGGGACCCTCCTACAGCTGTCAACACTCTCCTCATCTCTGTAGAACCATGTAACACCATGTGATGACATTTTATCAATTTCAATATACACAAGTGACACTCACATAGTTTACCTGGTTTATTTCACCAGATATATATATATAAATATATATACAACTTGACAACTGCACTTTTCTCCACTTATGGAACATTATTCAGTGAATGAATTTAAAGAAATTGACTTGATATAATAAGTAATCACATGAGGTTGATCTTCATATCAATTTAATATGCCATGCTACCAATCTAATTATACAGTTACATTCTAAGTACCCTGAAATAATAAAAAAAATTTTTTTTTAAAAAGATCAACTTGGTAAATTTGGATCTGAAGTACTATTTTGAAGAAATTTATGAAAACTGAAAAAATTCTGTCCATTTCGAGCAGCATGGATTGTAGCCCTTCATGATTCACTTAACTCCTTTATCCATCTCTTGCCAAGAAAAGGCACACTTTCTATAAGTTTCACCTATCAACAAAGATGGCTGCATGTTTGCTATACTGCTGCATGTACTGCGAAAAGACACCAGAATAGTGAAACGTATTAAGTATCATAAGCCATGACAGTTAAGGCTACAAATAGATGGGTCTAGCTTTAAGGCAATGCACTGGAAATAGCCAAAATCATTCTTCAACATATAAATATTCCAGCTGATGTTGGGTATCACAAATCGTGTGATGCAACGTTTATCTACACCACAAGACCTCTATTTGCAATTAAACGCACCAAAAAAGAAGCTATAAACTGTGATCATCATGACTAAAATGCCTCGTCTGCAACCAAAAAACAGCCACTTTCGAAAGGAGCACCAGCAAACGCATAAAAGATGTGTAGTCAAAGTAAGTTTAAAGCACAGGTTTTTGTTTACAATCATTTCTGTCATTTACAGGGTGATTTTAATATTTTTATGCGATATGCAAGACCATCAGTATCAAATAATCAATGCAGGTCACACTCAGGTAACATTCAGTTGTGTTGGTATTTTCTGTTTTCAATTTTGAACACAATGAAGAGCCTTTACGAATAGTCATACTGGATAAACACACATGAATAACATTAAGTATTCACAGGGATAAATTTGTTACATTCAGATGTGTTGGTATCCATTTGCTTGGTTGATCATGATGAAGAGCCTTGATTTCTAATCTTAGCATAATTCATTTGATGACTTACGATGATGGTGCATTGTTTGCAGATCCAAAAGGCAGCTGAGCAGAAGTGAGTATCGAACGTCAATTCACATATGAAGGCAAGATCTGACTATTGTAGAAGTCCTGGAGTGTTATTATTTGTTAACATAATGATATGATTGTTGTAGTGTGTCAGTTTGTTTTCTTGTTTGTCACGTTTGTGTTTTTTGTTATTTCCATGTGTCTTGATACACACATCTCAATAAACAAAAGAAAGAAGAAAAAAAAAAAATGAGGCCTGACTAATTTATTGATTTACTGATTACTTTGTTGTTGTCATTGTCAATTTTATTCCAATAGACTTACAAACAGTGTTACATTATTGTGTCTTTTTATGCACAAAATCGTTCTGTGTTTTTCAGTTTTATCTTCACAGGGAGGTGTCACTGCAGCTGCTAAGCAGATGCCTCACCAACAGCATAACCCAACACACAAGTCAGGCTTTGAGTGCATGAATGGGTTTTGACTTTGTGATCACCATATCCATATCGATTAATCAAAAATTTGTTTTTGCTCCAGGTCTAGCAAAAAAACCCAACCTTTTGTGTGTGAGTGTGTATGTGTGTGTGTGTGTGTGTGTGTACGAATGTTACTAGGGAGATACAGGATGACAACATGGGTCAAAACTGAGACTACCCTAACTCATCATCTTTTTTGTGTGTGTGTGTGTGTGTGTGTGTGTGTGTGTGTGTGTGTGTGTGTGTGTGCGTGTGCGTGCGTGCATGTGTGCGTGTGTGTGTGTGTGTGTGTGTGTGTGTGTGTGTGTGTGTGTGTGTGTGTTGTGTGTATATGTATGTTTGGGAGATACAGGATGACAACATGGGTCAAAAGTGAGACTACCCTAACTCAGCATCTCGTGTGTGTGTGTGTGTGTGTGTGTGTGTGTGTGTGTGTGTGTGTGTGTGCATGTGTGCCTCTGTGTGTGTGTGTGTGTGTGTGTGTGTGTGTGTGTGTGTGTGTGTGTGTGTGTGTGTGTGTGTGTGCATGCCTGTGTTTGTGTGTGTGTGCATGCGTGCCTGTGTGTGTGTGCATGCATGCGTGTGTACGTGCATGCGTGCGTGTGTGTGTGAGAGAGACAGACAGACAGACAGAGATCTGTTGCAGGTATCACAGAACTTGCTGGTACAGGTTTGTTTCATAGTAGTCCGACCCTCATCAGCAGAGTTCCACAGCTGCCGATGCCACCTTTGACTCCTTCTTTACTGACTTCATCAAACCTGTGGTACTTGACAAGAATTGGTCTAGAATGAGTTTGAGAATCACACAAAAAATGAGATTAGGTGAATTCTCAAAATGAAACATATTGTACTAAGTGCATGAGAAAATGCTGGCTGAGTATGTGTCAAACTGTATGTTTCTTTTGTCTAAATGGGAACAACGAAAAAAGTGAGATTTTTCTGAATGTACAAAACTCCTGCAAATCAGCAACTCATGATACAACTGAATAATTATCAGATGAATCAGATGGTAAACCAGGTAAGGTCAGCTGGAAAAATAGCGAATGCAGTGATCCAGACCTGCAGAAACAGCAACAGATACAAGAAGTCTATCACTATACAATTACAAGATCTCTCCATACAATCATAGACAGTATGCCTCATTTTGGAATACCATGGCCATCTCTGAGAAGGCAGAACAGATCGTCCCACCACTGCTGTACAATTTGCTTGCTCAGTTGACAGGACTGTCAGACCTTTGTTGCTGTGAAGGGAAAAATCATGACAAGCTACTTTCAGACAGATCCCTGCAGTTGCCAAGCACGGTATGACTCCATCAAATCGCTTCCTGTTGGAATAACAGTTCATCATCTAACAGGTTCAGGAAACCTGGTAAATATCTTGTATGGACTGGGTCATTCTACAACAGCAGACACTGTACCTGAGCATGTCACTGCACTTGTTTTTGTGTAATCTGGATCAATTTCAGTCATATAAAATGTGTGTGCTGAGTTTTTATTTAAGGTGTTAGCTGCTGTTTGTGTTTTTTGACTGCTAGTAATTTTTTTCAAAGTTTAAACAAGACGATAATATTTGCCAGCCAGCTAATGCAGCGCAGAAATATATTACCAGGTATTCTGAAACTCTTACAGATTTTATCACTGAAAGTGAAAGTGCTTCAGAAAATTATTCAAGCAGAAGAATCTGGCAGCACTGTATTTTTTTTTTCATGCAGTGATGTGGATATATCCCTTGATCAGAAATTAATTCTTCAGAAAATTATTGTGACTAGTTTTCAACTTTTTTTAAAACTTTTTTTTATGTATTAACTTCATGGATAATACTTATCCTAAGGATAATACTTATCCTACTATCACAATCTTATTTTTTGCAATATATAAAATACAAAATTATATGAGACAATTTATTCCATAACAGTACGACACAGAAGGAATTTTGCCAGAGATGTAGAATGTCCCTTGATTAGAAATTAAATCTTTAAAAAAAATCATTGTGGCTAAACTTCAACACACATTTTAATTTCTTTTGTACCAAGTTCATACACAATAAGTTATTCTATCAATATATTCTTACTTTGTGATTGATACTTTCATTTAAAATTATGTCCGACAATTCATTCAAAAACAGCATAATCTAAAAGAGCTTTTTTGCATATTAAAATGCCTTATATTTCACAAATAAACATATCATGTCATAGTGTACCACTTCAAATTACATGAAGGTTATAAATCTACCTTTATCAGCAATCATTTATCTTAATATTCTTATCAAAGGGATGGCATATTAAAATCAGTTTCCAGCCACATTTATGCAGTTCCACTGAATGTGTCTGGTGGTGACTAGAGACATGTGTAACAAGGACACTGATGGAAAACACAGAGACTAAAACTGCCATAGATATAAAAAAGAAAACAAAAAACAGCTGCTTCTGAAGCTGGCTTCCAACAGAATAAAATCATCATTATCATCATCATCATTATTAGTTACCATCATCACCATCATCAACAGCATTATTATCAGTATTATTATCATCATTATTATTACTATAAATAATGTACGGATAGTGCTATTTTTTAATTTTGGTTTTGGTTTTGGTCGCAGTAGCTGGCTGACGGTCTGGTGTCACCTGCGCCGCATGACAGTCCCTACCAGACGAAGGTGCTCCCAGGAGCACCTATTGACATCGTTAACTTTCTTCTTTATTCTTCCTCTGTCCATGGATTTCCTGGGGAAAAGTACGATGGTGGTTTCCCCTTGCCTTCCAAAACCAAAATTAAATTCAACACCAAGGTGGCAACATGGAACATCAGAACAATGTTGCAGAAAGTTAAATTAGACAACATCAAAATGGAGATGGAAAGGCTTAACATCAGTATTTTAGGACTAGGGGAAATGAGATGGAAGGGGGCAGGCATGATAACATCAGGAGAATATACAGTGATATACTCTGGTGGTAATTCACATGAAAGAGGAGTAAGCATCATAATGGACAAAGACAAATCAAAAGCAGTTAAAGGATACTGGGCAATGTCCGACAGAGTTTTACTGGTCAAATTCAGAGGGAAACCTTTTGATATTAACATCATACAGGTGTATGCACCAACATCCGCAAGTACTCAGAAAGACATCGACAACTTCTACGAAGTTTTAGAGATGGCCAAGGTCCAATGTAAATCACAGGAAGTTACAGTCATAATGGGAGATTTTAATGCTTAAGTGGGACAGATAGGGTGGAGGATATAGTTGGACCTCATGGCCTTGGTACACAAAACGAAAGAGGGGGGAAGCTTGTAGAATGGGCACAGATGAATGAGTTCATAGTAGGAAACACCTGGTTTGAGCAGCCTAACAGAAGAAAATGGACCTGGATGAGTCCAGGAGATAATACCAAAAATCAAATTGACTACATCCTGATCAACAAAAGATTTAGAAATTCTTTACTGTCAGCAAAAACACTACCAGGCGCAGACTGCAACAGTGACCACAATCCTGTAGTGGGAAGGTTTAGGCTGAAATTGAGGAAAAGGAAACAGACCAAAAGCAACATCAAACTAAACCTTGGACTCTTGAAGACAGATGAAATGACACGTCAAAAATTTAATGTACATGTTCAAAACAAATTCAGTGCTCTGGAAGACGTTGGTGACAGTGAGGAACAATGGACAAAGTTGAGAAGTTCTATAAATGAAGCTTGTGAGGAAATCCCTAAGGCAAATAGAAAAGCAAAAAAGAGCTGGATGACTAATGAAATTTTGGGCCTGATGGAGAAAAGGAGGAAGGCAAAGAGAAATGAGGAGATATACAGGAAGATAAACAAAGAAATCAGGTATAGGTGCAATGAAACTAAGGAAGCTTGGCTGAACACAAAATGCAAAGAGATAGAAGAACGACACAAAATGGATCCTCAGGGTATGTACAGACGAATTGAAGAAATTGTTCACAGGAAAAATACATGCACATCAATTGGTTGCTTAAAATCAAAAGATGGCACGCTTATCATGGAAAAAGACAAGGTATTAGACAGATGGGGAGAGTACATTAAAGACCTTTTTGAGGATGACAGAAACGAAGAACACATTATAAAAAAGAACTTTGAAGGACCACCCATAATGAAAGATGAAGTCAGAGCAGCACTGAAAAAGATGAAACCAGGAAAAGCCCCAGGACCAGACAACATTACTACTGAGATGATTGAAGCCCTGGAGGAATTTGGCATAGAAAAAATAAAAGTCCTCCTAAATGAAATTTATAACACTGGAAAAATCCCCAAAGATATGTCAAAATCAATTTTCATTGCACTTCCAAAGAAGACAGGGGCTATAGAATGCGAACTCCATCGCACAATCAGTTTGATGAGTCATGTAACAAAAATCCTGTTAAGAATAATCATGATGAGGACAAGGAATAGAATCAAAAGAGAAATAGCAGAAGAACAGTGTGGATTTGTGGAGGGGAAAGGAACTATTAATGCCATATATACATCCTAAGAACTATTATAGAGAGGTCAGTTGAGATGAATAAGGATTTGTATTTATGCTTTGTTGACTATACCAAGGCTTTCGATCGGGTACGACATGAAGAATTGATCAACCAACTGGAGAGACTCAATGTCGATGGAAAAGATCTACGAATAATCAGGAATATGTACTGGAACAAACAGCTGCAATAAGAATAGAAAACAATATAAGCACTTTTCAAAACATCAAAAGAGGAGTCAGACAGGGTTGTGTTTTGTCACCAGATCTGTTTTCACTATATAGCGAAAACATCATGAGAAACCTAGAAGAAGACCCTGGATTAAAAGTTGGAGGGAAAATGATAAACAACATTCGGTACGCAGATGACACCATGCTAATTGCAGAAAATGAAAGGGACCTACAAAACCTTGTGAATATACTAGAAACAGAAAGCAAAGGTAAGGGGTTGGAACTAAACAGCAGGAAGACTGAAGTCATGGTGATCAGTAAAAAACATGAAATCCCCTCATGCAAAATAACAGCAAATGGCACAACCTTGACACAGGTTAATAAGTTCAAATACCTGGGAACGGTCATTTCATCAGACGGCAGATGCACATTGGAAATAGCTGGCAGAATCGGCCAAGCCAAAACAGCATTCAAGAAGATGACAAGCATTCTTACCAACAAATGCCTATCAATTACCATCAGAAAGAGAGTCCTTGAGTGTTATATAGAACCAATACTGTTGTACGGATGCGAGGCGTGGACAGTCAGCAAGCAAAGCCAGAGCAGGATTGAGGCAGCCGAGATGTGGTTTCTCAGAAGAATGTTGAGAGTACCATGGACAGCAAAGAAAACAAACGAGACAGTCTTGATGGAGGCAGACACAAGTCGATCACTGATACGGAAGATTAAGAAAAGACAAGCAACATTTACAGGCCATTTTATGAGGAAGGGGGATTTGGAGCACCTGGTCACAACGGAAAAGCTGGAGGGAAAGAGAGCACCGGGTAGACCCAGGAGAGAATGCTGGACGGACTTGCAGAGTGGCTGGGGATGAAGAGGGTGGGGGAGATGCTGGGTGCAACGAGAGATAGAGATGGTTGGAAGTCCATGGTCGCCAACGCCATGCGGCAGGGCACCTGATGATGATGATGAGTGCTATTTTCCACACTATCCGGACTCACAATGCTATAGATCTACACATAATCACAGAAGCATGGAGAACTCAAGCTGACATGCGAACTGACCATATTCCACAATATTATTGCACAGTCTCCATTTAACAATAGGTTGGTGAAATAAATGACAATACAATCCAAAGTAAAACTATCATAGATAACAGTACAATCCAAACTAAAAGTAAAACTATCATAGAACAGTCAGTCAAGTTGAATAAGGCTTCATGCTTACGCTTTGTTGATTATACCAAGGCTTTTGATTGGTTAAGACATGAAGAATTGACCAACCAACTAGAAAGATGCACTATTGATGGAAAAGATCTAGGAATAATAAGAAACATGTACTGGGAACAAACAGCAGCAAGGAGAATAGAAAACATAAACTCTTTCCAAAATATCAAAAGAGGGGTCAGGCAGAGCTGTGTTCTGTCACCAAATTTATTTTCACTTTACAGTGAAAACATCATGAGAAACCTAGAAGAATGCCCTGGGAAATGATAAACAACATTCGTTACAAAGATGACACCATGCTAATTGCAGAAAATGAAAAAGACCTACAAAACCTTGTGAATATAATAGAAAAAGAAAGCAAAAATAAAGGGTTCGAGTTAAATAGCAAGGAGACTGAAGTCATGGTAATCTGTAAAAAACATGAAATCCCCTCATGCAAAATAACAGCAAATGGCACAATTTTCAGACAGATTGTTAAGTTTAAATATCTGGGGACTGTCATCTCACCAGAAGGCAGATGCACATCAGAAATAGCCAGCAGAATCGTCCAAGCCAAAACAGCATTCAAGAAGACGAAAAGCGTTCTTACCAACAAATGCCTATCAATTAACATAAGGAAGAGAGTTCTTGAATGTTACAAAGAACCGATACTGTTATACAATTGTGAGGCGTGGACAGTCAACATGCAAAGCCAGAACAAGATTGAGGCAGCTGAAATGTGGTTTCTACAAAGAATGTTGAGAGTTCTAAGGACAGTAAAGAAAACAAAAAAGACAGTCTTGATGGAGGCAGACACAAGAATATCATTGATAAAGAAGATTAGGAAAAGGCAACCTTAGGTAGACCCTGGGAGAAAATATTGGACGGAGTTGCAGGATGGCCGAGGACAGAGAGGGTGGAGGAGGTACTTGCAGCAACAAGGGATAGATTCATATTGACTGAGGGCCATGATCGCCAACGCCATGCCACAGGGCACATGATGATGATGATGATGATGATGATGATGATGTTATTGACTCCCCCATCCCCCATTCTTACAAAGAGAAATTATATCAACTGTGCAGTAGTGATGGTTTTTGTGTGCAACTACTGAAGACTGCTTCATAGAATTATTAACAAGTTTCCCAACGTGAAACATCAGTCCATTTCCAGAGGCGTAAAATAATTAATACTTACCATTATCACTGCAATCTGAATCAAAATGAAAATAACTGCCACCATTCCAGCAAACAATTATGAACAAAGTAAAACATGAAAATAGCATAAGAACGCATTTAACATAAACCAAGACAGGTGCAAACTTTTGGCTTGTCGCAAGTGCCTGAAGTAGGAACTTCATCCTCTGGCCTACCACTCCACTGGTTGATCACTTTGTGCCTGATGACAGACTTTCATCATCATCATGATGTGGCATGTAAGGATGGAGCCATGATACAGAAGCAAATTAGCCTAATGCAAACTTAACTAGTTTGTCTGTGATCCATACAAAAAATTTTGAAGCCGAAGTAGGCTATGACTAAAATTAGATCTTCACCTGATAACTGCGAGAAACTGCGTCTTGGCGAAGTTTCCTCGCACATCCTTTCTCAGACTAGAATTGTGCAGAAATGATTGCAACCAAATTCATCATTCTATAGCTACAATGATAAGAGCTGAAACAAAACCAACAATTAATTGTAAAACGAAAAGCGCCGCATAGTAGGCCAGTATTGAGAAAACAACTGCACTTGACTTACGGTAGATATATAGGCCTATGACGCGTTCATCTGGAAGTTATTTCCTCTCTGCAGACAGTAGGCCTAGTCCATTTTTAGGCACAGCGGCCTGTCGTCGGTGAGCCCAGCACAATTTGTTCTCCCTCCAAAATACCTCCAACCTAATTGCGCATCGACATGACCGTTGCTGTCAAGCAAGCGGAGTCAGAGAGAATCTCTGAGCAAAGCAAGTCTCACACAAGACCGTGATAGGCTGGCTAATCATGTTAATTAAACTTAGACTGTCTCCCTGATCTGTGAGGTAAATGTTCTATTGTACTCAGCTGGCCTATGGAGAGGGACAACAGGCGAGCCCTTTGGCTATAATTCATTAAAAACAAAAAAACAAAAACCACAAAAAAGGTAAAGAAATATATATATATATATATATATATATATATATATATATATATATATATATATATTGTGTGTGTGTGTGTCAGGTCAGGGCTTCCCTGCAATTGGTAAATTGTGAGTTCCTATGAAGGCAATCCCATGGCCAGTATCCATATGTGCATCCCATGTCGCAGAGACTGCCTTTCCCGCATCGGCCTTACCAGTCACAGCCGATGCTGCTCCAGAGGCGTCAACTCGACTTAGCGCAACACTAGGGCGCATCATTCATAGTCGACGCCCATTGATGGAGGCCTACTACAACTACATGTACTTTACTACAACTACTGATATAAAGATATATTCCTCCTTTTAGATAGAGATACCCCCCCCCCCTTTAAAAAAAAAGGGGGGGGGGAGGGTAAAGCGACGACGTCCCAGGTTCGACGCGTCCCAGGTTCGATACGTCTCAGGTTCAACGCGTCCCAGGTTCGATACGTCCCAGGTTGGATGCGTCCCAGGTTGGATGCATCCCAGGTTCGATAATTATATCCCAGGTTTGAGGTGTCCGTTTTAAGGCAAAATGTGGATTACACCGTGTCACACGTAAAACAGTATGAATCCTGTTTATGCGTGTTTGCGTGTACGTCTGTGTTTGTGTGTGTGTACGCGCGCGCATGTGTGCATGTGTGCGTGCATACGTGCGTGTGTGTGCGCGCGCTTGTGGTGGTTTTAATACTTCAAAAGAAACTAATTTCTCTTAGTTTATGGTCATGAAACGCTAAAGTACACAAAGTTCGGACTGTGGTTACTTTCTAATGAAAAAAAAAGACTACGGCTACTTGTTATGTAAACACACCAGGGCAGAATCCGGTACGATCACCTGGCGCATGGTGTTAACACCCGACCTGCGGTGTCTCATTTCCCAGCAGAATCAGTGCGCCGGTGCGCGGACAGGATGGATCCCCTGCAAAACCAGCTGGCAGTAACCACGGACCCCTGAAAAGTTTGAGAGGTCTATGGCAGTATCCAAAGGAATAATTTACACTGTAATCAGTCACGAAACAGATAAGAAATCTATCTGCAGACTGTGGGAAGGTGAGAAAATAAATGACTCAACAGAATTTTTTTCAGAAAAAAGATCAATCAAAAAATCAAATACTCTACCAGTAAAAAAATATATTCTGGTAAGAGAACATTCTTTTCAGATAAAGAACTGGCTGTGGCAGAAAATAAATATATGATGTGTCATTTACATAGCTAAATGGTAATTGAAAAATAAAAGCATGATCTACATTCAAACGGGGAAAAATGAATATCGGTTAACCCATTAAAATTATTACTTCCGTAAAACTGTAAACCATGTAACTTGCAAAAATACGAGGTTATGAAAAAAAATCTCGCAGGAAGTGTGATGCTACAATCATTTATCAGTCAGGTGAAGAAAAGAGGCTAAATCCGCACATACATACACACACGCACTCGCGCATCCCCCCCCCCCCCCCCCCCCCCCACACACACTATCAAAGGAGATTCATAGAGCTATATGACAGGCCCGAGTTTCGTCTTGCAAAATATAGAGCGACCTGGATTCGATGGATGAGTGCTGTGGGTAGATATGTCATTGAGTGCGATGCCAGAGGAATATAAACTCGTGGGGATCACAGACTCAGGGGAACATAGACCTGAAGGAACACAGGCTTGGAAGAACATCGACATGGGGAGAATACAGACCTGGAAAAACATACCTTTTTTATTTTTATTTTTTTTATTTTGTTTGTTTGGTTGGTTGGTTTGGTTTTTGTATTTTGTGGAACAATACATAGACAAAACACAACGAGCAATTATATTTCACATGTAATATCAACAACATGTTCATATTCACTACACATCTATATACATTCCATGTAATGTCGCGGAAAAAGTATTAACAGTACTGACAGACCTCATGGAAGAAAATCAAAGCTGCAAAATTCATAAGACAATTTGAAATGGATCAGTATAGATCTACTTCAATAAGATCAACCAAGATATTTTAACAAAATACATATCTACTAGTGCTTTGTAGAAAACCAAATCATTCCTAGACTTGTCATATGTCATGTTCATTAATGCTATTTTAATCATACCTATTTCAACAATGTGTCAGGTCGGATAGATGTATACTGGTAACCTGGAACCCAGTACTACCTGTCACAGGGACGAATTGTTGGCGACTAAACCAGCACTCCCACCAGTCCTCTCAGGAGGATGGTGAGGAGGGTGGCTAGAAACCCTGGTGGAAATAAATTAGATCCATCAAAGGGCGCCAGCTCTGAAGAGCTACCCGCGGCCATCTAGCTAAGGGAGTAAACCCTGACAGTAAATCCGGTGTGGTGCCCTTAAGGCGGTTGGATGGCAAACTTTGTCACTTTCCGGCAGCTCCTGCGGCCGCGTTGGCACCAAAACGTAACAGCCCTGCTGTTCCTTTGGATCTGTCGGCGAGGTGGAGAGGGGAGACAAGTTTCATGGGCAACAGCCTGTCTTCCATATTACACTGCCCAGGCTTACATCCGTCCATTCATCCACAAACACTCTGCACCTACGACCTGGACAGGACACTCCAGCCTCGCTACTAACACTAGTGTCGACACAACACGGGAAGCAACAGACACCGATGATAAGTCATTGCTCAACTGGCGTAGAGCTGACGCCAGGGGTTGCTTTTGACGGTGGGAGAGACCTTCGTGTCTTACTGGACAGCTACTGCCCGCCTAAGCTGGGCAGCCCCCAGCCAATCAGGTGCTGTCCCGCCACGACCTGCCTTCATTGGGTGCATGAAGATTAGGAGAAAATCTGGCAAGCAGGTCGCACCAGGCAAAAAGAAAAATTCAAATTCAAGAAACGGATCAGGAAAAGGATCAGCAGTGAAACTGGGCTGTTGGAATGTCCGAACAATGATGCCTGGGCTCTCCCAAGATCTGCAAGACATCAGCGACTCCAGAAAGACCGCCATCATAAACAGCGAGCTAAAGAGGCTCAATGTGGACATTGCCACTCTGCAGGAAACACGGCTGGCTGACTCAGGAACACTAAAGGAAAGGGACTACACCTTCTTCTGGCAAGGAAAGAGTTCTGATGCCCCAAGAGAGTACGGAGTAGGCTTTGCAGTAAGGAACAGCCTGCTGAACATGATTGAACCAGGCAGCGGCGGTTCAGAGCAACTCTTGACTCTCCGCCTCAATACCACCGAAGGCTATGTCACTCTCATCAGCGTTTATGCCCCAACTCTGTCCGCCTCTCCAGACACCAAGGATGAGTTCTACGAAAATCTTGCATCAACCATAAGGAACATCCCCAGGACAGAACAACTTGTTCTCCTGGCGGACTTCAATGCCAGAGTGGGTGCAGACAATGACTCATGGCCCTCCTGCCTCGGTTCCTTTGGAGTGGGGAAAATGAATGAGAATGGACAGCAACTGCTTGAGTTTTGCGCCTGCCATGAACTGTGCATCGCCAACTCCTTCTTCAAGACGAAGCCTCAACACAAAGTCTCCTGGAGGCATCTGCGCTCAAAACATTGGCACCAACTGGATTTGATCCTAGTAAGACGTGCCGCTATCAAAAACGTTCTCCACACTCGCTCTTATCACAACGCAGACTGCGACACAGACCACTCTCTGGTATGTTGCAAGATCAGGCTGCAACCAAAGAAGTTCCACTGCTCAAAGAAACAAGAGAAGCCTCGCATTGACGTCAGCAAGATGTCTCAGCCAGATCTTGTAGAACAGTTTGCAGAGGCCTTTGAGAGAGAATACGATGCATTGCAGCCCAGAGACTCTGCCGCAGAGAGATGGGAAACGCTATGAGACACCATGCACCGCATTGCTATGGCCACCTTAGGGAAGAAAACTGTGAAGTCCCACGACTGGTTTGAGGCCAAATCATCAGAGATGACTCCCACTATTGAGGCCAAGCGCGCCGCACTCACTGAGTATAAGCGGTCACCCAGTGAACCTGCAGATCCTCAGGGCTGCCAGGAGTAAGGTTCAGCTTAATGCCAGGCGCTGCGCAAACGAGTACTGGACAGAGCTCAGCGAAGAGATACAGAGTGCTGCTGAAAGAGGCAACATCCGAGAAATGAATAATGGCATCAAGAAGGCACTGGGACCAACACAGAGCAAGATCGTCCCTCTCAAATCCTCCACTGGGGAAGTAATCAGCGATCCTAGCCAACAGATGGAAAGATGGGCGGAACACTACTCTGACCTCTACTCCACACAGACCATGGTGTCCCCCTCAGCAATAGATGCCATCAAGTGCATGCCGGTAATGGAAGAACTTGACGCAGAGCCAACTGTGGACGAACTCAGCAAGGCCATTGATAGCCTGGCATCAGGCAAGGCACCTGGCAACGACGGAATTCCCCCAGACCTCATCAAGCACTGCAAGACTTCTCTTCTGCACCCTTTGCACGCAGTCCTCTGTCAGTGTTGGAATGAGGGAGCTGTACCGCAGGACATGAGGGACGCCAAGATCGTCACCCTGTACAAAAACAAGGGCGAAAGGAGCGACTGCAACAACTACAGAGGTATTTCGCTCCTCAGCATTGTTGGCAAAGTCTATGCTCGGGTCCTCCTAATCCGCCTGCAGAAACTAGCTGAACGCGTCTACCCGGAATCACAGTGTGGTTTTCGAACAGAGAGATCCACGTTAGACATGATCTTTTCCCTTTGCCAAATCCAGGAGAAGTGCAGAGAGCAGCGGATGCCCCTGTATGTGGCATTCATTGACCTCACCAAGGCCTTTGACCTTGTCAGCAGAGATGGCCTTTTCAGGGCTCTCCGAAAAATCGGCTGCCCCCCCAAACTGCACAGCTTAATTCAGTCCTTCCACTCCAACATGAAAGGGACGGTACAGTTCAATGGAAACCTCTCCAAGCCCTTCGACGTACGCAGCGGTGTGAAACAAGGCTGCGTCCTGGCCCCAACCCTCTTTGGAATCTTCTTTGCTCTCCTCCTAAGGCATGCGTTCAGCACAGCGCAAGAAGGGATCCACCTGCGGACCAGATCAGATGGCAGGCTCTTCAACCTCGCCCGCCTCAGAACAAGGACAAAGGTCCGTGCAGCCCTCATCAGAGACATGCTATTTGCCGACGATGCCGCAGTTGTGACCCATACTCAGCGGGACTTGCAGTCACTAATGGACCGCTTCTCCCAGGCCTGCAAAGATTTTGGTCTGACCATCAGTCTTAAGAAGACAAACGTCCTGGGCCAAGACACGCCATCTCCACCAGCCATCACCATTGATGACTACGAGCTCGAAGCCACCCATCAATTCACATATCTTGGGTCCACCATCACCGATAACCTCTCCCTTGACACAGAGATCGACGAGAGGATCGGGAAGGCAGCCACAACACTAGCCCGCCTCACACAAAGGGTGTGGACAAATCCCAAGCTGACCACGAAGACAAAGATGGCTGTATACAACGCCTGTGTCCTCAGCACCTTGCTGTATGGCAGCGAGGCGTGGACCACGCATGCTCATCAGGAGAAAAGGCTCAATACCTTCCACATGAGAAGCCTACGGCGCATACTCGACATTTCCTGGCAAGACAAGGTGACCAACACCGAAGTCCTGACCCGCGCTGGCCTCCCAACCATGCATACCATGCTGAGACAGCGTCGGCTGCGCTGGTTGGGCCACGTTCGCCGCATGGAAGATGGTCGCATCCCAAAAGACATCCTTTATGGTGAGCTTGCCACAGGGCAGAGAAACATTGGCCGCCCACAGCTGAGATACAAAGACGTTTGCAAACGTGACAAGAAGGCGCTTGAGATCAACACTGAGTCCTGGGAGGGCCTCGCAGACGACCGCAACGGCTGGAGAACCACTCTCAAGAAACAGCTGCGGATTGGTGAGGACAAACTGTCAGCTGCTGCAGCAGAAAAGCGAGTTCGCAGAAAAGGGATGACAGCCAACAGACCAGCATCAGCATACACATGCGACCGCTGCGACAGAGACTGCCTCTCTCTTATTGGTCTCTACAGTCACAGGCGACGCTGCTTGGACCAAGCAGACAGCCCATCTAGACATTAGAACGGATGTACTTTGTCCATGGTCAGCCATGATCGAGGGAGGCCTACTACTATTTCAACAATTTACACATCTACTAACATTTTGTAGGAAACCTTATCATTCTTAAATTTAGTATTCGTTATGTCCATTAATGTTACACGTTTCTCTGTGTTTCAAACTATTTCAAAATACTTTCTAAATAAACTGACCTGTGGTGTAGTCTCTTTATGTTTGCATTTGTAAATACAGAATTTTGTGTGGAATATAACTGAGTCAAGATTTTATCTGATTTGAAATTGGTGTCATGTCCAAACAATACAATCATTTTGGTGATATATGAAGAGGTATCATTGGAGCAAACACCACTCAAAACTGCTGCAGGTTGTCTCTACAACACATGCACCATTGTACATTCCCAAAACATATGTCGCAAGCTGTCTTGTTCACTTCTACAAAAAGAACATATTATTTCTATTACCCATTTTCATTAAAACAACATTTGTTACCAATATGCACTGCGCATTTTTTTTTTCATTTCCTTGATTGTTTACATGTAAAGTTTTTGAAATCTTTTACTCCATTAATTCAACATTTAGCTCTGCTCGTATCTTCAGTTAATGGTATATACTATAACTGAGCTCCTTTATTTACAGCGCAAATACACTTAAGTATTTTTAAACCATTTATAGATGAATTGCTTTCAACACTCTCGCCAACTTTACGCAAATGACTCTTTACCTCTTGCACGACACCAATGTTTGTAATGTAACTTGCTTTTATGTTGTATTCCCTTTTGAAAAAATCGAGAGACTTGAACGTATCATCAGTTTTCATTATATTTTTTTTTTTTTACAAAACACACGTTTTGTTCGCCCGCTTGTCATAAAACGATGTCCTGTCGCACAGTTTCATGTTTTCATTATATATATAAAGAAAAGAATGTTTTTAAAATACGGCTCTGCGATTAAGTCCTCTGAATTTTTAAGTTGCACACTCTTTCCAATTCTTTTTACAGGCGTGTAGGAAATTTTTCAAAAAAGCATTTGTTTAATGAACTGATGTATTGGAAGGCAGGAACCCATGCTTTCTAAAGAAGCAATTTTTTGTGTGTAAAATTGTGACTGTTTTTACACTTACGGTTCGAGTTTTGCAGTTTTCTCAACCAAGTTAGTTTCCATGAATTTACGTATTCTTTTAAATCAGGAATTTCAAGGCCTTCATTTTCAGTGCGTCTAATGCTGGATTTTCTATTACTCTTATAATTTTTGTTGTTCCATTCAAATGCAAACATCGATTTTGTAACGTGCTCAATAGGACGTCTTATGGGTTTGGTAGAAACAGCCATAAATGAATGATTTTGGAAAGTATGAGTGATTTTAAAACTGCAGCTCTACTATGCTTTGCTTAATGCACTAATTTCTGCAAAATTTTCTTGAAAAATTGATTTCGTCACAATCCTGTAAATCATTGGCAAGCCATAGTACCAAAATCTTGAAGTTATGCAAGTGTGGCATGTTTTTAAATGATGAATTCCATTTGCTGCCAAGCCATATTGCATTAGTTTTCTCTGCATTTAGTAGATGTACGACTTTTTTCTAAAACCATCAACTGTGTATATTGCCTCTTGGAATGACTGCTCCTCGCCATTCAATGTATGTTTAATATCATCGGCATACTGAGAGATTTTATTTTCAGCTTCTTTAGACGGACAGATGATCGGGCCCTAATTGTCTATTTTTCGAGCCCGTAGCAATTTCACTGCAATAACTCAAAAACAATCGTTTTTAATACGAAGTTTTATGTAGATTTGAGAACAGTTATACATTCTGTCATTCTGTAAACCTATGCACTACTTCACTAATCAAAGGTTTCCCAAACTGACAGAACTTTTTTCCAACAATAAAATATGATTTATGGCATGCCTTGCTAAATCAATTAAACATGAATATGTTGTATCATTTTATTTATGTTCTAATACATTGCGATTTAACTAGCACTGCTGTTGTATATTTCATGGAAACTATTTGAATATAATGAAACCTTTGTATAACGACCATGAAAATTCCATAAAAAAATATCTTTATAATGGGGAGTCCTTATACAGGGGTAAAATTACTCTACCCAGACAGTGGCATGTTCCTGAAAAGCAAATCTTTCTAAGAGAGCTCTTAACATACATGTAGAGGGTCATTGTAGAGAGGTTCCACCGAACTGATCAGAAAAAGCATTTGTGGCGTCTTTGGTTTTCAGTACTGTAAACTCTCAGACGAAAAAATGTAAAGATCTTTAAAGATGATACCTTTCGTTCATTCAAAGAAAGTGGAAAGCATTTAGACAGAAATTCTAAACAACGAGAGAAAACCAAGAGAAAACAAAAAGAAAACAAAACAAAACCCCCACTTCATTTAAGTTTGCTTTTAGTTGGGATTGTTGTGGAAGGAAACAAATAACAAGGTCAAAGTGATCCTCTCACAATACAGTATGAAGTTGAAAATGTAATCTTAAAAGAAAGTTTTCATAGCTGTTAACACGAAGACAGTTCTATAAACGTCTGCCGGAAGTATTCTTCAATAATCATGAATAAAAACAGATCATTTTGACGTAAGTCATGCTAACTCTGATCCAGCATATTAATCCACAGAAGTCAGCTGAATAAATATTGCATAGAAATTCTGTCACGTTGTGTATTCTGAATAGCAGCAATAGAGAGTTTCTTATAGATATTACCACTGACATTAGAAAATCACAAAATTAATACAAGTCTATCCATGTTGTCAGCAGACCATTCCGACTCCTCCACATCTTATTTATTGTCACAAACAGCAGTACTGACATGGTCTGAGCACTGACAGAGATTTGTGCAAGGCATGTTTCCATTTTTACAGCTGCAACTGTATATCTCGTATGCACATTTCATCAATTGAACAAAACATCCTGCCGTAGGGATTGTAGTCATCCACTAAATGCTCACACTAGGAGGGTTGGAATCTGGATATGCTTTCCATCCATGGCCCATTGGTGGAGGTGTACTGATGATACATGACAAGCAACGTTGCCAGATCGCTGCCTGCTGGTTGACTATTGGAATGCAGAGCAAGACAGTCACTGGCGGCAGTCTGAAGATTTATGCCTCCCTTCATTGACACATCCTGTCTTCTTTCCACGGAGTTTTTTAAGCTCTTCAAGTGCTTCAGCTGCTGTGGTATTACCTCCCTTTCTGGCCCAGACCAGCAAAGGTGTCGACAAAGACAGCTGATCCCAACATCAGCTCAAAAGGTTTGATCTTGCTCTTGCCTTTGAATGCGCTAGTTCTGTCACATCAAGTGAATGCATGTAATCCAAGAATGGATTCAGACACACTCTTACCATCGTGTGCAACAGCTGAATTATGGAATAACATTCCTGAGCTGTCACCATTGCTTTTTAAAAAGTACAGGGCACAAGGCATGCGCCATTGCAAGACAAGAAGGAAAACAACGTTGTCTGGACTCTTGTTGACCACGCTAGAGTGAGTAGCAGAAGCACGTTGAGTATGCAGCAACAATCTTGTGTCAGCTTCGTAATGGTCACAGCCAAGATCTGAAACCAAGCATATTTTTAACAACACAGTTCTTCTGCAGCAATAGTGCGCCAGTGATTTACAAGAAAGACACTTCTTGTTCTGGCTCGACATCAAAAACTTCCTGTACTGCTATGGAATCTTATGAGATGAACTCAAAGTTCTTTGCACTTTTTGCTCGGTTCAAATGCGATTGGCTCTTCTTCGTCGCTCACCGTCCATGATGCTCAAAACACACAAAGTCAAACAACAGACAGCAGTATCATTTTGTGAAAACTCAGTCAGCCCATCCTTTATTTTTGCGTCTCCGCTGCACGTTTGCTGTATTGTTTGATCCACATCTATATGGCTGAAACTATAGTCTCCTTGGGAGGAAGCTGCCGCAACTTGATGACTTTTTCAGGATTCCCTATCTCAAGCAGGTAGGCCAACCTAGATAGATACTGAGCATAATTCAGATGTGATCATCTTTTCTATTGTTGCGAAATGCAGTTGACACGTACACGCAAAAACAGGATTCACAGTGTTTTTCGTGTGACACGGTGTGTCCACTTTTTGCCCTAAAACGGACCCCTCAAACCTGGGACGTATCGAGACATACCCGGTAGAGATGAGACATCAAATAATGTAGACCAGAGGTGTGTATCTATGTGTCTGTGTCTGTGTCCGTGTCTGTGCCCCCCCCCCCCCTCTCTCTCTCTCTCTCTGTGACAAAAAAGAGTAGGTACGATTTTTTCAATTGTTTCTGGGTGGATCTTCACCAACATTTGCTTAAAGCTGTGGATTTTTGTGGACACGCAAAAGTGTAATAAGTTTGGAATTAAGATACAAAGCTCACACAGACTAAACAGTACCTAAAATTAGCACTTTCGAGGGAGGTATGAAAAAAGCATTTTCTCAGAAACTGCTCGAAGTATTTTAAATGTTTTCTCTGTCGTGACAGTTTACCATTGGTCTTGATGCACGTCAAGTTTCATTTCAAATGAAGCTTCCCGAGAATCAATGCTCTTAAGAAGTATAAGATCTGGATTTTCTCAAGGAAACAAAACAAAACAAAACAAAACGTTTCATTATAAAAACTGTTTTTGATGGACAAACTTGATCTTTCAAAAATCACTTTACACGTACAAACAACCAAAGCCGTTATAACAGACAAGTCATATAAATGAATTTCTCTTACAGATGACAGTTGTGTAAACAACGGCATCAGAATTAAAGAGTACAGTAAACATAATCAGTTCTATGAATTTAATAGTACCCCGAGTCAGACTCATGAATGCCACTGCTTGAATGATCTTTCCTCATTGTCAAGGTCACATCAAAATTACTGAAATGTATGTCTTATGTTACTTAGTTTATATTTTCAGACCGTTTATATCTGTATTTGGTTCACTGCATCATATAACAACTCAAGTGCTTTAATTTATTGGCCATTGGCTTTTATGAAAATGTTAAACAATTTGTTCGCATACTTCTATGAAGAAAGAAATGATTACCAATACCTGGAAACAGAAAAACACGAAAAATAGATTCAGAACGCGTATTTAATACAACCAGACAAGACATGCGACATTTTCGGCCAGGTGGCTTTTGTCAAGCGTGAATGTAAGATCACAAACACCAAATACAAAAATTAGGAGAAAAAGACTGAAACTTCCCTGCTGCTTCGTCCAGTGTGAGAATACGACTAAATGAAATCATTATGTGTTTGTGAATAATGGTTAGAAATAGGGAGAGGGGAGGCAAATATGTGTCAGAGGGGAAGTGAGATGAATTTTGCAATTTGAAGTGGTCATGCCATATTAGTATTGTTTTATCTTGTAGAGGGTCCAGGGCTATAACTATGAAAAATATGGTGCACTAGCTAAGAGTAGTTTTTGGAATGTAAAGTATCTTACTACTAAATAATGCATACATATACATACAAATTCATACATACATGCATACACACTTATGTCAATATATGCATACACATATATACGTACACACACACACACACACACACACACACACACACACACACACACACACACACATACATATATATATATATATATATATATATATATATATACATGTATATGTTTATGCACGCTCTGGTGCCCACGAACCAGACCCCCAAGCTATGGTTGAATAGCTCTACTGCCTTGTGGACATCTCGGGAGAGAGTAAGGCTAGCGGAGAGACCGTACACAAACCGATGGAATGCAACGGGAAACCACCATCGTAATTTTTCCCAGGTTATCATGGACAGAAACATAAAGATCAAAGACAACGACGTAACTAGGTGCTCCGTTGGAGCAGCTTCGTCCGGTAGGGACCGTCATGCGGTGCAGGTGACACCAGACCGTCAGCAAGTTACTGCCAACCCTAAATTCAGATTTAAAAACATCAAAGTTGCAACATGGAATATAAGAACATTGTTACAAAAGGGTAAATTAGAAAACATCAATGGAAAGACTTAACATTGGTATTTTAGGACTAGGGGAAGTGAGATGGAAGGGGACAGGCATGATAACATCAGGAGAATACACAATGATATACTCTGGTGGTAACTCACATGAAAGAGAAGTAGGCATCATGATGGACAAAGACAAATCAAAAGCAGTTAAAGGATACTGGGCTGTGTCCGACAGAGTTTTGCTGGTCAAATTGGGAGGCAAACCAATTCATATCAACATCATTCAGGTGTATGCACCAACATCCGCAAGTTCTCAGGAAGACATCGACAACTTCTACGAAGTATTAGAGATGGCCAAAGTCCAATGTAAATCACAAGAAGTTACTGTAATAATGGGAGATTTTAATGCTAAAGTGGGACAGGATAGGGTGGAGGATATAGTTGGACCTCATGGCCTTGGTACGCAAAATGAAAGGGGTGAGAAACTTGTAGAATGGGCACAGATGAATGAGTTTATAGTAGGAAACACCTGGTTTGAACAGCCTAATAGAAGAAAATGGACTTGGATGAGTCCAGGAGATAATACCAAAAATCAGATTGACATCCTGATCAACAAAAGATTTAGAAATTCTTTACTGTCAGCAAAAACACTACCAGGCGCAGACTGCAACAGTGACCACAATCCTGTAGCGGGAAGATTTAGACTGAAATTGAGGAAAAGGAAACAGACCAAAAACAACATCAAATTAAACCTTGGACTCTTGAGAACAGATGAAGTGATACGTAAAAAGTTTAATGTACATGTTCAAAACAAATTCAGTGCTCTGGAAGACGCTGGTGACAATGAGGAACAATGGACAAAGTTGAGGAATTCGATAAATGAAGCTTGTGAAGAAATCCCTAAAGCAGATAGAAAAGCAAAAGAGAACTGGATGACTAATGAAATTTTGGGCTTGATGGAGGAAAGGAGGAAGGCAAAGAGAAATGAGGAGATCTACAAGAAGATAAACAAGGAAATCAGGAATAGGTGCAATGAAGCTAAGGGAGCTTGGCTGAAATCAAAGTGCAAAGAAATAGAAGA
Organism: Monoplex corrugatus; assembly: GCA_030674185.1. Classification (NCBI taxonomy): domain Eukaryota; kingdom Metazoa; phylum Mollusca; class Gastropoda; order Littorinimorpha; family Ranellidae; genus Monoplex; species Monoplex corrugatus. The sequence goes on from JAPXFY010000021.1 coordinate 23,434,268, forward strand.
CTGACACAAAACGGATCTTCAGGGTATGTACAGACGAATTGAAGAAATTGTCCACAGAAAAAATACATGCACATCAACTGGTTGCTCGAAATCGAAAGATGGCACGCTTATCATGGAAAAAGAAAAAATATTAGACAGATGGGGAGAGTACATTAAAGACTTTTTGAGGATAACAGAAACGAAGAACATTATAAAAAAGAACTTTGAAGAACCACCCATAATGAAAGATGAAGTTAGAGCGGCACTGAAAACGATGAAACCGGGAAAAGCCCTAGGACCAGACAACATTACTACAGAGATGATTGAAGCCCTGGAGGAATTTGGCATAGAAAAAATAACAGTCCTCCTAAATGAAATTTACGACACTGGAAAAATCCCCAAAGATATGTCAAAATCAATTTTCATTGCACTTCTAAAGGGGACAGGGGCTATAGAATGCGAACTCCATCGCACAATCAGTTTGATGAGCCATGTAACAAAAATCTTGTTAAGAATAGTCATGATGAGGACAAGGAATAGAATCAAAAGAGAAATAGCAGAAGAACAGTGTGGATTTGTGGAGGGGAAAGGAACTATTAATGCCATATACATCCTAAGAACTATCATAGAGAGGTCAAATGAGATGAATAAGGATTTGTATTTATGCTTTGTTGACTACACCAAGGCTTTCGATCGGGTAAGACATGATGAATTGATCAACCAACTGGAGAGACTCAATGTCGATGGAAAAGATCTACGAATAATCAGAAATATGTACTGGGAACAAACAGCTGCAATGAGAATAGAAAACAATGTAAGCTCTTTCCAAAGTATCAAAAGAGGAGTCAGACAGGGTTGTGTTTTGTCACCAGATCTGTTTTCACTATATAGCGAAAATATCATGAGAAACCTAGAAGAAGACCCTGGATTAAAGGTTGGAGGAAAAATGATAAACAACATTCGATATGCAGATGACACCGTGCTAATTGCAGAAAATGAAAGAGACCTACAAAACCTTGTGAATATACTAGAAATAGAAAGCAAAGGTAAGGGGTTGGAACTAAACAGCAGGAAGACTGAAGTCATGGTGATCAGTAAAAAACATGAAATCCCCTCATGCAAAATAACAGCAAAAGGCACAACCTTGACACAGGTTGATAAATTCAAATACCTGGGAACGATCATTTCATCAGACGGCAGATGCACATCAGAAATAGCCGGCAGAATCGGCCAAGCCAAAACAGCATTCAAGAAGATGACAAGCATTCTTATGCCTATCAATTAACATCAGGAACAGAGTTCTTGAATGTTATATAAAACCAATACTGTTGTACGGATGCGAGGCGTGGACAGTCAACAAACAAAGCCAGAACAAGATTGAGGCAGCCGAGATGTGGTATCTAAGAAGAATGTTGAGAGTTCCATGGACAGCAAAGAAAACAAACGAGACAGTCTTGATGGAGGCAGACACAAGTAGATCACTCATAAGGAAGATTAGGAAAAGACAAGCAACATTTATAGGCCATTTTATGAGGAAGGGGATTTGGAGCACCTGGTCACAATGGGAAAGCTGGAGGGAAAGAGAGCACCGGTAGACCCAGGGAGAAAATGCTGGACGGACTTGGAGAGTGGCTGGGGACGGGAAAGGTGGGGGAGATGCTAGGGGCAACGAGAGATAGAGGCAGATGGAAGTCCATGATCGCCAACGCCATGCGGCAGGGCACCTGATGATGATGATGATGTATATGCATATATATATACATATACACATGTATATGCATACACATGGATACACATAAATCCCCACATAAATACAAAAATAGGGAAAATATAAGCATAGGATCGACTGAATGGAAAAAATAAAATAAAACCAAGAGGTAAGGCTGATGGAAATGGATCGTGCCAAGTGCAACGAATCCAGTCTGACCTTGGAATAGGAAGAAAAACATCCTAAACCAACAGCCAGGGCTGAAGGGAAAACCGGAGTCCCTGGAGAAAGCCCTTAGTCAGACGCGGCTGGGCCTGTCTTGTGAAACGAGAATTAACACAGATTTGAAAAAAAAAAAAAAAGGGGGGGGGGGGGGGCGCATAAGTGCAGCTGCAAAGCCAAGACCTCACTGAGATGGGAAAATGGTGATAATATGATGTATTTCAGTCATTTCAGCAGGATAAGATATGGAGAGGGGGAAAGAAAGTATCACAAATCATCATCGAGGTAAAATATACATGCACTCAAGGGTACATTGCAAGAAGATTGTATGCATACATTTATCCAAGCAGTATAAACATTGCATGAAGGACAAGGAAATTGATACTTATACAATCGAGCGAATACACACACACACTCCACATACACTAAAGGTCCCTGGTTCATTCCCTGGTTCCGGCACAGAACATTGTCCGGCGGCTGACACTTTTTTTTTTAATCAAGACCTGGCCAGCTCATGGGTTTATGTGCAGGCTTAAGGCATGTGCCACTGTCACCATACACTTGGCACCTGTGACGTTAGTGCATAATATGGAATTCGTTCTGAGCGTGGAGACGTCATCTTGAGAAACTGAAACACACACACACACACACACACACACACACACACACACACACACACACACACACACACACACACACACACACGCACGCACGCACACACACACGCACTCACGCACGCACGCATACACACGCATACAAACCAAGGTAAAAGTACATGCACAAAGAGCCATGTTTGGATAAAAGTACATGAAGTGGCTTTACCTGAATTCTGTTGGGGAAATCTTTATGGTTTGTCATTGAGACCATGTGGCTTGCATGTTCCAAGTTTATCTATGAGATGGGAATCTGTCTTTCCTGTCTATGGTGCTGATACTGCATAGAAGCCACAAGACGAAGTAGTAGGGAAGCAGCAGAGAAGTTTCATTTTTCTCTCCTGATTTTTGTATTTGGTGTTTGTTTGTTTGTGATCTTACATTCACGCTTGACAAAGGCCAGTTGGACAAAAATTTGCACCTGTCTTGTCTTGTATTAAACACGCGTTTTGATTCTATTTTCGTGTTTTTCTGGTTCCTGTTTGCTTGAACTTGGGCAGTTGCACCTGTTTTGGATTACCAATATCTGATGAATGAAATTTTCAAATATCAATATAAATATTCCACCCATTCCCACCCCCAAATAAAGCTTCAGCTGCAGACAATATCTTGTCTTGAAATTTTGAATACATGAACTTTGCAAGATTCTCATATTTTCTGCGTTTTCTGAAGTCTACAGCATGGCAAATCTGAAGCATTTGGCTGCTTTTAGAAAAAGAATTAATCATTGGCGTAAATCATCTAGCGCTGGGCAACACAAACTAAAGTGTACTTCATATTCAACAGAATATCTACATAAAGGACATTATCTATGTTTGGATGCATTCTGAACGATGCAAATGTACAGCAATATCACTGATACTAAATCTAAATTTGATGAGAGTGTCAGGGGAAGAACTTTTGAGTGTCATTCTAGAATTTGGGGGATGTTTATGCCGAATAACATTTCTATACAGAAATCACACACAACAACAAGGAAGGAGAGAGATGAGCAGAAGCGCACTACGCACACTAGCAATAACTTTCAAAAGCAGTCCACACATGCCATTATAAGTCAATATAGTTTCTTTAATTAAACATGTTCAACTTAAAGCATAATCATTTCGTCATCATTCTTATTTGCTTAAGTCCTAAAACAACCCTATTTCTTTGCCTATCAGCCCTAAAACTCTATAATTATTATTGGAATGAAAAAATATCAACACACCTTCATTACATGTTTCTAGCAAAGGCTTTGCACCTCTGTCAAGTTAAGTGGCCTGTCTCCTCGAATGACTGTCATCTCTCTGACCCCCTCTGCATTGTGTCTGTCTTTTGTATTATTTTCCCTTTTCATTTATAGACGGTGGATCAGAACACGCTGGGGTTCTGACTCAACTTGTCTTAAGCTGACTTTGAGTATGTTCTTCTGCCTGTGAGTGCTATGAAAGAAAAGTCAACGTGAATAAACACAGGCTAGAACCAGCCCACTGGGACAATGAACCTTTCCCTTTCACTGGAGCGATCTTCGAAAACAACCCAACAGAGATGTATGTGCATCTGGCTTTACTGTTCAAATGTCTCGTTTACAGTCTATAAGAGTGAGTGATTGGCTATACTGCAAGATGTTGGTTAATCCTAAGCCTTCAGTCAACAGGCTAGTTTGTCTGGCGTGTCAGACATTGTAAACATCCTAAGTCTTCAGACAACAGGCTAGTTGTCTGTCTTGCCAGACATTGTCAATACTTGCTTCAGAATAAAGTACAGGTATGGGTCTGTTTCTACTTGAGGGGTTTCTGTGACAAGAGCATTTTTCATGTACTTTTTCATATCAATGCAAGGGCACGTTTTCTGTAACGTGATTGTTTTAAATGTGTCATAAAATCCACATGTCATTTATGTGGATGCGATCATCCCAGCTTTGCCACCAACAATCTAACACAGTAACAACAGTTGTCACTCGAAGCAGCGTAAGAACAAATTGATTGACTTTCTAGGATACCCTGATTTATAAGACAGCCAAATCCGATTTTAAACAGAATTAATCGAACTTTACTTGTCCAGTTATGTTTTTCCCACTCATCTCAATGTAAACACATTAAATAGGTTTTGGGTTTCCTATACACACGAATAATCTTCATCTAATATTGAGTTGTTTTGAAATCAAAATAACTGCTAGCGTTCAAGCAAATACGAATCAGAAAAGACCAAAACAGAATTACAACATGTATTTAATTTAATTAAAACAAGAAGGCGCAAATTTTCAACCGACTGGCCTTTGTCAAGTGAACACACACACACACACGCACACACACACACACAACACACACACACACACACACACACACACACACACACACACACACACACACACACACACACACACACACACACACACACACACACACCAAATGCACAATATTTAGCAAAAACAAAACAAAACAACAAACAAACAAAAAGAACAAACAAACAACAACAACAACAAAAACTTCCCAAGCATTGTGTCCAGCAGGAGAAAATGGCAGGTGTGTATACATGTAACTAAGTCACACAGGAGACAAATGTATTCTGCACCATGAAAATAGTTATGCCATATAATAGCTGTTTTAAACATGAGGAGGGTTGGAGTCGAAATATTGGAAATTAACAATTTGTACTATTTGAGTGTCTTGAGTGCACTATTTGATTGTCTTGTTTTGAGGGAAAGTGTACACACACACACACACGCGCGCGCACGCACGCACGCACACACACACACAGATAGTTGAATCAATGACTGTTTTTGTTTGTTTGTTTGTTAATTATAAGGGCATTGATGGATAAACGAAATCTATTGTGGTCGCCATGAATCACTGTATTTGGAGTTCTTTCTAAAGCACCAAGAAACCTTTTCAAGGCAAGTGTATGAATTTTCCCTGTGCCGGGAAAGCCCCAAATATTTGTACCATACAATTGTGACACTGGCCAAACCTCAGGGACAAACAACTACAGAAATATTTTGAGAGGTCACTCTCGCACAATTATCGAAATATCCATGACAACTGTTTTGTGTTTGGTGGCCAGGTCATTACAAGCAAGGAGAAACTCAGATCCGTTGTAAAATACAGTCCGAAGTATTTGACTGCTCCCATTGAGAACCCACCATAAAACCATACTTCATGTCCTGCTAGACAGCCATCTTTGTGAAAAAAACAGCGGTGTTATTTTTGTTCATTTAAAAAAAAAGTTTCGCTGTGTTAGTTTGGTCATCTTTTTTTTAAAGTTTCAGCATTTTAGACGATGTGAGTAAAATGTTCAACTGGTTTTGCAATTCTGCTAATGTTTTGGATAAAAGTATAAAGTCATCTGCAAATAACAAAATGAAAAATTCAAAGTACGTATAGTATTGGCATGTGCTTGCCGCCATGAACTATATCTTGAGTGAGTTTATTGATGAAAAGAAAACAAAAAATGGACTACAAGCATCCCCCTGTTTTATATCACAGGAACAGTCAATATAATCTGACAATACAGCTCAATCTGACATTCGCTCAAATATTTGTTTAAAGACCTATGATCAGTATCATGCAGACTGGAGCACGCTTCTTTCTCTGTGTGTGTGATATGTTGTTGTTGTTGTTGCTGTTTTTTGTTTGTTTATTTGGTTTTTGGTTTCGTTTTCCTTTAATTTTTAAGTGCTTTACACTTCCTTCTTCACCGGTCTTCTTTCATCCCCATCCACTCCACACTCACCTGTTGTTAAAGACGCGAAGCACGATATATGCTGTGTATGTCTGCCTAAGAATGGGCAGTTTAACATACCGTTAATTTCACAATGTGGTATCATGCCTTTGAAGGGGAGGGAAAATTGTTTTCTTTGCTGTGCATGGAACATTCTTCTTAGACACCACATTTCAGTTGCCTCAATCTTGTTCTGACTTTGTATGTTGACTGTCCACGCCTGACAACCATACAACAGTATCGGTTCTATATAACATTCAAGAACTCTCTTCCTGATGTCAATTGATAGACTTTTCATCTTATTAAATGCTCTTTTGGCTTGGCTGATTCTGCAGGCTATTTCTGATGTGCATCTACCGTCTGATGAGATGACCGTTCCCAGATATTTAAACTTATCAACCTATCTCAAAAGTTGTGCTATTTGCTGTTATTTTGCATGAAGGGATTTCTTGGTTTTTTTATTTCTAAAATTTTTTTTTTACTGATTACCGTGACTTTAGTTTTCTTGCTATTTAGCTCCAGCCCTTTATTTTTGCTTTCTAATTGTATTACATTCACAAGGTTTTGTAGTCTTTTTATTTTCTGAAATTAGCACGGTGTCATCTGCGTAACGAACGTTGTTTATCGTTTTTCCTCCAACCTTTACCCAAGGGCATTCTATGTTTCTCATGATGGTTTAGCTGTGAAAGGAAAACAAATCTGGTGACAGAACACATCCCTGCCTGACCCCTCTTTTGATATTTTAGAAAGAGCTTATATCGTGTTCTATTCTTATTGCTGCAGCTTGTTCCCAGTACACATTTCTGATTATTTTTAGATCTTTTCCATCAGTATTGAGCCGTTCTAGTTGGCTGATCAAGTCTTCGTGTCTTACCCGATCGAAAGCCAATGTACAACCAACAAAGCATAAATATAAATCCTTATTCAACTTGACAGACCTGTCTATGATAGTACTTAGGATGTATATGGCATTGATAGTTCTTTTTCCTTCGACAAATCGACACTGTTCTGCTAATTCTCTTTTGATTCTTTCCTTGTCCTCATCATGATTATTCTTAATAGGATTTTTGTTATATGTCTCATCAAGCTGATTGGTCGATGGAGTTCACATTCTGTAGCCCCTGCTTTGTTTGGAAGTGCAATGAAAATTGATTTTGACATATCTTTGGGGATTTATTTGGTGTCATAAATTTAATTTAGAAGGTGCATATATTTGGATGATGTTGATATCAAATGGCTTGCCCTCTAACTTAAACAGCAAAACTCGGTCTGACACAGCCCAGAATCCCTTGATTGATTTTGACTTGTCATTTTCTATCATGATGTCCACTCCTTTTTCATGTGTGTTTCCACCAGAATATGTGATTGTATATTTGCCTGATGTTATCGTGCCTGCCCCTTTCCATCTCACGTCTCCTAGTCCTAAAATATTGATATTAAACTTTTCCATCTCTATCTTGACATTTTCAAAAAAGTCCTTTGCATAAGGGTCCTGACAATCCATTTTGCAATTTTGATGTTTTCCATTTTGATCACAGTAGCTTGTTGACTGTCAGGTGTCACCTGCGCAGCATGATGGTCCCTACCGGACGAAGGTGCTCCAAAGGAACCCCTGTTTACGTCGTTATCATCCTTTTTCGTGTTTTGGCTGGCCATGATGAACTTGGGATAATACGATGGTGGTTTCCGCTTGCCTTCCATCGGGTTTTGTGCGGACTCTCTGCTAGCCTTTGTCGTTCCCACAACAACCCACAAGGCAGTGGAGTGATTTTCTGTCAGGGTTTATTCCTTTAGTCTTACTCTTTCCCGAGATAACCACAAGGCAGTATTGCACAGCTGGGGATCTGGTTCGTGAGCCCCAGGGCATGTCCACACAGACGTCCTCTAAGTTCCTCGAGTTTAGAGTCCGTGAGATGCTTAGTAATCATATGTCGCCACGAGGAGGCACAGTGTAGGGCTTGCTGATGGAGAGGTATGTACTGACAGAGAGAGACTTACACATTCTGCTCTCCTTTTCGCATAGCTACAAGCAGCAGTGCTAGCCAGCGGTACAGGCTGAAAGCTAGAGGTGACAAGCACGCAGTCACTGGCCAACACACTAGACGCGTCACATCAGCCATTTGACATGTCTGTCTATCTATCTATCTATCTATCTATCTATCTATCTATCTATCTATCTATCTATCTATCTGCACACAAAACATGTGTAGATGACCGTCTCAATGAAAAAAATTATAATTGTGAGCGGAAGAAAAGCCCCAGGACCAGACAACATTACTACAGAGATGATTGAAGCCCTGGAGGAATTTGGCATAGAAAAAATAACAGTCCTCCTAAATGAAATTTATGACACTGGAAAAATCCCCAAAGATATGTCAAAATCAATTTTCATTGCACTTCCGAAGAAGACAGGGCTATATAATGCGAACTCCATTGCACAATCATTTTGATGAGTCATGTAACAAAAATCCTGTTAAGAATAATCATGATGAGGACAAGGAATAGAATCAAAAGAGAAATAGCAGAAGAACAGTGTGGATTTGTGGAGGGGAAAGGAACTATTAATGCCATATACATCCTAAGAACTATCATAGAGAGGTCAATTGAGATGAATAAAGATTTGTATTTATGCTTTGTTGACTATACCAAGGCTTTCGATCGGGTACGACATGATGAATTGATCAACCAACTGGAGAGACTCAATGTCGATGGAAAAGATCTACGAATAATCAGGAATATGTACTGGGAACAAACAGCTGCAATGTGAATAGAAAACAATATAAGCTCCTTTCAAAACATCAAAAGAGGAGTCAGACAGGGTTGTGTTTTGTCACCAGATCTGTTTTCAGTATATAGCGAAAACATCATGAGAAACCTAGAAGAAGACCCTGGATTAAAGGTTGTCGGGAAAATGATAAACAACATTCGATATGCAGATGACACCGTGCTAATTGCAGAAAATGAAAGAGACCTACAAAACCTTGTGAATATACTAGAAACAGAAAGCAAAGGTAAGGGATTGGAACTAAACAGCAGGAAAACTGAAGTCATGGTGATCAGTAAAAAACATGAAATCCCCTCATGCAAAATAACAGCAAAAGGCACAACCTTGACACAGGTTAATAAGTTCAAATACCTGGGAACGATCATTTCATCAGACGGCAGATGCACATCGGAAATAGCTGGCAGAATCGGCCAAGCCAAAACAGCATTCAAGAAGATGACAAGCATTCTTACCAACAAATGCCTATCAATTAACATCAAAAAGAGAGTTCTTGAATGTTATATAGAACTAATACTGTTGTACGGATGCGAGGCGTGTACAGTCAGCAAGCAAAGCCAGAGCAGGATCGAGGCAGCCGAGATGTGGTTTCTCAGAAGAATGTTGAGAGTTCCATGGACAGCAAAGAAAACAAACGAGACAGTCTTGATGGAGGCAGACACAAGTAGATCACTCATAAGGAAGATTAGGAAAAGACAAGCAACATTTATAGGCCATTTTATGAGGAAGGGGGATTTGGAGCACCTGGTCACAACGGGAAAGTTGGAGGGAAAGAGAGCACCAGGTAGACCCAGGGAGAGAATGCTGGACGGACTTGCAGAGTGGCTGGGGATGAGGAGGGTGGGGGAGATGCTGGGGGCAACGTGAGATAGAGATGGTTGGAAGTCCATGGTCACCAACGCCATGCGGCAGGGCAGCTGATGATGATGATGATGAGCGGAAGAACTAATGTAAATGGATTGTGCCTAGTGCAACGAATCCAGTCTGATCCTGGAAAAGGAATACAAACACCCAAACCAACAGTCAAGGGGATGAAAGGAGATCCGAAGTATCCGGAGGAAAAAAAAAGACCTAGTGAGATGCGGCTAGGCCCATCGTAATTAACAAAGATGAGTGCCACTTCAAAGCCATGACTTCACTGGAATAGGGCTAGCAGTCAAGTAAGGATAAAATGGTCAATATCAATACGATAAGATATTAAGCGTAAAAATGAAAGTGTATAATTTGTCAGTTTTAATGAGAAGCATGCATGAATAAGTAACTAAAAATGATATGAATTGATTCAAAAATTCAAAAAAACAAAAACAAAACAAAAAACAAAAACAAAAACAAACAAACCAAAAACAAAGCAAAACAAACAAACAAAAAAACAAACAAAAAACTAACATGAAGATACATGCATAGATAAAGGAGTCGCCATCTACATACATTTAACACCTCCTCCCCCCCCCCCCATACATGTATACAGAGACACACATGCATGCACATAAAGCAACTGTGTGTATCTAAAGAAACGCAAACATGGTAATGCGTGCACGTGGAAAAAGGGGAAAAAACTGCAAACAAGGTAATTGTACATCATTATGTAGTAGATATTATTATGGTTTGTCATTGAGACCACAAGGCTTTCGTGTTCCAGGTATGTCTATGAGATGGGTCTGCGATGATGTCACTTGATCCGTCTGTTTCTTTCTCCTTTTATTTTCTTGAGCAATTGATGATCCATTTCCATCTTGCTAGGCCTGTTGCACCTTCACAGGAGCCCCGTTAGCCGGCCATTTCAGGGTAATCCTTGTTAGTCTTCGTGTAGGTACACCTACGCCATTCTTCTTCCAGCCTGGCAATCCTCTACTTTGGCTGTTTCCACCTCCCTCAACGATGGACGAGGGATTAGATTTTGAGAAAGATGAATGCCAAGATCGAGGGACTGGATTTTGAGAAAGATATAAGCCAAGATCCTAGAACAACACGAGGCACAAAGTGGAATCACATCTAAGCAATGCTCAGTTTGGCTTCAGGAAGGGCAGAGGATGCACTGATACAATCCTTGCCCTCAGATAGCTCAGTGAAAAGGCCACAGAATACAAAGAGACTTACATGCTGTCTTTGTGGATCAGGAATAGGTGTTCGACAAGGTCAATAGAGGAAAACTATGGAAAATGATTGAAGATTACAGCGTCAAGGGACACTTGCGAGACATTAGAGCAATGTGTAAGAAGAACAAGAGTGCTGTGAGGGCCCCAAGTGGACTGACAAACTGGTTCGTTGTAACATTAGGGGTGAGACAAGGGAGTGTTCTACCATCACTGCTCTTTATTGTTTACATGGACAAAATTACAAGAGAAGCAAACTCTGATATGGAAATGTTGAATGAATTGCTTTTTGCCGATGATTAGGGTCTTATAAACAAAGAATGGCAACAGCTGCAAGGGCATGTGACAAAAATGAATAGACTGTGTGAAGACCATGATATATGGATCAGCATTACAAAAACAGAAGCCAGGAAATGAACATCAACAAAAACGAATTATCACTCCATCAGACAAGAGGTTCATGTACCTGGAAAGCATTTTCACAGAAGATGACAGACTTGACAGGGAGATAGAAACTGGACACAAAAGGCCAACGATGTTAGTTTCCAACTCCCTCCATATCTTTTTTTTTTTTAAATATCCCCAACAGAATCCTTTTTTTTTTTGGTAAAACATCCCCAACAGAATCCTTTTTTTTCAAACATCCCCAACAAAATCCTTTTTCTTTAAACATCCCCAGCAGAATCCTTTTTTTTAAAACATCCTCAACAGAATCCTTTTTTTTTTTAAACATACCCAACAGAATCACGGGTAGCTGTGCAAACCAGTTGGGGCTGGCAGCGTGAGCTTTGAGTGCTGCCTTAAGCTGATGGTGAAAACGTTCAACCATGCCATTTGCTTGTGAATGGTAGGCCGTGGTTGTGTGAGCATCAGTGCCCAAGAGCTCGTCAGAGGTAATGTCTTCAGGAACACCAAACCTCGCAATCCAATAATGGACGAGAGCTGTGGCACAGGCAGAAACATAAGGCATCTGTAAGAGGAATTGCTTCTGGCCATCTGGTGAAGCGATCAATGATGTGAAGAGGCAAGTCATGCCTTGATTGCTTGTCAGTGGTCCAACGAGATCGGCGGTTGGAAGTGGGCACTCCACCAGTGGCGCCCTCATGTGTCCAGAAGTTTGGCAGTACTGGTCGTGGGACGCCTGTGGACGCATCACACAACAGAGTTAATGTGCCGAACTGGATGTCTTGAAGCTTGAGGCCAGTGGTAGCTGTGCGATGGGAATCCATCTTGCCAGACTGTACTTGATTTTGTGCAAGTTGATTGAAGCTGTTCACAGAGAAGATATGCCCTGTTCCTCAGACTTAGGATTGATGTTGAAGAATGAAAAGGAATCAGCGACCACGTTCAACTTGCCTGTGATGTACTAGATGTCAGTGGTAAACTCAGCTATGCAGGAGAACTGTCTCGTCTGTCGAGGAGAGCGGTCAGTTTGGCACCTAAGAGCCAACACCAAGGGCTTGTAGTCAATGTACAGTATGAAAGGTCGTCCTTTTAGAAAGTGCCTGAAATGTTTGATCACACTGTAGGCTGCCACAAGTTTACGATCAAAGGCACTGTGTTTCTTCTCCATTTCTGAAAATTTCCGGGAGAAGAAAGAAAGAGGAACCCAGGACTGGCCCTGTCGCTGTTCAAGTTGGGCACCCATTGCTGAGTTGGAGGAATCAGCTGTGAGGCTTGTAAGTGCAAATCTTGATGAGGGTGATGTAAAAGCACAGCCTCCTTGAGAGCTTCTTTGGCTTTTTTTTTTTTTTTGGTTTGATAGGTTTCACATCATTGAATGGTTTGTCCCTTACCACTTGCCTGAGCATGGAATGGGGCTAGGATGTCAGCAACATGTATGATGAAACTTGGTAGTAATTCATCATTCCCAGAAACCGTTGAAGACATGTACAATTGGTGGGTGAAGCGCAGTCTTGAAGGAAGGCTACTCGGTCTGGGAGTGGACGTATCCCCTGAGCGATGGCCAAGGAAATCCAGCCCACTAACACCGCAGACACACTTGGCCTTGTTGATGACCAGTCCATCGGAAGATAGAAGGTGGAAAATCTGTCAGAGATGCTCAAGGCGTTCTTCGTGTGAGCGGCTGGCAACAATGATTTCATTGATGTAAACAAAAGTTAAAGCAATGTCCTGGAGGATGCCATCCATTAGGCGTTTGAATCTCTGAGCAGCATTCTTGAGGCCAGGCATACAAAGACATTCCTAATGTCCAAAAGATGTGACAGTGACAATCTTTGCAACAGAAGATGGCGCCATAGGAATTTGATGATAGACTTTGAGCAGATCAATCTTGGAGAAGACGTTGCACCCTCTGAGATGGTTGTTGAAATCTTGGATGTGAGGCTAAGGACAACGATCATCTTTGGTTGCAGCGTTAAGTTGTCTATAGTCACCACTGCGTCGCCACAGGCCACCTGATTTGGGAACCACCTGGAGTGGTGAAGGCCAGGGTGAGATGGGACAGACGGATAATGCCCATCTGTTCCATCTTCAAGAATCCAGCTTAAGCAGCAGCCAGTTTCTCTGAACTCAGACGTCGGGCACGAGCATGGACTGGTGGTTCATGTGTGATGATGTGATGTTCAACACCATAGAGTCAAAATGTGGAGTAACTCTGAAAACTGTTGAAGAAAGTCAGAGTGTTTGTTGTGTGGATGAAGCAATAGGACTGCAGGAATTAAAGGAAAAATAAGTGCTTCTGATGAAAACAGGCGTTATCAAGGAACAGGAGGTGCTTGCTTTTGTGCTCAGTGACAAGTCTATGAGTGATGAGAAAGTTAGCACTAAGAATGGGGCGAGTGACACCAGCGAGATAAAATTCATGTATGTACACTTGCTTTGGTTTGATTTCCAAAGTGATACTACATTTGCCCCAGGTCTTGATGGAAGTTCCATTAGCAGCAGAAATTGGTACAGAAGGTGAGTTAGTCTTGTGGTCCTGTGCAGAGACTGGATAAACTGACACATCAGCACCAGTGTCAAATAAGTATGATTGGCCGGTGAGTCGATTATGAACAGAGAATGCGTTGGAATTTGAAAACCAGCTGGTATCATGTTTTGCGGCCGGCTTTGGCGTTTTCCGCTGATGACGTGCCCTGGTTGTTTAGTTTGGACAGTAATGATGAGACCTTGCAGCCAGGCTGGCAAGGACGGGCATCTGGTCCAAATCTCTGGTGGTATAAACACACAGAAGCCGAATTAGTTGTGCACTGCTGTGAAGGAAGAGAACATCGCTTCCTTGTTGCAGAAACAGTCTCTACCGACGCTGGTGTCATCACGTCCTGTTTAGTGGGTGGTCTCATAACTACTGGTATAGCGTGTGTTTTAGTTGGAACCATGGAGATTTGCTGTACACCTGTAGCTCGCGCCTCCTAAATGCTGTCTGCCACCTGGGCAAGTGCCTCTGTGTCAGCAATATTGTCTTGCTAGACTACTTCGGATGTCTGCAGGAAGGTTTGCCACAATGCACATTAAGTGTTTGTGGATCATCATTAAGAGCGTTTATCTTGCGCATAAGAGCAGTAGAGCGTTTGTCACCAAGTCCACTCAGATTGAGGAGTTCAGCATCTTCTTGGACCTGAGACTTGCCAAAAGTCTTGATTAGGGCTATCTGCAAGGTATTCTAGGTTACTTGTCAACAGCTGGCAGGTTGGTGATAGACTGAACTTCATCTGTTGTGTTGACGTCAAGTACACTCACAATGTAGTCATATTTTGTTTGGTCTTGACTTATGCTCTTGGTGCCAAACTAGGCCCCCACCATTGCAAACCAAACTTCTAGTGATTTTTGTTCAAAATTCAGACAGTTTGACAGACACTGTGTTCCTCTGGTTAGAGGGGCAGTTAGAGATCGAAATTGTGTTGCTAGGTCAGCAAGAAAAGATTCAGAAAATATTCCTTCAGCCATTATTGACGGTGTTTGGCGTTGGGATCACCAACACAGAGTGGCAGTAATTAGTTGCATACAGCTTTAAAGAAAGACACAGGCTGAAGCGCAGCGTCTGCGATTTTTTTTAATCTCTACGATTTTCACAAACACAACGGTGACTAAAACTTCCCGAAGGGACATAACTCTCAGTTCCTGGTGATTTAAAAACAACAAAGGAAAATAACTCTTACATCACAGGAAGTCGATAGGATATAAAGAAAGGTATCTTTTAAAATTCAATAAATGAAAATAACTTCCCATAATCGACACGCACACACACACAACACACACACACACACACACACACACACACACACACACACACACACACACACACACACACACACACACACAACACACATGTCACGGACACACCTGTTCCCAATACGATTTGAAACGTGTATAATCACACACACATAACTCTTGAGAATTATCTCCCATGTTGTATAGAACTTCTCAGATCTAACACAGTTTGCGCTACCCATTCAGCTAGCACAGAAGCAGATAGAAAGTACACAAACAGTAAGCTCAGAACACTCCTCACTTAGACCTGAGAAGTTCTATACAACATGGGAGATAATTCTCAAGAGTTATGTCCTTTGATTATATTATAAAAATTCTGCCTGCTTCCCTCTTATTTCTTTGATTTGAAACGTGTTTTATATTGGTTCTACGAAGTTGAACCACAACTGCCCCCATTTTCTCGCTGTACATAGTTCTTGTAGGCCTGTTGATATTTTTACCTGTCCCACAAAAATGCGTGCAAATTCCGCATTGGGCCTGTATAAAGCCACGTGTATACGTGTGCAGGAAAGAATTCCTGTGCGTGTTTGTTGTTTATATTTATGTGTGTTCGTGAATATATTTGTGTGTTTGACACCTTCATAAAAGTTCTCGTAAGTTTGCTCGTTCATATTCGGTTACCACGTCTGACTCGCATATTGTATCGAGTTTGTTGTGAACTCTAGGTTAACACTGGTAGGGTATATCAAAAAGAATATTGTGGCACCAGTTAGAGGTGAGAATTGGACCACTTGCGTCCGTCGAGCAGCAAGTGGGTTGGTTGGGTCAGTTAGTCTGACAAGAAGAGCATGACAAGAAGAGCAGCGTCGTACTTGGGCCTGGTGCCCTAAGACGTTGAAGAAAGAAAGAAATTGTCATGTCGATGCTGTTCTGTGCATTGGTGCATGGTTGTCAATGCCTGGACGAAGGCAAATACCCAGCCGTTCTTTGTTGTTGTCATCATTGTCCAATGACCATCAACGTCAGAAGGAAGGCAGGAGTGGTATGCCAGTCTGTCCTTTGGTTCAGGGTTCTAGTACCGTTTTGTCTTTGTCTTCACGTCTCTGTGAGAGTGTCAAATTAACGGGAGAAGAGAATCTATATTTGGGGAGGTTAGCTACAGGTCCAGCTTTTGCCAACCACCTGTTATAATACTCCTCCCAGTTATACTCAGGTGTGTCAACTATGGGGAGAAGAAGAGAATCCATATCTGGGAAGGTTAGCTACAGGTCTAGTTTCCCTACTTCCAGGTATGTCCAGCGTGCGTGTGAGGCAGGTCAGGAACAAACTTATCAAGTGGATAGGCATCCTAATGCAGTGTTGAACCTTGTGAGGGTCACGGAGGGTATATGCTGGCATGTGAGAACAGCTAATACAATTTGCAGAAAAAGTAAAGAGTCATAAAACTCCAACAAAATGAAACGTACGTGCTAGAAACTGCGTGTGTCATCTTATTAATGAAATGATGCCATGAGAGGGTCCGTGTGAAAACGAACTGAAAGAGATAAGTAATAAAGAATTAAAGCAGACTATGAAATCCAAATGAAATAACCTAGTAACATTTATCATACATTTGAATAACACCAGCGTGTAAATGCTCTATGTTTAAGGAACTGACTTCTTTGGTTATCCATTTCTCCTATTTTTCTGGAACATTTGGGCTCAGTGTCCACTGGCTGCTATCGGTAACCCATACATTCGGGACAAGAGTTGGTGGTGGTTGCTTGGATATCAATTTATTTACCACACACTGTTGTTTCATTCCTGTTTTTTTTTTTCGTTGTGTGTGTGTGTGTGTGTGTGTGTGTGGTGTGTGTGTGTGTGTGTGTGTGTGTGTGTGTGTGTGTGTGTGGTGTGTGTGATCTTAAACTATATGATTATGTAAAAAGGGTACTCGAGTAAAATGGTCTCTGAAGAGGGGCTTATCTAATGTTTAGGCGAAGAGACAAGAAAGCAGATAAGAGAAATAGGCAGAAGTTGTATGAAAAAAGATCGAATAAGGAGCATACAACAACAACAACAATATAATAATGATAATAATAATAATAATAATAATAATTTACTGTAACTGAAAAGCCCTCAAGGATATAGGACTGTGTAAAAATTGCTAATCTAGGCGCGGTTCTTTTTTTAAAATATTTTATCTGCTAGTTTTTATTCTTAGGGCTATAAAGCTCTTTCTTCAGATTCACCGAACCGTAACAGAGGTTACGTGGCTCCGCGATATGAGCTTTAAAAACGCTCGCTTTATAGCACTTCACATGGAATGTGAAGAATAGGTCATTTTCATGCGTTTTAGGTAATCGAGCTTACAGACATATTTGCACAGGAAGACGGAGCGATAAGGCAAACAGGTAAAAAGAAGACAGACAGACTGTTCATATTTCGTTCTTCTGAAAACAAAACAAAACAAAACAAAACAAAACAAAACAACAACAACCGCAACAACAAAACCCGAGCAAAATCTCGGGAACAAGAAACGACAAATACACTGTCCATTTATTTTGTCTCAAATTTCATGTGGAAAAAAGAAACGTAATAAAAAAAGAATAAAAACAAAGTGACGGAAAAAAACAAAAAAACAAACAAAACAAAACAAAAAACAAAACAAAACAAAACAAAAACAGAGTTACTAGTATAAAGCTGTGTCCTGACCTTGCCATAGAAAATGGACCTAGAAATCTCACCTTCAAAGTTTCAACATTTTTACTGACCCCTTTATGTGTGGTTCTCTTTTTCTCAGTCTTCTTTTGCACCCAGATATAGGTATGCATCCCGCTTCCTGTGATGCAAGTGAAGCTTGGAAAACAAAAATCTGGCCAGCAGACGCACCGCTTTCATACGCATGATCACGGAAGCCTTGGAGATCACGGTAACCGAAAAGATCATTTCTGAACAGATAAGTGTGATTGAAACGACTTCCGGTCGGCCTCCGATGTCGGTAGGCCAGCTATTCGTACGCTCTCAGGGTACAGAAAAACGTTTGCTTTACTGAAAGCGGGCTAAAAATACCACTTCTAGGTTGAGAAGAAGAATATTCTTTCCCTCAGAGGAAGATCCCATATCGGCAGAAAATAGTGATGGCACACCAGAACAAACGACTTTGTGATTTCTAAGTCGTAGATGATAATCCATTGTGCTGCATCAACTTCTGAGCCTTGACAGTATTCTACTGTACGATGACTGATGAAGATGAACGATGGAAGCATAAAACTCCTTGGGTTGCCTACACTCCACACTTATCATTATAATGACGGACATGCTAGTCAAATGGACAAACTTCAGACTTCTGTTTGAAAAGTCCAGGATTCAATCCATCTAAACACTTCCGCCTGGCGGGTAAAGGGTAGTAATTGTTTCGATCTCCCAAACAAAAATTTGTGCAGACCGGACAATACATAAGCCACCTCTGTGTTTATACGCATGCAGAATATCAGATACACAGGTTAATTAAATATCCTGGCTGACTTAAGAAAACATGAAAACAGCTAGCATGCATACCCACCATAGATGCAGACTGCGACATCACAGTGGGGTGGGTCAGTTCTCCTAAGCTTGAGTTTTCCTGCTCCAAAATCTGATTATCTGTAATGCGTTGTGAGTTTAAATGATTTTGGAGAATAACACTTAAAGTAAACACACACAGACACATAGACACACATACACACAGATATCTCTATATCCAAATACATATAGGCCTACATATGCATATATATATGTACACCGTTGTCCGGCAGGCCTTGTAATGCTCACATTTTTTGTGTTCAGACAAATGCGCACCCTCATGCCTAATGAAGATGAGACAGGACTACCTATTGAATCTACTGCACACATATGCGTGATGTGAATGAGATAGATCTCTTTAATGAATACATTACACACGCACTCTGAAAGACAGGTTTGAGCCAAAAGCCAAAAACATCCGCAGTCACTTTTGGGAGTGAGAAAGAGAGAGAGAGAGAGAGAGAGAGAGAGAGAGAGAGAGAGAGAGAGAGAGAGAGAGAGAGAGAGAGAGAGAGGACAAGGGCATGAACAAGAGCAAAGTTTATTTGTGAGGGTATGAAATATGCAAAGTATAAATTACTTTAACACCAAGTCCTCACCCAAAGAAGGCCTTTAAACACATAAATTATACATGAATAGAGATATTCAAACAAAACAAAGATTGAATTTTAAGTAAAAGTTGTAGATTTGAAGTTTTTATGGTGTACAGTTAAGAACTATAAGAATGTTGCAGTGATTGATCAGATTGCTCGGTAGCACAGGAGCTAATGACTGCATAATATGTGTTAAATAACTCTTCTTTAAATAATGTGAAATTGAGACATTTACGTGTGCTTTTTGTTTTGTTTTTATGTCTTCCAGAGTGTAGATGCAGATCTAAATTCGTAAGGCTGGATTTAAAGAGGTTAATTCTTGGGAGGGGGACAGTATTTTCCTGTTGCTTGTGAGATTTAAAGAGAACATATTGGTTATGTTAGCTGGAGCAGGTCAATTCATTATTTTGTGCATAAATGTTCCTATGTTCCACTGAAATCTAAGTTTTAAGGTTTATAGTTTGAGACTGTCATACTAGATATTTTCAAGAGAATTAGTTTTAAAGCTTGTTTATAGAGAATAATAAGAGGTTCGAGAGCATTACTGATGGCTGAATCCCAAAAGGTAGACACGTAATGAATTTATGATGAGATATGTGCGTAGAAAAATAGTTTTTTCCCCCCGATAGTTTTCAAGAAATACCTTGTTTTAGATAACTGAAATAATTTTTTTAATGGTTTTACATAGCTTGCTTACATGATTTGACCAAGAAAGGTATCTATTATTACGCCTGAGACTTTGTAAGATTCTACGTCTTCGACAGACTGTTTTTTAGATATAAGCTGGTAGTATTTTGAAAGATAATTTTTGTCTTAATTGTCTTGGTGGGGTTATAAACATCATTTTGATTTTTGTGGGTGAAGTGAAATGTAAGTTAGCTCTGTCCACTCAATCAAATCATAAACGCTGTTTCGTAAAAATTTTTAAAAAAAAACTACATCAGGGTAATTTAAATGTATTGCAGTGTCATCTGCAAACAGATCACGGTGAGCTTTCATATAGAGATAGGAAGATGATTCAAATACACAGTAAGGGGCGATGGGTCAAGAACAAAACCTGAAGTAGTCCATATTATATAGTGCTAAGTGCATATTAAGGTGAATTAATGAAAAGTAATTGTTGTCTGTGATGTGATTGGAATTACTGAGAAAAAGAGCGCAATAAAGAGAGAGAGAGAGAGAGAGAGAGGGGGGGGGGGAGAAAGAGAGAGGGGAGACAGAGACAGACAGACAGACACACACATATGTATATATATATGTATATATACATACATACATATATAATACATGACATATATAAATATATATATATATATATATACATGATTATATATATATATATATATATATATATATATACACATATATACAGAGAGAGACAGAGACAGAGAGAGAGAGAGAGAGAGAGAGAGAGAGAGAGAGAGAGAGAGAAAGAAAGAAAGACAGACACACACACAGACCGACACACACACACAGACAAACAGACAGACAGATTTACAAAGGAACTGAGCAACACACAGAGTAAATCAATATTTCATGTCATACATACATACATACATACATACATACATACATACATACATATATACATACATACTTACATACATACATATATGCATACATATATATATATATATATATATGTATATATATATCTATATATCTATCTATATATATATATATATTTAGAGAGAGAGAGAGGGAGAGAGAGAGAGAGAGAGAGGGAGGGAGAGAGAGAGAGAGGGAGTTGAACAGTTGAATGGCAGAGGAAAACAAGAACAAGCGACATAGCCTATAATTTTCCAGCCTATAATTCTCCAGTCAAACATGGCTTGATAAAGTATGAAAAGAATCGAACTAAACGAGACAAATAGATCTGACCTTTGTAGGCAGCCTTCTGGAAATTTTCGATTTCATTTGGGGCCGAATTCTCGCGTTCAAGTCTTATAATAGCCCTAAAATAGTATAGGAAAATAGAGGATTGAATTCATCAAGGATACAAAAGTACACTGAAGTTTTGAAACTTTCCTGACTGAAAAAAACAAAACAAAACAAAACACAAAGAATAAAAGGAAAACATATCTAGTGAATTATAACCTTTTTAATGGATTTTGAAAATTAAAGCCCCAGGTATTCTTTACAAAAAGCCAATGATAACTGTTCTGATACACATCTCTAAGGCATACTATCACTTTTGTAGTCATATAGAACCAACAACGCCGATTGATACACTCTCAGAATCAGCCCAATATGATTAAAACATCGCTATTGGGAAAATATTACAAAATGTTTGTTGGCGAGGAAAGAAACTCTCCACAACAAGCTCCAACAACATTCTGCACGGCAGGAGACAAGAAAAGATGTGACACCCAGAGCATGGAAGCGGGGTCAGCTGAGTAAGCAGACGACTGGGAGTGCACAGCAGATCTCTCACAATGGAAAAAAAAAGCCACTCAGAAATCATCAGCAAGAGTGGCATGAGACCGGACATAGTTCTCCACTCCCTATCATCTAAACAAGTGATTCTAATTGAGCTGACTGTACAATACGAAAGTAGAATGGAGGAAGCCCATATCTTCAAGACTGAAAAGTATGCCAGTCTAGCGAGCAAATTGAGGACATCCCTCGCCACAGAAGTTGGAGCAAGGGGGTTGATAGACACACCAGCCTATAATCTCATGAAGCAGCTCTCGATTTCGGGGAGAGAGAGGACCAGAGCCCTAAAAGCAATGGCAGAAGCAGCGGAAAAAGCTCCAGCTGGATCTGGACCAGAAGGAACAAAAGTGAACTTCATAAGGCTTAAAATTCCCCTATATGTTGCTGGTGACTGACAGCCTAGTGGTCAAGACATCCGTCACAAGGGTGACTTTGCCTTGAGAAACAGACCAACTAGATGCGTGGGTCCTATTCCCGGAGGAGGACAAATTTCTAAAAAAAAAAAAAAAAAAAAAAAATGGCCACAGCAGAGGGGGCATCCAGGAGTCATGACCTGGATGTGGCCCAGGC
Organism: Monoplex corrugatus; assembly: GCA_030674185.1. Lineage (NCBI taxonomy): Eukaryota > Metazoa > Mollusca > Gastropoda > Littorinimorpha > Ranellidae > Monoplex > Monoplex corrugatus. The sequence goes on from JAPXFY010000021.1 coordinate 23,456,719, forward strand.
CCCTTTAGAGTTTAGGAGTTAGGGCCGAAACACTTGTTTGAGCTTGACGGGGGTTCCTGCTCTGAGGACCTTCTGCTATCCAGATCTCCCCAGAGTTTCTTACTACTGACACATGGCTAGACAATCGACTGCCCGGTGGACGGCCGGGAAAGACCAGATGACGCTGGGAAAGACCAGACTTGTGGGCTTTGTGGGCTGGCTCCCGATCTTGCCTTTCCTTAACGCACCTCGAGTTCAAGAAAGAAAAAATGCTCTCAGGATTTACCGAAAGGGGGAGAGAATAATGAATCAAACGGCACTAACCCAGTCACGACTGGAAATGCACAACGGACATCGAGTATGGGACAAATGGAATTCTGATGTTTTATTGGAAAGAGATTTTCAACCAAGCGCGGCATGAAGATCCACAGAACGAAAATAGGCTGATGAACGAACAGCAGCGCGATGCACCAGCAGATAAGACATCAGAAAACCAAGGCCAGGAAGCAAACCACTCTGTTGGCTCAGACGAGGAATTTGCACAGACTCTTGATGCTAAGCGCCAGAAACTGAACTTGCCACCTGCGAGTGCAGAAGCGGAATGGGAGAGGCTTGATAAAGAAATTGTCCCAAAGCTGGATGCGCTACTGGGAAGAAGCACCCTGGAACACAAACTGGCTACTTTTGGAGATATTGTATATGCAACATGTAGGGATGCCTATGGAGTAAAGCACTCAAAAGTGAAAAACTCCTTCCCAGAAATCCAGACGTCAGTGTCAAATGGAGGAGATCAGAAGGACGAAAAGGATTCTGCAGAAACAAACGAAGGCTGCTTGAGAATTTGAGCAGCAAGGGCTAGAGAAACTTTGGAAAGACGTCAAAGCGAAACATAGCACCCTTAGCAAAGCAGAATCAGCAAGGAGGAGGAGGAGCAAAAAGAAGAAGACCCAAGACTGCTACTTCAAAGACCCCTTCCAATTCACCAGGGACCTTTTTGAGCAGCTAAAATCCGGGGCATTCACAGCAGAGAAAGAAGCTCTGGAACAGCACCTCAGAAAAAAAACATGTTCCGACCTGCAGAGCGAAGCACCGCTTGAAATCTAGGATCTGGTTTAGCCTGCAATGCCAGAGAAAATGTTTAACAACAAATCACCAACACAGGATGAAATAAAGAAAGTGGTGGAGAAAGCCAGAGCCAAATCATTACCTGGGCCTAATGGAATACCGATCTATTGTACAAGAATTGTCCCAGTGTCCTCGAGTGGTTCCGTAAACTGATAAGATCAGCATGGCGGAACATGAAGATCAGCAACCAATGGATGATAGCTGATGGAGTGTACATTCCAAAAGAACAGAACTCAAGTGACATCAGCCAGTTCAGGCCAATATCACTTCTGAGCATTGCAGGGAAAATCTTCTCCGTCATTGGAGCAAGACTGACAAATAACCTAACAGTAAAAGTACATGGATTTGTCAGTCCAGAAAGGAGGCATCCCAGGAGTGTCTGGCTATGTAGAGCATGCCACGATGACATGGGAAGCAATCCAAAGAGCTAAAACAGAGACGTGGTGTGGCTCGATCTGGCAAATGCGTATGGATCAGTCCCGCACAAGATAATTCAACTGGCTCTGGAGACGTATCATGTCCCAAATAACATCCGAGAAATGGCGAAGAAGTATTTCCATGGCTTGTCAATGCGGTTCTCCACAAAAGAATACTCTACAGATTGGATAAATTTAGAAGCGAGCATAGCCATGGGCTGTGCAATTTCTCCAAAACTGTTCGTGTTAGCAATGGTCATCTTGAAAGCAGCAGTGAGGACTTCAAACCCAGCTGACCTCGGAAACGGATACCAAATTCCCCAGCTTAAACCCTTCATGGATGACACCATAGTGCTTTTCAAAAAAGAACAGGCACTCGGGATCCTGAAGCAGTTGGACAAATTCGTCGCCTCATGTAGGATGAATTTCAAACCGAAAAAGTCACGGAGCCTCTCACTGAGAAAGGTAAAGTAGACGCAACAGTGATGTTTACTGTCGCCAATCAGTCCATTCCAACTGTAATAGAGGAACCAGTGAAAAGCCTCAGAAGGTGGTATGACGACTCCCTGAAAGATACACAAAGGGTAAGGAAACCAAGCAAATGGCAGAAGAAAGTTTACAGGTTATAGACCGCTGTGGCCTTTTTGCAAAATACAAAGTGTGGTGCCTGCAGTTCATGCTGATTCCAAAGCTCCTCTGACCTCTGTTGACATACGATATGTGCACCAGCACTGTGAAATCAATGGAGGCCAAAATCAAAAAAGCTACACAAGGAAATGGCTGGGTGTCCCACCCAGTCTCACTAACGTTGCACTCTATTGTCGCCAGGCAAAGCTGATGCTACCCCTAAAATCCATTGTTGAGGAGTACAAGGGTCAGCCTTCTTAGCATGCTTGAAGATTCGGGAGAAAAGGGTGTGAGATCGATCCAGTCCAAGCTGAGGACTGGTAGGAAATGGAAAGTCCAGGAAGCGTTGGTCGCAGCGAAAGAAAACATCATGGTCCGAGAAATAATAGAGCATACGCAGACCAATCGGCAGGGACTGGGATCAACAAAAATGGAATGGTGGTCAAAGGACAACACGAAGACAAAAAGAGATATGGTAATACAAGAGATGAAGAAAGAAGAGGATGCCACAAGACTTCAGAAGGCGGTTCAGCAAAGCCAAAAGGGGCGGTGGACGACTTGGGACAATGCACTCCAAAGAAGTCTAAGCTGGAATGACTTGTGGTATATGGCCCCTCTCAGCATCAGTTTCATCCTCAGATCTGTGTATGACATCCTACCTTCGAATGCTGATCTGGTGAAATAGCGGCAAACAGACAGTGGAACATGTCCTGAGTTCATGCAAGGTAGCGCTAACTCAAGTAAGGTACAAATGAAGGCACTATCAAGTACTTTAAGAAATCGCACATGCAGTCAGCACGACCAGCTCTGCCGGAATAATAAAACAAACAAACAATCTAACTTAAACAAACAAAAAAACTCGCCACCAATAGCTCCAACAATTTTCTACACGGCAGGAGACAAAGAAAATATGGCCTGAAAAAGATGTGATACCCAGAGTATGGAAGCAGGGTCTGCTGGGTGAAGCAGACGACTTGAAGTGCACAGCAGATCTCCCACAATGGAAAAAACACTCAGAAATCATCAGCAAGAGTGGCATGAGACCGGACATAGTTCTCCACTCCCATTTATCCAAACAAGTGATTCTAATTGAGCTGACTGCGCAGTACGAAAGTAGAATGGAGGAAGCCCATATCTACAAGACTGAAAAGTATGCCAGTCTAGCGAGCAAATTGAGGACATCTGGCTTTCAAGCCAGAGTCCTCGCTATAGAGGTCGGAGCAAGGGGGTTGATAGACACATCAGCCTATAATCTCATGAAGCAGCTCTCGATTTCGGGGAGAGAGAGGACCAAAGCTCTAACGGCAATGGCAGACGCAGTGTAAAAAAGCTCCAGCTGGATCTGGACCAGAAGGAACAAACGTGAATTTCATAAGGCTTAAAATTCCCCCCATACCGTTGCTGGTCACTGATAGCCAAGCGTTTAAGACATCCGTCACAAGGGTGACTTTGCCTTGAGAAACCTGATCATCTAGATGCACATGCTTTGATTCCTGGAGAAGGATAAATTTCTATGAAAATAAATGGCGACAGCAGAGGGGCATCCAGGAGTCATGACCTGGATGTGGCCCAGGCCCCCTCAGAGTGTCAGGAGTTCAGGGCCGAAACACTTGCGTGAGCTTGACGGAGATTTCTCCTCTGAGGACCTTTTACTACTACTGCACACTTTTTAAATGACAATGGATAATTTCTGACACATTATGAATTTACAGAAAATACGAAAGGATGTCTTTAAGATATATGCACAGAAGACAAAGCTGAATGCATTGAATGAAAGTAACATGACATTCCTTCACCGCTGAAAGCAATTTACACTGTACCAAAAGGAGCACTTTATACCATTAAATATTATCAACATGTGATATATTTCCAAAATCAGAGAAACTGGTAACAGATGTTCCGTGGAAGAGAAAAGCATTTTCGAAAATTCATGAAATACAAGAAGTGGAATTGAAATGGCTACAGATACGTATTATACATGTACATTGAATTATTGGAACTTTTGTCATATTGAAAGAAATGGGACTTAAAAACAAGTAGTGTTGGGACTTTTTGTTTAGAAACGACATGAAGTATTGATCACGCATTTTGGAGATTTTACACGCGAAACAATTTTGGGAAAAGATCGAAGAATTCTTGAAATCAGAATGTCACATGCATGCATGAATGCATACATACATACATACATACATACATACATACATACATACATACATACATACATACATACATACATACATATATACATACATACATACATGCTTACATACATGTGCAAATACTCGAGAAATTGAAACTGAAATTGTTTCACTGTTGCAGCCCATCTAGACTTTTTTGTGTGACTGAGCCTTCTGCTATTATTTTTTGTGAGTTGTCGTTTTTCTCAAGAAAAGTTAATGATATTTGCACCAGGTTTGCCTTTTCGTCAATAAAGGCGGTATCTGCCAAGATTCCTGGTCTATACATCGGCCACGGTATCTTCCTATTTTGTTGACTTCAATGAACTCTCTACCTGCTGATTCATGATATATGTTGTAGTAATTGTTTTTGTTCTTGTGACTGACTCTTGTGTATATTCATAACAGTTTTCTAATGCTTTGATTTTTTCCTTTATTAGCTCTGCCATGTGTTCTGCACTAAAAAAAAAGGACAAGCAGGTATCTCTTACTCTTAACGGACCCTTTTCTGGTTTCGTGGATCACTCTCATTGATTCACCTATACCCTCTCACTTCAGGAGGCAGCCCTTGTGACAGTGTTATCAGGACAAACCCACAGCCTATCCAACAATACAGATCATAACGTTTTAGACTGATGAGTTTGTTTAGTGCCTTTCGTTGCCAATGGCATGCATTAAGAGTAACTGCAGATGGTAGGCCTCAGCCCCAGAAATCTAAACACGCAAAACCCTTGTGAAGAATTAATCGTCCAGCCTATAACAATAAAACAAAACAACTTTTGAGGCACACGCTGCTGAGGAAGAAGAAGATAGTCGGATGGGGAGAAAGAAAGGTCCTATACGACCCTCACCATGTGCTGTGCCTGTCTTTATATACTCCACAAAGAAGGCCCGGCAAGTTCCCAAAGCAGGTGGTGATCGTTTCGTTATGTTTAGAACTCTTACTTGCTACCTTAGACAGGAACTACAGATAAATGTCAACATACTTAACAAGACACCCAAAAATTAGGTGTCAAAATATACAGATCTTATCTAAACAGAGCAATCAAAGAAGATAAAGATACAATTTGCAAAAAAGAGCATAAAGCCAACAAAATTTGAAAATTTTCGAGAAGCAGTCTAGTGTGCTTTGGTGGTTATAAAATGAATCGCTGCTGGGTCTGAATTTTCAAGAAGAGTTCCTGCAGATGGTTGTCCTCAGCTTCAAGAGGGAGAAAGTTGGGTCTCCTGATTTGTCATGGGAAGGACAAGCAATTAAATAAATGATAATAATAAAAAGAAACAAAAAACAAACAAACAAAAAACCCGGCAAAAAGACCTTTTAGATAGAATTAACGGTGTGGACTGTAACAATAAAACTAAAAACAATACAAAGCAAGGGAATGTAAGATAGATCTAAATGTGTTATTTTAACATGTTTCTGAATTTAAGCATGTTTTAAAAACTGAATCGAAGATAACACAGATTTCAGTTTGTTCAACACTGGTTCTACTGGGTATCACACTGAATATCTACTGAATATCACACTGATTACCTACTGCATATCACAGTGCACATCCACTGAATATTAAACTGAAGATCCATGGAATATCACAATACAGTTCCTCCGAATATCACACTGAATACGCTCTGAAGATCTACTGAAAATCACTGTGAATCATACTGAAGAATCCAAAACTGATACTGAGGATATATATCACAGTAAAGATCGTACTGAAGATCCACTGAAAAATCACTGAAAATTATACTGAATATCCATATGTGATCATCTGAATATCAATTTGACATCAAAATCGAAGATCCACTGAAAAATCTACCGAAGAGATCCACAAGTATTATTCTACAGACTCACTGAAGGTCATCTTTCAGAGATGTGATCTGTACTATGAAATGGATAGTATCGACAGATTGGGAATGAGCAGGACAGCACACTAAGACAGGCCCCAGCTCCAAATTAAACCCTTCTTAAGGAGAGTATTACTGTGAACAGTTTTGTACTATTAAAACTGGTCGTTCCCGTCCCTTTTCAGTTTTGACAGCAAACCATTGATGCAACACCCATGACTTCCATTGTTCTGTCGGCGACGTCGGGAGCTGGACACTAGCCCTGCCAACACAGACTGCAAGGAGCCTGGCATGTCATTCAAATCGTCATCCTTGACGTCATCCCTGACGTTAACCAGCATGTTGGGACTGGGCTTGATTCTCAAGATGGCTAACAGTGACCAAGTGAGGGACTTGAATGAGCGCTGTCTGTCACGTTGTCTCACAGTGCCTGATGTTGGCTTGCTGTCTGAAAACAACACCAAAACAAAAACAAAAACAAAAACCCAACAACAACAAGGATAGATGTCAGCAAGACTTACTTTGATCAAGACGATTCTGCAACAGCATCATCAACAACAAAATAACAGAAGCAGAATCTATAACTATGGAGAAAAATTTCAACAATCTCTAAACAATCTTCAATGTATTATAGGCTTTAAAGCCCAGTTCCAGTTCGCGAATGATGGGGGTGGAGTGTTGTGTTTACAATATTTCCAACTTTTAGACATGGTTTGAACGATACAGTTAAACAGATTTTCAAATTAGCATGGTGGAATCACCATATCAGTTTGTCTCTAATACATCAAATGACCAGCTCGTCAACATCGGTTATAACATCAACAAAGAACACGCTAAATATTCTTGAGGATTTTAACACATTTGTCTTTTCATGCTTTTAGTTTGTAGTTATATTTCTTGGAAATATACATGACATTAATAGATTTGTAGACATGGCGTATGTATGTTAATTGTTTTTCAAGCGCATGCATGTTAATCTTGTCCAATCTTCTTATTACAGTATTTTCGTTCTTATGCTTTACCGTTCCTGTTTTTGTATTTGTATCAAAATGTTGTGTCTTTTCAAAAGAGAATAAAAAATAAGTTGGGGAAAACAGATACTTGTGAAAGCAGATACTTCTAACAGTGGTAGACAGAAGTATGTTAGAAAAAAAAAAACCCACTTATCTTTCATTGTAGTTACACTCATCTCTAATGTTGTTATAAAAACAGATTTATACTCAACCAGTTCTAAACAGAAGAATGTTAGAAAAAGCACTTCGAGTTTGCTTACATTGGCATGGCAGCCGAGTCAGTAAATTCGGCACGGATCACGTGCTACGCCCGTGGTCTGTTTGACTTTATCATAATAGATGCACACAAAAAGAAAAAAGCTTCTATTCTCACTCATTCACTTGTTTATTTCACAATATACTTTTTATGAAAAGGGGGAGTGTTAGATTGGCTCAATCGTTTTTAACGCACCTCAGTTGTGCACACGAAGCACGTTTTCCATTTTTAATCTCATTTTTTCTTTATTTTTTTCTTAAGGTTTAGAAAAGGGCAGATGGTTTCCTATGAACTGGAGAGAGTGTGTGTCTGTCTCTGAGTCTGTGAAAGTGTCAACACGACTTTCTCAGATCTTTATGAGTTGATCTTTGCCAAATTTTGACCAAAGATGCTTTTAAGAGTGAAGTCGTGGAAGAGTCAAGTTTCGAATGTAAGGCGCTAAGGTCAAGGTTATATGGATCAAATGTGCCCCAAATCAGGACTTTTCGAAGAATGTGTATGAGCAGCACTTTCTCGGGAATCTCTCCTAATATTCAAGATAATCATGTTTTTGCTGTTGTGAGAGTCAACCATTGCCCTCAATGCTAGTCAAGTTTTATTTCATATAAAACTTTTTCAAAGTCACAATGAATGATATTCTAGACCATTGATAGAAACAAAAATTGTCAAAAATTTAAGGGGAAAGTTAGGTATCACGGTTCCAAACAACATTTGTTCGTACATGAATCTCGAAAAACGCTTCCAAAAAGTTGTTATGAATTTATACCAAGCTTAGAAAATTGTTCATTTTCTTCGCTCAGGATCTCCGTTCCTGAAGATGGGGCCCAACATTATGTGACGTAAGTACCAATTATATCATTACAAATATGATATCTGTCTCTGGTTTTCAGTTCGAAGCAAGACGACGAATCACAAATGCTGGAATGGTGATTCACTGCGCCATTTGAGGTGGTGTAAGATCTCGAACTTGTCTTGGAAAGTTTACAGTTAAGCAACGGCTATTGTTTTGCTTTCGTTGATAAGACGGAAGATGATCTCACCTTGACAAATTGAGACACTTTAGTTCTCTGTTGCAATAGATAGATGTAAACATTTCCGAAACTTACATTATCATCGATCTAGTTTGATTTTATCTTTTGACTGTATTATCAAAATTTGATTGAAAGTTTGTTATAACTGGTACAGATATTCATACAAATATACGCAGCAAAATTCCATTTAAAGGCACATCATAGGTAATTAGAAGCTATCAAACAAGCCGGACTACTTGCTGTCCAATTCGTTTTAAATAGCCTCAAATGACCTGTCACTGACTCCGGAAAACCACGAAAATAGAATCAGAACACGTATTTAATACAACAAGACAAGAAAATAGAATCAGAACGCGTATTTGTATTAACGCGTATTCTATTTTTTGTGTTTTTCTGTTTCCTGTTTGCTGCGTTGCACTTGTTTTGGATTGACTCCACATGCATTTTGTTGACTGTCAATGCAGCACTGAAAGCAATGATAATTTCTCAAACTTAGTGATATATTTCTCAGCACGTAGTTGTTAAAAACTCAGTTCAATTAGAAATGCCTCTGCGCCTTAGAAAAGCATTATTCCCTCTCCCCATCGCACAGTCGTTTGGAAGACACAAAGCTTCAGCTGACATGTCATTTGTTTTATGGATCTATTGGTTTATTTTTCGCAAAGAAATATCCAAATGAATGTTACATCGTAGATGATATTTTTTTTTATAAGTCGTATGTCTGAGCGCTTTGTGTTTTCACAGCCATCTCAGCTCGAGACGTGTCCGTGAATGTAAAAGTGCCTAAAGTTTCTTTCCGGTGTTGTGAAGACGAATAGACGTTGGCCACAGGGATGAGGTCAAGAGCGTCAGTCCTTGATTGTGGACATGCGATAGCATCAGATTGGTCAGACGCTCCTCTGTACTGCTTGTTTGCAGATAGTTCTTGACCCGTCTCACGGCACTAATTGTCCGTTCACTTACTGTGTTGGTAGCTGACATGACTAAAACGACCCTTAACAGGTATATAACTTGTGACAACGGTGACAGTTCTGCCTTGGACAAGCTCTTGAAATACACATCAACACCAAAAAGATGATTGGGTAGATTCCCCTTTACCTTGAAATTAGAAGCAATTGTTTGCAATTGTGTACTTAGAATAGAACAGTTAAGTCAAACTTATAACTGGTAAAATGGTGCACACATCTTACTTCTTCATCAACATCCAGACCCGTCGCGCTGTTTAGAGGGAGCTGTTCACATTTGCTGTATTGCTCAAAATCGGGTTGATCGAAGTGGTCTATACAAGACAGGTTGCATAAGCGCACCCAGCGCTTCAAAGTACATGTAGATGGCAGTGTAGTGGTTCTATGGATCTGTCTGGGTGTTCTGGAGGATCATCACCGTCTTCAAACCTTGCAGGTGTTCTTTTCTTCTGTGGCATACGTGGTTCCTTGACTTCACAGGCATTGGCGCTTTGATAGCTGTTTTTCCAAAACAGATTAACTGCTCGTCAGTTCCGATATTGGTCAAAGTTTGGTTATACGAGCAAAGCAATCTCTTGAGCCTGTGAGATGGACATATCCGGCTACTACTTCTACTACTACTGAATTGTTAATGATAACAATGATAGTAAAACAACAAAAACAACAATGATGATAATAACGATGATGATGGTGATGATGATAATACTAATAGCAACAATAATAATAGTAATGATGATGATGATAATAATAATAATAATAATGACTTTTACAAGGCTACAAACCTTGATATATAAATCAAATCAAAGCACACCACTCTCCCACCCTACCCCCACCCCCACCTGGTTGGCCATCGTGGTCGACAGTCGTATAGTGATCAATGGAAGGAAAGTAGTCACACGTAAGTCCGTATAATTCACATGGGAAACCACCCATCTGGACGATACATTTAGACTTCATTAGCAACGTGTCAACATTGCTCGTGTGATGTATTTTTCTCTCTATTTTACCACAGCAGTGACAGTCTTAAACCCATGAGATCATCCCCTGATCTTCGTCATCATCATGTGCCCTGCCGCATGGCGTTAGCGAGCATGGTCTTCCATACGAATCTATCTTTTGTTGTTGCAAGTACATCTCCCACTATTTCTGTCTTCATCCACTATGCAAGTCCATCCAATATTTTCTCCCTGAGTCTACCTGGTGTTCTTTTTTCCTCCAGCTTTCCTGTTGTGACTAAGTGCTCTAATTTCTCTTGCATCATAAAATGTCCTATAAATGTTGCTTGTCTTTTCCTAATCTTCATTAATGTTCTTTTTGTGTTTGCCTCTTTCAAGACTGTCTCATTTGTTTTCTCTGCCATACATGGAACTCTTAACATTCTTCTTAGAAACCACATTTTGGCTGCCTCAGTCTTGTTCTGACTTTGCATGTTGACTGTCCATGCTTCACATCCGTACAGCAGTATCAGTTGTCCATAAAATTGAAACGAACTCTCTTCCTAATGTTAATTGATAGCATTTGTTAGTAATAACGCTTTTCATTTTGTTGAATGCTGTTTTAGCTTGGCCGATTCTGCTGGCTATTTCTAATGTACATCTATCTGATGAGATGACTGTTCCCAGATATTTAAACTTATCAACTTGTCTCAGTGTAGTGCCATTTGTTGTTATTTTGTATGTGGGGATTTCTTTTTTTTTAAATACTGAATACCATTACTTCAGCCTTCTTGCTATTTAGCTCCAGCCCTTTATTTCTGATTTCTATTTCTACTGTATTCACAAGATTTTGTTTGTCTTTTTCATTTTCTGCATTTAGAACTATGTCTTCTTCGTAACGAAGATTGTTTAACATTTTCCCCCCAACCTTAATTCCAGGGTATTCTTCTAGGTTTCTCATGATGGTTTCACTGTAAAGTGAAAACAACTCTGGTTACAGAACACACCCCTGTCTAACCCCTCTTTTGATATTTTGGAAATAACTTATATCATGTTCTACTCTCATTGTTGCTGTTTGTTCCCAATACATAGTCCTTATTATTCTTAGATTCTTTCCATCAACATTGGGCCTTTCTAGTTGATGATTTATTCTTCGTGTCTTAATCGATCTAAAGCACAAAACATATATAAAAAAAATCCTTATTCAACTCAACTGATCTTTCTATGAGAGCTTTTAGGATGTATATTGCATTAATAGCTCCTTTCTCCTCAACAAATCCACATTGTTCTTCTGCTATTTCTCTTTTGATTCTGTCCCTTGTCCTCATCATGATTATTCTTCATAGAATCTTTGTCACATGACTCATCAAGCTGATTGTATGATGGGGTTTGCATTCTATAGCCCCTGCTTTCTTTGGAAGTGCAATGAAAATTGATTCTGAAATATCTTTAGGTGTTTTTCTTGTGCCATTAATTTCATTTAGGAGGACATTTTTTTAAGTACCAAATTCATTTAGATTCTCAATCATTTCTGTAGTAATAATATCTGGTCTGGGGCTTTTCCCGGTTTTATTTTTTTTTCAGTTCTGTTCTAACTTCATCTTTTATTATTGGTGATCCTTCAACGTTCTTTTTTTATGATGTTTTCTTCTTTTGTGTCATCGTCAAAAAGGCCTTTAATGTACTCTCCCCATCTATCTATTATTTTGTCTTTAACCATGATAATCATACCATCTTTAGATTTTAAGCAAACAGTTGATGTGCATGTCTTGTTCCTGGGGGTAATTTCTTCAGTGTTTCTTTACATCAACTTACGATCTGTTTTGTGTCGATCTTCTATTTCTTTGCACTTTGTTTTCAGCCAAACTTCCTCAGCTTCATTGCACGTATTCCTGATTTCCTTATGTATCTTTTTGTATTCTTCCTCTTTTCCCTTTGCCTTCCTCTGTTCTTCCACCAAGCCTATAATTTCTTTTGTCATCCATTTCTTCTTTGCCTTTCTTTCGACTCTAGGGATTTCTTCACAAGTTTCATTTATCGAGTTTTTCATCTTTGTCCATTGTTTCTCACTGTCACCAACATCCTTCAGATCACTGAACGTGTTTTAAACATATACGTTACATTTTGCACAAGTCGATTCATCTGTCTTCAAGAGCCCAGGATTTAGTCTGCTGTTACTTTAGGTTTGTTTTCTTCTCTTAAGTTTCAGCCTTAATCTTCCCATTATAGGACTGGGGTCACTGTTGCAGTCTGCGCTCGGTAATGATTTTGCTATCAGTAAACGATTTCTAAATCTTTTATTTATCAGGACGTATCTTTGAATTATTGTGCTGTTCTTCTGCTATATCACATTTGATTCTGTTCCATGTCCATCTACATCTATTTGGTTGCTCAAACCAAGTATTTCATATTATGAATTCATTTACTTGTGCCCACTCAAAAAGTTTCTCTCCCCTTTCATTTCGTGTGCCAAGGCCATGAGGTCCAACTACGTCATCTACTTTTTCCTGTCCAACTTTAGCATTAAAATCTCCCATTATTATTGTAATGTCATGAGATTTTTTATTAGCCTTGGCTGTCTCTAATTCTTCATAGAAGTTGTCAATTTCATCCTCAGTAATTACGGATCAAAAGCTTGAAAAGACCACTCCGACTGACCAGGTCGAACGCTTTCGTGAGATCAATGAAGGCGAGGCAAAGGGGCATGTGCTGCTCGCGGCACTTTTCCTGTAGTTGCCAGACAGAGAAGATCATCAGCTGTCATCGAGTCTTTTCACGAGGATATGCATAGCACTGTGTGCTATAATAGTGCCACTTCAGAGCCTTTTAGAATCAGCAGCGGAGTGAAACAGGGATGTGTTTTGGCCCCAACTCTGTTCGGGATCTTCTTCTCGATGTTGCTGACCTATGCCTTCTGCAGATCTGAAGAAGGGGTATATCTTCATACAAGGACCGATGGAAAGCTCTTCAACATTGCCAGGCTTCGTTCCAAAACCAAGGTGGAAAAGAAGACCATCAGAGAAGCTCTCTTCGCAGATGCTGCTGCGCTGGCTTCCCACAGTGAACAAGATCTCCAGAGGCTCGTTGATCGCTTCGCCCACGCTTGCAGAGAGTTTGGTCTCACAATCAGCTTGAAGAAAACTGAGATCTTAGGTCAAGGCTGTGAAGAACCACCATCTCTACACATTGGAGACTACGACCTCAATACTGTCCACCAAGTTCAGTACTTGGGGTCCACCATAAGTGACAACCTCTCTCTGGATGCTGAAATCGGCGCCAGAATTGCGAAGGCCTCATCTGTTATGGCTAAACTGAACAAGCGGGTCTGGTCCAACAGCAGTCTCACTGCGAACACCAAAATGCAGTGTACAGAGCATGTGTGTTGAGCACACTACTCTACTCAAGTGAAGCCTGGACCACATACGCCAGCCAAGAAAAGAGGCTCAACATTTTCCATCTCCGCTGCTTGCGACGCATCCTCGGCATACAATGGCAAGACAAGGTGACCAACACAGAGGTCCTCCGTCGTGCGGGCCTACAGACCATCTTTGCCCTTCTAAGCCAACGCCGACTACGCTGGCTTGGCCATGTGCGTCGAATGGAGGATGGACGCATACCTAAAGACGTTCTCTACGGCGAACTGGCAAACCGGAAGCGAACTCCAGGACGCCCACAGATACGCTTTGTAGACGCATGCAAAAGGGACCTTAGAAGCTCAGGGATTGACCCAGGCTCTTGGGAGACTCTGGCGGAAGACAGGGCAGCGTGGCGGACAGCCGTTCAGCAAGGCGTTGTGAATGCGGAGAGGAGGAGAGCAGAAAGCGCAGATGAGAAAAGGGCTCTTCGCAAGCAACGTTCCAGAAACCAGACAACAGCGACTCAATTTGTATGTGGCAGATGTGACAGAGATTGCCACTCAAGAATCGGCCTGCACAGCCACAGCAGAAAGTGCACGTCATGACCACAACGCCTCCTGGTGCAGACTATCATCTCCTGAGATGTAAAGAGGCCGACGACGAATTACGGATGTTGACTCAGGAAACAGGTCAAGCTGGCTAACGGGGCTCTGGTGAAGCTGTGACTGGCCTAGCAAGCCGACAGTGGATTCTTCAACCGCTAAGAAAACTAAAAGGAGATACAAACGGACGGATACCAACGGAAAAAGACCTCGCAATGGAAACGGACATCGAGATAGGAATAGCGACTACACTGGAACATGGAACATCTGCGGCCTAACAGACAAGGAACCAGAAATTGTGGAATTCATGACCAAAAGAAAGATCTCCATCCTGGGCATTTCAGACACTAGGAAGAAAGGAGAAGGAACGAAAGAAATCCATTCAAACTTTGTTCTCATCTGGAGTGGTGTCAGGAAAGACCAGAGAGCAACGCATGGTGTGGGATTCATCCTACACCCAGACATAGCAAAGAATCTCATGAGTACAGAATACATATCAGAAAGATTGATTAAAATCGGTGTAAGAAAGTCCAACAAAATCGTCTACTATATCTAAGCATATGCACCGTGTAACGATTCGTACTCAGAAGAGGAGAAAGACTCATTCTATCAAGAGCTCTCCGACCTCATCAACAGCACCCCTGACAAAGAGGACCTGTATGTCATGGGGGATTTCAACGGCAGAGTTGGTGAGAGAAGAAACCCGTGGACAAAACATCTTGGACCCCACAGTGACCACAGAACACCTTGCAATTACAACGGGAACCACGTGCTGGAACTATGTGCAGAGCATGATCTGATCATCACCAACACCTTTTTCCAACATCGAGCCTCCCAAATTTACACCTGGTACAAATGGAACGACCTCAGCATCTCGTCTCAAATCGACTTCATACTTGCAAGATCTAGAACACGTTACGCCATCAAAGACTCAAAAGCCATCCCCAATGCCAACCTTGACACTGACCACAGGCCTGTCATTCTGGCCTCCAGTACTCAGAAGGAAAAAATAACAACTGCTAGGAAGAACCAGCCTGATAAGATCAACCTCCTCAAACTGGAAGAGAAAGAAGTGCAAGAACAGATTGAAAGTGCTATCAAGGTGAAACTTGACCCCATTGATACAACCCCCCTCATCATGGAACAAGCCTGGGACACCTTCAAGCCAGCTCTCTTGAACACCTTAAGGGAAGTTTGCGGGACAAAGAAATGTAGAGGTAAAAACAGGAAAGCTACAGCCTGGTGGAACCAAGAGGTGAAGGAAGCCATCAAGAAAAAGAAGCAGCTATATAAAGCTTGGGTCAAGACCAAGATAGAAGAGGACTACGTCAAGTACAGAATCGCAAGAAGACATAGTAAACGTGTTGTGAAAGCCTCCAAAGAAAAATCTTGGGCGACCTATGGAGAGAAGTTAAGTGAAATTTGCAAGAACTCCCCAAGAGAATTTTTCAAAAGTGTGAAGACGATGAGAGTAAGAGATGAGCCATTCAACCCAACAACAGTAGTGAATGATGCAAATGGAGAGGCACTACACAAAGAAGAGGAAATTCTGAAAAGATGGGAAGACTATTTTAAAGACCTTTTAAACCCATCTGGAGTCCAGGCTTCCAGCTCCCAGTTCTCACCACGCTATAAAGACCAGTTAGAGCCCCAAATCCTTGAAGCAGAAACACGAAAAGCAATTAAGACCAGCCCAAAGGGCAAAGCAGCAGGCAATGATGGCATAACAACTGAAGCCATCCTTGCATGCGGAGAAACGGGAGTTAAGTGGCTCACCATCATCTTCCAGAAAGCATGGGAAGAGAGGAAAGTACCAATGGACTGGCAAAATGCAATAGTGGTGCCAATTTGGAAGAAGAAGGGCAGCAAGAAAGACTGCAGCACATACAGAGGCATTTCACTTCTCAGCCATGTAGGGAAAATGTATGCAAAGATTCTGGAACAGCGCACAAGAGCCAAAGCAGAACACCTACTGAGCAATGCCCAGTTTGGCTTTCGGAAAGGAAGAGGGTGCACAGATGCCATTTTCGCACTCCGACAGCTGTGTGAAAGAGCCATCGAATACAACCAAGACCTGCATACAGTATTCGTTGATCAAGAAAAAGCTTTTGACTGAGTCAACAGAGACAAGCTCTGGAAGATCCTGGAGCAGTACGACGTGAAGGGGCAGTTGCTTGATAACATCAGAGCAATCTATGCCAACAGTAGGAGCGCAGTCCGAACAGCCAGTGGAACATCGGACTGGTTCCCGGTTACATCAGGGGTCAGGCAAGGCTGCGTACTCTCTCCCCTTCTCTTCGTGATCTACATGGACCAGATTACAAAGGAAGCCAATCCAGATCTGGAGGCCCTGAACGAACTATTATTTGCTGACGACCAGTCCTTGATGAATCAGAACAAAGCAGCTCTTCAAGAACACACAGACCAACTCAACACAAGCTGCGAGAAGTATGATATGAAGATCAGTATCAACAAAACAGAAGTTATGTCTGTCAGCAGAAATCCAGGAAAGCTGGACATCAACATCAACGGCACCCAGCTGAAACAGACCAAAGAATTTAAATACCTTGGCAGCCTCTTCACTGAAGATGGAAAATTGGACAGAGAGATAGAAACAAGATGCCAGAAAGCGAACGCAGTCAGTTACCAACTCGCCCCCCTTCTGAAATATCCCAGCATCCCAGTGAGCACCAAGGCAAAACTCATCAACGCCATCTTCGTTCCAACACTCACATACCAGTGTCAGACATGGGCCCTAACAAAAGCCTTAGAGAGAAAATTGGTCACATGTGAAATGCGCTGCCTGAGAAAAGCTGTCAACAAGACCAGACGCGACAAGATCAAGAATGAGGTGATCAGAAACATGGTCGGACTAACACCAATTCTCCACCATGTCGAACAACAAAGGATCAGGTGGTTTGGTCACCTCACCAGAATGCCGCCCGACCAACCGGCCCTACGGGCATACACCACCAGATACACTGGCTGGAAAGCCAGAGGTAGACCACGGAGACGATGGAGCGACTCCGTGGCTGACACCCTGCGAGCCCATGACCTGTCACTCTATCAAGCCTTGCTGCAGACAGACGTCTGTGTCTCCCCGCGACGCCGAAGGGCACCAGCGGCAGATGAAAGAAAAAAAAAAAAAAAAAAAAGAAAGAAGAAGAAGAAGACTCAGGATAAACTCGAGGGATAAACTCGAGGGACTCGGAAGAGGTCTGGCCTCTAGATGTGGGGCACGCAGGCCCACTGGCGTGTGGACATGCCCTGGTGCCCACGAACCAGACCCTCAGCTATGGGTAAATAGCACTACTGCCTTTTGGGTGTCTCTGGAGAGATCAAGGCCAGAGAGTAAACCCTGACAGAAACTGCCCTCACTGCCTTGTGGGTAGTCGTGGGAACGACAAAGTCTAACAGAGAGTCCGTGCAAAATTTGATGGAAGGCAACGGGAAACCACCATTGTATATTCCCACGATAATCATGGCCAGCCGAAAGAAAGGAAAACCAAACGATGTAAACAGGGGCTTTATTAGCTCCCTCTTTCGTTAGGGAAAAAGTTAACATATCTAGCTGCCTGTTTCAATTATTGTATTGGTCTTAGGGAGATTCTTTTTGGTGCTGGTAAAAAATGGTAAAAAAACAAAGAAACTTAGTAATTATGGAGACCATAGAAAGACAGAACAAGAACAAAAGCAAAACAAAAAATGTACCCATCCGGTGCCAATAGGTAGCGCGGGTCACGTTATTATGACCGGCACCTTTTCTTTTTTTTTATAGCCATCATTATTATCGTCGTCATCATCATCATCATCATCATCATCATCATCATCATCATCATCATCATCATCATCATCATCATCATCATCATCATCATCATCACTACTATTACTCCTGTTGTTTTCGTTGCTGTTGTTGCTATTATTTGTAGTGATGCTCTCTCTCTCTCTCTCTCTCTCCCCCTCTCTCTGTGTCCCCCATCTCTCTCATTCTGTCTGTCTGTCTGTCTTTCTTACTCTGTCTGTCTGTATGTTGTCTGTCTGTCTCTCCCTCCCTCTCTCTCACTTGCGAGATTGTAACGTATACAGAAGCATGATACATATCTGATTTTGTAAACAATTCATTTGTATGTTTCTTTTTTTGTTTGTTTTGTTCATCATGTGGATACCTATTATTAGGACTGTCATAAATTTAGTCAAAGGGTTATCCCGTGTTGACGGCAGAAGTTGACTAGACCTTGTCAAGGGCAGTGTTGTGTTCTCTAGCTCCTGATATATTTCAAATAGAAGATTAAACTGTAAATAGCACCAGACAGTATAGACTGCTCTTGACAATCTTGTCAGAGTTTGGCACCAGACCGGAAGGTTTCATATTCATAAATAGTAGGGGTTGCTTTAAAACAAAAAGTCAACGTCGTATTTGTTGTTTGCCTGACGTCGTTTTCAAAATTGGTTCGTGCGTGCATGCCTTCGTGCGTGCGTGCGTGCGTGCGTGTGTGTGTGTATGTGTGTGTGTATGTATGTGTGCGCGCGGACACATGTTTGCTTATCCAAGCATAAAACGATTATTGTAAGTGGCAGAATGGTTCAGACGTACGTCTGCCAAGCACTGAACTAGAGGTTTCAGGATTTGTTTCCTGCTGAGGGCTCGACTTTTTTCTTCAGTTTGACCGGAAAATCGAACTGAAAGCCCGATCCTTTGATAGGGGACGAAAAAAAAAGAAAAAGAAAAGAGTCGGACCATGTGTGCCTTGTGTTCTGCGCAAGCTAAAAGATCCCGCGTCAGCTGAGAATCGTAAAGAGCTAGCAGGGTATTTTCCCGGCTGCCCTGGCGTAAAATATTGGAGAGATAGGTTCATTACCCAGATCCCTTTCCTTGAAGGCCAATAAGAGTCCTTGCTCTCTGAAGTCTTGGTAGTAAAAAAAAAAAAAGGGGGGGGGGGGGGCTGTGCACCACGGCGACGTGCTCTCAACGGGGAAAGCAGCTCGAGTTTCACATGTTAAATCCATAGTGACCAAAGAAATGAATATGAATAAGAATCTGAACATGAATATGAATAAATTGGCACATCTAACGTTGATGATCTACATATATCAAAACAGAGAAAGAAAAAAAAAGGATGTCAAAGACAGCAAGACAAAGTGTGTGAAAGAGAAAGTGAATGACAGAGGACAAGGTAGAAAGAGAGTGTCAGAATCAGAAATGTATTCAGTAAGGCCATAGCCCCATTTGAAGGGGTGTGAACACATTATAAACATTGTAGAAACACAACATATAAAACAATCGTTCTCGGATAATGCATACTTCTAATATTTTGGAATAAATACAGTATGTGTCCCACAATAATACTTCAATGATACAATAGGAACATATAAGTAGGCTTGACAGACACACATCACTAGAATTTAATTTTGTATCTAATTGAACGTTCATTTTTGAAGCCATGAGCATGAGCAGTCTAAAAAAATCTGGATTATAGTAGTACTTTGGCTAAATTAATTAGTGTCTCAGATCTTCAGGGGATGGACCATATAAAATTAAGTGATTTTCATTTTCAGTGATGCTTTTACGTAGTGGGCATTTCGCTGCCTCTTTTATGTTCCTTGTTGTATTAATCTATACACTGATAAATCGGACATACCAAATCTAAATCTTGTGAACACATATCTGGTAAATCTGTTAAATCCAACAGCAAGTATGTTTCAGCCTCATGAAATAATGCAAACTTTCTATACTGTGAAAAACATCTCTAGTGTTGATATAATAATCCCAATTTTGCCATCTGCAGTCAACTAATCTTTGTTTGAACGTTTTATGAAAGACTTTATACAACCCACACCCTGATTTTCCCTGGCGTATGAAAATCCGTAAGTATTTGATATATCACGGACTTTTGAGGCTCAATTTATTTTGCCTTTGCTGGCACATGAAAGAGGAATAGGCATCATAATTGATAGGGACAAATCAAAAGCAGTTAGGGGATACTGGGCTATGTCCGACAGAGTTTTGCTGGTTAAATTGGATGGCAGGTCATTTGATATCAACATCATTCAGGTGTATGCACCAACATCCGCAAGTACTCAGGACGAAATTGACAACTTCTACGAAGTATTAGAGATGGCCAAGACGCAATGTAAATCACAAGAAGTTACAATAATAATGGGAGATTTTTTATTTCTAAAGTGGGACAGGATAGGGTGGAGGATATAGTTGGACCTCATGGCCTTGGCACACAAAATGAAAAGGGAGGGAAACTTGTAGAATGGGCACAGATGAATGAGTTCATAGTAGGAAACACCTGGTTTGAGCAGCCTAGTAGGCGAAAATGGACTTGTATGAGTCCAGGAGATAATACCAAAAATCAAATTGACTACATCCTGATTAATAAATGATTTAGAAATTCTTTACTGACAGCAAAAACACTAACGGGGGCAGACTGCAACAGTGACCACAATCCTGTAGCGGGAAGATTTAGACTGAAATTAAGGAAAAGGAAAGAGACCAAAAGCAACATCAAACTAAATCTTGGACTCTTAAAGACAACTGAAGTGATACGTAAAAAAAATATAACGTACATGTTCAAAACAAAGTCAGTGCTCTGGAAGACGTTGGTAACAGTGAGGAACAATGAACAAACTTGAAAAATTCGATAAATGAACCTTGTGAAGAAATCCCTGAAGATGGAAAAGCGATGAAAAAACGGGATGACAAAAGAAATTCTAGGCTTGATGGCGGAACAGAGGACGGCAAAGAGAAAGGAGGAGATATACAGGAAGATAAACAAAGAAATCAGGATTAGGTGCAATGAAGCTAAGGAAGCATGGCTGAAAACAAAATACAAAGAAATAGAAGACCGACACAAAACGGATCCTCAGGGTATGTACAGACGAACTGAAGAAATTGTCCACAGGAAAAATACATGCACATCAACTGATTGCTTAAAATGGAAAGATAGTACGCTTATCATGGAAAAAGACAAAATATTAGACAGATGGGGAGAGTACATTAAAGACCTTTTTTGAAGATAACAGAAACGAAGAACACATTATAAGAAAGAACGTTGAAGGACCACCCATAATGAAAGATGAAGTTAGAACAGCACTGAAAAAGATGAAACAGCAAAAGCCCCAGGACCAGACAATATTACTACAGAGATGATTGAAACGCTGGAGGAATTTGGTATTGAAAGAATATACGACACTGGAAAATCCTCAAAGATATGTCAAAATCAATTTTCATTGCACTTCCAATGAAGACAGAGGCTATAGAATGCAAACTCCATCGCACAATCAGCTTGATGAGTCATGTAACAAAAATCCTATAAAGAATAATCATGATGAGGACAAGGAATAGAATCAAAAGAGAAATAGGAGATGAACAGTGTGGATTTGTGGATGGGAAAGGAACTATTAATGCCATATACATCCTAAGAACTATCATAGAGGTCAATCGAGATGAAAAGGATTTATATTTATGCTTTGTTGACTATACGAAGGCTTTCGATCGGGTAAGACATGAAGAATTGATCAACCAACTAGAAAGACTCAATATTGATGGAAAAGATCTAAGAATAATCAGAAATATGTATTGGGAACAAACAGCTATACTGAGAATAGAAAACGGTATAAGCTCTTTACAAAACATCAAACGAGGTGTGACCCTGGATTAAAGGTTGGAGGAAAACTGATAAACAGCATCCGATACTCAGATAACTCCGTGCTAATTGCAGAAAATGAAAGGGACCTACAAAACCTTGTGAATATACCAGAAATAGAAAGCAAAGATAAGGGGTTGGAACTAAACAGCAAGAAGACTGAAGTCAGTCAGTGATCAGTAAAAAGATGAAATCCTCTTATGCAAAATATCAGCAAATGGCACAACCTTGAGACAGGTTGATATGTTTAAATATCTGGGAATTATCATTTCACCAGACGGCAGATGCACACCAGAAATAGCCAGCAGAATTGGCCAAGCCAAAACAGCATTCAAAAAGATGAAAATCATTCTTACCAACAAATGCCTATCAATTAACATCAGGAAGAGAGTTCTTGAATGTTATATAGAAACAATACTGTTACACAGTTGTGAGGCGTGGACAGTCAACAAGCAAAGCCAGAATAAGATTGAGGCAGCCAAGATGTGGTTTCTTCGCTTATGAAATCGGTATATGACATGTAGATCTATTTCTGTGAAAAATGTGATAAGCACGCACATTTAGTGATAATGATGATGATGATGATGATGATGATAAAGAACAACAACACTAGCAATTATACTACTACTAATAATAATGATGATAATAATAACAATGATAATAATGATAATAATAATAACAATAATAATAATAATAATAATAATAATAATAATAATAATAATATAATAATAATAATAATAATAATAATAATAAAAGCAAAAATAATATAATAATTTCACTCATATTGCGCAAAGTTCTTTCTAAAGCATGCTTGTTGCACTTTACAGGAATAGAACAAACAACGCTGTTGTACGCACACACACACGCACACGCACACGCACACGCACACGCACACGCACACGCACACGCACACACACGCACACGCACACGCGCGCGCACACACACACACACACACAAACACACACACACACTAACAAACACAAACATACACACATGATAATAATAACAATAATAAATAGCTTTTGTATAGCGCTATTCTCAGTTCGACTCACTGCGCTGTTACATAAATAATCTCAATCACATACCAACATCATTTTTCAATCACACATACACACACAAAGGGGGGATACTTATGAAAATATACACATACACATGCATAGACACATACACACACACACAAACACACACACACACACACACAACAACACACACACACACACACACACACACACACACACACACACACACACACACACACACACACACACACACACACACACACACACACACTGTTCCAACATGCTCTCTCTTCCTCTTTCTCAGGGGAGAAGGGGGGAGGGGGTAAAGTCTTGTCAGCGAAAGGAAGCGTTCGCAGTTTTCAGACTTCTGCATTCAGTTAAACATTTCATGTTTATTACGCAGTACCTGACTGTGTCTGACCCCTGCAGATTGACGCAGTCATCATGCCTGGCAGGATTGGAATTTAGAGTCCGCTGTGGTGGTTTTGTTGCCACCATTTACATCAATTTTATAGTCAAGCGGGCTACATTTAAGTTAGTTATGACACTTCGTGTTTTCAAAGCTAGGACCCATGTGACCGGTGTCATGTTAGACTTAGTCCTCACCACTTTATTAGAGACCTTTAGATTACACGTCACGTATCCAATACGTGCCAGATACATGCCATCCTTATTCATTTCAATTGACCTCTCTGTGATAGTTCTTAGGATGTATATGGCATTAATATTCCTTTCCCTTCCACAAATCCACACTGTTCTTCTGCTATTTCTCTTTTGATTCTATTCCCTGTCCTCATCATGATTATTCTTAACAGGAGTTTTGTTACATGACTCATCAAACTGATTGTGCAATGGAGTTCGCATTCTATAGCCCCTGTCTTCTTTGGAAGTGCAATGAAAATTGATTTTGACATATCTTTGGGGATTTTTCCAGTGTCGTAAATTTCATTTAGGAGGATTGTTATTTTTTCTATGCCAAATTCCTCCAGCCCACAATCCCTTAACTGCTTTTGATTTGTCTTTGCCCATTATGATGCCTACTCCTCTTTCATGTGAAATACCACCAGAATATATCACTGTGTATTCTCCTGATGTTATCATGCCTGCCCCCTTCCCTAGTCCTAAAATACTAATGCTAAGCCTTTCCATCTCCATTTTGATGTTGTCTAATTTTTCCTTCTGCAACAGTGTTCTGATGTTCCATGTTGCTGTTTTGGTGTTTCTAAGTTTGAGTTTGGTGGGTTTGGTCGCAGTAGCTGGCTGATGGTCTGGTGTCACCTGCGCCGCATGACAGTCCTTACCGGACGAAGGTGCTCCACAGGAGCACCTATTCACGTCGTTATCTTCATTTTCCATCTTTTTTCTGTCCATAATTGTCCTGGGGAAACTACGATGGTGGTTTCCCCTTGCCTTCCATCGGTTTTTTTCACGGTTAACTCCCTTAGCCTTATTTTCTTCCGAGATGTCCACAAGGCAGTGGAGCTATTTACCCATAGCTTGGGGATCTGGTTCGTGGGCACCAGAGCATATCCACACGCTGGTGGGCCTGCATGCCGCACGTCTGGGGGCCAGACCTCCTCAGAGTCCCTCGAGATTTATCCTGAGTCCGTGAGGTGCTCAGTTACCACATGTCGCCAATGAGGAGGCATAACGTAGGGCTTGCTGATGGACAGGCTATGTACTGACAGGAAGAGACTTACGCAATCTGTTCTTCTTTTCGCATAGCTGCAAGCAGCAGTGCTAGCCAGCGGTGCAGCTGAAAGTGAGAGGTGACAAGCACGTAGTCACTAGCCGACACACTAGACGCATCACATCCGCCGTCGACATGCTGCATCACAATACATGGATACAACCTGCCTATGACACTTGGTGTGCTCCCATGAAAAGAAATATTTATAATTAACAAAGGAGCATTCACGCAAAAAATGTACTAGGCTTTGTCCCCAAAAGGCTTTTATCAAAATTCCACACGATCATCGACGTCCCTCTAAACTTCAAGTTTCAATACCTGCATTAGAATGTTTAAATCAAGGTTTTGAATCAAGTCTTTGCTTTCAGGTAGCTTGTTCTGGGATACCCTTCCACCTAATCTAAAATCTCACCAAAACATTGCAACGTTCAAGACAGACCTTCTGTTACAGTGCAACCTGCATACACGCGGTTTTTTTTTTATTTGTAGTGTATCACAAATGCCCTGAATCGATAGAGTATTACATTGTATTCTTTTTTATGGACTCTGTCCATGATACTGTAAACTGGCTAATGTGCTATAGTATACAAATTGTACGATAGTGTATTCTCTTGTGTCAGTAATATTTTCATCAAAGTTATTCTTCGATTAATAACAGGATTAGTAATGATAGTCATCATCATCATCATCATCATCATGTGCCCTGTCGAGTGGCGTTGGCGATCATGGCCCACCATAAGATTCCATAGTAATAATAATATTGATGATGGTTCCTACATTTACCTCTCCTTTTTGTCTAATATTCCAGTTTTGTATTATTTGGAAGATTTTTGCTGTTACGCCTTTTTTATGTTCGTGCACATCCTTATCGCTGATAAGCGTGACGTCAGTGAGCAGTCAGTCCGATGATTATCGCCTAGACAAAAACGTCCCTATTATTGATGGCGTCGTTTATGTCTTCTCCAGCGGATGCTGCTACTGCTCATGCTGTGCCTATGTCATGATGGTGGTTGTCTATGAGCATTTCAGTGTCCTTGTATTAGTATACATCATCCATGAGAGACAGCTGGAGGTAAGAAACAAAAACCATTAATGTGCCTATGCCACTACATTCGTAAATAAAGACATGTCTCTTTTTTCTTCTTCTTCTTCTTCGCCTTCTCTCTCTCTCTCTCTCTTTCTCTCTCTCTCTCTCTCTCTCTCTCTCTCTCTCTCTCTCTCTCTTTCTCTCTTTTTTGGGTGTGTGTGTGTATGTATGGGGTAGGAGAAGGAGGAACAAGAGGACGCTATTTGTCTTCTTCGTCGCCTGATGCTAACCATGTCCCCGGTTGATGGTATGGTGACGTCAATAACCTATTAGTGGCTCTGTCACGCGTGGACGGACTAATGGACGACATCACCATCTGATTATCTCCTCACACAAACGGGGACACACGGGTGGTATTTAGCTGGCGAACTTACCCGTTCAAAGGACTCCATTGCCGCCGGGTACCCTAGATCAGATACCAACATCTAAGTTGCCGGCGGGAGCAAGTGTGAGGTGACAGTATTATTTCACATTAACACTTTGCTATGAAGCCCAATCAGCCAGTCAACCATACAGTTTCCCTCCCTTTGGAGGAACACATGTTCTTACCTTGTGGAATGGCCTTTAACGATACTGGTATTTCGCCTTTACATAAAAATGGAGAGTCAGTGTACGCCAGTCGACATGGCTGAGTTGTTAATGCAAAGGACTGGGATGTCATAAGTTCTAAGCCCCATAAAAGAAGGTCTGGGATTTTTCGGCCACGACTAGCTCTTATCCAGAAATGAGAGTGCTATGGGCCGCGGGCTTTTTTAAGTCCCGTGGCTATGGGTTCGTCAGTGGTGAAGACTGGGACCACAGACAAGCACTGTCTACTTTACAGGTGCAACAATGAAGGTTTTGCTCAAATATCCTGACCAACACTGCCGCAGTCCCTATTTCGTCGGCCCTGTTGACTCCAGGACATCTGGTGAAAGGGAATGTGAGATGCATTATCATCGCAAAGTATCAATCCGCAACGGAATGCGCCACGAAGGTTGTCACAAAGGTTGAAGTCTTCATATCCTGATGGCATGGTGACTTCAGTTTCGGTTTCCTCTGCTACATCCATTTCTGAGGGAAGTTCATGTCAGAGTGTTTGCTACAGGTTGTTCCTGAGGTCTGTCGCTAGTAGGATCTAGTAGGCTGAGGGATCGCCCACTGGGCTTCTCTTTTGAGCGATTACTGTCGTTAGCAGACGGCCTATTACGCATTGTCTAAGGAAGTTGGATCTGAAAAGGTACGGCTAAATTCCATCTAAGTGATCAAGCGATACTGCAGAGTTTCTCTTGAGAATGGCTTCTCAGCAGTTTCACATGGATAGTTCCGACGGTCATTCAGGCACTGAAACTTCGTCTGAAGCAATTTAGGTTTGGTAAGGAGTGGAAAAGCCAAGATGGACAGAGAGAAAGCGGCATAAATAATGTAGAAAACAAAAACCATTAATAAAAACAGCAGTAAACAACGGTATTAATGTTGCTGCAGAAAAAAACGGCTTTGAAGTTTGAATAAGGGGAAAAACAGAGCGAGAAACACATTCAAAGTCACAAACACACACACACAACACACACACACACACACACACACACACACACACACACACACACACACACATACACACACACACACACGCACGCACGCACGCACACACACACACACACGCACACACACTCAGACTCGCACGCACACACACACACACACACACACACACACGCACACACACTCAGACTCGCACGCACACGCACACACACACACACACACACACACACAGAGACACACACACACACAGAAACAGAGATAGAGACAGAGAGAGAGAGACAGACAGACAGACATACAGACAGACAGAGAAAAACAGAGAGCGAGAGACAGACAGACAGAGACAGAGACACATACGCAGAGAGAGAGAGAGAGAGAGAGAGAGAGAGAGAGAGAGAGAGAGAAGAGAGAGAGAGAGAAAGAGAAAGAGAGAGAGATTTAAACAAAAGCGTCATGATATTAGCAATTACCATTTTTTTCAAGACCCCTCTCCCTTTCTAACACACACACACACACGCACGAACGCACGCACACACACACACACACGCACGCACGCACGCACACACACACACACACACACACACAACGCACACACACACTATATATATATATATATACATATACATATATATCTATATCTATATATCTATCTATCTATCTATCTATCTATCTATCCAAGGCCCAATGTAAATCACAAGAAGTTACTATAATAATGGGAGATTTTAATTCTAAAGTGGGACAGGATAGGGTGGAGGATATAGTTGGACCTCATGGCCTTGGTATACAAAATGAAAGGGGAGGGAAACTTGTAGAATGGGCACAGATGAATGAGTTCATAGTAGGAAACACCTGGTTTGAGCAGCCTAATAGAAAAAAATGGACTTGGATGAGTCCCAGAGATATACCAAAAAATCAGATTGACTAAATCTTGATTAATAAAAGATTTAGAAATTCTTTACTGACAGCAAAAACACTAACGGGGGCAGACTGCAACAGTGACCACAATCCTGTAGTGGGAAGATTCAGGCTGAAATTAAGGAAAAGGAAACAGACCAGAAGCAACATCAGACTAAATGTTAAGAATAATCATGACGAGGACAAGGAACAGAATCAAAAGAAAAATAGCAGAAGGACAGTATGAATTTGTCGAAGGGAAAGGAACTATTAATGCCATATACATCCTGAGAACTATCATAGAGAGGTCAATCGAGATAAATAAGGATTGATATTTATGCCTTGTTGATTATACCAAGGCTTTCGATCAGGTAAGACATAAAGAATTGATTCACCAACTAGAAAGACTCAATGTTGATGGAAAAGATCTATGAATAACCAGAAATACTTATTGGGAACAAACAGCTGCAATGAGAATAGAAAACGATATAAGCTCTTTCCAAAATATCAAAAGAGGTGTCAGACAAGGTTGTGTTTTGTCACCAGATCTGTTTTCACTTTACAGCGAAAACATCATGAGAAACCTAGAAGAAGACCCTGGATTAAAGGTTGGAGTTGAAGGAAAAATGATAAACAGCATTCGATACGCGGATGACACCGTGCTAATTGCAGAAAATGAAAGGGACCTACAAAACCTTGTGAATATACTAGAAATAGAAAGCAAAGGTAAGGGGTTGGAACTAAACAGCAAGAAGACTGAAGTCATGGTGATCAGTAAAAACCATGAAATCCCCTCACGCAAAATAACAGCACCTTGAGACAGGTTCATAAACCAAAACAAGTGTGACTGCCCACGTTCAAGCAAACAGGAACCAGAAAAACACAAAAATAGAACCAGAATGCGTATTTAATACAACAAGACAAGACAGGCGCAAATTTTCGGCCAACTGGCCTTTGTCAAGCGTAAAATTTCAAACAAACAAACACCAGATACAAAAATTATGCGAAAAAGACTGAAACTTCCCTGTTGCTTCGTCCAGTTGGAGGAAGGCACTAAACGAAATTGCAATGTGTTTGTGAGTAATGGTAAGAAGTGGGGAGAGGGGAGTTACAGGTTCATAAGTTTAAATATCTGGGAACGATCATTTCACCAGCCAACAGATGCACATCAGAAATAGCCAGCAGAATAGGCCAAGCCAAAACAGCATTCAGCAATATGAAAAGCATTCTTACCAACAAATGCCTATCAATTAACATTGGAGAGTCCTTGAATGTTATATAGAACCGATATTGTTATACGGTTGTGAGGCGTGGATGGTCAACAAGCAAAGCCAGAACAAGATTGAGGCAGCCGAGATGTGGTTTCTAAGAAGAATGTTGAGACCTCCATGGACAGCAAAGAAAACAAACGAGACAGTCTTGATGGAAGCAGACACAAGAAGATCATTCATAAAGAAGATTAGGAAAAGACAGGCAACATTTATAGGCCATTTTATGAGGAAAGGGGAATTGGAGCACCTGGTCACAACGGGAAAGCTGGAGGGAAAGAGATCATCAGGTAGACCCAGAGAAAAAATATTGGACGGACTTGCAGAGTGGCTGAAGACAGAGAGGGTGGAAGATGTGCTTGCGGCAACAAGGGATAGAAACATATGGAGGGCCATGATCGCCAACGCCATGTGGCTAGGCACTTGATGATACACACACACACATACACACACACACACACACACACACACACACACACACACACACACACACACACACACACACACACACACACACACACACAATTATATATGTGTATATATTTATATACTCGTATATCAAGACAGGCGCGTAAGTACGAGATATTCTTCATGTCAGCTGTGATCCTACGAAGTTTGCGTTACAGGAACATTTTTTCAGGATCATTGCACTCAGGGAGGTTGCATTTGTGATCACCTTATTTTTGTCCCATTTTCTACGCCACCTTTATGGCCACAGAAGCTGGAGCGCTTTTTTACAATGCGATGATGATAATGTCGATGAGGATGATAATCATGATGCTGTAGAATTCCATCTAGGATTGAGACTGCGTGACAGGGCTGTACTCTACGCTTACTGTCATAATATATCCTGGCGTCAACCAGGCCCGAGAGACACAGACACCTGCGGTGCTGGTAAGATTTGAGCAACGCCCTCAATAACGCATCCATGAAGTGCATGAGACTCGACTGTTTGGTGCCAGTCTTCCGAATGAGCCCATAGCACGCCCAACTCTGGGTAGGAGCCAGTTAGAGCCGAAAAATCCTAGAATGATGTTTGAAGGGACTGATGGGGATTCGAACCCACAACCTTCTAGTCGGTAGTCTGTTGCGCTAACTACTACACCGAGCAACTGGTGCGTTACAGGACTTAATAACTCTCTCCATTTCTCTGGAACTTACCTAACCAAGTCTTAGTAATACGATAAATGATATTATGAAATAGGGCAAAAATCTTAGAGTAAACCGGAAAAATAATCGAAGGCTAGGATAGATCTCAGTGGCCACAACACCATACCTTCCCCTTTAAATTCGATGAATTTACTACATTTCCCTCAGATAAGATCTGTGGTCCATCTTCGATGCGCATTCATTAATAAACAAGTGAAAACAAAATCGCTGACACATTAGCCTAAAAGTCACACAGATCACCTTGGTGTGTTCTCATTCACAAGTAACACTCAGTGAAAGGGATCTTTGACTTCATTTGCTAATAACTGACATACAACAGCTGGATAATCTTGATACCCTCGTTCACACAAACATACAGAAAAAAAGACAGAAAGAGTGAGTGAGAGAGAGAGAGAGAGAGAGAGAGAGAGAGAGAGAGAGAGGGGAGAGAGAGGTGAAATGAATAATTAATTTTGCAATGGTAAAGATACAGAGTTCAATTTACATATTTCCCGTTGCTAATTTACTTGTATCAAATGTATAGAAAGATACTAAGATATGTAAAAGAATTAACGTTTGAATACACCAAATACAAACAAGAGCACAACAAAACAAAACAAAAAAAGTAAAGTCACAGATTCCACCATGAATATGTCAGTGTATACACATATCTGAAAGTGACTGTGTGTATGTGTTTGTGTTAGCGTGCATGTGCATTTGAGTACGTATATGTATACAATCATTTCAGAATACAGTCAAATGTGTCACTGCATGTAAATAATGTATTTCCAATTAAGCCATTCCACTTAAGGTATAACAAATATTACTTATACAGTAGCAATAAACACTTGGAAGATCTGGACAACCGAGATGGGAACCATTTCCTAGTGTGTTATGTTTTGTTGATTATGGCCTTCATTGCTATTGCTGATATTGTACATTAGTTAACGCCAGACTAACTTGCAATATGACCGGGCTGGAGCCACAATATCACAAACATTTAAAATACATTTTATTTTAGACGTAGTATGGGCATTCAAAACAAGCCCTGTATGTGTATGCGTTTATGTGTGTATGTGTGTGTGTGTGTGCGTGCATGCGTGCGTGTGTGTGTGTTTGTGACACAGAGAGAGAGAGAGAGAGAGAGAGAGAGAGAGAGACAGAGACAGAGAGACAGAGAGACAGAGACAGAGAGACAGACAGACAGACAGAGAAAAAAATTAGAATGAGATTCAAAAGATTTGTTTATGTAGGCCATAGTCCGTTATGGTGGGTGTGAATTACAAAACACATCAAAATTTAACCACAAACGTATAGGAAACCTATAAGCAAAAATTGTCAAGGCAATTCAAACAATTTGGCTGCAAACACCTCAATACATGATTAAACAAAAATTACTCACGAAACATCTTTTATAATTTTCAGAGATTTATACTGGAATATCGCTGGGTTTTTCATGAGAGAGAAAGAGTGAGAGAGAGAGAGAGAGAGAGAGAGAGGAGAGAGAGAGAGAGAGAGAGAGAGAGAGAGAGAGAGGTGAAATGAATAATTAATTTTGCAATGGTAAAGATACAGAGTGCCCGCGTGCCCGCGTGCGCGTGCGCGTGCACGTGGGCGTGCGCGTATTTGTGTATGTGCATGTAACTCTGTGTGTGTGTGTGTGTGTGTGTGTGTGTGTGTGTGTGTGTGTGTGTGTGTGTGTGTGTGTGTGTGTGTGTGTGTGTGTGTGTGTGTGTGTGTAGGATTACCTGTGGTGACGATGGCAAGGACTGCAATGACTAAAATGACCAGCTTCATTTTCATTTTGATTCCTGGATCTTGCTTTGTGCACGTGCAAATCCTGAAAAAAACGAAAAAAAACCCCAAGAAATAAATAAATAAATAAAGAAAGAAAGAAAGAAAGAAAGAAAGAAAGAAAAGAAAGAAAGAAAGAACGAACGAACAAATAAACCATCCGGTTTAAAATGCTTTCCTTTTTTGGTGAAATAACCTGCTCTGTGAGTCATTCTGACTTAATAATTTCACGAAAAAGAACTTCCCACATGATTTTTCTTTTACTAGGAATTGGACGGTAATTTGGTGGGCGGAGTTCTTCGCGTGCAGTCACGTTTTGCAGAGCTCTGATTTTGTCCCTTTTACTGAGCTATCTTATTCAGTGTCTGCTTAGCGTAAACAATGGCAGACAAAGTGACATCTGTTTTTACAAAACAGAAACATATTCCTGATGACCACACCAAACGGCCCTTTGTGATGGAAATGTGTCTAGCAGCGGAAAGAATTTCTGGGCAGGGTATAATCATCGGTGCACAAGAAATCCCTGGCCTCTTGAGGATTTATCCTATTACGAGTACAGGTGCTTAAGGAACTCTTACTGAAAGGTTTGAGAGTGTCAGAAGCCATGTTGTATGTCTCCTTCGAGGTGACTCGGGATTAAAAAAGCCCAGTACAAAGGTCTGGGTAGATTACATCCCGATCTCTGTGCAGACACTGAAATAGCACTTGCTTTGACAAAAGTAAAGTGCGAAATTTGCTCCAAGATGAAACAAGAGAGAGCTAGGAACTTGGATAACAAATTAACCAGATTTTCAGCTGAGGAGATTTTTTTCATCATAATCCCACCACCTTATCAGAAAAACTACTGAAGGTCAACATTTTTTTCTGCAAAGGTGTACCACAACGAGCAAAAGTCTTGCAAAACCACCGGTGTGCTCCAACTGCCTTGAGTCTGGACACCACAAGTCACAATGTGACAAAAATGTGGCCTGCAGTCAATGCAAAAAGCTCGGCCACAAAATCTGACCCAGTGCGTGACATATCCACAAGTGTCGAACCCTACCCCCTTCCCAGATCATGGAAAAAAAGGAATGCGATCAACCGATCTGAAAATGGTAAGGGCAATTCAACGGGACAAAAGAAATTAAAGTTACAGAGAGGACGTCCCACGAGATGTCAGTTCACACTGAGTCCTTCATTGAAGCGAGCTTCGCAACGTATATTCGCTACCGCTCTGAGACCCTGAAACGTCGGCGTTCCGAGGACAAGGAAGACTGCTTCTCAGAAACAGGCCAAAACGCCTTTGGTGAATGTGATGGACACAGTGATGACCAATACCTTAGATGTCATGGTTGATGATTCTCCCGCCTCAGTCTAGGAATGAGACAGTGATGATTTGATGTCTCTGTAGACGACAATGCACTTTCCAATGTCTTAATCAATCCCGTAGTTGTTAGTTATGTGCCTGTGATTGTTACTTTGAAAATTACCTCTCTTAATGTTAGAAGCGTGAAAGAAGAAGAAGAAAAAAAATAAAAGAACAATTGTTTAGACATTTAAAAGAAAAGGAATATACTATTTGTATTCAAGAATCTTATAGTAGCAGTTCAACAGCTGATTCGTGGAAAACAGATTGGTCAGGAGACCTGAGTTATAAGATCGGCACTAATCATAGCAAGGGTCGATTGATTTTGTTGAAGAAATGTCTTTCCGATGACTGAAATTTTTAAATAAAAACCAACAGAATTATAACGATCAGTGTGTACAGAAACTGGAAATTTATGATTAATGTACATGTGCCAAATAATGTCTCAGGGAATATCCAATTTTTTTTCAGTTTTCTCGCAAACACAATAAATGAAACAGAGTGTGAAGTGATTAGTATGCGATGACTTTATCTCCGTACTCAGTTAAGACTTAGATATAACTAATGGAGAAAAAGTACCCTGACAATGTTGTTTATTCGTTTAATCATTCAAAGAATGCATGTGGTCTAAACGATACCTGGAGAATATTATATTCTTCGAAAAAGAAATTTCTTTGTCTAGAAAAATGACTTTATAGGAAGGAGAATTGAGTGTTTTCTGACAAATTTCTGACCACAAATGTATCTACTCTTTGATCACGTGTTCCAATATTAAGAGAGATCCTAGGTACTGGAAGTTTAACAACAGCTTGTTTTAAAGGACACTAATTCGTTAAGAAAAGATAATAGATGTCTTTTTTCTGCAGAACAAGTGAGTTGGAATCTCAAACGAAATGAGAATTCCTGAAATTACGAATAACAAAACTACTGTACGGTAAGGTAAAAACAAATAGTAAAAGGAAAGAATGAAAACATTTCCCTCTATGCTCATTTAAACTAGTGTGACATTATTCTTAATCATGACACATTGAACGAGCATATTCAGGGAAAAACGTGATTCTATCAGCCTAAAATTTGAGCTGATTGAAAGATAAAAAATACGAACTGCAGTGACAAAGGCTCGTGCACAGCCAAACCAGTCTTTAGCCACTTCCGTTCAGCATGCCGGCGTTGATGTTTTGCGTTTTGTCCTGGAGGAACGTGCCCTCTTCATAATGCTGCAAAAACTTAAACATTGCACCTGCAGGAACAGCCTGAAGAAATCCTTTAAGGAGTCTGCTGTATAGTGCTTATGTTACAACAAACACAAAAGTAGTTGGATGTTCGGTGTTGGGAAACGGACGTAGAAATTACATGTATAACAGTGTTGTCAGACCTGTACGTTAAGCAGTCTAGAATGTGATTATTAATACGTAAGCGAACATTTATAATTCTGCAGTATACAGGTTCACTTCATATTGAATCCGTTTGTGCTGTCGGGGCTCATAATTCAAAGCGTTTAAAGAATGACGTGTTTAAAATGTACAGAAATAGTATGAGACATGCAACAATACCGTGAATTTAGACAAAAACAGAAACACTATCGCCATCATTATGATCATCAGTATTATCATTAGGGGTGGGGTGAGAGTTCGTGTGGTCTTGAATTTCAGTGTCCATGAGTTTCCATGCAATTATAGAGTGTTTATCAAACTGTCCATCCACCTCAACTGTTTCACTTTAGAATGAAATCTGTGATGAAGTAACGTTCTGATTGATCGTTATATCCTGCTTTATCAGATTCATATAAGAAAAATAAGCCCAGGTCTTGCGACAACTTTGCTTATGATCAGTCCCTGAGTACGACTGTGTATGCTAACGAGGAAACATGACGTCTTCCTGAAGTGTCAGGCATGCTTTGTAGGGTCAGTCCGTGTGTCTCTGCCTTGTTATTTCCATGGATTAGTTCTATCTATCACATGACACCTATCACGCAGAGCGTGTGGAATTTATGTCGAGCGCGGACAGCCTATCTTGAGAAACTGAAACTTCACGGAACCATGATTTAGAGTCAAGTAGTGTTCACAGTTTTTTTAACTGTACATAAAGATTTGTTGAGTCAAGTAGCATTTCACGGAGTTGTTAACTGATATTAATGATTTGTAGAGTCAAGTAGCGCATCGAAGTCTTGCAGAGAACACATTGTCCATGACAGGTACAGAGGTCAGGAGCTGTTTGTTGAGCACGGCATTTTGTGACATTTGTAGCTTTTGCTGCAGGAAACAGCTTACTGTATGATAGTTTCTTCAACACCACAAAGTGGGTGGGTAGAAGAAACCTAAATCTTGTTCATAATGACGACTATAGTAATGATATAATTGGTGGCGTGTTTTTTCTGATCACTAATATCAGATGTGCTGATTACCGTGTCCTGTAAGGGAGAGTGGTGTGTTTCTGTCATGCTTTCCCAAGCTGTGCTTTTGGTTGCACTACCAATGGAAAACGTTATGTTTCAGTCAACCTTTTCCATTTCAAACAATGACACGGAAGTCAACTAGTCATCTTTGTATCTTTACACCATGCAACAAATTATGTCATGGTTCATGATTGTACGTTTGCACACGTATAGAGAGCGTTTCTTTTTTAAACATCAATCGCATTTCCTCTTGCCGAAATAAAGGGCAGTGGAACTGCACATTTAAAAGAGAAATGCGACATGTTCTTAAAATGGCATCCGCTCTTCTTCAACAGTGCACTGCTCGCTCTATAGAAATGGTTTTACGCCGCTGCATCTAGCCATCTACATGTATCTCACCATGGGTTCTTGAAATTGTCGACACCCTCCCACCTCATTGTCCTCATGATTTACATCTCCACCCCCTTACCTCCCCTCCAACCAACCATCCACAAAATCGTAGGTTTGTAGATTGTGGTAATAGTTTGCATAATTTTGTTGTCATATATGTAATGATGAAGTGTGATAAGTACAGATTTCTGTCTGACTTGTTTCAAACAATCACAGGACGGCATTTCTTGTTTAGTCGAAATCCAAGGTAAACAGCAGGAAATAGAAAACGGCCAAGTATATTGCCACATGTGGCCTGACCACGTGGACGGCAACGAAAGAAGAACAAGCAATTGAGCACATAGTTGACTGTAACGCACGCCTCTAACTCCATGAAGGGAACACAGTGAAATTTGGACTTATAATGGTGTAAAATTGATCTTGTCTCAGATCCCGACATAATTGGAAGTATTGTCACCCGGAAGCAACC
This sequence comes from Monoplex corrugatus, assembly GCA_030674185.1. NCBI lineage: Eukaryota > Metazoa > Mollusca > Gastropoda > Littorinimorpha > Ranellidae > Monoplex > Monoplex corrugatus. The sequence continues at coordinate 23,493,713 of JAPXFY010000021.1, forward strand.
TTTTCAACCATCACTTCTGTTGAGATTTTCATAGCAAACGTTTTGCGGAATTTACATAGTTTTATTCAGTTCTTATCTTTTTTCTTGACGATGCATCGTTTGAATTTCACGTTTATTCAAACAACTTATGACAAGTCTAGGTAACTACTAATGATAACAATGATAAGAATAATAATGATAACAATAACAATGATAATAATAATGATAAAATACAATAGTGCGTGCACACCACACACACACACACACACACACACACACACACACACACACACACACACACACACACACACACACACACACACAAAATACATACACACAGTGCGTCTCTATGTTTGGCAGTCAGCTGCTGGACTTGTCCTTTGGTGGCGGTCATTGTGACAAGTGGTAAGAGACTTTTTCAAAGTCTCTGTATTTTTTCCATAGTGTTCCTCTGTTACGATAACCTGAGGACAGCTCTCCATACACTGCGATCTTCCATCTTGAACGCATGCCCTGTCCAATGCATTTAAATTCTGAAGAGCATGGCTTCAATGCTGGTGGCCTTTGCTGCTGTAGGTCGGTCTCCCCAGTGGATGACGAGGATACTGCAGAATCAACGCTGATTGTAGCATTTGAGAAGTCGCAGGTGCTGACGGTAGATTAGCCAGGATTCAGTCCCTTAAAGAGAGGTGTCAGCATGAACGCTTTTTTAGAAGTTGATTTTTGTGTCCTTCATGCGATGGTTGTTGTTGTACCAGATATGTTTGCAGAATTCGCCAAAAACGCTGTTTGCCAAGGCTCTATTGTCCACTTCTTTATCAGTCTTGGCTTCAGAGAATATTACCCCCCTCCCCCAAATAGCTGAACTAGTGTACTGCTTTCAGTCCTGTTTGTTCAATGGAAATACATGGAAATCATGAGAAGAAAAATCACAAGAGCTAATTCCACCCACGCTCCGAACGTTACAAAACAAGGCGGTTTAATTCAGTTACTTTCCTTTTACATGCACATAAAACGACAGCAAACAATTGACAGTATAGACGTATTTAGTTAACTATCATTCCTATTTATAAACCACAAGTCAAGCATCATAATTTAGACTTTCTTATAAAAAAAGTTGTTATATACATACATATATCTATGTACATATGTGTGTGTGTGTGTGTGTGTGTGTGTGTGTGTGTGTGTGTGTGTGTGTGTGTGTATGTATGTATATACATCTCTCTCTGTCTCTGTCTGTCTGTCTCTCTGTGTGTGTTTAATATATATATATATATATATTATATATATATATATATATATATATGTATATATATTTTATTTTTAATTTTTATTAATATTAGAAAAATCAGTATTGTTAGTGGCAAGAAGCTCTGGGGAGAGCCGAACAGGGGAGGGTCCTCAGAAGAGACGCCCCCATCAAACGAGTGTTTCAGTCTTCTAATTTAAGGGGCTGGACCGCATCCAGATCATGACTCCTGAACCGCATCCAGATCATGACTCCTGGACGCCTTCTGCTATCGCCATTTTTTCATAGAAAATTGTCCACCACCTGGTTTCAAACTTCGCAAGACCACGTCAACCTTGCAATGGATGTCTTCACCACTTAGCTATCGAACACTGGCATCATGTAAGGGAATTTTAAGCCTTATGAATTTCACGTTTGTTCCTTCTTGATCAGATCCAAGTGGAACTCTTTTCAGCTGCTTCTGCCATTGATTTTAGGACTCTGGTCTCCTGTCTCCTAGAAATCGAGAGGTGTTTAACAAGGTCATAGGCTGATGTGCCTATCAACCCCTTCGCTATACCTCTATGGTGAGGACTTTGGCTTGAAAGCAAGATTTCCACAGGTTGCTGGCAAGATTGGCATACTTTTCAGTCTTGCAGATATGGGCTTCCTCCATTCTGCTTTCATACCGTACAGTGAGTTTGATCAAAATCATTTGTTTTGATGAATGGGAGCGGAGAACTATACCCGGTCTCATGACACTCTTGCTGATGACTTCTGGGTGTTTTTTCCATTGTGGAAGATCTACAGTGGACTTCTAATCGTCAACTCTGTCCAGCACAACCCGATTCCATGCTCCAGATGTCACAGCTTTTTCAGGCCACAGTTTGCTGCCTCCGGTCGTGTAGAAGATTCTCGGAGTCTCTGTTGGCATGGTTTTTCCCTGGGTAGTACTGATCACCGGTGCGATCTCTTTAAACACTTGATTATGCCCCCTTGATGAGCGTTACCTTCTATGAGTTCAGGACATGTTCAGCTGTTTGTTTGCCCTGACAGAACGGCACACAAGGTTACCTTTTCCCCCATTTCACCAGATGCCAATCAAAAGATTCAAACGCCTTTTCAAAGAATTACATAACAAAGCTGCTAATTGACTTGTATCTGAGTAGTGTATGAGATCCTACATCAGCCTGATATTGTCATCCATTTATCTTGTTTGGTCTACATCAGTGAGTTTTGGTAGTGTCCGTTTAATCCTGTCTGCAATACAAAAAGATCCGACTTTATGTATTACATTCAAAAGAGAAATTGGAAGTAAATGTTTCACAAACACCTTTGGGTTGTCTCTTAAAAGGATACACGTTGTCAAGCCTTTCTTCGTGTCAGAATGTTCACCATCTCTAAACGCTTCATTCAGTTCTCAAACTACGAAAGGCCAAGCTGAATCTAAAAGAACTTGAAGAATTCAGCTCTGAAACTATCAGTGCCTGGCTTTTCCCATTTTCCATGTGTTTTAACACGAATTCTTCTAACGTGATGTCATATTCTACATATGTCTCATCGTCCACAAATAGTTAAGGAATTTATTTACCAAGTCATTAATATCACAGTCTTCAATGTTTTAATTTCGTTTATATATAAAGTTGTCTGTAAAAACTTTTCATGTCATTCTTTATTTCTTCATGATCTTCCGTAACGTTTCCATATTTTTTCATAATTGTCATTTACTTACAAATGTAGTTTCATTTTTTCAAGGCTACAAAAACATTTTGTAATTTTTCTCTGTCTGCGACCCACCTAGTCCTAGAGCAAATCAAAACATGTATACTTTTTCACTTAAAGAAACGAGTTCTTCTCTTTGTTTTTGTTTTCTTTCAGTAAGTACACATCGTCGTTAGTTTTGTTTCTTTTCAGTGATTTGTACATCTTTGATAGGTGCACCTTCCTTTTCTCTTTCTTCTTCTTTTTCTTCGTAGCATACGATATAGTTTTAGATCTTATTTTCATCCACAGAAAGTAAACAGCAACAACAACAACAACAAACGAACAAACGAACAAACAAACAAAACAAACAAACAAACAAACAAAACAAACAAACAAACAAACCAACAAACAAACAAACTTTATCGAATACTTTTGATTCAATCTCGAATTAAGAGTATTTTCAATTGCATTTTTGTTACAATGATCTGCTGCATATGCCTTTATAACATTTGTCACTTCTGTCTCCACTTCTTTGACTTAACCTAAATCTTTCAAAAGCGAACCTTTAAATTTCCATAATATGTTTCTTTTTTTTTTTCTCGTGCCAGATGACGAATATATTGTTACCATCGAGTAGTCTGATCGATAACCTGCAATGACATCGGAAACTTCATAATACAAATATAGGTAATCTGACATAAAAAAGGCAAACCTAATTTGCTTCAGTGGTGTGCTTTACCAAGTACTTTATCAGTTCGTTTAAAATCTAACATCATCGTTTCCACCATGCGAGTTGGTGACTGGGCAGGCTGTCCTATAGAAATGAAGATCTAGAGTAAGGCGAGAGAGGGCTCTTCCATTCGCGCTTGGTCCGATAGCTGAGCTGGATCTGCTTAATACGCATTGTGTGTCTATGTCTTGGAGTTTGTCATTTCTTTACCTTCCCATTCGGTTTGTAAACAAACTTACTGATGACTGGGTCCGAATAGTTCATGCAGCGTACGAACCCCCCTCCCCCCTTTTTTTTGTATGTGAAATGGCCACCATGTGGTGTCGGGAACTGGAAGACGAATGTCCAGAAAGTGGTGATGCATTAGTGCTCTAGGTCTCATCCAGCACCCTCAGGTGTTTCTTGTTCCCTTTGACATGCAGTTTGGCTGTTGGCTTCAGGGAATCAGGCTTCATGACAGCAAGGAAAGTCCTGGTGACGGCTTGGAAAGATAGCAAACTTTGAATCCTTTCAGGAGCATGTCAGACCTGACTGAAAAGCAGATTGGGGTGTATCTAGAGCGTCATACCTGACAGCTTTTGTGGCCATAGGCATGTTGGGAGTTTCCGACCGCTAAGTATCGAGACTTAAGTAAGGGGAGAAGAGCTGGCAGTTATGTGGCTGGGCTGGCTGTCCATTAGAGAGATGAAGGCCCAGAGTAAGGCAAGAAAGGGCTCTTCCATTCTGTGTTGTTCCGGTAGCTAGGCTTGACCTGGTTGATGCACGTTGTGTGGCCATGTCCCGAGGTTTGTCACACCCAACCTTGCCATTCTGTTTGTAAACAAGGTAACTTATGACTTGGTCCAAATGGGTCATGCAGTGCATGGACAGCCCCCCTCCACCCCCATTAGGCGTCAAAAGCTGGGAGGCGATTATCAGGAGAATGATGAGGCATTGGTGCTCCGGGTTCCATCCAGCACCCTCGAGTGTTTCTTGTACACTAACATCATTGTTTCCACTACTTCCCTGGCTTTTAGACTGTTGCCATGTTTATACATGTAGATATCACAGTCATATACCGAATCCATAACAAGGTCCGTATCACCCACAGCAATCGAATTGTGGTTATAACACTCTTTTATGGTTTGTATAAGATCTGAGTAAAATTGAGGTATATCACCATTTGGACCATATATGTTAATCTAGATCATATGTTTTTCCATAGCAAAAAAGGATATAGCAGTACGTTTTCCGTTTGGGTCTTTTTTTTATCTCACACACACACACACACACACACACACACACACACACACACACACACACACACACACACACACACACACACACACACACACACACACACACACACACCACACACACAAAACACACACAAACACATACACATGCACAATGCACAGAGAGAGAGAGACAGACAGACAGACAGAGAGCGAGAGAGAGAGAGAGAGAGAGAGCGAGAGAGAAAGAGAGAGAGAGACGCTTGACGCTTGACGCGCTAAGCACGCCTTTTATTGACAAAAGCTTTTTACAGCTATGTTGCCAAGGGGTATTCACCCTCATACATTGGCGTTGTTGAGTAAGTCTCATTGAAAAAAAACAATAACTGAATGAAGAAAAATGATTCTATTTATGTACAAAAACAAAAAGACAATCAATGAAATAATTCTAAGACACTTTACCTTAGTGTCACACACAAAATGTGATTGAAATAAAGCAAATAAACAGTCACATATTTTGACCATCCAACATTTCCCTTTTATTCCAAGGTGTTCTTTTCACACAGATAGCTTTTCATTCCTGATCTTAATTGCATCGGCTATGTATTTTGCTAAGCATGTGAGTATTTGTTCATTTTCAGATGATAGTACTGTTTTGAGATCCCTGCTTACTACACAATGGGATGCAAATAACTTGGAGTTTTCTCTTAATGAATTTAGAGCTGTACAATAAAAAATAAAATGAGTTTCGTCTTCTGTGGTCAGCTGGCACAGTTTGCATAAGTCATTATTTTCTTCATTACTAATAAACCATTTCTTATTTACTCCTAATCCCAGCGTTTTACATCGAAAGCGCGCAAGCAGAGATCTGTGCCATCTATTTTGTATTACTGTTACATATTTTTCCGGTTGAAAGATGTTTTTGAAGGAAAAATACCAATTGTATTTCGTGCCTTCTTCAATATCTGAATGCCAGTTTTGTTTGTAAGAGTTTATAAGACAATCTTTGAATTCTGAAATGAAAGCCGTATCACTCCCTACGTCTTGTGCTAGCCAAACAATACCAAATCCGTTCTGCATAAGAACATTTTTAACATTATCGACCCAATTTCTTTTACCTCTTTCGTGTTGCTGTAGTAACATTTCATATGCCTGTTTACATAATCGTGATGGCGGAAGTTTGAGTATTTTTAGCCAGTACTTTATGCATTTAATAGTTGTTCGTAATTTAAGTAGATATCTACCAGTTTCACCGTAAGCTATTTTGTTGGAGGAGTGAAGAGGGATGTTTAAAAAACGTTTTATTGCAAATGTGTGGACAATCTCCATCTGTTTATTGTCATATAAGCCCCAAATTTCTGCTGCATATGTAATCATAGGTTCTATCTGTGTATTAAACAGTTTCCAATATAGTATTGGGTCTATAGTATTCAATTTTCTCATAACTCTAAGGATTTCAATCACCCCTCTTTTCCCTTTTCTGCACATCTCTGTCCATGCTGTGGTTAAGCTTAGTTTTGTGGTAAATGTTAACCCTAAATATTTGTAAGAGTTACTTTAACTTCATAATCTCCATATTTCCATTTTTCATTAATGGAAAGATGTCCACCTTTACGGAATACAATAATATTTGTTTTGTCGAGATTAACGTTGAGAGACAATCTGTCTGCTTCCTGCTTTAGAACATTAAGTTGGTTTTGGAGTCCGATCACAGTGTCCGAAAGGAGTATAATATCATCTGCAAAAAGCATAAAAAATAACTCAACATGTCCAGGTAGCATTTGTATTCCATGTCTTCCTTTAGCTGATAATTCTATTGCTAATTCATTAATAAAGAATGAGAACAGTAAGGGGCTGAGCAAACATCCTTGCTTTACTCCCTTTGGACAGTTGAAAAAATCAATATACAAGTTTTTATCTCTAACACAAGCTATAACTGTATCATATACTCCTCTTATTGCCTTATATAATCTACCATTTACACCTTTATTTCTTAAAACGTTCCATAATTTGTTTCTATTTATTGAGTCGAACGCTTTCCGGAAATCGACAAATGCAACGAAGAGTTTAGAATTTTTATTAAGATACTTTAGAACTAGAGCATAAAGTGTAAATATGTGATCTACAGTGCTGTATCCTGCTCTAAACCCTGCTTGTTCCTCCACTATCATTGCTTCCCTTTGTGCCCATTTTGTAAGTCTTCTATTTAAAATGTGTGTATAAACCTTACCAATTATGCTTGTTAATGCTACTCCTCTATAGTTATCAGGATTGTTGTTATCGCCCTTTTTGTATATAGGTATAATGATAGACTTTGACCACATTGCTGGGAAATATCCTTTCATGAACAAAAAGTTGAAAAGGTCTTTCAAAAAACTACGCACTTCCTTATTTGCATGTTTTAGCATTTCTCCAAGGATGATATCAATGCCCGCACTTTTGCCGTTTTTCAAGTGTTGAATGCCTTCTGTAATCTCTGTTTTAGATATTGGGTCGTTGAATAAAGGTTCATCTGTTTCCTCTTCTTCTTCAATTGCTGTATTTTCTTGTTGTTCTGACTCTTCTCTCTCATCAAAGACATGCGAGAAATGATCGTACCATTGTTGCAAGCTGATATTATTGTACAATACTGTTTTTCTATTTACTGCTCTTATTGTTGACCAGAATAATTTATGGTCGTTTATAGATTCTTTTAACTCTTGTAATCTTTTTTCATCATACTTATTTTTCTTTTCTTTCTTCAATTTATTATACGATTTTCTCTCTTCTACATACAACTGTCTGCGTTCTGTTAGATTTATCTTAGCCCTTCTAAAATTCCTCAACATACGATTGACATTTCTTTTCTTCCGTGCACATTCTTCATCAAACCAATCATTAGTCCTTCTTTTCTTTTTCCCAGTCATACGAATCATGCATGCAGCAGCTCCACACAAGGCTTGTGTAAACATATCAATGCATTCATCCACCCCCTCTATCATTCTTTCTTTAGCCCTTTCCAAACACTGTTTCAACTGGGCTGAGTCAGTCTCGTCTTTGTACATTTGCACGCATTCTTCTGACCACACCACCCTCTCTCTCATCCCTCCCTCTCCTCCTCCCTCCTCTCCCACCTCACTCTCTCCCTTTTTCCCATCATCAATCACCCAGGTCAACTCTACAGGAAAATGCCACGAGTGTAGGCTATCAGCTACACGTAAATCACACCTTTCTAACAGTTCATCAGAAACAACAAAATAATCAATAATGCTGCACCCATTTGGTGAGACAAATGTAAACTCACCCTCTTTATCCCCATTACAGGTACCATTTACAATGACAAGATCAACATGAAACAAAAATCAAGTAAAGATGATCCAAACATATTAGTAGAAAAATCTTTTGATGAACGGACACCATGTTTATCTTCCTTGTCACTATCTAAATGAACATCACAAAAAGTCATCCCTGATGTTTCTGCTTGTACCCCACCTGTTCTTGCATTGAAATCCCCACATAAAATGATATATGCATTTTCTTTTTCAAATATATCCAATAAACTTTCCTCAAGCAATAAAATGCCATCCTTAATTACATTATTTCTGTACACTGGGCTCCACTCAGGGGGAATATAACAAGCAATGTATAATATGTCTTTTTCCACTTGAAACAATTTCTTGTCAAATTTTATTGCTACTACGTTATTAACTGTCACGTTCACTGTCTCTTTTACAAAATGACTAAATCGTCTCTTAATCAGAAGTAGCACACCCCTGAGTTTCGTCCTTGGTTTGATAGTTTTTTGGCTGGAGCACTATATGCAACAAAATCTGAGAAGCTATTACTGAAATCGAAGTCATTGCTAATAAAAGTTTCTGTTAAACAGATTATATCAAAGTTATTCACATAATTAATAAAATCAGCATCGGACAATTTACTTAATAGATTATCCACATTATAATTCAGAAAAGATAACTGTTTTGTTGAATGATCAAGCCTGTCTCATTTCCCTGTACTACTCGACCTGAGTTCTCTCCCACTAGCCTGTGTTGTCATATAGCTACGAAGCCCTGTCTGCCCTCCACCCCTATTACCCCCCTGTTGACCTCCTCGTGCTGTACGTGTCACACCCCGTGTCTGTTTGTCACCTCTGCCCTGTCTGTCTACCTGTGTGTTCCCCTCCACTTTCTTGTTGGCTAGGCTATATCGTCGTTGGCTGTCATGACCTGTATTGTCAGTCACGTGGCTAGTATTGGGGGATTCCCTCCCACTCTGCTGATCGTCACTTGCTGTGTTGCTCGATGCTGCGTATGGGGTAGCAGCTACCTGGGCGAAGCTCCTTGGGTCTGGTCTCCTCGGGCCCACCGTCAGCTTGCCCTTGATGAAGTAGGCTGCCTTCCCCTCGCTCCTTGCCTGGCTGACGATCGCGGCCTGCCTACGTGTTAGATCGTTGACCACCCTTACACCGCTCCCTTCCAGCTTGGCTCTGTACTCCTTGTCTGTTAACACTGTCATTTTGTCCCTCCACTCTCGAAATTTGACAATCATAGGCTTGGGCTGGTTGTCTCTGGCCTGGCCCACGCGATGTGCCCTGACAAAATCCTCTTCACGCCACTTTTTGGGGCCTGGGTCTCAGTCACAGCTCGTGCACACGTGTCATATGTTTCTTGATCCCTAGTTTGTGGCACTCCAAACATACGGAGATTGTCCCGTCTGGAAAACTCCTCTAACCTGTCTATCTCCGTGGCCATGGATGCGATCTGATCTGACATCACTCCTACGTCCTCTGACAGCTTCTTGGTGTCCTCTCTGCCCTGTGTAGCCTCAGCAACCAGATCGTTCATATCAGCTGATATGTTCTTAACAGTCTCTGTCAGTCGTCTGTTTTCTCTCTCCAACCCGTCGCATCTGCTATTGATGTTTTCGCACTGTTCTTTTACTTGGAGCAGTTCCGATTTAATCACACTCAGATCTCCCCTGATCTCCTCCGTCTGTTGTTGTTGTTGTTGTTTCTGTTCGTGTACAGCACTGATAAGTTGCTTGAACATGTCTGGTATAGCTGTTGTTGCTGCGAGTGCCCCACCACTTTCTGAGTCCCCAACTGTCACATTTTCCACATTTTTCTCATTTTCTAGTGGTCCCGGATTCTTTTCCACATCATTGCTAAGGAGAAGCTTCCATATCAGCAACACAGCGTTGGCCAAGCACATAGAAACAAGTTGTGTGTCATATAGGGTGAGCTGACACAAAACAGGCTGGCCCATTTTCTCACTGTCACCAAATGGGTATACGTTTTCTATCCAGAACAAAGTTCCTTGACAATTGACAGAATTCAAAAGCACCCCTGTTTCCCAGTCATGACCGAAAACACAAGCCACACTGTCCACACCACTGTACACTATGAGTGACAGCAGCAGAAGATAGATGTACGACACGAAAATGTCTGTGACTGTCACTGTGACACACTGACCTCCATTTGTGTTCACGTCACCGTTTTTCTTCTTAAGTCCATTCGCAATTACTTTTCCCCCAAACAGCCCTATTCGCGCTCTCCAAATGCATAAGTCCACCATAATTGAGTTGTAGGTCACAAACACTTTTATTTCGACTAAGAAAGTTGATGCTAGTCTCGCAGAACATGTACAATTTGGAATTTGCTGCTCCCGATAATCTCACAGCCAGCCTACTCGTCGCCATCATTCTCGTAAGAGAGAGAGAGAGAAAGAGAGAGAGAGAGAGAGAGAGCGAGAGAGAGAGAGAGAGGAGAGAGAGAGAGAGAGAGAGAGAGAGAGAGAGAGAGAGAGAGAGGAGAGAGAGAGAGAGAGGAGAGAGAAAACTGAAACTGAAAATGGTTTATTGCCATTGACATTTTTGTCCTTGTGGCAAGGAGCATAAAACAAAGTCATTAAATTTTACGACGACGTTTTCGCGAAATAAAGATTTATAAATATAGTCATGGCTGACATTACATCCATTTAAATTTTTGTTCCTAATGATGATGAAAAAAATTAAAGGAAAAAAGCTGAACAAAAAGTTGAACAAAAAGTTGACCACCCGACATAATTATGAGTATTCTGGTAATGACCCTTTGACTTGAAATGTCCTCATCAAAGATTAAGCATTTTTGTCGTATACTTTCATACGACTTGCAAACAAACAAAAAATGCATTTCATCTTCTGCCTCTGCATCACACATGGGACAAATAGAGTGTGCCGATGAATTTGAGTAAAACCATCTTGTTGTTGTATTTAGCCCTAAGGCTCTCAGTCTAAAACGAGCAAGATTGCTTCTGTGCCATTTATTTGTTACGGCCTTTATATATTTTTCGGTTTGAAATACATTTTAAAGGAAAGGAACCAATCATATTTCTCAGATTCTTCCATTAGAGCGTGTCAGTTTTGTTTGTACGAATCAACTAGTCTATCCCTAAATTCTGAAATAAATCCTTGTTCATAACCAACACCCTGGCACATCCACACAATACCAAATCCATGTGTGGTTAATATTTTCTTAACAAAATATGTCCAGTTTTGTTTACCCGAATCTAATTGATTAAGTAGCATCTCATATGCCTGTTTGCACAATCTTGACATTGGGAGCTGGGTTAATTTCAACCAGTATTTAATACACTTTATTTGAGTTTTCAAAAACAAAGGATAACGGCCAGTTTCTCCATATAACATTTTATTAGATGAATGCAATGGTACCGAAAGGAAGCGTTTGGTGGCAAATGTACATGTATGTACCTTTTCCATTTTATGATTGCTCGAAAATCCCCATGTTTCTGAGCCATACGTTAAGATTGGTTCAATCTGCAAGTCGAAAAGTTTCCAAAAAAATCGAGAAGTCAGTGCAGTTCAATTTTCTTAAAGATCTTAAAATTTCCATCGTTCCTCTTTTCCCTTTTCTGCTGCTTTCCACCCATGCGCTTTGGAGACTCAGTTTTGTTGTAAAAATAATACCTAGATATTTATATGAGTTTGTTACTTTAACTTCAGAGTCACCATAAACCCATTTTTCTCGAGCCGAAAGATGTCCTCCCTTATGGAAAATCATCACATTCGTCTTTTCTAGGTTCACAGACAGTAACAACCTATCAGATTAATGTTTTAAAGCATTTAGTTGATTTTGTAACCCTATGACAATGTCTGACAAAAGCACCACATCATCAGCAAATAGCAGTAAAAAGACTTCAACAGCACCAGGCAATAACTGTACACCATGTCTCCCTTTTTGGCTATTTCTAACGCTAACTCATTAATGAAAAATGAAAATAGTAAGGGGCTGAGGAGACATCCTTGTTTCACTCCTCGTGGACATTCGAAAAAGTCGGAGTACATATCTTTGTCACGAACACATGCTAACACAGAATTATATATACTTTTAAGGGACATATATAATTTACCATTTACTCCATTCTTGCGCAGAATACCCCAAAGTAAATTTCTATTAACTGAGTCAAATGCTTTGCGAAAATCTACAAATGCTACGTATAGTTTAGTGTGATTAAGAAGGTATTTTTGAACTAAAGCGTACAGTGTGAAAATGTGATCTATTGTACTGTATCCAGATCGAAATCCTGCTTGGACTTCTATTTTTTCCCCCTCTCTGTCCATTTCGTTAGTCGTTTATTTAATATATTTGTATAAACTTTGCCTAAAACACTTGTGAGTGCAACCCCTCGGTAGTTGTCTGGATTGTTTACATCTCCTTTCTTAGGTATGGGGACAATAATAGATTTGGCCCATTCTGTGGGGAAAATACCATTTTCAAATAACCGATTAAATAGAATAACTATAAAGTTTAACACTGAATCGCTGGAATGCTTTAACATTTCTCCCAGAATTTTGTCTGGTCCAGCACTTTTACCATTTTTCAGTCTTTTAATACTGTCGATTATCTCCCTTCTTGATACTGCATCATTAAATAATGGTTCTTCGTACTCATTTGTTTCCAGATTGCCATCATCTTCAATTTCTGCCCCGGATCCAGAACTTTGAACTATTGAGAGAGAGAGAAGAGAGAGGAGAGAGAGAGAGAGAGAGAGAGAGAGAGAGAGAGAGAGAGAGAGAGAGAGAGAGAGAGAGAGAGAGAGAGAGAGAGAGAGAGAGAGAGAGAGAGAAAACGCAAAACAGTAGACGTTTGTGAAGATTTTTATCGTTTTTTTTTTGTACCAAGTATCTGTGTTTATTCTTTGTTGTCTATTGATACACTTGTCAAAGGTCAGTTGGCCGAAATTTTGCGCCTGACTTGTTTTCTTACATAAGACACGCGTTCTATTTCTATTTTTGTGTTTTTCTGCTTCGTATTTGCTTGAACGCTAGCAGTCAGTTTGGTTCAGATTTTAACATATCCCTAACCGACAATCCCTCCTTAAAATGAGTGAATCAGTCCAGTACACTTTCAGTCTTGTAGACACGGGCTTCCTCCATTCTTCTTTCATACCGTACAATGAGTTTAATCAAAATCATTTATTATAATGAATGGGTGTTGAGAACTATATTCAGTTTCATGTCATTCATGCTGATGATTTCTGGATGGCTTTTTTTTCCATCGTGCACCCCCAGTTGTCCACACTATCCATTTCATCCGTTTCCATGCTCCAGATGCCACAGCTTTTTCAGGCCAGTTTGCTGCCTCCTGCCGTGTAGAAGGTTGTCGGAGCTTCTATTGGTAAGATTTTCCCAGAGGAAAACTGATCACTTGTGTGATCTCTTGAAACACTAGATTGTGCCTTCTTGTATACCTTCCTTGGCTTAGTGCTACACGCATGAGCTCAGTACCAACTGTTTGTGTGTTCCTTGACAGATCTGCATTCGAGGGCAGGAGATCTGAGGATGAAACTGGTTTGAGAGGGGCCATGTGTCTCATGTCATTCTAACTGAGAATTCTTCAGACTGCATTTTCACACATCATCCATTGCCCCTGCTGACCTTGCTGGACTACGTTCCGGATTCTGTTGACACCCTTTTCTTTCTTCATCTCTCGTATTATCATATCTTTTTGCTTTTCGGTTTGTCTTTGACTACCTTTCCATTTGTGTTGATCCCAGCCCCCGTCTGTTGGTATGTGTGAACGTCTTAGTTCTCTGACCATGAGGCTTTCCTTCACTGCGTCCACTACCTCAGAGACGTTCCAGCTTGGGCTGACTTGATCTCACAAGCTTATCTCCTGAGTCCTCAGTCTTTTGTCCTTTTGAATTCTGCCATCCGGCATATTTGATAAATGGATGCTCCTGCCTGTTCCAGCTATGATTTTCCTTATTACAGTATTACCTTTTTGTTGTTTTTACAGTCTTGTGAAATGGATTTTCTGGGTTTTCCAGTGCCCTGAAATATGTCTTCAATCGTTCTACTTTTTGTTTTGACTGTATTAAATGTCGTTATCCTCATTTTTCTTGTTTTGTCTGGCCATGACTATGTGGAATGAAGTCAAAATATAAATGGCAGAAGAACAGTGTGGATTTGTCGAAGGAAAAGGAACTGTTGGTGCATATATATCCTGAGAGCTATCATGGAGAGGTCAACTGAGTTGAATAAGAATTTGTATTTGTGCTTTGTTGCTTTTGCCAAGGCTTTCGATAGGGTAAGACATGAAGAATTGATCAACCAACTAGAATGACTCAATATTGATGGAAAAGATCTACAAATTATCAGAAATATGTATTGGGAACAAACAGCTGCTATGAGAGTGGAAGACGACATAAGCTCTTTCCAAAACATCAAAAGAGGAGTCAGGCAAGGTTGTGATCTGTCACCAGATCTGTTTTCATTTTACAGCGAAAACATCGTGAGAGACCTAGAAGAGTGCCCTGGATTAAAGATTGGGGGAAAAATGATGGGCAACATTCGTTACGCAGATGACACCGTGCTGGTTGCGGGGAATGAAAGGGACCTACAAAACCTTGTGAATATAATGGAAAAAGAAAGCAAAAATAAAGGGTTGGAGCTAAGTAGCAAGAAGACTGAAGTCATGGTGGTCAGTAAAAACATGAAGTTCTCTCGTGCAAAGTGGCAGCAAACGGCACAACCTTGAGACAGGTTGATAAGTTTAAATATCTGGGAACGATCGTCTCGCTGGGCGGCAGATGCACATCGGAAATAGCCAGCGGAGTCGGCCAAGCCAGAACAGCATTCGGGAAGATGAAAGGCGTTCTTACCAACAAATGCCTATCAACTGACATCAGGAAGAGAGTTGTTGAGTGTTATATGGAGCCGATAATGTTGTACGGTTGTGAGGCGTGGACGGTCAACAGGCAAGGCCAGAGCAAGATGGAGGCAGCCGAGATGTCGTTTCTGGGAGGAATGTTGAGAGTTCCATGGACAGCGGAGAGAACAAACGAGACGGTCTTGATGGAGGCGGACACAAGAGGATCATTGATGAGGAAGATTGGGAGAAGACGGGCAACGTTTGTAGGCCATTTTATGAGGAAAGAGGAACTAGAGCACCTGGTCACAACAGAAAAGCTGGAGGGAAAGAGAGCACCAGGTAGACCCAGGGAGAGGGTGTTGGACGGACTTGCAGGGTGGCTGAGGACGGAGAGGGTGGAGGATGTGCTTGCGGCAGCAAGGGATAGATACATATGGAAGACCATGATCGCCAACGCCAACGCCAACGCCAAGCGGCAGGACGATTGATGATGATGAGATATATCAAAGGTAGGTCAAGCTAGTACCGCAATTTCCGTGGGGCGTCCTTCGCGGTTCCAAGGCTCATATTCGTTGCTTTAGTTTGTGTTTTGACTTGTGAGACCAAGTCCAAAGTCGATTTAACTCAGTATTACAGCTTGGTATAGAACGACCTATGCATTCTACGAAAAGACTGATGGATGCTACAGAACCTTATTTATGCTACAGAAAAGCTTATGCATGCTACAGAAACATTTTTAGGAACATCGCTCTTCGAGAAATTTCTCTCGTGCTCACCTTTTTGTGTCCTATTTTCCATGCCACCTTAATGGCCGCAGAAGCTGGTACAGTTTTTACAGTGCGATGGTGATGATTGCGATGAGGATGATAATCATGATACCATGGAGTTCCATCTAGGATTGAGACTGCGTGACAGGGCTGTATTCTACGCTTACTATCATAATACACACTGGGTCAACCTGGCTGGTTAGACGATTTGAGCAACGTATCCATGAAGTGGATGATACTGTATTGTCATAGTCTTCCCAATGAGCCTATAGAATGCTCAGCTCAGTAGGAACCGGTTGGAACCAAAAAATACCACAATGATTTTTGAAGGGACTGATGGAGATTCAAACCCGTAACCATTTAGTCGGTAGTCCGTTACGCTAACCACTAAACTACGGCGACTGGTTGTTACAGAAACGTTCATGTTTACTATCAGAAAGACCTATATGTAATGGCAGACAGTCTAATGTAGTCTAGAGTACAAGCTAAAAGCTGACGTTATTTGAAGGATATCAGCACAACGTTTCATATGTCAAATCATTGTTGAAAACTCTCTTGGCTTTCAATTAAATATCGCACTGACTAAAAACAGGCCACTCGTCTGTTTCACAGTGATGATTGCATTCTTTCTATATATCCCTCTTGTTGTCTTTCGTTATGTTCATTTCATGACACATCATTATTCCGATCATCATTTCGGAAATTTTCGATTCTATGCATCTTCTTGAAGACAGAAGTTGCTGGATCTTTCGATTCCAGTTTGGCATACAGCACTTTAGACGTTGTTGTTATTATTGTTACCAAGAAATGTCTTCGATGTCATATCTGAAAACTGGTGTCTCAAGTTTTTTTTAATCAAATGTCACATTGTCTGTGTGTGTGTGTGTGTGTGTGTGTGTGTGTGTGTGTGTGTGTGTGTGTGTGTGTGTGTGTGTGTGTGTGTGTGTGTGTGTGTGTGTGTGTGTGTGTGTGTAGTGCATGTCTGCGTGCATACTTGCGTGCATTGTATGTGTCTTTCAAGCAAGATTTATGTAACATATTTTTAAATCTCTCGATCCTTAGTAGTCATTTAACTATTTTCTGATGATGCACATGTTATTTCCTAAAATGATTTTGCCTATTTATATGCGGTTGCTGTGAAGTGTTCTGTGCTCGTTATTTTGACACACGGCACTTTAGACCTTATTGTTATCATTGCTAATGTCGCTGTTAATAATATTGACAAAACTAACAATAATAATATTCCATTTGCAAAGCGCACACAGTCCACGTCAAAGGAAACTCGTTGCATTTTACATAGTTGCTTTTCTTGTTATGATTATTACTATTGTTGTCGAAACAAAAAGTTGCGGCTTCTGACTTTGCCACAATAAGTTAAAGACAGTCTTCATTTGAGCACACCTTCAGTTTCACTTATTTCAGATGGTGTATCTGCCCTCGGAATAAATCCCATATGCACTGACGTCACGGATGCTGTTTAATGATAAGATCCAAAATGACCTATCTGAATGCAAAATCAGTGGATGACTATCTTCCGCCATGTGACTCAACAATGATGATATACAGTGTTCGTTAAGCACTGGCTATTCCCACACATCTCATCTTAAGGCCTGTGCACTGAACAAAAGCTAAACACATGATTGTAGAGACATGAAAAAGGCAAGCACTCATGTAGACAAGACAGGCAGACAGACAGACAGACAAGCAGACAGATTAACAAGAAATAAATACAAATATCTTACTTTGCTGATGTTGTAGTCTAAGTTTTTGTCTTGTAGACGTGATGCGCACAAAGGAATAAAATACACACTGTTCACCAATAACAGCCGTGGATCAGTCGCTTCCAGTACTGTTCAACTGCGTCAACTTCGAACGTTTTGCTGATAGCTGATAATATTGCCGTGTCTTTGTATTGATCAAACTGACATCCGCTTTTATAAGCTGTGGTGCTTAGGGCGTTTCTTTACCCCTACAAAGGGCGGTACTCTGAGGGCCATAAAACAAGTTGTTAATGGACAGAACCGAATGGTTTATACATCGTTTCATACCATCCTTTATGTCACTGGTTTTGGAAAGAAACAAGAAAGGTCATCGACATTAGGATCAATCGCCGGTCTGCATAATGCCAACAAGATAATCTACCCTTTTCCACAGTCCCTGGCTTTCATTCAAAGCACACTGTCCTCTCTCTGTTGCTCCTGGCCACTTGCCCAGCTCACAGGTCTCTGCTCTTTCGTTGGAAAATGGGGTACATCTATCAATAACACACACACAACACACACACACACACACACACACACACACACACACACACACACACACACACACACACACACACACACACAAACACACACACACACACAGAGCATAAGATATAAATGGCTAATTGTAAGGCTATAGGCCCTAACAATGTGGGGAACATAGCTTATAGCATATGCATGAATAGCAACAAGAAGATATGTATACTTCCGAAACAACAAATACTTGCAACTTATTATCTATAGATAGATACTGATATGTGGCAAAGTTTTTTAAATAGAATTTTTATCGTCTGAAAATGATAGCAAAATTAGTTCAAAGAAATGAGGCTGTCAGAGGTATTTGCGAGGAATATATCCTTTCTGAAGCGTTTAAAGGAATGGACAACATAAATAAAAATTGACTTCGCTTTTGAAAGCAGAACGTCAAAGCTCTAGACGGCTCTGTCTTGACTTTTGTGGACAACTTCTTGAATATTTAGGTCACTGATATTGGTTACGTTCTCAATGTATGAAATTGGAGATCTGCCTTTTTTCCTTTTTGCCACTGTTTTTTCCTTGAAAAATGGTTGTCATAAGGTCCGTGTCCGTGCTACGTGACACATGGCCAATGTATTGTAATCTTCTCTTGTTGATGTCTGCAAGTAGTTTTCTGGTGGTATCAAGTTCTTCCAGGACACTTTCATTAGTTCTTCCATCTGTCCATTTGACATGGAGTAGCCTTCGATAAAACCACATCTCTGCTGCCTGAATTATTTTGCAATCAGCTTTTCTGAGGGTGTAGGCTTCGCAGCCATAAATCATGACTGGCCATATCAAACATTTTCAAAGTTAAATATTCAGGCCATTTGGCATGCCTGTGTCTTTCCAGATATTGTTGAGTTGGACCATTTTTTGCTATGCTTTTCCAATTCTTATTTTGGTGTCTTAAGAGCCGTGGTTCCAGCATCAGTTTTTACAGAACCAATATATTCAAAATCTCTAACATTTTCTAAAGTAACTTTATTGATTAAGATGCCATGATTGCTTTCAGTGTCTTTGCCTTTAATATGTAGCACTTTTGCTTTCTTGGCATTTAAGTTTAGGCCAGGTTTTTTGCCTGCTGCATCCACCTGCACAGAATTCTTTGTGTACTGGTAATGTCGGCATAGCAAAGATTTGTAAGCCTTTTGCCTCCAATCTTTATGACCATGCCTTCTATATCAGCATCTCATGACTTGTTCCGTATAAATGTTAAAGAGATACAGTGAAAGGATACAACCTTGTCTAACTCCCCTGTGGATGTTGAAAAATTCACACTTCTGACTGTTCCATCTACTTGTAGCCTTTTGGTCTTTATATAATGAGGCAATTAAAGAAATGAGATGTTTAGGAAAGCCCATTTTGACCACTGCGCTGAATAGGTGGAGATGAATGACACTATCAAATGCTTTGCTATAATCTATGAGAGTGACAAAAGCTTCTGTATCAGTGCTTTTTATTTTCTCTATGAGTATTGTAACACAAATAACATGTCAGCTGTGCTCCTGTTGGATCTGGAGCCTGCCTGGCAGTCAGATAGTTCTTCTTTTATCTTGAGCTTCAGTCGGTTGAGAATAATTATGAGCAAAATCTTATTGGAGTGGCTGATTAGGGCAAAGGTTCTGTAATTGTTGCAATCTTTGACATTGCCACTCTTATCTGTTGGCCACAGATGAGTATTCCAGATTTTACAACAAAGATGGTGCATTGTTTTAGGCCTTCTTTTCCAGCATGTTTTAACAATTCTTCTGAAACATTGTCAATTCCTGGGGATTTTCTTGATTTCAACTGCTTGGTGGCTGATTCAGTTTCACTTAAAAGTGGTTGTAGTTCTGATTCTGAACAGTTCAGATCAGGGCATAGAGTGTCTTGGGGGCTATTGTCGCTAAAAACAGATGCTCCATATTCATTCCATCTGTTCATAATATGCTCTGGTTCAGTCAATGTGGTGCCTTCTTTGCTGTTGATGCACTCATTTCTGGGTTAGACTTTTGGTGGATTTCTGTTTGGCTAGATCCATAACTTCCTCGCTGATGTAGGGCTTAGTTGGTTTTCTTTTTTTCCTGCCTAACTTTTCTTCTGCTACTTCAGTGTGGGCCTTCTTCGTGTCTGCCCACATTTCTCCTGGATACCGATCATTTAATGTCTAGTCCTAGATTAAAGCCTTGAAACGATTGCTGACTCAAAACCAGATCCAAAATCTTCATTTTTCAATTTCTCTACATCAAACTTAGGGGCCGGCTTGGCTCTGTTTTGTTTATAGACTTTGAGTCTAATTCTTGCTGCGACTGGATGGTGATCACTATCACAATCAGCTCCTAATTTTTGTTTTGGAACTTAGAACAGTAGCTCTCCATGTCCTGTCTATCATGATGTAATCTATCTGATTTCTGATTATTTTCTTATTGTCATTGTCTGTTTTTTCAAGTTTCCAGATATATCGCCTGCGATAATGCTGTCTAAAGAGGGTATGAGTGATGTCCAATTCGTTGGCCTGGCAGAAAGATGGTAACATATCGCCTCTTTCATTGCATTTTTCCAGCCCATAAGGTCCTATTCCACACTTTCTGTCCGCACTTTCGCCCACTTTGGCATTCATGTCTCCCATTATTAAAATTATTATTGTTTGTCATTAGATTCTACTTTATCGTGCCATTCCTGCCATCTAAGTCTATAAGACGTTGTTTCAGACAACAAAGGGTGGTGACTGAACTCCGCCAATTTACCGGGTAAATCCATATCTGTATCTATATAATGTTTAGTTGATCTTAGATACCCTGTTTTCTTACCCTGTTTATCTAGACTTATTAACATTAAAAAGCAATCAAGTCGTTATCATTCTTTTGACTGAAAAACTAGTAGCTGACTGGTCTGATTGCAGTACTTTTTAACAGAGAATATATCCCATCATCACCACATGTCATATCATTTGCTTTCTTGAGAAAGAGAGAGAGAGAGAGAGAGAGAGAGAGAAAGAGAGGGGGAAGGAGGGAGAGAGACAGAGAAAGAGAAAGAGAGGGTGGGTGTGGGTGGGAGGACCAAGAAGACAATAACAATTAGAGAAGAAATAAAAAAAATGGACTAGACACCATGTATTTGAGGGGAGATAGAACCTGGATGGCGTATATTTTGAGTTCACGTCTGCTAATCTGACCACACGAAATCGACCCTGGCTGCAGAAACTTTGTGCGAGTGGCTTCTAATCGATCCAACTGTGGGTGGGTATCTAACTCTGTTCAGGGGGACCCGCCTTCAAACACATGACCAAAGCGTAGGGAGATGTATACCTTCTTTCTCCATTGCCACCCAGTTTAGGGTTTCGGCACTACTTTATCCGTTTTTGTTGTTGTTGCTGTTCATATCATAGCTAAGACAGACAGAAAGAGGAGGTAGAGGTAGAGAGAGAGAGGTATAGAGAGAGAGAGAGAGAGAGAGAGAGAGAGAGAGCGAGAGAGAGAGAGAGAGAGAGAGAGAGAGAGAGAGAGAGAGAGAGAGAGAGAGAGAGAGAGAGAGAGAGAGGAGCTCAACTCCAACCCACAAACAAACAAACAATCGAACGAAAGAGCAAACGAACGAAATGAACGAACGAACGACCGACCGAACAAACAAATATTAAACAAACAAACGAACGAACAAACAAACGAACGAACGAACAAACGAACGAAACAGACCAAAGAACACATGAACAAACAAACAAACAAAGAAACAAACAAACAAAGAAACAAACAAACAAAGAAACAAAGAAACAAACAAATATTTAGATTTTTATACATTATTACACGAACAAACTCTCTCTCTCTCTCTCTCTCTCTCTCTCTCTCTCTCTCTCTTCTCTCTCTCTCTCTCTCCCTCTCTTCCCATCTCTCTCTTTAGTGTGTTTGTGTCCATGTACTCCTGAAAAACCCGCATACTGAGTTGAATCTTTTTTCGCAGGCTCGACACGATTGACACGATTGGCAGGCTGGTTGGTTCCTTTGATAGAGCTATGGACCTTAGATGATGTCTCGACTTCAATCCCAAACCACGACAGAAAAACTGATCTGTTCCCTGTCCATCGCAATCTTCAATCATTCTGATGGTGTCACTTTATTGTGTTTTAGGTCCATTCCGTTCCCTTTGTATTTCAAGACCTTATAGCATATAGGATTTTACGCATGCTCGAGCAATCTGTCACATACTTGGAAGTAGATCTGTGTGGAGCGCATATAGAATTTTCCAAGTGGATGAATCCCTCTTGAACAAACTCCAAACTATGAGAAAATCAGCCAAACACTGGCGCCTGTTGTCTTTACTCATTGCATCCGCGCCCTTGCTTAGCGATGTAAAGGGTGCAACAAGACATACATGTGTATGTCTACCGATTAGAAGACCGAAACGGGACATGTGATTATTGTCTGTCTGAAGGCCAATAGACATTACTTTACATAGCTTTGGTTTTGTTTCTGCTTTTGTGAGAACTTCGTATTGGCCGGGGAGAGAAAAAGAATTGTGGAACAAATATTTCACATTTTATGTACGCGGGTACAAGTTAAGTGGGTTCACGTCGGACCTTCATTCGGAAGGTACTGGGTTCGATCCGCATGGAAACTTCCGCCTGGTGGAAGGGTGGAGATTTTCCGATCGTCCACATCAACCTGAAATCATCCATTTTAACATGTGTGCAGACCTGCCAGTGCTTAAACCTCTCTCGTGTGAATACGCATGCAAAACATCAAACTATGCTCGTTAAAGATCCTGTAAGTCATGTCAGTGGCTGGCTAAAATGGACACATGAAAACACTCAGCCTGCACGCCCATCGAAAGTGCAGACTATGCAACAACAAAGTGATGTGGTCAGCTCGCCTTACAGCTTGACTTTTCCCGTGCTCGACTGAAAAGTCTGATTATGCAGTGATTCCAAATAAGTTTGGAGAATAACACTGTACAAGAAAGGTGCATACTGGTAATATTTAATCTAATTGTGTCATGTCTTTTACATTTGAATTCATAACCTGTGCAGTACGATCAACCTAAACAACAAACAACAAAACACAAACGGGAAAACATACAACAGGTTTCGTTTGTTCGCTTGCTTGGTTCTGTAGAACAAAAGCACTCTTAGGATTCTAATGAAACAACAGAAACTCTTGTCTCTCTTCTTCTCTATCCTGTAGCTGCTACTAAATGTTGTCTTGTGCGCTTATTGAGTCTTTCTCGCTCGCAGTATGCCATCAGTCGCTGCACGCAATATGCCATCAGTCGCTGCACACAGCATTCATGAAAATTCCATTTAGATATGACACACACACACACACACACACACACACACACACACACACACACACACACACACACACACACACACACCACACACACGCACACACACGCACGCACACACAGAGTGAGAGAGAGAGAGAGAGAGAGAGAGAGAGAGAGAGAGAGAGAGAGAGAGAGAGAGAATATGACACTGACACTGTTTTAATTGCGAGGCCGCTGGCCCATGCACAATTGAGGGTGGGGGATGGGGGGGGGTGGTATGACAATGGTGAACTCTTCGCGCGTAACTGATGGACTGAACACAGTTACAAAAAATGAACTGTTACAAATACTCATACATTCGCATACCTTCTTAATTGCTTTTCTTCTTTTGACTTTGAAGCATGAAAATTGTACATCGCCAATTTTCATGTTTATTCAACATTATGTTCACTTAATGAATACTGAAGTGTATGATGGTGACTCTCCTTCAAAAAACGTGACGAAAGTGTTTCATTCGTTTATCTTTATAAACAGGGCAAATAAAAAAAAAATGAAGTTCATTTTCAAGGCTACCTGGACAGAAAGGACAGGTTTTATGGCATTTTCATATTGGTAACGTCTATTTATACCGAGTTCATTTAATTCTAAGCGCATCCTTATGAGGGAATCTCTAAACCTTTTAACTGTTATAGGGTTTAAACATTTTCAGTAAAATGTGCCGATTTGAAGGTGCAATATATCGAGAATCTCACTGTGTGTAATATTTTTACACACCAATCTTGTTTGAATTTATCAATCATGGTTCGTTTCAAAGTACGCAGAAAAATTCTTTCTTTTGCTGGCTCATCTGTCCAAACATCCCCAAAGTTATTCTGCTCAAGATCTAATTTGTTTCAGCCTTTCACACCCTTTTTATGACTCATAAGCCTGCAATAAAAGTTGCATCGAGGTTAATATTTATTTGGGAAATCTGCACTGGAAGGCAATTTCTTGACCTTTCTTGACCAGTACCGGAGCGCTGAAATTATGGAATCAATATAGAATAGAGACTTATCACTAACACTCAGAATTCTTTTACATGCAAACAAGTGACCAGATTCAACAACTGAAACTTTGGACGTTCCCAAAATTTCTGCCACATAGAGGAGCATAGGTTTAATTTGAGCATCAAAGAACTGAAAAAATACCGACGCATTAAAAGTACTTAGCGACCACATGGTTTTCAACGAATCAAATATCTTTCTTTCAGCCTTTCTGGCGTAGTCTTCACATGTGCTGCTTACTGAAAGTTTGGTTGCGTGGATGTAACCAAGATATTTGTAACTGTCAGCAATTCCAATAACTTTGTTATCATAAACCACTGTTCTTGCGCTGAAACATGACCTCCTTCTTTAAAGATCATGATCTTAGTTTTATCTAGATTAGTTCCTAAATCTTTTGATGATTTTTCTTGGCTATTAATCTGAATTTGGAGCCCTGAGGGAGTTTTTGAAGACTGTGAACTACATCATCAGGAAACAACAGAAAGAAAATTTCGTCATGACCCGAAAGCAGTTGAATTCCAAGTGTACCTTGCTACTTACAATATTTGCAACGTCTGAGATCAGAAGAGAAAACAGGAGAAGACTTAGAAGATATCCTTGTATCCTTGTTTTCTGAGATTGGAAGAAAAAACAAGACATCCTTTTTTTCTGAGATTAGAGAAGAAAACAAGAAAGGACTTAGAAGACATCCTTGTTTTACGCCTAGGTTGCATTCAGAGAAGCTGGATACGCTTGGACCCCCAAAAAACAGAGCATTATACTGACTGGTACACAGAATTTAACATGTTTATCATTTTCCGAGATGCTCTGTGTTTTTCAAGTGTTCTCCGCAGCTTCTATCTATCTCCAGTATCAAAGGCTTTCTTATTATCAGTGGATGCGACATAAACTTTCCAGCCCCTTCTGCTATATACCTTCCGTTTTATAAGTGAAACCAGTGTGAACATATGATCAGAAGTTGAGTAACCCTTTCGAAATCCTGCTTGTTCTCTATTTATCTTTTGGTCTTCTTCCGTCCATTTGTACAACCTCTTTTTCACAATCGACGAAAATAGTTTACTGACTATACTGAAGAGTAAAATTCCCCTAGAACTGTGAAAATCATTTTGGTCACCTTTCCAGAAAACTGCTATGCATTACAGATTTGCACAATTACGAAATACGAGTTATCATACATTTTATCAAATAATTTCATTAAGAATAGCACAACGATTACTTCTGCGTGTTTCAGAAGTTTGCCACATACATTATCAAAACCTGCAGCTTTGCCATTTCCCAGATGCTTGATTGAAGCCTTTACTTCATATTTTGTTTTTGGATTATCAAGTACCTATCTTTTCTGTGTTTTGCTGGTTATCGAAAGCTTTTCCCCAGCACATTTTGGAAGTGATTTTTCCACATTATCATACCAATTTCAGGTTGTTTACATTGTTTCTTATTTGCAAATTTTACCGTTTTCCAAAATTTGTTGTCATTTTCTTCTATATGGAAAAGCGCCTGGTGTGTTTTAAGTTTGTATTCTCTCTTTTTCTTTCTTTGGTTCTTGATTTGTAAGCAGCCCTTTTCATTTTGTAATCAGATTTGTTTTGATCATTTGCGTTTCTCTTAATTTAATCAAAGCATTTCGCGCCTTTCGATTCATTTTAAGACGCTCATGATCAAACCATCTTTTGTTTCTTTCTCATTGTTCTTGGCAGCCTGCAATGAAGTATCTGAGAACACTTTGATGGCATTATCGATGCTAGTTGCTACTAACCCTGACACAGTTAATAGTCTTTGATTAGCTTTATCACAACTAATAGCCTGTCTAAAATCGTCAAGTTTATCATTGTCCCATTTCGAAATGATTTTCTCTGTATATTCGTTTGACTGGAAAGTAAGTTGTTCTACTTCTTTACTTATCACTTCAAGGTAAACGGGCATTGTGGTTTGATTCTATGCGGCTCCCTACTTCTAAGTGAAGGTTTAGTTTGGAATAAAATACATTTGAAATTACAAACTAGTCAATCAAACTGCGACCATGAATCGAATGGATGCATGGTTGGATAGTTTTTCTGACTGGAACAATTACTCCTGACTTTCTGATTCGTTTAGAGTTTTAAGACTGTGGAATGACATGCAATATATTCTTTAAAGTGAATAGCAAAACCAAATGTGTGAATATGTTTCGGGTTCGTTTAACTTTGTTCCACGTTATACGAGCAAAATGTTGAAGTAAAATTTGAGTTTCAGAATTTGTGTTGTTCACATTTACACTTTGTACAGTACCTGGGCCATGGCCTGATCCCTATTTTTGACCATTGTGCCAAGACTTGGGGAGCGTGGTTTGACCTAATATGTCTGAGGCAGAGTCTCCCTTGTTTGCCGCTTCTGTGCTGTGCCTTTCTCCGCGAGCTGTTTTTTTTTTTTTTATAGAGCCGTGGACTCAAGATCTGATATCTCGAGTTCAACCCCAGCCTGCAACATTAAAAATTGGCCCGTACGCTGCCCATCTTAATGTTTCCATCATTCTGGTGGTGTCAGCTTAGTGTTTCAAAAGTCCCTTCTCCCCTTTTTCCCAGTTTCAAGACCTTGCCAGCGCATAGACTTTTGCGCAGGCTTAGGGAGTCTGCCAGATAATTCTTTGCAGACTTGGGTGGAGCACATATGGAATTGTCCGAGTGTGATGAGTCCCTCTTGAACAAACTCCAAACTCTGTGCTGTGCCTGCAGTTTCTTTGTTTACCTGGGGATGTCTCTTTTGAAGCTCATGGGAAACGGGTGTGATGGAACCACCGGCAGAGCAACCCTTTTATTGCGGATTATTCGACGAAGCGTCCAGGGGGTGTTGTTGAGCTGGGGTTGAGGGACAGGCGACTTCTGTGGCAGCTAGTGTGTAGCTGACTTCTCAGTGGGCTGGGGGCTGTTCTGCTCATCAGCAAGAACTTGCTGTTTCTACGGGGAATGGGTGAGGTGTTTGTGGGGTAGGGACAAAGACATCTTCAGTTTGGGGCTATTTTGCTTCATAAAATATTTCGGGCTCTTCATCATCTTTGTTTTCTGTGTCTGCTACGCTTTCAGAGAAGTCACTGAGATGCCCTGCCGAGTTACCATGGTCACTGGGTTTTCTGGAAGAGCGGGGTAGAATAGGTGGAAAGTCCGCTGACGAGTAAGTGTATTCGTTGCCACGGGTCTGGGTGCTGATCTGGCTTTGTCGTCCTGTGTTGATATGATGGGTGACTTCTTCAACATTGGAGGGGGGAGTCGATGGACATCTTCCTGTGATATCCGTGTTCACTGTACATGTACTCTCCACGTTGATAGTTCTGATCATGTTACTGGTGGGAATGTAACGACCGTGGATTCGTCATGGTGCTGAGTTATTCACTCCTGTCTGCTGTCATTTGTTGACGACGATATAGAAATCGTGTGCTCCTACTGCGTCCGTCTTCAATGTGTAAATTTCCTTTCATGAAGTACGCCGTTTTACCTTGGTCTCTAACGTAACAGTCAAAGACGTTTTAGATAAAACTTGACGTCTTTGAATACAGCACAGTGTCGCGTTGTAGTGGAGTAAGATTGGTAGCTATCTTGACGTCGTTTTGTTTCAGAACATTTCTAAATTTCTTGTTGTGTAGAATGAAATGTTTGTCTTTCAGTCGTCTAAAGTAAACAATCATGGGTCTAGGGGCTTCGTTCTGACCTCGGCGTTTTCCCAGGCGGTATGTTTTGTCAATGTCACTTGAAACTATGGGATATCTGGGGTCCAATAATTCACGATGTCAGAAATTTCGCTTGCGTCATTCCAGTCTTGGTTTCAGTCTGTCTTTCTGACACCTATAACTTTGAGATTTCGTTCTCTTGATTGGATTTCTAGCTTTTCCACATCTTGTTCGATCTTATCGACTCGTGAGTTTGTGTTGTTACATTATCAGCCTATCAATGATTTGTCTGTCCATGATAACAAGCTTTTTCAATTTGCTTACTTCTTCGGTAATCGTTGTCAAGGTGTGGTTCGATTTGGTAAAGCTGTCTTCCATCTGTTTGCTGACTGCTGACTGCTGCAAGTTTATGAGTTACGTAAGGTGAGTGAAACGGGACTCGAAAAAAAAACTTGCGTGTTCTACAG
This sequence comes from Monoplex corrugatus, assembly GCA_030674185.1. NCBI lineage: Eukaryota > Metazoa > Mollusca > Gastropoda > Littorinimorpha > Ranellidae > Monoplex > Monoplex corrugatus. The sequence goes on from JAPXFY010000021.1 coordinate 23,522,131, forward strand.
AAAGCTGGCTGTCATTGTAATGTCGTGGGCCGAGGTTCAATTCCACGTCCACGCAGCAGGCCAGGATCGATCAATATTATCATGATACTGCAGAGAGAGAGAGAGAGAGAGAGAGAGAGAGAGGAGAGAGAGAGAGAGAGAGAGAGAGAGAGACAGACAGACAGAGACAGAGACAGAGATACATAGACAGAGAGAGAGAGCGCGCTGTCAGTGTCACACAAACATGGCAAGATGTCAACTTGCCTTTGCTCCATGTCTTCTATCTAGTTGTTTGGTCACTCCCGTATTCTCGGTGTTCACCTGACTCCACGTTGTTTTTTCTGTACATGATCTTAATTAATAATACATCCGTTTTGAGGTGTTGGACCTCGTAAGATACGCAACATTTTTCTTAATGTTGTCGATATGTGGTAGTTCCTACAGCCCTAGCCACATAGCCAAGCTTCAGAGCAAATAGTCCAAAAAAATAACTTCTCGATGTGCACGCTGTTTTCAGTTTCGACGTTCACTCACCAAATCCGAGAGAGAGAGAGAGAGAGAGAGAGAGAGCGAGAGCGAGAGAGAGAGAGAGAGAGAGAGAGAGAGAGAGAGAGAGAGAGAGAGAGAGAGAGAGAGAGAACAAGAACAAGAACTAAGGGTATGACATAAACAAAATATATTCTTCTTTACAGCCAACCCTCGCTCGGAGAGGGTCTACATCACACTACACATAATTTATACCTTAGATAACATATAACATGGACATTATCATTACACTATCAGTCAAAGAAATACTTTGAAGAGAGAGAGGGGGAGAGAAAGAGAGAGAGGGAGAGAGAGAGAGGGAGGGAGAGAGAGAGAGAGAGAGAGAGAGAGAGAGAACAAGCAAAGTACACCAAAACAAGGTCACACACAGTATGCTATGCATGAATTTCACTAAATTAAACAGACATCGCAACAAGGCAAACAAGAAACATGTGGTCAAAAAAATAAATCTGGAGGTATCTAGCCTACAAGGCAACTGATCACTATATATTGCTAGGTAAGAGAATAATTAATTAATGCAGGAGAGGAGGAGAGAGAGAGAGAGAGAGAGAGAGAGGAGAGAGAGAGAGAGAGAGAGAGAGAGAGAGAGGAGAGAGATATCAACAAATCTTGCAGATCCAATGCACTGGTGAACAGATTCAATTTTACCACAGGAATCCACACTAACACCATAATATATTCATGTTCAGTGTACTGTCTATCTTAATTGTCCTTGGTGGCTATCATCAATGTCAAATCCACAGGTCCATCAACCAAGCTGGCCCACAATGGCGCTGACAAACACCTCGAAAAAAAAAGGAAGCAGTATAATGTATACATGTACTCTGATCGAATGGAGTAGATGTATACTTTTTCTAGTCTGGGTGGGAAAACAATTTATCATGCATGTACATGTCCAAGTAGACCACAGCACAGTGCAATGTTATATCAAACGCATTTAGCTGTGAAAAAGAAACACACAGAATTGTGTCTTTTCCACCTCTGTAGGTGTGCATGCTACTTTCTTATACCAAAGCACGGAAATCAGCTGGGTGGGTGGGGAGTGCAATTTGCAGAGAAAAACGTTTGGTTATACCGTGCATCATGTACAGGCAAATGTAGGTGTTGTGTGAAATGGGGGACGAAGGGAGTGAAGGTATACAAAATTAGATCACATGCATTTTTTTTTAGTTCGAATATAACTTTTATATTTTCAGCCGTTTTCGATATCAGAAAAATACTGTACAAATGTCGGTAAACTAGGTTCAACAGCGATCTGACAAATTGCGACAGTCGCATAGTAGTGATTCAGTAGCATGTAAGTAAACTTTATTAATAATGTGTAGAACTGATTCAGTAACGGCATTATTTACGGTGTTGTTTGAATAACATTATCAGTCAGCTATGAGCACGTGATGACTTGCATCAAGTGGTTAAGTACACAGTCTGTTAAGTAAACAAAGAAGACAGTTGTTGTGTCACAGAGTGCTGGATACAGATATCTTTCCACAGTGCGTTGTGGCTAATTCTGTTTGGCTTCCGGTGGACCAGCCATAACTTTGCTGATCAAGTCTGCAACAGAACATTGAAAAATAAATGGGTCTGCGTAAAATATCGACAGACAGAGGATGGACAGATGCATATATTCACTAGTGACAATGCTCCTGTCATACTGTGTACTGACATATATCTTCACACAGTGGCAGTGCTCCTGTCTTACCATGTACCGACATATATCTTCACACAGTGACAGTGGTCTGTGTGCAGATACATATATTCACTAGTGACAGTGTTCCTGTCATACTGTGTACTGACATATATCTTCACACAGTCACAGTGCTGCTGTCATACTGTGTACTGACATATATCTTCACACAGTGGCAGTGCTCCTTTCATACTGTGTACTGACATATATCTTCACACATGGCAGTGCTCCTGTCATACTGTGTACTGACATATATCTTCACACAGTGGCAGTGCTCCTGTCATACTGTGTACTGACATATATCTTCACACATGGCAGTGCTCCTGTCATACTGTGTACTGACATATATCTTCACACAGTGGCAGTGCTCCTTTCATACTGTGTACTGACATATATCTTCACACATGGCAGTGCTCCTGTCATACTGTGTACTGACATATATCTTCACACATGGCAGTGCTCCTGTCATACTGTGTACTGACATATATCTTCACACATGGCAGTGCTCCTGTCATACTGTGTACTGACATATATCTTCACACAGTGGCAGTGCTCCTGTCATACTGTGTACTGACATATATCTTCACACAGTCACAGTGCTCCTGTCATACTGTGTACTGACATATATCTTCACACAGTGGCAGTGCTCCTGTCATACTGTGTACTGACATATATCTTCACACAGTGGCAGTGCTTCTGTCATACTGTGTACTGACATATATCTTCACACAGTCACAGTGCTGCTGTCATACTGTGTACTGACATATATCTTCACATAGTGGCAGTGCTCCTGTCATACTGTGTACTGACATGTATCTTCACACAGTGACAGTGCTGCTGTCATACTGTGTACTGACATATATCTTCACACAGTGGCAGTGCTCCTGTCTTACCGTGTACTGACATGTATCTTCACACAGTGACAGTGGTCTGTGTACAGACACATATATTCACTAGTGACAGTGTTCCTGTCATACTGTGTACTGACATAAGTGTATATCTTCACACCGTGACAGTGCTGCAGTCATACTGTGTACTGACATATATCTTCACACAGTGCAGTGCTCTGTCATACTGTACTGACATAATCTTCACACATGGCAGTGCTTCTGTCATACTGTGTACTGACATATATCTTCACACAGTGCAGTGCTTCTGTCATACTGTGTACTGACATATATCTTCACACAGTGGCAGTGCTGCTGTCATACTGTGTACTGACATATATCTTCAACATAGTGGCAGTGCTGCTGTCATACTGTGTACTGACATTATCTTCACACAGTGACAGTGCTCTTCTACGTGTACTGACATGTATCTTCACACAGTGGACAGTGGTCTGTTTACGGTACACATTATCTTCACAGTGACAGTGGTCCTGTATACTGGAGACATAGTCTATATCTCACTAGTGACAGTGTTCCTGTCATACTGTGTACTGACATAATCTATATCTTCACAGTGACAGTGCTGCTGTCATACTGTGTACTGACATATATCTTCACACAGTGACAGTGCATCTGTCATACTTGTACTGATATTATTCTTCAATGAACAGTGACAACTGATATCTGTCATATCTTATGATTGATTATATACCTTTCATATCCATATATGATGGTGCCAACTATATACTGTATACATATTCTTCACTCCTGATGATGCCCTGTAATACGTGTACTGACATAAACTTCACTCACTGATGGTGCTCTGTCATGCGTGTACTGACACATATCTTCACTCCGTGACAATGCACCTTTAATACTGTGTACTGACATAATCTTCACTCACTGATGGTGCGTCTGTCATCTGTGTACTGACACATATCTTCACTCACGTAATGTGGCTTGTCATGCTGTGTACTGAATATATCTTCATCTTCACACTGATGGTTTCTGTCATACCGTGTATTGACAATATCTTCACTCACATGGGTGGTCTTGTCATGCTGTGTACTGATCTATAATTATCTTCACTCACTGATGGTGTTCTGTCATGCTGTGTATTGACATATATCTTCACTCACTAGTGGTCCTGTCATGCTGTGTACTGACATATATCTTCACTCACTGATGGTGGTCCTGTCATACTTGTACTGACATATATCTTCACTCACTGATGGGGGTCCTGTCATAGCTGTGTACTGACATATATCTTCACTCACTAATGGTGGTCCTGTCATAGCTGTGTACTGATCATATATCTTCAATCACTGATGGTGTCCTGTCATACTGTGTACTGACATATATCTTCACTCACTGATGGTGCTCCTGTGTCATGTGTGTACTGTAATATATATCTTCACCATTGATGGCTCCTGTCTTACTGTGTACTGACATACATCTTCATCACGATGAGTGCTCCTGTCGTACTGTGTACTTACATATATCTTCCCGCAGTTGATAGTGTCCTGTCATATGTGTACTGACATATATCTTCACTAGTGGCAGTGCTCCTGTCATACCGTGTACTGACATATATCTTCAACAGTGACAGTGGTCTGTGAACAGATACATATATTCACTAGTGACAGTGTTCCTGTCATACTGTGTACTGACATATCTTCCATACCGTGACAGTGTCTGGAACGGTATACATATATTTCACAAGTGACAGTGTTCCTGTCATACTGTGTACTGACATATATCCTTCACACACGTGACAGTGCTGCTGTCATACTGTGTACTGACATATATCTTCACACAGTGGCAGTGCTCCTGTCATACTGTGTACTGACATATATCTTCACACAGTGACAGATGCTGCTGTCGTACTGTGTACTGACATATATCTTCACCAGTGACAGTGCTGCTGTCATACCGTGTACGACATATATCTTCACACAGTGAAGAGGTCTTGTACTGACAATATCTTATTCATACTGACATAGTGCTGCATGTCCATACTGTGTTACTGTCATACTGTTACTACACTCACACTAATGGCATCTGTCATACTATGTACTGATATATATCTTCATCCGTAATGACACCTGATACTTATGATATTGAACATATCTTCATTCACTGATGGTGCTCCTGTCATACTGTGTACTGACATATCTTCACTCACAGGTGCTGCCTTTAATACTGTGTACTGACATATATCTTCATCACTGTGCCTCGTGGTACACATATTCACTCCGTGATGACTGTTAATACTGTAGTAGTCGACAATATCTTCACTCACTGATGGTGCTCCTGTCATCCGTGTACTGACATATTCTTCACTCCGTGAAATGCACCTTTAATACTGTGTACTGACATATATCTTCACTCACTGATGGTGGCTCCTGTCGTGCTGTGTACTGACACATATCGTCACTCCGTGACAATGCACCTTTAATACTGTGTACTGACATATATCTTCACTCACTGATGGTGCTCCTGTCAGACTGTGTACTGACACATATCTTCACTCACTGTGGATGCACCTTTAATACTGTGTACTGACATATATCTTCACTCACTGATGGTGGTCCTGTCATGCTGTGTACTGACATATATCTTCACTCACGTGAAGTGCTACCTGTATACTAGTGTACTGACATATATCTTCACTCACTGATGGTGGCTCCTGTCATACTGTGTACTGACAATATCTTCACTCACTAATGGTGGTGGTCCTGTCATGCGTGTACTGATATATATCTTCACTCACTGATGGTGCTTCTGTCATACCGTGTACTGACATACTATCTTCACTCACTGATGGTGCTCCTGTCATACTGTGTACTGACATATATCTTCACGCATTGATGTCGCTCTGTCATACTGTGTACTGACATATATCTTCACTCACTGATGGTGGTCCTGTCATACGTGTACTGACATATATCTTCACTCACTGATGGTGCTCCTGTCATACCGTGTACTGACATACATCTTCACTCCATGATGGGCTCCTGTCGTACTGTGTACTGACATATATCTTCCCGCTGTGGATGCGCTCGTGTCATACTATGTACTGACATATATCTTCACTCACTGATGGTGGTCCTGTCATACTGTGTACTGACATACATCTTCACTCACTGATGGTGCTCCTGTCGTACTGTGTACTTACATATATTTTCCCGCATTGATAGCGCTCCTGTCATACTGTGTACTGACATATATCTTCACTCACTGATGGTGGTCCTGTCATACTGTGTACTGACATATATCTTCTCGCAGTGATAATGCTCCTGTCATACTGTGTACTGACATATATCTTCTCGCAGTGATAATGCTCCTGTCATACTGTGTACTGACATATATCTTCTCGCAGTGATAATGCTCCTGTCATACTGTGTACTGACATATATCTTCTCGCAGTGATAATGCTCCTGTCATACCTACATAGACACAGATCTTCACACTGTGACAATACTCCTGTCACGCTCTTCCTAATAACACTGTAACTTAATAGTGTGACGAAAGGTGTTGTGGGCTGTCGTTCCTCACAGGTATGGGAATATAAATAGTTGTAAAATGATATGCATTTATGAAATCTACTGTTTCCATAACACCTGGCTGGTGGACATGTCCAGTCTGGCTGCATGAGTTCGACCCTGATTCGGGAAAAACTTAGTGCGAGTTGCCTCCAGGCCATCTGGTTGTGAACGGATACTGGGTAGCCTACTTAGTCCTCTTCACAGTTAGGGAAGTTGAAGCTGCGAGAGTGAAGAGATGGCCACTGTCCTTATAATGCTGGTCTCGATTCTACCGTGCGACCTCAGGATTATAATACAATATTAACCTTTCACCTTTTTTTTTTTTGAAGACATCCTCGCATGCGTCGTGGTACCCTTGTGTTTGGTTTCTTTATACTATCATATTCATTCTAAAAGAATTTGCTTATATAACGAATAAAAAGACTTGAATCGTGACGACAATAGAGACGATTAACTGAGATACTCGTCATATTCAAATGAATTATCTCCGACCTAGTTTGCATCCTGGATATACTTCGACACGAGAACATTGAATCAGTCCTTGAAATCAGAGAAACAAGCCATTGAAATTTGCCCGAGTGTCGTTGTCACTCACCTGCATACTTCATGTTTCCTTCCAGGTCGATGTGAACGTCAGTCAGCTTCATGATCTGGTCCACTTCGTCATCAGTCAGCCTCTCGGCTGAAAAACAAGTCAACAACATAATTTTCTTGCCATTGTGATCACCCAGTTACATGTATTAATCACTTTCATGTTACTGTTACCATTCAGATCTTAAAACATTGTCAGCACCCAGACATTAATCGCTGTCATGCTATTGTCATCACCCAGTCAATCACTGTCATGCTACTGTCATCACCAAGTCAATCACTGTCATGCTATTGTCATCATACAGTCAATCAATGTCATGCTATTGACATTATACAGTCAATCATTGTCATGCTGTTGTCATCACCCCATCAATCACTGTCATGCTATTGTCATCATACAGTCAATCACTGTCATGCTGCTGTCATCACCCCGTCAATCACTGTCATGCTGTTGTCATCACCCAGTCAATCACTGTCATGCTATTGTCATCATACAGTCAATCACTGTCATGCTGTTGTCATCACCAAGTCAATCACTGTCATGCTGTTGTCATCACCAAGTCAATCACTGTCATGCTGTTGTCATTACCCAGTCAATCACTGTCATGCTGTTGTCATCACCCAGTCAATCACTGTCATGCTATTGTCATCACCCAGTCAATCACTGTCATGCTATTGTCATCATCCAGTCAATCACTGTCATGCTATTGTCATCATACAGTCAATCACTGTCATGCTGTTGTCATCACCAAGTCAATCACTGTCATGCTGTTGTCATCACCCAGTCAATCACTGTCATGCTATTGTCATTACCCAGTCAATCACTGTCATGCTGTTGTCATCACCCAGTCAATCACTGTCATGCTATTGTCATCACCCAGTCAATCACTGTCATGCTATTGTCATCATCCAGTCAATCACTGTCATGCTATTGTCATCACCCAGATAATCACTGTCATGCTATTGTCATCACCCAGTCAATCACTGTCATGCTATTGTCATCACCCAGTCAATCACTGTCATGCTATTGTCATCATCCAGTCAATCACTGTCATGCTATTGTCATCAACCAGTCAATCACTGTCATGCTATTGTCATCACCAAGATAATCACTATCATGTCATTGGCATCACCCAGTCAATCATTGCCATTCTGTTGTCATCATACAGTCATCAATCACCTTCATATTGTTGTCATCATACAATCATCTATTGTCATCATACATCATCAATCATCACGTTCATATTATTGTCATCATACATCATACATCATCACCTTCATATTATTGTCATCATACATCATCAATCATCTTCATGTTGTTGCCATCATACATCATCAAACATCATCTCCATGTTGTTGTCATCATACATCATCAATCATCATCTTCGTGTTACTGTCATCATACAGTCATCAATCATCATCTTCATGTAATTGTCATCATACATCATCAATCATCACCTTCATATTGTTGTCATCATACATCGTCAATCACCTTCATGTTATTGTCATCATACAGTCATCAATCACCTTCATGTTATTGTCATCATACATCATCAAATCATCCTTCATATTATTGTCATCATACAATCATCAATCACCTTCATGTTATTGTCATCATACATCATCAATCACCTTCATATTGTTGTCATCATACATCATCAATCACCTTCATATTGTTGTCATCATACATCATCAATCACCTTCATATTGTTGTCATCATATAGTCATCAATCACCTTCATGTTATTGTCATCATATAGTCATCAATCACCTTCATATTGTTGTCATCATACATAATAATAATAATTACAATATTTATATAGCGCAAAATCTTGATAAAATCAAATCTAAGCGCTGAAGCAGACACACACGCAGGCACGCACGCCCGCACACACACGCACGCACACATACACACACACACACACACACACACACACACACACACACACACACACACACCCACACACACGCATGGCTATAAATGGGGAGAAAGAATAAAAGCAATAAAAGCAAGAATAAAAGCAATGGAAAATTATAGAGAGCATAGCATACAATTATATATTATAACCATGTGATTCCCTCCGAGCGGAGACAGGCTGCAGAGGGGAGGGTTGAGTGAGGTTAGGATTTTATGCAGGAGAGAAAAGGTGAGTTTTGAGAGCGGACTTGAAGGAGACAAAAGTAGGTTGCTGACGGACTGAGAGAGGAAGTTTGTTCCAGGAGAGTGGACCAGAAACAGAGAAGGCTCGTGGACCATAGGTATTGAGCTTAGTGCGTGGAAAGCGAAGAGTCAGAGGATCAGAGGCAGAGCGGAGGGTACGTGAGGGAACATAGATCTCAAGTAGGCTTGACAGGTAATCGGGGACTGCGTTATTGAGGCTTTTGTAGCACATGGTGTCTAGTTTGTACTGTATGCGCTTTGATACAGGGAGCCAGTGAAGTTGTGCCAGGAGAGGAGATATGTGGTCAGCTTTTTTCTTTTTGAGTACAAGGCGTGCATCAATCACCTTCATATTGTTGTCATCATATAGTCATCAATCACCTTCATATTGTTGTCATCATATAGTCATCAATCACCTTCATATTATTGTCATCATACAATCATCAATTCGTTCGTTATTTCTTTTAACGTCTATTCACATATGTGCTTTCATCAATCACCTTCATGTTATTGTCATCATACATCATCAATCACCTTCATATTGTTGTCACATACATCATCAATCACCTTCATATTGTTGTCATCATACATCATCAATCACCTTCATATTGTTGTCATCATACATCATCAATCACCTTCATGTTATTGTCATCATACAATCATCAATCATCACCTTCTTGTTGTTGTCATCATACATCGTCAATCACCTTCATGTTATTGTCATCATACATCATCAATCACCTTCATGTTATTGTCATCATACATCATCAATCACTTTCATGTTGTTGTCATCATACATCATCAATCACCTTCATGTTATTATCATACATCATCAATCACCTTCATGTTATTGTCATCATACATCATCAATCACCTTCATATTGTTGTCATCATACATCATCAATCACCTTCATATTGTTGTCATCATACATCATCAATCACCTTCATATTGTTGTCATCATACATCATCAATCACCTTCATACTGTTGTCATCATACATCATCAGTGCATTGATCCTTTTGACCATTCTTTTGTCAAATGATGTCTCGCAAAACCCAGGGCCAAACTACAAGGATTTCTACCCGTGTGGAATGTGCCAACAAAATGTTGAAACGTCAGCGGTTGCATGCGACCACTGCACTTTGTGGTATCACAGGGAATGTCTGGAACTTTGTGCTGCTGACCTCGACATGCTGGCCAGAACAAATGTCTCATGGGGGTGTTTTAAATGCGACAGCATGAACTGTGGGTCTTTCACATTCCGGAGCTGCTTTTTGGACGATAGTCATACTTCAAACTACTATTTCCCCTTGATGGACTTAAACAGTAGTATCGACTCATTCCATTCAGGCCAGTGTTTCAGTCCTACAGTAAAGAGCAGCCCCAATGAGACTAGTCATCACAGCATAAAACGCGAAGATAGTACACATTCCGGTCCGTCAATTCACCAGTCACACTTACAGGATGGAAACAAAGAGAGAAGACGAGCGTCATCAAGAAATGACAGTAGCAGCACAAACATCTACAACCTTCCAAGGAAACAAAACCTAAGGCTCCTAAATATAAACTGCCAAAGTATCATAAACAAAAGAGCAGAGTTTGCGGCACTTCTTGACTATATTAAACCTGACATAGTCTGTGGCACAGAATCTTGGTTACAAGAAAACAATCTGTCGGCAGAAATGTTTCCAAAGACGTATGAAGTTTATAGGAAGGACCGCGGGACCCTTGGAGGAGGTGCATTCATATTAGTCCACAAGTCATTGATATCAACTGATGACACGAAGTTGGAAGGTGATTGCGAGACAATATGGGCCAAGATTCAGCTAAAAGAAAACCGAGATCTTCTCGTGGGCTGTTTTTATATGCTGGACAGATCACAGGCAGACCTTGAACAACTTGACCGTATTCTGACCAAGATCAGCAAGAACAAACGAGGTGGACAGGTCCTCCTAGCGGGGGATTTCAACTGTCCTGACATCAACTGGGAAACATGTACAGTACCTGCTGGAGCACCAGACCGAGCTGTACAGGAAGAACTGGTGGACATAACTATCAACGCCCAGCTGACGCAAATCCACAACCAACCCACAAGGCTTGGAAATACGCTCGATTTGCTCTTTTGTACAAATCCATCCTTGGCAAAGTACACCGCTTCCATCCCTGGGTGCTCCGATCATGATGCCGTGGTTGCGGATTTCGACACCAGACCACGTAGGACAAAAGAAAAACCAAGAAAATGTCACCTCTTCTCCAAAGCAAACTGGGACGAGATGGGCAGGGACCTAAGTGGGCTCAAAGAGAAGGTCTACTCTATGAAAGAAAAAAGAGATCACGTGAACAGCCTGTGGGTAGCATTCAAGGAGGCTATTCTTTCTGCTGTAGAGAAGCATGTCCCGTCCATTCTAAGACGCAACAATGATGATCTCCCTTGGATGTCCAGAGACATAAAGAAACTACTGAGGCGTAAGATCAGACTCCATAAGAGGGCAAAGAAAAGCAACAACTGGACCAATTATAAATTCTGCCAAAAAGAATGTAGAAGAGCCATGAGGAAAGCAGAACAAAACTACATAAACAACATCATTGAGAATGGACTGAAGGAAAAACAATAGTAAACCCTTCTGGAAATACATCAAATCTAGAAGACAGGATAATATCGGCGTGGCCCCACTAAAGGAAGGAACAAACCTGGTCAGTGACAGCGAAACCAAGGCAAACATCCTACTAAATCAGTTCCGCTCTGTCTTCACCACAGATGATGACTCCTCACCACCACAAATGGATGGCCCCAAACAGCCACAAATAAACAAACTTACGATCAGAGAGGAAGGTGTAGCAAAACTGTTGCGAAACCTAAACCCATCTAAAGCTAGTGGTCCAGATAAAGTCCCCAGCAGAGTCTTAAAAAAACTGCGCTGACATCCTAGCAGCACCCCTGACCTGCATTTACAACCACTCAATGGACACTGGTCAACTTCCTGAAGACTGGTTGACTGCAAACATAAGTTGCATATTCAAAAAAGGAGACCAAAACAGACCTGAAAATTATCGCCCATGTCCCTTACATCTGTGGCGTGTAAGATCTTAGAACATGTCATCAGCCACAATATCCGAGAACACCTGGACAAGCATCAAATCCTTACCGATAAAAATCACGGCTTCAGGAAAGGATTTTCCTGTGAAACGCAGCTGCTCACAACTATGCACGACCTACTAAAGTCAAATGACGAAGGAACGCAAACAGATGTTGTGATCTTGGACTTCAGTAAGGCCTTTGATACTGTACCTCATAAAAAGCTCCTCCACAAACTGCAACACTACGGGATAGCAGGCCCAGTCCACAGGTGGATTGAAAAGTTCCTGACACAAAAAACGATGAGAGTGGTACTAGAAGGGGAAACCTCAGAAGAAACAGCCGATATGTCTGGTGTACCCCAAGGCACAGTTCTTGGTCCCTTGCTCTTCTTGTGCTACATCAATGACTTGCCTGAGGTCGTGAGCAGTACATCAAAAGTACGGCTGTTCGCAGATGACTGCTTACTGTACCGGGAGATATGCCAGTTCCAGGACCATACCTTGCTCCAAGGAGACCTCACCAAGCTGGAGGAATGGGCGAAAAAATGGGGAATGCGGTTTAATGCCAAAAAATGTTACGTCCTACCAACCAAAAACCGCTCATCCTTCTACTACAAGCTTGATGAGGAGATCCTCCAACATGTAGAGCAAAATCCATACCTGGGAGTACAAATATCGGCAGATTTAAAGTGGTCCACGCACATAACAAACATCTGCAAGAGGGCAAACACTACACTAGGATTCCTCCGTCGTAACTTGGGCAGCTGTCCCCAAGAGTGCCGCCGTACAGCCTACATCTCTCTAGTGCGGTCTGCCCTGGAGTACGGAGCCACTGTATGGGACCCGTACTTGGCAAAAGATCAGGATAGACTGGAGAGAGTACAGAGAAGGACAGCACGCTTCATAAAGCAAGACTACAAGTCCCAAAAACCAGGGTGCGTCACCAGGATGCTCCAAGAGCTTGGTCTGCCCTCTCTGCAGCAGCGAAGGACACACCAAAGGCTGGTAACACTATATAAAATAACAGAAGGTCAGGTTCCAGCCCTACCACCAGAAAAATACCTGACCCCAGTGGATAAGACCAAAAGGAAAATCAAAATGAAGACCTATGCAGACCACGTGGCAACAAACATCATCGCCAAACACGCATGTAACAACAGCCGTGGCTACAAGGTCCCCCAGACAAGGACAGAGCAGTATGGATGCTCTTTCTTCATAAGGACTGTTGAAGACTGGAACAAGCTGGAGGAGGAGGTAGTGCAGGCACGCTCCGTCGCCGCATTTTCTGCAGCACTGGGCAGAGCGGCCTCAGCTGCCTCCCATAAAAAAATCAGCCCCCCCCCTCTCCAGCCCCCCTCCAGCCCCACCCCCTCCCCTCCCCCATCCCCCCACCCGACTAGGGAGATGCAGCGCTACAACAGGACATCTTTGAGCTGAACTCGGGGTGTCCGTTGGGGCAGTAGTTCCCCCCCCCCCCTACACCCACCCCACCCAGTCGAACACAGCAAAGAAACTAAACGTCATGTTCTAAAAACTCAAGAGAAACTGTAGTTGAAACACCACTTAAATTAGTTATCTTCACTCATAAATAAATAAATAAGAAAAATTAAATTATTATAGTAAAAAAAATAACATAAAATAAATGAGGACTACTTATTCAAATCAAGCCATGCGCTCCTACCACCCGCTGCGACGATAGCCTGAAAAGGCTCCTGCAGCGTAATTATCCAGATCCAGAGATCAATCACCTTCATACTGTTGTCATCATACATCATCAATCACCTTCATGTTATTGTCATCATACAATCATCAATCATCACCTTCTTGTTGTTGTCATCATACAGTCATCAATCACCTTTATATTGTTGTCATCATACATCATCAATCATCACCTTCATATTATTGTCATTATCCATTATCAATCATCACCTTCGTGTTATTGTCATCATACATTATCATTCATCACCTTCATATTGTTGTCATCAGACATCATCAATCACCTTCATGTCGTTGTCATCATACATCATCAATCATTACCTTCATGTTATTGTCATCATACATTATCAATCATCACCTTCATGTCATTGTCATCATTCAGTCATAAATCACCTTCATATTGTTGTCATCATACAGTCATGAATCATGAGCTTCATATTGTTGTCATCATACAGTCATGAATCATGAGCTTCATATTGTTGTCATCATACAGTCATGAATCATGAGCTTCATATTGTTGTCATCATACAGTCATGAATCATGAGCTTCATATTGTTGTCATCATACAGTCACGAATCATGAGCTTCATATTGTTGTCATCATACATCATCAATCATCTTCATGTTATTGCCATCATACATCATCAATCATCATCTCCATGTTGTTGTCATCATACATCATCAATCATCACCTTCGTGTTACTGTCATACAGTCATCAATCATCATCTTCATGTTATTGTCATCATACATCATCAATCATCAACTTCATATTATTGTCATCATACATCATCAATCATCACCTTCATATTATTGTCATCATACATCGTCAGTCATCACCTTCGTATTATTGTCATCATACATCATCAATCACTTTCATCTAATTGTCATCATACAGTCATCAATCACGTTCATATTATTGTTATCATAAAGTCATCAATCACGTTCATGTTATTGTGATCATACAGTCATCAATCACATTCATATTATTGTCATCATACAGTCATCAATCATCACCTTCGTGTTATTGTCATCATACATCATCAATCATCACCTTCATGTTGTTGTTGTCATCATACATCATCAATCATCACCTTCATGTTATTGTCATCATACATCATCAATCATCACCTTCATGTTGTTGTCATCATACATCATCAATTATCACCTTCATATTGTTGTCATCATACAGTCATCAATCCTCATCTTAATGTTATTGCCATCATACAGTCATCAATCACCTTCATGTTATTGTCATCATACATCATCAATCACCTTCATGTTATTGTCATCATACATCATCAATCACCACCTTTATTTTTTGTCATCATACATCATCAATTATCATCTTCATATCATTGACATCATACAGTCATCAATCACCTTCATACTGTTGTCAGCATGCAGCCATCCATCATCATCTTCATATTATTGTCACCACACATCATCAATCACCTTTATGTTATTTTCACAATACAGTCATCAGTCACCTTCATGTTATTGTCATCATACAATCATCAATCACTTCATGTTATTGTCATCATACAGTCATCAATCATCTTCATATTATTGTCATCATACAGTCATCAATCACCTTCATGTTATTGTCATCATGCAGTCATCAGTCACCTTCATATTATTGTCATCATACAGTCATCAATCATCTTCATATTATTGTCACAATACAGTCATCAGTCACCTTCATGTTATTGTCATCATACAATCATCAATCACTTCATCTTATTGTCATCATACAATCATCAATCATCTTCATATTATTGTCATCATACAGTCATCAATCACCTTCATGTTATTGTCATCATGCAGTCATCAGTCACCTTCATATTATTGTCATCATACAGTCATCAATCATCTTCATATTATTGTCACAATACAGTCATCAGTCACCTTCATGTTATTGTCATCATACAATCATCAATCACCTTCATATTATTGTCATCATACAGTCATCAATCATCTTCATATTATTGTCATCATACAGTCATCAATCATCTTCATATTATTGTCATCATACAGTCATCAATCACCTTCATGTTATTGTCATCATACAGTCATCAATCATCTTCATATTATTGTCATCATACAGTCATCAATCATCTTCATATTATTGTCATCATACAGTCACCAATCACCTTCATGTTATTGTCATCATACAGTCATCAATCACCTTCATATTATTGTCATCATACAGTCATCAATCATCTTCATATTATTGTCATCATACAGTCATCAATCATCTTCATATTATTGTCATCATACAGTCATCAATCATCTTCATATTATTGTCATCATACAGTCATCAATCACCTTCATATTATTGTCATGATACAGTCATCAATCATCTTCATATTATTGTCATCATACAGTCATCAATCACCTTCATGTTATTGTCATCATACAGTCATCAATCATCTTCATATTATTGTCATCATACAGTCATCAATCATCTTCATATTATTGTCATCATACAGTCATCAATCATCTTCATATTATTGTCATCATACAGTCATCAATCATCTTCATATTATTGTCATCATACAGTCATCAATCACCTTCATGTTATTGTCATCATACAGTCATCAATCACCTTCATGTTATTGTCATCATACAGTCATCAATCACCTTCATATTATTGTCATCATACAGTCATCAATCACCTTCATATTATTGTCATCATACAGTCATCAATCATCTTCATATTATTGTCATCATACAGTCATCAATCATCTTCATATTATTGTCATCATACAGTCATCAATCACCTTCATGTTATTATCATCATACATCATCAATCATCACCTTCATATTATAGTAGTCATCACACATTCATCGATCACCTTCATATTATTGTCATCATACATCATCAATCATCACCTTTATGTTATTGTCATCATACATCATCAATCACCTTCATGTTATTGTCATCATACAGTCATCAATCATCACCTTCATATTATTGTCATCATACAGTTATCAATCACCTTGATATTGTCATCATACAGTCATCAATCATCATCATCATCAGGTGCCCTGCCGCATGGCGTTGGCGATTATGGACTTCCATCTGTCTCTATCTCTCGTTGCCTCAAGCATCTCTTCCACCCTCCCTATCTTCAGCCACACTGCAAGTCCGTCTAGAATCTTCTCCATGGGTCTACCCGGTGCTCTCCTTCCCTCCAGCTTTCCCGTTGTGACCAGGTGTTCCAATTCCCCTTTCCTCATAAAATGGCCTATGAATGTTGCCTGCCCTTTCCTTATCTTCCTTAAGAATGATCTACTTGTGTCTGCCTCCATCAAGACTGTCTCGTTTGTTTTCTTTGCTGTCCATGGAACTTTCAACATTCTTCTTAGAAACCACATCTTGGCTGCCTCAATCTTGTTCTGGCTTTGCTTGTTGACTGTCCACGCCTCGCAGCCGTACAACAGTATTGGTTCTATATAACATTCAAGAACTCTCTGCCTAATGTTAATTGATAGGCATTTGTTGGTAAGAATGCTCTCCATCTTCTTGAATGTTGTTTTTGCTTGGCCGATTCTGCTGGCTATTTCTGATGTGCATCTGCCATCTGGTGAAATGATCGTTCCCAGATATTTCAACTGTGTATCGAATGTTGTTTATCATTTTTCCTCCAACCTTTAATCCAGGGTCTTCCTCTGAGGTTTCTCATGATGATTTTGCTGTAAAGTGAAAACAGATCTGGTGACAAAACACAACCCTGTCTGACTCCTCTTTTGATGTTTTGAAAAGAGCTTATATCGTCATCAATTCATCATCATCATCAGTCCCGTAGTCTGGTTGACCGTTGGGGCACCATTGAAGATTTTGCAACCAACTTCCTCCACTCCTCACGGTCCTCAGCTTTCCGCAGAATGATATTCCATTCAAGGCCAGTCCACTCTCTGATATTGTCTTCCCATCTTTTTCTCTGTCTGCCTCTTCGTCTCCCTCCCTGAACTGTTCCCTGCAAGACGGTCTTGGCCAGTCCAGATGATCGTGTGACGTGCCCGTACCACCTCAGTTTGCGTCTTTTCACTGAGGTCAGGAGGTCTTCATACGGCCCGATGGCGTTTTCGATTCGGGTTTTCACTTCTTTATTGGTTATATGATCTATGTACGAGATACCAAGGAGTTTGCGGAAGCATCTCATCTCCATTGCCTGTATCCTTCTTTCAATGTCTGCTGTTATGGTCCATGTTTCGCATGCATACAAAAATATTGACATGACCAGGGAACGCATCAGTCTGATCTTGGAGCCGATTGCGATATTCTTGTCGTTCCAGATGACTTTTAGCTTGGTCATTGCAGCTGTGGTCTGTGCAATCCTGGAAAGTACCTCGGGCTTTGATCCTTCATCTGATACTATAGCTCCCAGATATTTAAATCTATGGACGGTCTCAAGTTTCTTGTTGTCTATGGTAATGTCAGTGCTGATGCCATTGGTATTATTTGTCATCAACTGGGTTTTCTCTGCACTGATCTGCATGCCATATGATGTGGAGGCCTCATCAAGATGTTTTATCAAGCTGACTAGCTCTTGCTCTTGCCCAGCTAGTCCGTCAATGTCGTCGGCAAAACGCAAGTTTGTGATTGTTCTACCTCCGATGCTGACTGTTCCCTCGTGGTCTTCAAGTGCGTCAGCCATTATTCTCTCTAAGAAGATGTTGAAGAGAGTGGGGGAGAGCAGGCATCCTTGGCGTACTCCAACTGTGGTTCGGAACCATTCGCCTATGTTGTTGTCATGGTAGACTGCACTGGTCGCCTTTTCGTAGAGGCATTCTATGGTTCTGATCAGGTTGGCATTGATGTTGTACAGCCTCATGGTTGCCCACAAGGCTGCGTGCCAAACTCTGTCGAATGCCTTCTTGAAGTCCACGAAGACGTGGTAAAGGCCTTGCTGGTGTTGCAGGTATTTCTCACAGAGCAATCTGAGGTTGAAAATTTGCTCTGTGGTACTTCTTACTGGTCTGAAACCTGCCTGCTCTTCTTTTATTATCTCCTCAGCTTGTGGCTTCAGTCTACTCAGAAGGATTTTTAGCATGACCTTACTTGGATGGCTGATCAGGCTGATGGTACGGTAGTTTTGGCATAGTTGTAGGTTGCCTTTCTTCGGGAGAGTGATGATCAGGGACTGGGTCCAAGGTGTTGGCCACTCACCTGTCCGCCAGATCTTATTGCAGATGATGAGTAACATATCTATCATGGCCTCTCCTCCTGCCTGGACCAGTTCTGAGGGAATGTTGTCCATTCCTGCCGACTTGCCTTTCTTCAATGATTTTACTGCAGCTTCAACTTCTTCTCGCATGATGGGGTAGCTGTCGTTGTTGGTTGGTGGAGGAACGTCTAGCACCTTGGGATCTCCTGTTGTTGTGTGTGTATATAATTCGGAGCTGTACTCTGTCATCAATTACCTTCATGTTAATGTCATCATACATCATCAATAATCACGTCCGTGTTATTGTCATCATACAGTCATCATTCACCTTCATATTATTGTCATCATGCAGTCATCAATCACCTTCATGTTATTGTCATCATACATCATCAATCATCACCTTCATGTTACTGTCATCATACAACCATCAATTATCACCTTCATGTTGTTGTCATCATACCGTCATCAATCATCACCTTCGCGTTATTGTCATCATACAGTCATCAATCATCACCTTCATATTATTGTCATCATCATCATCATCATCAGGTGCCCTGCCGCATGGCGTTGGCGACCATGGACTTCCAACCATCTCTATCTCTCGTTGCCCCCAGCATCTCCCCCACCCTCCTCATCCCCAGCCACTCTGCAAGTCCGTCCAGCATTCTCTCCCTCGGTCTACCTGGCTGCTCTCTTTCCCTCCAGCTTTCCCGTTGTGACCAGGTGCTCCAAATCCCCCTTCCTCATAAAATGGCCTATAAATGTTGCTTGTCTTTTCCTAATCTTCTTTATGAGTGATCTACTTGTGTCTGCCTCCATCAAGACTGTCTCGTTTGTTTTCTTTGCTGTCCATGGAACTCTCAACATTCTTCTGAGAAACCACATCTCGGCTGCCTCGATCCTGCTCTGGCTTTGCTTGCTGACTGTCCACGCCTCGTCGCATCCGTACAACAGTATTGGTTCTATATAACATTCAAGGACTCTCTTTCTGATGTTAATTGATAGGCATTTGTTAGTAAGAATGCTTGTCATCTTCTTGAATGCTGTTTTGGCTTGGCCGATTCTGCTGGCTATTTCCGATGTGCATCTGCCATCTGATGAAATGACCGTTCCCAGGTATTTGAACTTATTAACCTGTGTCAAGGTTGTGCCATTTGCTGTTATTCTGCATGAGGGGATTTCATGGTTTTTACTGATCACCATAACTTCAGTCTTCCTGCTGTTTAGTTCCAACCCCATACCTTTGCTTTCTGTTTCTAGTATTTTCACAAGGTTTTGTAGGTCCCTTTCATTTTCTGCAATTAGAACGGTGTCATCTGTTTGTTTATCATTTTCCCTCCAACCTTTAATCCAGGGTCTTCCTCTAGGTTTCTCATGAAGTTTTCGCTCTATAGTGAATAAAGATCTGGTGACAAAACACAACCCTGTCTGACTCCTCTTTTGATGTTTTGAAAAGAGCTTATATTGTTTTCTATTCTCATTGCAGCTGTTTGTTCCCAGTACATATTCCTGATTATTCGTAGATTTTTTCCATCAACATTGAGTCTCTGCAGTTGGTTGATCAATTCTTCATGTCGTACCCGATCGAAAGCCTTGGTATAGTCAACAAAGCATAAATACAAATCCTTATTCATCTCAATTGACCTCTCTATGATAGTTCTTAGGATGTATATGGCATTAATAGTTCCTTTCCCCTCCACAAATCCACACTGTTCTTCTGCTATTTCTCTTTTGATTCTATTCCTTGTTCTCATCATGATTATTCTTAACAGGATTTTTGTTACATGACTCATCAAACTGATTGTGCGATGGAGTTCGCATTCTATAGCCCTTGTCTTCTTTGGAAGTGCAATGAAAATTGATTTTGACATATCTTTGGGGATTTTTCCAGTGTCATAAATTTCATTTAGGAGGACTGTTATTGTCATCATACATCATGAATTATCACCTTCATATTATTGTCATCATACATCATCAATTATCACCTTCATGTTATTCTCATCATACATCATCAATCATCACCTTCATATTATTGTCATCATACATCATCACCTTCATGTTGTTGTCATCATACATCATCCATCATCAACCATCGCCGTCATGTTATTGTCATCATACAGACATCAATCACCTTCGTGTTATTGTCATCATACAGTCATCAATCATCATCTTCATGTTATTGTCGTCGTACAGTCATCAATCACCTTCATGTTATTGTAATCATACAGTCATCAATCATCACCTTGATATTATTGTCATCATACAGCCATCAATCACCTTCATGTTATTGTCATCATACAGTCATCAATCATCACCTTCATGTTATTGTCATCAGACATCATTAATCATCACTTTCATATTATTGTCATCATACAGTCTTCAACCACCTTGATATTATTGTCATCATACAGTCATCAATCATCACCTTCATATTATTGTCATCATGCATCATCAATCATCACCTTCATGTTATAGTCATCATACAGTCATCAATCATCACCTTAATGTTACTGTCATCAGACATCATCAATCATCACTTTCATATTATTGTCATCATACATCATCACCTTCATGTTGTTGCCATCATACATCATCACCTTCATGTTGTTGTCATCATACATCATCAATCATCACCTTTATGTTATTGTCATCATACAGTCATCAATCACCTTCATGTTACTGTCATCATACATCATCAACCATCACCATCGTATTATTGGCATCATACAGTCATCAATCATCTTCATATTATTGTCACCATACAGTCATCAATCACCTTCGTATTATTGGCATAACACAGTCACCAATCACTTTTGTATTATTGGCATCATACCACTGTCATCATCATCATCATCAAGTTCCTTGCCACATGGCGTTGGCGATCATGGCCCTCCACATGCATCTGTCCCTTGTTGCTGCAAGCACATCTTCCACCCTCTTTGTCATCAGCCACTCGGCAAGTCCGTCCAATATTTTTTCCTGGATCTACCTGGTGCTCTCCTTCCCTCCGGCTTTGCTGTTGTGAACAGGTGCTCCAATTCCCCTTTCCTCGTAAAATGGCCTATAAATGTCGCCTGTCATTTCCTAATCTTCCTTATGAATGATTTTCTTGTGTCTGCCTCCATCAAGACTGTCTCGTTTGTTTTCTTTATTCTTCTTAGAAATCACATCTCGACTGCCTCAATCTTGTTCTGGCTTTCCTTGTTGACTGTCCACGCCTCACAACCGTATAACATTATCGGTTCTAAAAACATTTACGAACTCTCTTCCTGATGTTAATTGATAGGCGTTTGTTGGTAAGAATGCTTTTCATCTTGTTGAATGCTGTTTTGACTTGGCCGATTCTACATGCTATTTGTGATGTGCGTCTGCCGTCTGATAAAATAATCGTTCCCAGATATTTCAACTTATCAACCTGTCTCAAATTTGTGCTTTTTGCTGTTATTTTGCATGAAGGGATTTCATGTTTTTTACTGATACTGATTACCATGACTTCAGTCTTCTTGCTATTAAGCTCCAATCCCTTAACTTTGCTTTCTATTTCTAGTATATTCACAAGGTTTTGTAGGTCCCTTTCAGTTTCTGCAATTAGCACAGTGTCATCTGCCTATCGAATGTTGTTTATCATTTTTCCTCCAACCTTTAATCCAGGGTATTCCTCCAGGTTTCTCATGATGTTTTCGCTGTAAAGTGAAAACAGATCTGGTGACAAAACAGAACCTTGTCTGACTCCTCTTTTGATATTTTGGAAAGAGCTTATATCGTTTTCTATTCTCATTGCAGTTGTTTGTTCCCTACATATTTCTGATTATTCGTAGGTCTTTTCCATCAATATTGAGCCTTTCTAGTTGGCAAATCAATTCTTCATGAAGCATAAATATAAATCCTTATTCATCTCGATTGACCTCTCTATGATAGTTCTTATGATGTATATGGCATTAATAGTTCCTTTCCCTTCCACAAATCCACACTGTTCATCTGCTGTTTCACGTTTGATTCTATTTCTTGTCCTCATCATGATTATTCATAATAGGATCAATAGGATCTTTGTTACATGACTCATCAAGCTGATTGTGCGATGGAGTTCGCATTCTAGAGCCCCTGTT
Source organism: Monoplex corrugatus (assembly GCA_030674185.1). Taxonomy (NCBI): domain Eukaryota; kingdom Metazoa; phylum Mollusca; class Gastropoda; order Littorinimorpha; family Ranellidae; genus Monoplex; species Monoplex corrugatus. The sequence continues at coordinate 23,545,597 of JAPXFY010000021.1, forward strand.
CTCTTTGGAAGCGCAAATGAAAATTGATTTTGACATATCTTTGGGGATTTTTACAGTGTCAAGAATCCCATTTAGGAGGTCAGTGCTGCTCTAACTTCATCTTTCATTATGGGTGGTCCTTCCACGTGCTTCCTTATAATGTTCTTCGTTTCTGTCATCTTCAAAAAGGTCTTTAATGTACTCTCCCCATCTATCTAATATTTTGTCGTTTTCCATGATAAGCGTACCATCTTTCCATTTTAAGCAACCAGTTGATGTGCATGTCTTTTTCCTGTGAACAATTTCTTCAATTCTTCTGTACATATCCTGAGGATCCGTTTTTTGTAGGTCTTCCATTTCTTTGTATTTTGTTTTCAGCCAAGCTTCCTTCGCTTCATTGCACCTATTCCTGATTTCTTTGTTTATCTTCCTGTAGATCTCCTCCTTTCTCTTTGCCTTCCTCCGTTGCTCCACCAAGCCAAGAATTTCTTTTGTCATCCAGTTCTTTTTTGCTTTTCTATCTACTCTAGCGATTTCTCCACAAGCTTCCATTATCCATGAACGTAAACCTACTGTCATCGTACAGTCATCAATCACTTTCATATAATTGGCACCATACCACTGTCATTCATTCATCAGTCACTTTCATGTTATTGTCATCATACATTTCCAAAACAAGTGCGACTGACCGCGTTCAAGCAGACGGGAACCAGAAATACACTAAAATAGAATCAGAACGCGTATTTAGTATAGCAAGACATGACAAGACAGGCGCAAAATTTCGGCCAACTGGCCTTTGTCAAGTGTGATGTAAGATCACAGACAAACACCAAATATAAATATTAGGAGATAAAGACTCACACTTCTCTGCTGCTTCGTCCAGTGGGAGAAGAGGGCCGTTTAGTACTTTTCTCCCATTGGACGAAGCAGCAGGGAAGTTTCAGTCTTTTTCTCCTAATTTTTGTATTTGGTGTTTGTTTGTGATCTTACATTCACGCGTGACAAAGGCCAGTTAGCCGAAAATTTGCGCCTGTCTTGTTTTGTATTAAATATGCGTTCTGATTTTGTTTTCGTGTTTTTCTGGTTCCTATTATATCTTTTAATCATACAGTCATCAATCACTTTCATGTCCCAAAGAACGTGTGATAAATGCTGAAGACGTGTTTCATTTCTTCTCAGGGTTCTTCTCCACAAAGGAGTACATGACAGACTGGACCAGTTTGGAAACTGGTGTAACAACTGGCTGTATATTTCTCAAAATATTGTTTTTGTTGTCACTGGGGATCATCCTGACGACAGCATGAGAAGTCCAGGACCATACACCCCTCTAAAACGCAACAACCCTTTCCACAGAGGACGAGGAAACATATAAAATACTGAAGTCCTTAGACAAGTTAGTTGCCTCATCCAGGATGTGTTTTAAACCAAAGAAATCACACAGCCTCTCACTGCGGAATGGGAAGGTAGCCGAAACAGTAAAGTTACTGTAGCCAACCAAGCCATCCCCACAATCACAGAAGAACCAGATAAGAGCTTCAGAAGGTGGCAAGATGACTCCCTGAAAAATACAGAGGTGTAACGGTACTAAGCAAATGGCAGAAAAAAAACGGCAAATAAAAGACTAGTGTGGCCTCCTCTTCGAGTAGAAATGATGATCACGGAATTTACCGAACATATTATCGATGCCCACCTACATTCTGTTTCAAACTGAGACATGGCTTAACAACATGGAGAAGAAAAGAAGTTTGCTGACCGAACAATCATTCCCCCACCCCTCTCGCAGTGAAGGAATTGTTGTGATATATATATATATATATATATATATATATATATATATTTATATATATATATATATATTTAATTACTATCTGTTACCTACCAGTCACCGTGGTGTAGTGGTTAGCTCCACGGACTACCGACTGGAAGGTTGTGGGTTCAAATTCCCATCAGCCCTTTCAAAATCTTGTGGGATTTTTCGGCTCCAAAGGCAGGAGCCAGAGTTGAGCATGCTATGGGCTCACTGGGAAGATTGAGACCACAGAATGGAATCTCATCCACTTCACAGAGGCGTCATTAAAGGTATTGCTTAAATTTTTGTGACTAACACCGTAAGTATCTGCATCTTTTAGGCCTGGTTGATGCCAGGATAATGATAGTAGTAAGGAATAGTAAGTACAGGGATATAAGTACAGGGAATAGTAAGTACAGGGAATAGTAAGTACAGGGAATAGCCCTGTCAGATAATCTCAATCGTAGATGGAACTCCATAGCATCATGATTATTATCTTCACTGTCACCATCGCACACTAAAAACATGTGCCAGTTTCTGTGGCCATTAAGGTGGTACAGAATGGTGTGGAAAAAAAAGATAGAAAAGAAAAAACGATGAGCACAAAGGAATCTGCCCCAGTGCTATGATCTTAAAAATATCTGTTATCAAAATCATCATTTTCTTTTGCTTGTGTATCGTTGGACGCTGCTCGCACTACCACTGCTCTAACACAGTCCTGTCTTCATCGAGTCCATTACAAATTTGTTTATAGAGTCATTGAGTTCATTCCATACAAGTGTGAGCAGCAGTTCGCTAACTGAACTAGGTGACCCTGGGCGTCTCTGTCCAGCGTCTTGTGTACTTCACCGTTGACTAGACAAAGTTCCTCCGCTGATGTGCACATCCGCCATGCTGCTCTCCATGGTTTCACTGTAACCCTAGCAAGGGTGGTTGATGGGTGCTCGGCCTTGCCAAAGGGCCTCCCATGATTTGGTCCGGGGCTGCTTGTATGGAGTGGCGACCGCAAGTGCTCATATAGCCAATGAAAGCAATGAAATGACAAAATCAAAGAAATTCATCTCGCATCGCTCGTCTCGCGGTCAACCAAGGAGCGCGTCCGGCAACGGTGTCTCAGGCTGCAGTCGAAAAATCAGCTACTGAGACCAAAGTGATCAAAACACCAAAAAGCTTTAATGCAGCGCAGGACTGATGAAAGAAAAGAAAGACATCTTCATAGCTACTCTCAATGCCCGTACACTTCAGAAGGAAGGACAGATACCTGAAGTAATTGCGTCAGCAGAACCTACAAACCAAAATATCATTTCCTTGCAAGAACATAGATTCTTACATGAAGACATTGCAACAAAAGAACACAATTTCGGAAGTTGGAAGCTGATTACATGTTCAGCCTGGAAAAACAGCGCGAATGCTACAACTGGCGGAATTGGAATGCTTCTCAGCCAGCAGGCCCACAATGCACTGAGCAATGTAGAAATGATATCTCCCAGAGTAATGATAGCTTCTTTCAACGGAAATCCTCGAACCTCGATAATCTCCTGTTACAGTCCCACTAATGTAAGTGATGAAGTGGAAGTCGAAAGATATTTTATCTGGACTTAATTAACATCAGTCACCAGACAAGTCCCCAAGCACAATATCCTCATTATTGGTGGCGACTTCAATGCATAACTTGGAAACCTTGACGGCTTCAAATATGCATATCACTCTCAGACTAACAGAAACGGCTCTATGCTAAAAGACTATCTCAATGAAAACAATCTCTTATGCCTCAACACTCTATACCAGAAAAGACCAGGTCAGCTGTGGACACACAAATCTCCAAATGGGAGCAAAACACAACTCGACTATATTATCATCAATAAGAAATGGAAAAATAGTGCAAAAAATTGCAGAGCATTCAACTCTTTTGTCAGTGTTGCATCAGACCACCGCATCGTTTCTGCTCGACTTCGATTGAGCCTTCGAGCAAGTAAAAAGAAATCTTGCAATACTACCCCATATGACTGGTCAAATCTAAACGACAACCCTGAAATTCGTAACATCTTCATTACAAGGGTGAGAAATAGATTTGCTGCCCTACAAGATACAGTCTCAGCAAAGACTGCTGACATGACATACAACCACTTTGAAATGGCTTGTAAAGAAACAGCTGCAGACACTATCCCGCTGAAACCCAAAGTAAAAAAACAAACTCCATGGGTGAATGAGGAAATCTGTCAAAAACGCGAGCAACTAAAAGAAGCTGCACAACTAAAAGACTCTCAACCATCCCCTGAGAACATCATTTACTTCAATAATGATCGTGCTGCTCTCATAGAGGCCTATGAAGCAGAGCAAACGAACTACCTACAAAGCAAGATCGACCAGATCACAAACGCTGTCAGCAACAAAAAGTCTGCTGTTGCCTGGAAAACCGTGAACGAAACAAGTGGTAGAAAAAGCTGCAACAGAGCTAAGCTAAAAGCATCTAGCCAAGAAGAGCGGGTAAAACTGTGGCAACAACACTTCCAAGACCTACTCGGGAAACCCCCTGACATCTCTGAAGAAGAAATAACTCCAGTCTTCATGGAGGAGCTGAATATCAAGAAAGGGCCATTTACGTTGGACGAACTACTGATAGCAGTGAAAAGCATTCAGTGTGGAAAAGCATGCAAACTCGATGAGATACCAGCGGAAGTATGGAAAATAGAGGAATTTCACCAGATACTGCTGGAATGCTGCAACAACGTTTATAACCAAGACCCAATAGACAAATGGACTAAAGGATGCCTGCTTCCTTTCCCCAAGAAAGGTGACCTCGGAATCACAAAGAACTACTGCAGAATCACATTAACTGCAATTTCTGCAAAGATCTACAACCTAATGCTCCTAAATAGGATAAGGCCGGAGATAGATCCAGTTCTGAGGAAAAACCAAAATGGGTTTCGCCAAAACAGATCGACATCAGGACAAATACTCACCATCAGACGTATATTGGAAGACATAAAAACCAAAAACCTCCCAGCTGTTCTCCTATCTGTATCAGAATACTCGCTGTATGGTTCGCTCCCCCGACGGAGACACAGACTTCTTCAACATCACTGCTTGCCCCCTACATTTTCATCATCTGTCTCGATTATGTGCTGAGGAAGCAGTGGATAAGAACAAAAAACTCGGCTTTACCCTCACAGAACAGAACAGCAGACGCTACCCTGCGGTAAAGATAACAGATGCGGATTTACGCTGATGACCTGGCTGTTCTCGCAGACCTTCTAAAGGATGCAACATCTCTCCTTCACAGTATCGAAAGAATAGCAATGAAGATCGGGCTCCACCTCAGTGCAAACAAAACAGAGTTCATCTTCTGAACCAAGATGCATCAGAAGGCATGAAAAGTCTCAATGGAGATACAATCAACTAAGTTCGAGACTTTAAATACCTGGGCAGCTACATTGACTCCACAGAACAAGACGTCAACACCAGACTCGGAAATGCCTGGGGCACTCTAAATCAACTGGACAAAATCTGGAAATCCAATCTACCAGACAACCTGAAAAGGAACTTCTTCCGAGCAGCAGTAGAGTCCGTTCTTACATATGGCTCAATCTCTTGGACCCTAACAACGACATTGGAGAAGAACATTGATAGAGCATATACACGAATGCTGCGTGCAGCCCTGAACAAATCCTGGAGAGAACATCCAAACAAAGAGTTATATGGTAAGATCCCACCAGTCAGCAAATCAATACGTCAACAAAGACTGCAATTCGCGGGACACTGCTGGCGGAGCAAAGAAGAACTGGTGGGGGATGTTCTACTATGGAGACCCAGCCACGGTAAACAAAGACGAGGACGTCCAAAGACCAACTGATGGATGATACGGGCTGTCAGTATGATGAACTACCTACTGCAATGTCTGACAGACAAGGATGGAAGAAACGTGTCATGGATAGCCGAGCAAGCTCGACATGATGATGATGATGATGAGTCCATTCCAAATGTGTTTATGTAGGTGTAATCTCATATGTTTTACTCGGATGATAAACATGCACACACACACACACACACACACACACACACACACACACACACACACACACACACACACACACACACACACACACACACACACACTGCATCCCCCATTCCTGTCTTCTGTGCAATAGCAACTGTTTCGCGCTATTCAAATAGAATTGTGCCTTGCATGCACTGCTATTGCCAGCTTATTCTGTTGCGGGCACTATCTTCCTAGTTGGTGATGTTGATGCACAGACTGTCTGTTTTCAGTGTCTATTTGTTTTACACAGGTGTTTTAGACATGTACCGAATATTATTTTAACATGTAGGTCTAATCTCTTACGTTTTACTCGGGTGATGAACATGTACCAAACAAAATTTTCTTATTGACTCCACTGACAGATAGATATTTTTTCAAATAATGTGACAAACACAGTCGATGAGTTGTTTTGAATAAACAAATTTTGGAATGGACGCAAATCGTTTTGAATCTGATGACAGTGAGGACATACTCCTTAATTGTTATTTTTATTTTGATATTTTTGTTTTTATCAAAGAGTGGTGACGTTCTATCTGAAAACAATTAGGTTCCTTTTGGGTTTATTCAGAAGGAATTTATCGCACTCGTAAAATTCCATATGTTCTTCACCCAAAATCTGCGAGCAGTCATCTAGTCCTTGAGCCTAATGCGCTGGCAGGTCTTGAATTGGAGAGAAGAATAGGACTTATGAATAGTTATCTCACACTGAACTAATCTCTGAGAAATGGGACAACCTGTACTTTTCTTTTTCTTGCTTTAAGCCTTTCTTTATCAAGACAACAGTAAGGATTATAACTAATGTAAATCTGAATGTTCATGTTTGAGCTTTTGTTTGTGCGTTTGCTTATTTGTTTGTTTGGAGGTAACTTGACCTTTAGAGGATTCTTGTATTGCTTCAGTGGTCTTCCCTGGTCAAGATGTCTTTGCTTCGGGAGCATTTTGGCGGTTGTCTTCTATATGGGCAACGTGTTCTCTCAAAGTAAAACTAGCATTTGAGAGGATATTCTATTCTTGGCGATCCACACTTCCTCAGAACTTGAAGGTCGGACAGTCAATTTCGCCAAGTTATAGATCTTGCACAGGCATCTTTGGCGGAACCATTCTAGCTGTTGAATGTGCCATCGACAGGCAGTCCACTTTCGTAGCAGTACAGCAGGGCTCTTATGACTGCTGCTCTCTACACATAAATCTTCGTGGAAAGCTTTGATGTCACGGTCTTGCCACGACCTCTTGGTCTGCCTTCCAAAGGGCAGAATTTGTCTTGCAGATGCTCAGGCCACATCTGTATCATGAGAGCCATTTATTTCTGACTGTACTCCAAAGCAACAGAATTTATTTACAGTCTCTACCTCTTATTTGTTGATGACAATCGTAGGTGGTGAAGCACAGGAAGCCTAAGATGGTATTGTCTCAAAAATAGCCTGTCTTGCCGAGGCTACTTGTAAGGCTGAAGCGTTTGAGACTGCAGTAAAATTGTTCAGTGATCCGCTTGGTAAGCTTTAAATAACCCAGGCTATCAACAGCAGTACTGTCAATGGACATCTTGAAAATTTCTGTTCCGCCTTTTCATTCTTTCCTTCAACCGTTACGTAGGACAATTTTTCCTGAAACTTCTCCTGAAGGGAGTCTTTGCTGTTTTGCAGATGAGCGATATTCCACTCGTCTTCCAGCTAGGAGGATATTTATCTTGCTGCGTAGTAGCCGGTGATTAGACCACAAGTCAACCCCTCTCATGAAGCTTGCGATATGCATGTCACTTATGCCTTTATATCGCACCACGACGTAATCCATCGTGTGCCAAAGCTTGGCGTGCAAGTGCATACCCGTGTTCTTGAACTTCTTCTGCTGATAGGTGTAATGGTGGGACAGTAACATCAGTTCATTGGAGTTGCACTCACTTGCCAGTACCGTGGCATTCAATGACATTTGGCCAAATGGAGTAGTCCACTTCCACACAAAAGTTAAAGTCTCCACGAACGATGAACTTGCCCTTATTGTTCACTGCGGCCATGAGACGGTTAAGTTATTTACAGAAGGCTTCGTTGACATCATCTGGATTTGTCACTCTTAAAATGTAAACATTGATGACTGTAGCGAAGCGGTCTTTTGTGGGCCGTAGACGTAGTGTCATCAGGCGACACCACGGGATAATTTTTTTCTGGCGTCCTTGCAAGTTTGGTACGTACGGCGAACTGACACCAGAAGTTCATTGATTATCCTTAGACTGTCCAATGCAGTAGAAAGTGTAGCCTCCTCTAACTTCCTCGAGCTGGGTTTCACCTGCAAACCTGGTCAAATTTGGTCTTAATCACAGCGATGCAACATTTTGGCAATCAAGGCTGTGTACCATTCTGGTCTGTCATCTTTTGTTTGGACATTCCACGCACCAAAGTTCAGATTTGCCTTTCTTCTTTTCTTGTTTATGCTTTTCTCGACCTCAGAATTGGATGACCAGGCAGAAGCGACTATCTGCCAGGTACGTATGGAGCTTGTCCTTGGAAGAGATCTTGTCGTTTGCTGTTGGAAAATATGAGCACTGCATCTACCTCAGGTCTACGGTGGACGACCATCACTCGACAATACCTAGTGCAGAGTCATAGCTAGAGATTTCTGGCAACATTCTCTGCCTGTCATCGTCATACCTTCTCTATCGACGAAGAGCTTTGTGATAGCTGATGACAGAATGCCTCATTATTCCGTGTTGCCTGTATACCTGACCAGCACATGTAATTCTTAAATTGTGGATTGGTCGTGCAGTCCGCTCTCCACCCCATAATGCAGTGAGTACGACATGTATGAATACCTTAGCAATTCAGTTTTTCTTTCGAGGAATCAGTCTCCTAGTCTCTGGCTCACGAGCCTTCCTCGGAGACACGTTGCATTTACCCAGAGCTGTTTGAAGTCAAAGTTGTCCCTTTCCTAGATGGATTGCCATGACAGGGCTAACGAGCTCCATCTTTCTGAGTGTGATCGTAATCTTTTCTATAGGCCTAGTGTAAACTCAGTTGCAGCTGTTTTTTTTCCAAGTACAGTAAGTACAGCAAAAGATGTGGACGCAGGAAGAGAGTCCTTGAGTGTTATATAGAAACAATATCGTTGTATGGTCGTAAGGGGTGGACAATCAACACGCAAAGTCAGAACAAAACTGAGGCAACTGAAATGTGGTTTCCAAGAAGAATGTTGAGCGTTCATGGACAGCAAAGAAAACAAACGAGACAGTCTTGAAGGAAGTACACACAAGAAGAAGATTAGGAAAAGACAAACAACATTTATAGAGCATTTTATGAAGCAAAAAAAATTAGAGCACCTGGTTACAACAGGAAAACTACAGGAAAAGACAGCACCAGGTAGACCCAGGGAGAAAATATTGGACCGACTTGCAGGACGAGAGGCTGAGGACGGAGAGGGTAGGAGATGTACTTGCAGCGACAAGGGATAGATTTGTATGGAGGACCATGATCGCCAACGCCGTGCAGCAGGGCACATGATGATGATGACAGCAATCTTTCATGAGCGCCCTCACCACCCCTGAAGGCCCCTTAGAAAAAGATAAATCTGACCAGTTTGTACTTTCAAGGACCGGTTGGGGTTCGAACCTGGAATCTGAACTTGATTAGGCTGATAAAGGAAAGCCTAAAGCCCAAGCCCTCTGCGCTCACAAACAGGGTAGATCATTTGGTCAAGAACTAAAGGCGGGATAACTCCAAGAGGGTTAAAGTTAGAAGCGCTGGACTGCTGGCGCTCTAGAACCAACCACAGTATCATGTAATGTAACACGAATGTCTACACGGTCGCCCATCAGGTGCAGCAGCGCCGGATTTTCCGCCTCATCAAGATCAACCTTCAGCTACTAGAGGTCCATCCCTCCTGTCTGGTTGTGCCAGCGGACGCAAGAGGTGAGCTACTGGCTGCATAGTAACATGCAAAACAAACCAGGCAGAACCATGGACATTAGAACAGCTAGATATTGAATTCCACACTACTTTCCCCTATGTACCTCAGTAGATGCATAACAGCATGCTGGGCTCTCATGTTGGCCGTAACAGAGAAGCATTACTCATAAGAAGCATGGATACATGTATATACCGATGAGTCAGCCACAAACAGTGGAACGAGCGGGACGGTCGGCATTTTCATTAACTTTCTAGGGGCTCAAACCACAACTACTGGTTTTGCTACGGGCAAACTCTGCATTAGCTATTCAGCAAAAACAGAGGTACTCACGCAGGCTGCCTCCATGGTTGCAGCAAATGACTCATGCTATCAAGTGGTCTTCCTCTTAATATGTCCTCTCTGTTCTCCAGCATTTGTGAATGACATGCTCCTCCACCTGACCAAGACCTTCCAAGAAGTCAAAAGAACCAAAACGGTGGTCCTCCAGTGGATTCCCGCCCACTGTGTAAAACTAGAAATTAAGAAAGAAAAGGATGCTAAAAGAAACAAGGAGGCAGTCCACAGCAAGGCCAACAGAGGCAATGGATAACAGGGAAACTGCACTCTGAAGAAGTCTCAGCTGGAATGACATATGGTAAATAGATCCTCTCAGGATCAGTTTCGTCCCCAGACCCGTGTATGATCTTCAGCCTTCAAATGAAAATCTGGTGAAATGGCCGGAAATCTGATGAGTCTGTGTGCCCGCTCTGCCACGGCAAATAACTGTGAAACATGTCCTGAGCTTATACAAAATAGCGTTAACACAAAGAAAGTACACATGGAGGCACGATCAAGTTCTTGAAAAGATCGCATGAGCGATTAGTGCTAACAAGCCACAGAAGCTGCAGTAACCACACCACAGAAGCTCTAGTAACCTTCCACACGGCAAGAGACAGCAAACTGTGGTCGAAAAAGCTGTAACACCCAGAGCATGGCAATGGGGTCTAATGGATGAGGCAGATGACTGGGAGTGCACAGCAGATCTGCTAGAATGAAAAAAGACAAAAAGAAAGAAAGAAACAGAGAAATCATCAACAAGAGTGGCATGAGATCAGTTACAAAAAAAGTACTTCACTCCCATTCACCAAAACAGTGATTCTGATCAATCTCACTGTACGAAAGTAAAATAGAGGAACCCTGTATCAACAAGGTAGAAATATATGCCAATTTAGCCAGCAACTTGAGGAAATCCGGCTTCCAGTCCTAATCTTCGCCACAGAGGTTGGAGCATTGGGGTTGGTAGGCACATCTGCCTGTGAAACGGTGCTCGATATCTGAGAAGAGAACCAGACAGAGTCTTAGAAACGATGGAAGAAGCAGCTGGATCTGGTCAAGGAGAAAAAAAAGTGCACTTCATAAAGTTTAAAATTTCCCTGAACACAGCAGGTGCCTGATAGCTAAATGGTTAAGACGTCGGCCACAAAGGCGACTTGACCCTCAGGCGTCACTTTGGAGGCACAGGTTCGAATTCAAGTGAGAAAAAAATTGCGGCAGCAAAAGGGCATCCAGAATTCATGACTTGAATGTGGCTTGACCCTCTCAGAGTGTCAAGAGTTTAGGGCTGAAACATTCACTTGAGGGAGGCATCTCTTCTGAGGACTTTCTGCTGTCCAGCTGTTCCAAGAGTTGCTTGCTACTGACTCGAACTTTTACGAATTATATGTTATCATTAACACTTCGATTTCAGAATAACAAAAGAAAATGAATGCACAGAATAATGAACGGACATGCTCCAAATAAACACTTTCTCTATTAATGTTATACGCAACACGAGATAAATGAATATCCCTGACTCATCCCAAGAATTGGCTTATATAGATCAAGCCTCATATACTCAGGACTTAGCGTCTGGAGGACACTATCAGAAAAGAAGACAGAATTTCTTATTTTCACAGTGTCCAAGAAGGGATATATCACAGAACTTATGAATTAGATCTTTTACTATCTCATCGTCAGATCAATGACCAACTCATTTTTCTGGCAATTAAACTATTTTAATCTAAAAAAGAAACAATATATTTCTTTGAATTGATACCTTAATGTTTGCGTTGTTGAAATATCTATGTTTATTCATGTGTAATTTATGTGTTTTAAATCCTCTTTGAGCGAGGGCTGGATGTCAAATAACATACATGTTGATTACTTCACATCCTTGTAAATACAAACTATTTTTGTTTTGTTCTTGTTCTTGTGCGCTTCTCTTGTCTTCTCTCTCTCTCTCTCTCTCTCTCTCTCTCTCTCTCTCTCTCTGTGTTTCTCTCTGTCTCTCTAACTCTGTCTGTCTGTCTGTCTGACTCTGTCTCTGTCTCTTTCTCTCTCTCTCATTCACTTATTTACCCATGGCAGTAAGAAGATGTCGACATTCGGCAGCAGAGATGAATCCCTGTCCCTCGCGATCAAAGGACTTGAAAGCCTCCTCAAAATCCCTAAAGGTGCCCCACTCCTTCACACTCTCCATCTGCTTGAAGATGGCCAGAAACTCCTCAAACGAGTACTGCTTCTCTCCTGGGCAAACAACACAAAGCTTGTCAAACCGCCTCTTCCAGCATCGATTTTGAAGTGGTTTTCTTGTCTTGAAGAAGCCCTTTTACAGTAAAATTAATCATTGTATTAGAACTATCTATCAAAATCATTATTTCACAATCGTTAGAATGTAATTAGAATTTATGAAGCTGGCGTCATCACTTTTCAAACTTTCACTAAGTTTATTTACTTTTTTATTCTTGCTTTTCTTGCAAATGTAAACACGACAATATGACATGTAACAATGATAAGTAGTCTTAATATGAGAAAATTATAACAGGTCATTTTTAAGAAAATTCAATTCTGTTGATATCTTTGTATGGTTGAAAGAAACATGAACATGAATCATACATCATTAACAAATGTAAGTGTCTGTTCTTTTAATTGTGAAGTTTTCATGTTTGTCGTCTTTTTTACAGTTTAGTGATGCAAAGCTTTGTACATACAAAAGAAGTATAGAAAGATCCATCAATGTACCAGAATCAATATATGTGGAATCCTGAAGAGGCACTGTTTACATGCAGCCATTATCGCAAGGTGTCTTAGAGTCGCTATGTCAAATTACCATAAAGAACATGTCATTATATCATTACACATAGCAAATACATAAATACATGGATACATCTCTCTCTGTAATAAATAAATAAATAAATAAATATATATATTATATATATATATATATATATATATATATATATATATATATATATATATATATATATATATATATATATATATAAAACACCTTGACAGCATCTTCACCAAGGATGCAAGAGTGAACATAGAAACTGAAACCAGAGTGCAGAGGGTTAACAACATCAGTTACTAACTTGTTCCACTCTTGAAACATCCCAGCATCCCAAGTGAGGCCAAAACCAAGCTTATCAATTCCATTTTCGTTCCCACACTCACTCAAAAACCTGGACCCTGACAAAGCCTTTTGAACACAAAGTCACAACAGGAGAGACGCTCTGCTCGAGGAAAGTTGTCAAGATAGATTCGTATGGAGGGACATGATGGCCAACGCCATACGGCGAGGCACGTGATGATGATGATGATGATGATGATGATGATGATGATGATGATGATGATAATAATAATGATAATGATGATGATGATGATGATACTGATGATGATGATGTCATCTGTCATCTGTTTTTAGAGACATGATCTACAACACCGAAATGAGAAAAATGGTGGGGACAATAGTGATCCACTATAAAATTCAACAGTAAAGAGTCCAATGGTTCAGGTACCTCGCACGACTGCCAACTAACCATCCAGCCCACTGAGCATACATCACAAGGATGCCTGGCTTCAGGGCCAGACATTGATCAAGGAAAACCTGACATGATGGCGTCAAAGAGACTCTGACCTGACCTCACATGGCATCCCACCTATCAAGGCCTACAAACTCTCTGCAGACAATGGCTCTTTCTTCCCGCAACATGCCCAGGGGTTTCATCCCGCAAGATTACAAAAACAATGAATAAAAAAAAAACAGATGATAAATAAACAGACATCATCATCACCATCATCATCATCAATACCATCATCATCATCATCATCATCATCATCACGTGCCTCGCTGTATGGCGTTGGCCATCATGGCCCTCCATACGAATCTATCCTTTCTTACTGCAAGTATATATCTCACCCTTTCAATGCTCATCCACTCGGCAAAAACTTCCAATATTTTCTCCCTGGGTCTACCTGGTGTTCTTTTCCCGTCCAGCTTTCCTGTTGTATCTAGGTGCTCAAATTTCTCTTGCCTCAAATTGTCTATAAATGTTGTTTGTCTTTTCCTAATCTTCTTCATTAATCTTCTTTTTGTGTTTGCCTCTTTCAAGACTACTCGTTTATTTTCTTTGCTGTCCAAGATTAGGAACTCTTAACATTCTTCCTAGAAACCACATTTCAGCTGCCTAGATTTGGTTCTGACTTTGTGTGTTGATTGTCCACGTTTAGCATATGTACAGCAGTACTAGTTCTATATAACACTGAAGAACTTTCTTCCTGACGTTAAGTGATAGGTAATTGTTGGTAAGAACGCTTTTCATTTTCTCGAATGCTGTTCTAGCTTGGCCATTACTGCTGGTTATTTCTCTTGTGCGTCTGCCGTTTTATGAGATGACTTGTCACAATGTTGTGCCATTTGCTGTTATTTTGCATGCGGGGACTTTTTTTTTTTTTACTGATAACCATGTCTTCAGGCTTCTTGTTATATAGTTCTAGCCCTTTATTTCTGCTTTCTATTTCTATTATATTCACAAGATTTTGTAGGTCTTTTTCATTTTGCTGTTATCATCTGCATAACGAAGATTATTTATCATTTTTCCTTCAACCTTTATCCCTGGCCATTCTTCTAAGTTTCTCATGTTTTCGTTGTCAAGAGAAAACAAATCTGGTTACAGAACACATCCCTGCCTATCCCCTGTTTTGATATTTTGGAAACAGCTTATATCATTTTCGAATCTCTCTGCTATTCGTTGGTCGCAATACACATTCCTTATCATTCTTAGATCTTTACCATCAGCTCTGTGAAAAGGACAGCAGTGTGTGTAAGTCTCTCTCTGCCAGTACATAGCCTCTCCACTAACAAGCCTTATACAGCGCCTGCTCATGAGCACTTTCGGACTCGGGCTAAATTGTCGAGGGACTCGAAGGAAGTCTGATGGCCAGACGTGCAGCATGCAGACCCACCGGCATGTGGACATGCCCTTGTGCCCACGAACCAGACTCCCAGCACTCAGTACAGCACCACTGCTCTGTGGGTGTCTCAGGAGAGACCAAGGCTACCCTGACAGAAAATCACCACTGCCTTGTGGTTGTCTCGGGAGAGATCAAGCCTAAGGGAGTAAATCCTGACAGAAAATCTCTCCCCCCCCCCTCCTCCCACCGCCTTGTGGGTAGTCGTGGGAATAACAAAGGCTAGCAGAGAGTCCATACAAACACCGATGGAAAGCAACGGGAAACCAAAATCGTATCATCCCAAGTAAAGCATGGTCAGATACACGAGAATCCGCATAAATGACGTAAACAGGGTTCCACTGGAGTACCTTCGTCCAGTAGGGGATGTCATGCTGTCAGGTGATATCATACCATCATCGAGATATTGCGATCAGATTTAAAAATATGAAATTGCAATTTGGAATGTTAGAACAATGCTCCCTGAAGGAAAATTAGAAAGTGTGAAGATGGAAAGAGAACGATTAAACATCCATATTTTAGGACTAGGCGAGGTGAGATGGAACTGAGCAGGCATGAGAACATCTGGCAAACATAAAATTATATATTCTGGTGAGATCACACACGACAGAGAGGTAGGTATCATAATGGACAATGAAAAGTCAGTCTATCAGGGGATACTGGGCAATATCAGGCACAGTTTTAATACTTAGATTGGAGGGCAAGCCATTTGATATCAACATCATCAAAGTACATGCATCGACATCCACAAGTACTGAGGATCTCTGTAAATCACAGGTCATTACATAATGGGAAAATTTAATGCCAGAGTGGGACAGGAAAAAGTAGACGATTTAGTTAGACGTCTTGGTTTTGGCACGCGAAACGAAAGGAGAGAGAAACTTGTCGAATGAGGACAAGTAAATGAAAATTCATAATAGAAAACACATGGTTTGAGCAACCACTTAGCAGACGAAAACGGACATGGATGAATTCAGGAGATAGCACAAGAAATCAAAAACAGAAGTAGCAGAAGAACAATGTGGATTTTTTGAAGGGAAAGGAACCGTTAATACCATATACATCATAAAATTTCTCATAGAAAGATCAACTGAGTGGAGTTAAAATTTATATTTTGTTGATTATGCCAAGGCTTTTGATCGGGTAAAATTTCGAAGAAATGATTTACAGGCCACTTTTAATAAGCATCTTATTATAAAATACCGCACAGAAGAATATAACACAAAACTAATCCGCAGCTTACACACGTTTAGAAGGAAATGACTGTCCTATTTGTCATGATAGAACAAAATGCTTGACGTAGCCTCTCACACAGTTGCACCATTAAAATGCTTAGGAATCATAAACATAGAAGAATAGAAGACATCTTACAAAAATACAAAAACGAGGTGATTCAAATACGACTTATTACTGAAACAATATGATATGAATAGAATGCAGTCATCAAAGTAAAAGAAATCTAAATCAAAGTGACTGCATGCGTTCAAGCAAATAGGAACCAAACACACACACACACACACACACACACACACACACACACACACACACACACACACACACACACACACACACACACACACACACTCACACATACACACACACACACACACATATATATATATATATATGTGTGTGTGTGTGTGTGTGTGTATAACTTTGTTCCAAAAAGGCAAATTAGACAATATCAAAATCGAGATGGAAAGGCTTAACATTAGTATTTTAGGACTAGGGGAAGTGAGATGGAAGGGGGCAGGCATGATAACATCCGGAGAGCATACAGTGATATACTCTGGTGGAAACTCACATGAAAGAGGAGTAGGCATGGTAATGGGCAGGGACGAATCAAAAGCAGTTAAGGGATATGGGCTGTGTCCGACAGAGTCTTGCTGGTCAAATTGGGAGGCAGACCATTTGATATCAACATCATTCAGGTGTATGCACCAACATCCACAAGTACTCAGGAAGACATCGACAACTTCTACGAAGTATTAGAGATGGCCAAGGCCCAATGCAAATCACAAGAAGTTACCATAATAATGGGAGATTTTAATGCTAAAGTGGGAAAGGATAGGGTAGAGGATATAGTTGGACCTCATGGCCTTGGTACACAAAATGAAAGGGGAGGGAAACTTGTAGAATGGGCACAGATGAATGAGTTCATAGTAGGAAACACCTGGTTTGAGCAGCCTAATAGAAGAAAATGGACTTGGATGAGTCCAGGAGATAATACCAAAAATCAGATTGACTACATCCTGATTAACAAAAGATTTAGAAATTCTTTACTGTCAGCGAAAACACTACCAGGCGCAGACTGCAACAGTGACCACAATCCTGTAGTGGGAAGATTTAAGTTGAAATAATGGGAAAGGAAACGGACCAAAAGCAATATCAAACTGGATCTTGGACTCTTAAAGACAGATGAAGTGATACGTCAAAAATTTATTGTACATGTTCAAAACAAATTCAGTGCTCTGGAAGACGTTGGTGACAGTGAGGAACAATGGACAAAGTTGAGAAATTCGATAGACGAAGCTAGTGAAGAAATCCCTGTAATAGATAGAAACGCAAAAAAGAACTGGATGACAAAAGTAATTTTAGGCTTGATGGAGGAACGGAGGAAGGCAAAGATAAACGAGGAAATATACAGGAAGATAAACAAAGAAATCAGGAATAGGTGCAATGAAGGTAAGGAAGCGCGGCTGAAAACAAAATGCAAAGAAATAGAAGACCAACATAAAACGGATCCTCAGAGTATGTACAGACAAATTGAAGAAATTGTCCACAGGAAAAATACATGCACATCAACTGGTTGCTTAAAATCGAAAGATGGTACGATTCTCATGGAAAAAGACAAAATATTAGACAGATGGGGAGAGTACATTAAAGACCTTTCTCAAGATGACAGAAACTCAGAACACATTATAAGAAAGAACTTTAAAGGACCACCCATAATGAAAGATGAAGTTGGAGCAGCATTGAAAAAGATGAAACCAGGAAAAGCCCCAGGACCAGACAACATTACCACAGATGATTGAAGCCCTGGAGGAATTCAGTATAGAAAAAATAACAGTCCTCCTAAATGAAATTTATGACACTAGAAAAATCCCCAAAGATATGTCAAAATCAATTTTCATTGCACTTCCAAAGACGACAGGGGCTGTAGAATGCGAACTCCATCGCACAATCAGTTTGATGAGTCATATAACCAAGATCCTATTAAGAATAATCATGATGAGGACAAGGAATAGAATCAAAAGAGAAATAGCAGACGAACAATGTGGATTTGTGGAAGGGAGAGGAACTATTAATGCCATATACATCCTAAGAACTATCACAGAGAGGTCAATCGAGGTGAACAAGCCAGCAGAATCGGCCAAGAAATAGCCAGAAATAGCCAGCAGAATCGGCCAAGCCAAAACAACATTCAAGAACATGGAAAGCATTCTTACCAACAAATGCCTATCAATTAACATCAGGAAGAGAGTTCTTGAATGTTATATAGAACCAATACTGTTGTATGGTTGTGAGGCGTGGACAGTCAACAAGCAAAGCTAGAACACGATTGAGGCAGCCGAGATGTGGTTTCTAAGAAGGATGTTGAGAGTTCCATGGACAGCAAAGAAAACAAACGAGACAGTCTTGGTGGAGGCAGACAAAAGTAGATCATTCATAAGGAAGATTATACTAATAATAATAATTACAATATTTATATAGCGCAAAATCTTGATAAAATCAAATCTAAGCGCTGAAACAGACACACACGCACTCACGCACACACACGCACGCACGCACATACACACACACACACACACACACACACACACACACGCGCGCGCGCGCGCGCGCGTGTGTGGCTATAAATGGGGAGAAAGAATAAAAGCAATGGAAAATTATAGAGAGCATATTATATACAATTATATATTACAATGCGATTCCCCTCCGAGTGGAGACAGGCTGCAGAGGGGGTTGAGTGAGGTCAGGATTTTATGCAGAGGAGAAAAGGTGAGTTTTGAGAGCGGACTTGAAGGAGACAAAAGTAGGTTGCTGACGGACTGAGAGAGGAAGTTTGTTCCAGGAGAGTGGACCAGAAACAGAGAAGGCTCGTGGACCATAGGTATTGAGCTTAGTGCATGGAAAGCGAAAAGTCAGAGGATCGGAGGCAGAGCGGAGGGTACGTGAGGGAACATAGATCTCAAGTAGGCTTGACAGGTAATCAGGGGCTGCGTTATTGAGGCTTTTGTAGCACATGGTGTCTAGTTTGTACTGTATGCGCTTTGATACAGGGAGTCAGTGAAGTTGTGCCAGGAGAGGAGATATGTGGTCAGCTTTTTTCTTTTTGAGTACAAGGCGTGCAGCATTGTTTTGAATGTGCTGTAGGATGTGAATGGCGGAGGCAGGAAGACCAGACAGGAGTGAAATTCAATAGTCAATGCAAGACATTATGAGGGAGAGAACGAGTTTTGCAGTTGTTTCGACAGAGAGATACTTCCTGATCAGGCTTATACGATGGAAGTGATAGTAGCAAGATCTGGCAGTTTGAGAAACAAATTTGTTCATAGAGAGGGTAGAGTCAAGGCAGACACCAAGGTTTTTAGCTGAATCAGAAATTGGGACTGATTAGGAAAAGGCAGGCAACATTCATAGGCCATTTTATGAGGAAAGGGGAATTGGAACACCTGGTCACAACGGGAAAGCTGGAGGGAAGGAGAGCACTGGGTAGACCCAGGGAAAAGATACTAGAGGACTTGCAGAGTGGCTGAAGACAAGGAGGGTGGAAGAGATGCTTGAAGAAACAAGAGATAGAGACAGATGGAAGTCCATGATCGCCAACGCCATGCGGCAAGGCACCTGATGATGATGATATATACACATAGACACACACATACACACACAAACACACATTCAAAAATTATCTGAACACATATGTGATCTAACATGACAAGACTGAGGACTTTCGTATAGCTGTGCTCCGATTGTAACTATGCTTTGCAGATAATGAAATTATGTGTTCTTTATTCAAAAAGGAATGAAATCAAGGTTTGAAAGAAAAAGAAATGATTTTCGTCATGCATGACACAATATTCTTTATGCATTACTAAGTCTGTCTTGCTTTAACACCAGACACAAAACAGCAACCTGGTGGGATTTTTAAGGTGTCTACACCGAAATATTTCAACGTAGAGACATAATAGGACAAGTGTATCACAATCTAAATTCCATCATGTATACATGGTCATGCAACGTAGCCTTGAGTGTAGAAACAATTTTCCTAATTTTTCCTGAAACTCATAATATTCAATTCTCAGATCAAAAACATGCGCTTTGTATCTTAGTGCATAAATCTTTTAATAACAATGAAATATTTGTTCTTTTGGGATGGTCTGGGTAATTCTGCATTTATACACAACATAGTTTGCACATAACATTGTCAAACATTTCATTTGTTTTTGCTTTTCAAATATTTCATCTTAAGTTTTTGGTGTTTTTTTTTTTTTTTTTGCGCTACCAAATAGTATTAATTCAACATGAGTGATGATCTATCACAATGATTGCTTTTCTTTTTTTAAAAGTTTGTCTAATTTTACATAAAAATTATGTGAAAAACTGTCACTAAGTTGATCACTTTCTTCTCCACAAGATTTGCAACAATTCTTTTCCACAAGATTTGCAACAAATCTATTCACATACTCTTACTCACATTGAATTGTGGATTTGTGATTTGGTATATGGATTTCAGTCCAGTCTGTAACACAAAAACTGGTTTGTTCGCTGCTCACCTAAATGCTCTAACCATTCTGGTGGTGTCAGGATTCATAGATCCCGTTCCCCTCTCTCCATTTCAGATCTTTCCAGTATTTAGGGTTTTGTGTGGACTCCAGGTATCTGCCAGATACTTGCTATCAGGTTTCAGTCGAGCGCATATGGAACAGTACGAGAGCGATGAATCCGTCCTAAACAAACACCAAACTCCTAACTGACAAGTATTTCCTCATAATTATGCGTATCCAGGTGTAAGCCTACGTGTTGTGTGTGTATGCAAGTTATCTGCATGCTCTTTTGTGTATACACAATCTACGTGTACGTCTTGCATGTTTGCACGTTATCCACATGTGCATACTGTTGTGGGTATACATGTTGTGTATATGTCATGCACGTATGTAAATTGTCTAAGCGTACATGGCATTGTGTGTCTACAAAATGTATGCGTCTGTGTGTGTGTGTGTGTGTGTGTGTGTGTGTGTGTGTGTGTGTGTGTGTGTGTGTGTGTGCTTGAATGTGTGTGTGTGTGTGTGTGTATGTGTGTTGTGTGTGTGTGTGTGTGTGTGTGTGTGTGTGTGTGTGTGTGTGTGTGTGTGTGTGTGTGTGTGTGTGCAAAGTTGTGCACATGATGTGCATGTCTGATCTGCGTGCCTTGATTTGAATCCTATTGAGGAAAACCTGAAGCACATCAACACTTGTTTTATAATCTTTGAAGTTGGGTTGTAGGTGTGTAGCCTAAGGTATCATACCTGACTTTTTAGTCCCGCCCGCATTGTAGATGGTGGCAAGGGTAGGGTTAAGGTTGACACATCTCAGCATGTCGCCCACTTTGACGGCGTCAATAAATCCGTCACGACCATCCCAAAAATCGAAGAGATCGAACACGTCTTGCACCTCTGAAACACACCACCTTTCTGTAGCTTTGTAGAGATTTATGTCCAGTACCCATACCAGGCAATCTATCAGTCAGTCAATAGCTTGCTTACACAGTCAGTCAGTCAATGTCTGTCTGGCTCACAAAAACGTGAAAAGTTTTTATTTTTTCGATTTTTTTGATCTGATGGAGTATCTTTAATACAGATGTTAAAAATTAAGCCGCAAATACATACACCCGACACGGACACGTCACCGGTTTGACACCACAGACAGAATTTTCTTCTTTCAGTGTCTGTGCTTGCCACTGCCGTCAAAATGTCAGCCTGCACTGAACACAAAATCCCGCTTCATGAGTAGAAAAGAAATGGCAAGGCGGTATTCAGTCTTTTTACCGGCGTTTCTGGACGAAGTGAGCACCCCACATGTATGTAGGATTCAGGGCATTTAGCAGACGAAGCACAGACAACACTGGGGAAAAAATAATGATAATAATATATAGCGCAGCTGTATGAACCGAAACCACATTTTGTGCTTGTGTCGGGCCAGTATTGTTTCGAGTTGACAAATTCAGAAAGTAACAGTTTTGTTGTCGCAATTTGTGTGAAGTCGTTGTCATGTTGATGTTAAAGAGTCCCTACCACAGGTTTCTCAACTGTGTGGGTCTGAACAAAGAGGGTAGACAATCTTGGACTCTTAAAGACAGATGAAGTGACACGACAAAAAATTAATGTACATGTTCAAAACAAATTCAGTGCTCTGGAAGACGTTGGTGACAGTGAGGAACAATGGACAAAGTTGAGAAATTCGATAGACGAAGCTAGTGAAGAAATCCCTGTAGTAGATAGAAAAGCAAAAACAAAAAAACAAAAAACTGGATGACAAAAGAAATTTTAGGCTTGATGGAGGAACGGAGGAAGGCAAAGAGAAACGAGGAAATGTACAGGAAGGTAAACAAAGAAATCAGGAATAGGTGCAATGAAGCTAAGGAAGTGTGGCTAAAAACAAAATGCAAAAAATAGAAAACCAACACAAAACGGATCCTCAGGATATGTACAGACAAATTGAAGAAATTGTCCACAGGAAAAATACATGCACATCAACTGGTTGCTTAAAATCGAAAGATGGTACGATTCTCATGGAAAAAGACAAAATGTTAGACAGATGGGGAAAGTGCATTAAAAACCTTTTTGAAGATGACAGAAACGCAGAACACATTAAAAGAAAGAACTTTGAAGGACCACCCATAATGAAAGATGAAGTTAGAGCAGCATTGAAAAAGATGAAACCAGGAAAAGCCCCAGGACCAGACAATATTACTACAGAGATGATTGAAGCCCTGGTGGAATTCGGTATAGATAAAATAACAGTCCTCCTAAATGAAATTTATGACACTAGAAAAATCCCCAAAGATATGTCAAAATCAATTTTCATTGCACTTCCAAAGAAGACAGGGGTTATAGAATGCGAACTCCATCGCACAATCAGTTTGATGAGTCATGTAACCAAGATCCTATTAAGAATAATCATGATGAGGACAAGGAATAGAATCAAAAGAGAAATAGCAGATGAACAATGTGGATTTGTGGAAGGGAGAGGAACTATTAATGCCATATACATCCTAAGAACTATCATAGAGAGGTCAATCAAGGTGAACAAAGATTTACATTTAAGCTTTGTTGACTATACCAAGGCTTTCGATCGGGTAAGACATGAAGAATTGATCAACCAACTAGAAAGACTCAATATGGATGGAAAAGATCTACGAATAATCAGAAATACATATTGGGAACAAACAGCTGCAATGAGAATATAAAAGGAAGACCCTGGATTAAAGGTTGAAGGAAAAATCATAAACAACATTCGATACGCAGATGACACCGTGCTAATTGCAGAAAGTGAAAGGGATATACAAAACCTTGTGAATATACTTGAAATAGAAAGCAAAGGTAAGGGGTTGGAGCTAAACAGCAGGAAGACTGAAGTCATGGTGATCAGTAAAAACCATGAAATCCCCTCATGCAAAATAACAGCAAACGGCACAACCTTGAGACAGGTTGATGAATTTAAATACCTGGGAACGATCATTTCATCAGACGGCAGATGCACATCAGAAATAGCCAGCAGAATCGGCCAAGCCAAAACAACATTCAAGAAGATGGAAAGCATTCTTACCAACATATGCCTATCAATTAACATCAGGAAGAGAGTTCTTGAATGTTATATAGAACCAATACTGTTGTACGGTTGTGAGGCGTGGACAGTCAACAAGCAAAGCCAAATCAAGATTAAGGCAGCCGAGATGTAGTTTCTAAGAAGGACGTTGAGAGTTCCATGGACAGCAAAGAAAACAAACGAGACAGTCTTGATGGAGGCAGACACAAGTAGATCATAAGGAGGATTAAAAAAGGCAGGCAACATTCATAGGCCATTTTATGAGGAAAGGGGAATTGGAACACCTGGTCACAACGGGAGAGCTGGAGGGAAGGAGAGCACCGGGTAGACCCAGGGAGAAGATACTAGACCGACTTGCAGAGTGGCTGAAGACAAGGAGGGTGGAAGAGATGCTTGAGGCAACAAGAGATAGAGACAGATGGAAGTCCATGATCGCCAACGCCATGTGGCAAGGCACCTGATGATGATGACTTAATGAGACGTTTCTGTCAATTTAGGACTGATGATACAAAGAAATGATTACAGGTTTTGCCTCGTTTAAATGAAGATAGGTTTTGCCTGTTTTTTTTAATCAAAATTTCATTTCAACTTAGGCTAGAACATAGAATTATGAATTCCTCAGGGATGAGTTATCAAGCTTTTTAAAGACTGCTCAAGCAGCTCTGGAACGTTTACGACACAGGCTGCGCGTTGATGTACCCAGGTTCGAAGTAGTGTTTGGCTAATTAACAGGGGATCGAAATAAGCTGCGCGGTCTCGCGGAGATGTCGCGGGAAGGATCTCGCGAATTTGTGATTAGGACGTGATCTAGCAACAGTACAGTGGGCGAAAAAGCAAGGCAAATGTACGAACGACCTTTCTGCCATAGACCATGATTGATCGTTATACGGTTTTTGGTCATCCAAAAGTATTGATAAGAAGCTAGAAGATACAGCACCTTTCACTGATGTCTTAGAAACAAACAAAAACAACAACAAAACAAACAAGAAATTAAGAGAGAGAGAGAGCAGAGCAGAGCAGAGAGAGAGAGAGGAGAGAGAGAGAGAGATGTGGAAATAGGGATTAACAATCGTTCTTCAGCATCAAAAATGTTTTTAACAAGGAGAAATAACTGGTTCTCTGTTGTTTTCACTTAATGTTAGGCCTACTGAAGGCGCTTTCAAAGCGAAAAACTTGATGGCCAACTATCTAGATGTTTCCCGTTTACTTATGACATAGGAGACTTGTTATTCTGCATCACTTCCAGAACACATCAGGTCAGTTTATTATTTAGCAATGCAGTCTGTCTAGAATTTTGATTGTACTTTTACAGATATCAAACGCTGTTGTCTTTTTTTTTCAAATCAGATTCTGCTCGCTAAAAACAGTATTAGAATCGTACAGAGAAATAAAGAGTTGAAACAAAGATTTAAGAATTATAATGTTGCGCTCAGTCTGTCTGTGTCTGTCTCTCTGTGTCTCCCTCTCTCTCTCTCTCTTTTACACACACACACATACACACACATCTTCTCATTCTCTCACTCTTTCTCCCTCAAATATGTGCGTTAAACATTCTGTAAGTCACATCAGTAGCTGGCTTATGGAAATATGAAAACATCTAAGTTTGGAAAAATGGATTTCGGTAATAATTTCTACCGTTGGAAAATAAAGTATCATTATCATTATCATTGTCATCGTCTCTTTGTCACGTTCTTATATTTTATGCAATTTTGATTTTTACGTTTACTTTTCGGCGCAGAGGTAGAGCATTCGCCTTCCAATCTGCCTGCATGGATTTGCACTGGTGCCACTCACGCCTGTGGAATTTTATCTCTGTGTGTGCGGCCTCCAGTCTACCCAGCTGTGAATGGGTACTTTACTTTCTTAAAAGAAAGGGAAAAGTGAAGCAGCGAGGGAGAGAAGATAGGCACCGTCCTTTCAATGCTGGCCACGAGCAAAAATTGAGGTCTTCACCACCCTAAGATGACCCCACTCCCCATACGACCTTAGGGTTATGGGCAGCATTTTTTTTTAGCAAGCTGACATCTCGGACAAAATCAGACATTTCTGAAATATCATAAATTATTAGGCTTTACGAGAAAAAAAATCAAAGCTTCTGTACTCAAACCATATGAGTCATAATCAAACCTATAACTTCCATATGGATTTGAGATACAAAAAATGCAAAAGGATGTGTGTATTGAAAAGGTATGTTTGTTTACGCTGAGAAAGAAAAGGCTGATGGCTACTGTCTCTCAAGAGCACATTCAACCTAGTTACAGTAAAATGGGTGCAAACCTTCGACCGTTATCTGTTAATGCTATAGCTATGTATAAGTCAACAGCGAAATTTATTATTTTTACAACTTCTTCCTGAGTGCAAGCCACCAACACAGCAAAATCGAAATAAATGAGTTGTCACAACATTTTGAGAGAATTAATTTATCGCTAAAGTCACCCAGGCCAGGACAACAAACTACAAGAGACAGACAAACACAGAACATAATTGTTGTTCAGTCCCTTTGACAAAGTCAATATTATCAAAACATCGATTATCAGCTAAGTGTTGTTGATCGGAGATTCAGTTACACGACTTAGCGAAATGGTCTTCGTGACCAGACGCGGTGGTGAGTGGTCAGTGCAACGAAATACCGACTGGAAGGTTGTTGTGGGTTCGAATCCCCATCAGTCCTTTCTTCATACTCATTGTGGGATTTGTTTGGGTCCAACCGGCTCATATCCAGAACTGAGTGTAGTATGGGCTCAGTGGGAAGACTGGGACCACACAGTTGTCTCATCCGCTTCAGGGATACGTCATTAAAGGTACTGCTCAAATTTCTTGACCAACATCGCTGGTGGTTATAACTCTCAGGTTTGGTTGACGCCACGATATATTATGATAGCAGTGGTAGAGTACAACCCTGTCACGCAATCTCAGTCCTGGATGGAACTCCTCAACATCATGAATTATCATCCTTATCGTCGTTGTTATGTTAGCATTGTTAAAACTGTCCCAGCTTCCGTGGCCATTAAGGTGGTATACAATAGGATAAAAAATTGAGCACGAAGGAAAAAGCCCATTCGCGATGATCCGGAAAACAATTGCCTTCGTGAGCTGAACTCAAAGCTAATCTTCATTCTTTTATACCACACCTCGAACAATTGAACAAAACAAAAATCGTGCATGTAAGCAATTGCTCTTAATGCACTAGGATGAACATGAAGGTGAGTGAAACAAAACCACAACTACACCAGGTATACAAAAGTGAAGTACGAGGCCAAGTGAAGCAGGAGGTGATTGACTTACCTTCCAGCTCTTCACGGTTGGACATGGTAACAGGCGACAGGCAGAGGGAGAGGGACAGGCAGGCGGACAGATGGGCAGTGAGGCCAGTCAGCAACACAGGTCCACAGGGCGGGTGGAGCAACAAATGTGCGTACAACTACAACTGGGGTGGATGAGCAAACACGGGTGGACTGGGAACAACAAAAAGGGAAAATAAGGCAAGGAGATACGAGCATGGAAAACGACAGAACAAAATATGATCAGAATCGCATAAAATCCGTACACAGAGTAAACATGAGCAACGACTATTGTGGACTAACTGATTTGACCAAACCCGTTCACTGCTATTTTCGGAATTACCGCTGCCTCAAGCAGTTTTTTTTTAACCACAGCACTTGGGCGGAGCGCACTCTCGGTACTGAATTTACACTTACTCTGTTGACAGATTAGCGGTAATCGGCTTAAGAACGGGCAGGTAACTATATCTGGCTATCTGTAACGAAATTTTCAGGAGACCAGCGAGGACGTGCAGGCTGATTGTTCCTTGCTCACAGTAGGCTGATTGACTGAATACTGAACACTTCTCTCGCCCACAAAGCGCATAGGTTGGTGGATAGGGTTGGGGTGAGGGAAAGAAGAATAATAGGGGAACAGTGATGCCAGCCAGGGACAGAGGTCTTATAACACGATAATGACATCGTTTCTTTAGGAGCCTGGTCTCTGCCAGTAACCCAGGGGCTCGGTAAAAATTCAGGAATAGTTGAGATGATGTAAGCAAGGTGAGATGAGAACATTGTTTGGATTTATAGAATTTATCAGATACATAAGTATACAATTATATGATATACAAGTATGAATAACAAGATCATGAATCATATACACAAATATAAATGATAAATAAATACAGTCTGGTATAAAAACTTCTCTTGCTCTGAAAATCAAATAAATACATCAAAGTGTAAGTGGTTTTAGATTTGTGTCCAAAATATTGCAACAAATATTTTTGAATAAAATTATTTTTTATCTATTTCTCGACCAGAGAAATCAAGCGAGATGCAGTAGTAGAACGCCACTGGGATGAGCTAGTTGTTTGCGTTGAGAGAAATTTTCTCCTTGTTTAGTGTACTGGATTCCGTGTGTTGTGTATTTGGTTTTAGTTGTTAAGTTAATTTCAAGCTTCGATAAAGTAAGGTGAAATTATACAATTCTGTGCTGATTAACGCTGATCAAACATTAACAACTTCCAAGAAAAAGCATCAGCGGGTCATTTTCCCATAGTGAGTAGGCAGGCACCGTGGAATGTTCCAGACACCGCTGGGACTTGTGTTCTCTAACTTGTCAGCCACTCAACTAGCAGTATGAATGAGCTTATGCTGAAGAATATGGCAATTTTAACTGGGCGAATCGGAGAATGTTGGAGAAAAAAAGTAGATCCACTGAAGATGAAAAGACATCAGAATTGGCCTTGGAAAATCTTGATACAAAATTGGAGAACCGTTTTCAGAGATTGGATACATATCTGGATTGCATGATGTCTGCTTTTCAGGTATTCAATATCGTCAAAATAAAAGTAAAATGAATAAGATTTACTGAAGATGCAAAAACAAGCACAGTGAAATGGATGAAAACGTAAGTGCAATATTTCGAACTGTAAGGGACTTCGGACTCAGATTATGATACCCGAGATGAGAATGGATAGTGAAGATCATGATGTGTTTCGACATATTGCGACGACGAGGACGAACTTATAACAGAACTTGATCATAGTTTATGGATTTAATGATGATGAAGATGCCGGACAAAAAGTTTCACCATCGATCAAGGATTCTCAAAGAAGTTTTGAAACTCTAAAATGTTCGGAAATTGATTGAAAAGCATGTGCAGCCGGCTAACTGTCAAAAGCTCTGTACTGACCATCAGTACATGTAGATAAATTTGGAACTGGAAGTCGATGCCAGAAAAGGGTAGACCTATCTTTAATCTTTTTTTAGATCAGCACACACACAACATCAGTTTGTACAGGCCGTGTTCACCTCCTCACGAGCCATGCAGGCTATCAGCGAAGCAAACTGGACGGATTGTTCAGAGCTATTGGAAACAAAAATCTCCAATGAATGGACGCAGTTGTGTTGGTGGGTCATGCTTCACAGGATATTTCGATCAAGCCCAGGGCTGCGATTAAACCGCACTTGCCCCAGAACACAGCTGCCGGCATATACAGTAACTGTGCTCCGGTTACTGAAAAAGTTGGAGGGGGTGGGACGAGTTATTCACCTCTGAATAAAGCAAAAGGGTTTGATCGTTTGAGGGTGACTGTTCCTAGGCCAGACACTACCAAAACGGTTTGCTGGCTGCTCTTCTTTTTTAGGCAGAAGGAACCAGTGGATAGAAACAAAAAACAATGTGGTGCCAACATGAAAAGAAGAGCAAGCAACAAGCTTAACTTGCCAGTCTCAGGTGCTGACGCAGAATCAGGTGAATCTATTTTACACAATACTTCCAAAATTACTTGCAGGATTAGAAACAGAAGGAAAGTTGTTTATATCTGGGAGGTTGTAACATGTTCTTAGTCAGTGGAAATCTTTGACCTCTGACCCTGAGATTCTTCAGTTAGTCACTTGGACTAAACAGAACGTTATTATTCTGAGGCTAATGTTTTACGGCACAGTTATTCACATCAAACGAGCTTGACTATCCCAGAAATGTGCCACTAACAAGAACATTGAAAAATTGCTTCAAAATGTATTATTTCTTAGTGATTGCTTGCAGAGGACCAGTATGTATCACCTATTCTTATTCGCCCTAAGACTGATGAAACACACAGAAGAATCTTGAGTTAAAACAATTGAACTTGGAGATCACCAGTCATCGATTCAAGATGGATATGCTGCAATCAACCCTTTGAGTAGTCACCAAAGACTGCTTAATGGCACCAATAGATCTGAAGGACACCTACTACCCTGTTCCCATATCTCAGGTGCAAAAAAACAACAACCTGAGATTGATCTTGAAAAGACAGACTTGGGAATTTATAGATGTGAGAATTTAATTGTTTGCCAAACGGGATAGCTATAGCACTAAGGAAATTTACAAAATTGTTGAAACGTGACTTTCACTGGTTGAGCGGAAAAAGTTATGTTCATCCTCCCTTTTTGATAACTCTCGTTTGAAATAAAATTGTGTAACATAATTGAGACAAAAAACTGTTTCGATCATTGGGATTTGTAATACGCTCAGAGAAGTTCGCTTTCCGCCCTTCTCAGACTTTCCAGTATCTTGGGATTATCACTGACTCAAGAAGTGGAAAGCAGACTGTGTCCAACTTTTGAAGAAAAAATCAACTAACGATTAGACATATTGCCAAAATAATGAAAATGTCATGTATAGGGCGCATCAATATCGCCATTTCAAAGATGACGAGAAATCGGGACTCCAATGTAACAGAGAAGATTTTGATGGCATCATGAGCGTTTCTCCCCCATCCAAAAGGGAATTGTAGTAGATTGACAACACTGACCGAGCCATGAATTTTATTTCTGACAAAGAATCTGAGATCACTATCATATCGGATGCAAGCAAAGCCGGGTGGAATGATTTTTTTGCAAATTGATGCTCTGGCGGTGCCGGGCTCTCAGCTGAAGCAAATTTCCGTACCAATTACCTTGAACTTAAAGCAGTCCTTTTTGCGTTGCAGTGTTTAGTAACAAAATCACAGGCAAAGCGGTACGCATTTTGGCAGCAGTTGCAAGCACAAACCAGTTTGGTACCAGCCAATCAGCCTATTTAATGACATTACCGTTGTCATTTGGTGATGGTAAATTGTTAGAAAGATACACCTTTCAACAGCATACAAAATTCTGGTAAGCAGAGTATTAAGTTAAGGAACGATTTACTTTTGCAAAAGGACTGACGGGCACTGTAACAAATTTGACCTTGGAATCCTGGCGACAGGCACTCAGAATATATATGTTACATGAGGTATTGCAACAAATATGCCCGTGACAGACAGTTCTAAATTAACACCTGACACCGTAAAAATAACTAATTGTGTTGCCTCTATCTTCTGAAAAGGCACACGTTATAATGTAGTTAATAGTGCAAGGAGTACTCTGAGTGCATATCTCACGCCAGAGAGTGGTAACAGACGCTACGTGGAAAACCGTCTAGAGATTTCTTGGACATTAAAGGGGTGTTTAAAATGCGCTAATCTTTGCCAAAAATAGATGTGGGATGTTGACATTGTTTTAGACCACTCAAGATTCAAGATTAGAATTAAGCTAGTTAACACTGAAGTCAGTGATATTATTATTTTTGTTAACAGGGTGGAGGGGACACATTTTACATATGTGGAATCTTCAAGATGTGATGTTATATTCCCAAAATGTGTAATACTTTTGTCAGGGAAACAAAACATACAAGGTCTGGAGTTCACATAAAACAGCGACTATCCTGGCATTTCCTTGCTTTGCTTTACTAAACTAAACTAAACTAAACTAAACTAAACTAAACTAAACTAAACTAAACTAAACTACACTACACTACACTACACTACACTACACTACACTACACTACACTACACTACACTACACTACACTACACTACACTACACTACACTAAACTACACTAAACTACACTAAACTAAACTAAACTAAACTAAACTAAACTAAACTATACTTAATCCAAAACAAATCTGACTGCCCGCGTTCAAGCAAACAGGAACCAGAAAAAACACGAAAGAAGAATAAGAACGCGTATTTAATACAAATTGTCTTGTCTTGTTGTATAATACGCGTTCTTATTCTTCTTTCGTGTTTTTTCCTGGTTCCTGTTAAACTAAATTAAACTTAACTTAACTTAACTTAACTTAACTTAACTAAACTAAACTAAACTAAACTAAACTAAACTAAAACTAAACTAAACTAAACTAGACTAGACTAGACTAGACTAAACTAGACTAGACTAGACTAGACTAGCTAACTAGACTAGACTAGACTAGACTAGACTAGACTAGACTAGACTAGACTAGACTAGACTAGACTAGACTAGACTAGACTAGACTAGACTAAAGACATCAGAACAACCAAGCACTTGGTAACTATTATAAGAGAGCTGCCTGAAGCCTGAACTTGGTTAACATTCCTACAGTAACAGTTAATCTGACAATACGTATCTAATTCAACAGAACTAAATTGAGCTTTGCCAACACCAGGCAGCTTTACCCATCCTACCACACCTCTCATCCTGCATGCCTAGCCCTGTGTACGTCACAAAGGCAAACTACAATTTCTGCATATCTTCAGGTGTTGCCAGGATCACAGTAAGAGAGAGAGAGAGAGAGAGAGAGAGTTATTGCTACCAGCACATTTTGCCCTTTGTTTTGACATCCAAAGGTGACCGTTGCAAGTAAACGCCTCAGCTAATAGGGCATAGAGATAATCGTGCATGCACAAGTGATCACCTCTGGCCACAAGTGGGCGGGTGGGGCTGGGGGTGGACAAATATGGGTGGAGTGATGGAATACAAGACGGTGAGAGTACACGATGGCCAGGAAGATAAAGAGCCTGTTTTCTTTATTCTCCAAGCGTTGAAGGCGTAGAGCTTCATGACCTGTCTTTGTGTATCTGGGTTTTTTTTTCTAATTTTCTTTTCATTTCATTTATTTTTTGTTGTTGGAGGTCAGACTTTGCGTTGTTTTTCAGAAAGTGAAAATAATCTCTTCCTCTCTCTCCCTCTCTCTCTCTCTTTCTCTCTCTCTCTCTTTCTCGCTCTCTCTCTCTCTTTCTCCCCCCCCCCACTTGCCCCTCTCTCTCTTGATTTTTTTTCTTTTATTTTTTTTTCTTTCAGAATGATGTTCATGGTGGTGTCTTCTCTTTGATTCCTTCGTTTTTCTTCTTTTTTTTTTGGGGGGGGGGGGTGAGGGTTGCCTTGGTAATAGTCGTATGTTGGCTTTGTGTGGACACGGTGGCTGTGGCTTCAGTTGCTTGTTGGCTTTTCCTTGCGTCCTCTTCTCTTGTTTCTGGTCTTCGTGCTTTGTTCCGGGGAATTCTTGAGGTGCATGTGCTTGCTGATAAGCCTGCTGCACATTCATCCGCACATTTAACATTCAGATTATTGTCATTCATTGAGTTTATAATTATTACAGCTAGGTTCCCTTTCTCATAATGTCTCCATTGAATTTTCATTCTTATCATTTCATTTTTCCTTTAGAGTGCACATATGATATTACATATTAGTAAGAGCAAAAAGTAATAACTGTAGTGTTAATAGTAAGTACACGCCTTTTGGTCTCACTACATGGCATCCTGTTTGTCAGTCTACTGAATGGACCTCAAAACATATTGATTATTGTTTCAGTAGTTATTATCGAGTGGCTAGATAGATGGTGTAGTCCACTATTTTTGTCCATATATTTTTTTGTCGTAATTCGGCTTCAAATATTAGTTCTATGTTTTTTTCAATTGCCAGATTTGAATGTTGAGATAGACAGTTTAGTTACCAGTATTATGTTATTGATTTTCTCTCTTTTTTGTCTCGGTCTAATTCCATCTTTACAACACCGAAGATTGCTGCCGTTTTCACTCATGGCAATGTACATAATTAGTAATGTGTCAATATTTATTGTTTAATTTTTTTCTGAAAATTTTGGGCAAGATCTCAATGTAGTGTACATCTTGAAACCAGTGGCATTTGTTTGTGTCCATGACACCCAGTTTTTTTATTTTTGATTTAGGATGTTTGCTGGTTACAAAGTATGCAGGAACTTAAAATGGAGTAATCTCAGCTGAGATTCCTTTGAGAATTCGTATGCGGTGGAGCAGTAGTCTTATACATTAATGTTCAATTTCGCTTCCAAAAATGGGTTGCACATATTTCATGGTTTTATTTTCCGGAGAATATTTTTCTGATTTGTTTGTTTGATAGTGTGGTTAGATTTCCGCCATCTGTCAAGATGTTGGGATTTCATCCCTGTGGGTGTCATTATTGACCTTTTGTGTTTCCATGTGTGTGGAAGGGAGTAAACAAGTCCGTTGTATTCGAAGAGCAATCTTGGGCTGGGACCCATCTTCAGTTCTATTTCTCTGCAATACGTCTTTTTTTTTCTTTAGATAGACATCTTGCAAAAAACAACAAATACAGCAACAAAAACAACAACAACAAAACCAACAAACACAAACACAAACAAAACAAACAAACAAACAAACAAGCAAGCAAGCAAGCAAACTAATTGTACCCCATAGCAAGAAAAATAATGGCTTTCCTTTGTATAATATACCCTTATTGTTCCACGAAGGTTTTGTTTTTTATTATTCCTACAATCTATATTTCTTAAAGATGGAAACTGATTTAATTATACATCTTTTCAGAAAAACTTATTTTCATCTTTTCAAGGTGCTTAATGTCTTTAAATGTGTAACAGAGTGCCTTGCTCTGTTACGATATTTCCCATTTACCTACAACGCTCAAAGGCAACACAGTGCAGTGTGCTTGCCTAGATAAAAAATGCCTTGCATTCTCTTGGCCAATATATACTGTTATTTCACAGCCTCTGCCTATCTATATGCATTGAACATTCCAAAGATCTAACCAATACATTACGCATATAACACACTGCTGTCATATCGAGACAATGAGCAGATCTACGATGTGCACATGTATTCTGAAGCGGCCTATGACAGATTTTGTCGTCATCTTCAGTCTGTTACACACAGTGTTACGTTGTAGTCCTACAGAACCTAGAGGGGACCGTCTTTAATCTATGCTGCCTTCAGCCCATTGTAATACAAACGCCGTATTAATAGCCAGTACGTAGCTTGCCGAAACCCACAGACAATGACTGCAGATGATGTTGCGGTTGTATGGAGCCCAGGGCGGACTGTCTTTGTTCCACGCCACCCTTCGGTGTTTGCGGCATAATAGCCAGTACATAGCCGCCCGCGAAACTGCTGGACAATGACCAGTGTGCCAGTTGTGTATACCAAAGTGCTGTGTTAAAATTACACACCAAATGTTCATTCGGTAGGTTGGTTGTTCCCACAACCAATCAGATCATCTCATCTGAAAGTATTGATAGTATGACCATTGTGCTTTGTTCCCAAAGAGTATAAACCAACAAGGTGCATCATAGGACATCATTTCTTGCCGCCACTTTCACCAGAAGTGATCAACCTCACGGTGTTAGACTGCAGTCACTGTAACACTGTCTTCTTCATCTTCTTCGTCTTCTTCTTCTATATCTCTGTACGTGTCTTCTTTGACACCTGCATATATCACGGTCCTTTTCCCCTTATTACCATTCTCCCATTTCCTTTGTTTTACTTCCTTACCTATACTCATCAAGAGATGGAATAAAGAGTCAAGCACTATCTGCGGACTTGTCTTTTGATTGAGAGACTTTCCTTTCTGCTCTGGACACAAACGACCACCACAGCAATCATCACCTACCCCTTAACCACTCGCTCCATCTCAGATGGAACAATACAGTTGAAAACGCAGTGGCATTTTCTCAAAGGGAGAGATATTCTGCTTTGCCAACATGATGCATAATAAATGTGTTTGTGAAAGTAGTTTGGCTACTCATTTTTACGAGAAACATTTGTTGCTGGCGTTCAGTGTTTATCACTGACAATCCTTTTTCATGCTGAGAACACCCCTTTTAACCTTTTCAAATGTTTTTTGTCATTGAACTGCTTTTTCCAAAGGAATTTATACATAAATGTTTTTATGTAATTCAGTGTATTGGCTGGTATCGACGCCACTTGTAACACGTGCGAGAATGGTTAAAGTAGAAATGTTTTGGAGAGAATAATTTTATCCATTTATTCTGATCATTGAGTCTATTTTCAGTTTCTAGTTATCTTCTCATGGTTATATTATTAACATTTCTAACTTCATGTTTTGTTGATCCCAGCCATCTGCCTGATATTTTATTTTACTTAGCTTTAAGCCAGAGAATTTTACCATTTGTTCTACTATATTAGTAGTTGTCTGGATGCGGTTTTCATTCTTCAGTGTTAAATTTGTATAATCTGCAAATGGTTTAATTTTGAATGTATTTTATGGATAATTGTTATCACCATATTGTATCCATTTGATGCAATATGTGTCCTTATCATGGCGTATTCGAATAGCAAGGATTTTAACTGCCATGAGAAAAAGAAGAAAGTCAAGTGGACAACCTTGTCGAATTCCTCGATCTGTTCGAAACCCATCAGAAAGCCAGCCTCCATTCTGTATACTGCTTTTTGTGTTTTCCACCACATTTGTCTCAAAATGTTTTGATCTTGGACCAAACTGAAACTTTTCTAATGCTTCCTTAATAAATTTTTAGAGACATTATCAAAGCTCTAGAAAAGTCTAGGGTAGTTGAGGCTCCTGGCTGGCTGATATTGTCCACGTATTTTTTGTGAGATCTTAAAAGAACCCTAAATGGTCTGTAATGTTTAAGCTTTGATGAATTGATAATTTGATTTGGTCCTCAATAATCATAGTCGTGATTGCCTTTTGGAATCGTGAGGTCAGTGCCTTTATCAGAATGTTGTAATCTACATTTGTTAAGGTAATGGGTCTGTAATTTGCGTAAGTAATTTGTCTAAGTTTTTCCCTTTGTTAACTATTGTTCTTATACCCTTTGTCATGGTGAAAGATAACTCTCCCTGTTCTAGGTCATCCATTATGCAATGAAGCAGCGGCACTTGTAACGTTCACATAATTTTTTTATAGAACGCTTGTGTTAGACCATCACTGATAGGAGCAGAATCTTAGTTTAGATCATTTAGGGCTTGTGTAAGATCTTCTAATGTTATCATTCTGTCACATTGTCATTTTATACACTGTTTGGATGGGGTTGAACACATGTTGTTGTGTCACATGATCTTTCTTCACTGATTCATTAGCCATTTTGCAGATTCTTAGAACGAGAACATGTCTAGGTATTGTGAAATAGAGGCAAATAATCAGATCATTTTGATATCTTTTGTCGTATAATACACAGCTACACGTTATGTGTCTTGACATCCTGTCGTTTTGTTAATCCTATATCCGGTCCTCCTTGTCCTTGTGTCCTCACACGTTCTCTCTAGTTGTTTTCTCATTCTCCTGACGTATGTCCTTCAGATGTCTTCTCCTTATTTTGACATCTGTTCTTCATATTAGTCTCCTTATCTTGACATCTGTTCTTAAGATGTCTTGTCCTTATCTTGACATCTGTTTTTCAGATGTCTTGTCCTTATCTTGACATCTGTTCTTCATATGTCTTCTTCTTATCTTGACATCTGTTCTTCAGATGTCTTGTCCTTATCTTGACATCTGTTCTTCTTATGTACAGTATATATATATACATACATATATATATATACATACACACACACACACACACACACACACACACACACACACACACACACACACACACACACACATATAATATATATGATATTCTATATATATGTATACATGTATGTATGAATGTATGTATGTATATATGTTTGTATATATCCATGCATGCAATGCATGCATGTATATATGTATGTATGTGTTTACGTATGTATGTATTTATGTATGTATGTATGTATGTCTTCTTCAACAACAATAATGGAGAATGGTTCCGGACGACAGTCGGAGTATGCCAAGGCTGTCTACTCTTTCCTACTCTCTTCAACATCTTCCTAGAAAGAATAATGACGGAGGCACTCAAGGAACATGAAGGAACAGTCAGCATTGGAGGTAGAAACATCACTAACCTACGTTTTGCAGATGGCATTGACGGCCTTGCCGGAAAAGAACAAGAGTTAATCAACCTAGTGGACCGTCTTGGAAAGACCTCCTCTGATTATGGCATGGAAATCAGCGCCGAGAAAACGAAAATAATGACCAATCGCAAGAACCACTTTACGGCAGATGTAATGGTCAATAACTAAAAACTCCAAAGTGTGCCCAGTTTCAAATATCTGGGATCAGTCGTGTCAGATGAGGGATCTAAGCCCGAAATATTCTCTAGAATAGCCCAGACCACTTCCGCAATGACCAAGCTCAGAACCACATGGAACAACAGTAATATCGCCACCACCTCAAAGATCATACTGATGAGTTCCCTGGTCATGTCAATATTCTTGTACGCTTGCGAATCATGGACCTTAACAGCGGATGCGGAAAGAAGAATCAGGCGGTTGAAATGAGATGCATTCGTAAACTTCTCGGCGTCACATACAGAGACCGCATCACGAACGACGAAGTCAAAAGAATTCAAACTGAAGTCGGGCCTTACACTGACCTCCTGACCTTAGTAAGACGACGCAAACTAACATGGTATCGACACATCACTCGATCATCCGGCCTTGCCAAGACAATCCTGCAAGGCACAGTCTCGGGAGGAAGGAAAAGAGGCAGACAAAAGAAGAGATGGCAAGATAATATTCGAGAGTGGACGGGCCTGGAGCTGAGGGATACCCTAAGGAAAGCGGAAAACAGGGAGGAGTGGAGAAAGGTTGTTGTCAAGTCTTCGGAGGCGCCCCGACGGACGGCCAGTCTAAGGGATCGGTGACGGTGACGGTGACGGTGACGTATGTATGTATGTATGTATGTATGTATGTATGTATGTATGTATGTATGTATGTATGTATGTATGTATGTATGTATGTATGTGTGTATGTATGTATGTATGTATGTATGTATGTATGTGTGTATGTATGTATGTATATCCCTCGCAAATCCAAACTCACTGTACATAGGCAACTTTTCCAAGCCTCTAAAACAAAAGTATCCACCCTCATTGCATCTGCAAAAACAAGCTATTTCCAAATCAAAATCCTGAATGCCTCTTCTTCAAGAGAACTCTTTACAACCATGAATCATCTCCTTGGCACACGAAAAGATTTACCTCTCCCAACAAAACACACAAATGAAGAACTCCCATCTGTATTCTCCAAGTTTTTCACCACCAAAATACAAACTCTTCGTGACAGGCTTGACAGGACA
The DNA here is from genome assembly GCA_030674185.1 of Monoplex corrugatus. Taxonomy (NCBI): domain Eukaryota; kingdom Metazoa; phylum Mollusca; class Gastropoda; order Littorinimorpha; family Ranellidae; genus Monoplex; species Monoplex corrugatus. The sequence goes on from JAPXFY010000021.1 coordinate 23,584,614, forward strand.
CCCTGTCAACCATTCCCACCTGACCCTTCCTTCTCTGGCACACCTCTTACTACTTTTACCCCAGTCTCACAAGAAGAAATTCTCAACACAATCAGATCCATGTCGTTCAAAACCTGCGAACTGGATCCTCTTCCAGGTTCTCTCTACTCTGACTGTCTCCCTACTCTCCTCCCATTCATCACTGACATCATCAACACTTCTCTTCAAACTGGAACTGTCCCAGATTCTTTCAAGTCTGCTATTGTTCACCCTCTCCTCAAGAAATACAATTTAGACCCAAATGAACTGAAAAATTACCGGCCTATCTCTAATCTCTCTTTCTTGTCAAAACTCATCGAAAAAGTTGTCCTCAACCAGCTGAACTCTCACCTGTCTGCCAACAATCTCCTCAATCCTTTCCAGTCAGCCTACCGCCAGTGCCATAGCACTGAAACTGCCCTGCTACACATTCTCAACAATCTCCTCCTTGCAACTGATACTGGCAAAGTCTCTCTCCTCACACTCCTTGATCTCTCTGCAGCCTTCGATACCATTGACCATGGTATTCTCCTTTCTAGACTTCATCATACTTTTGGCATCTCTGACATTGCTCTCTCCTGGTTCACTTCATATCTATCAAACAGAAAACAAACCGTTCTCATTAATGGCACTTACTCTCAACCTGCATACCTGACCTGTGGTGTTCCACAAGGATCTGTCCTTGGCCCTGTTCTTTTCACTCTTTACACCTCCCCCCTGTCCACCATCATCAACTCCCACTCTATAAAACACCACTTCTATGCTGATGACACCCAGCTTCTAGACAGTGACACACCAGACAATATATAGCGCCTCTTGACTCGCACCACTGAGTGTTACTCGGACATTAAGAACTGGATGACGTTCAACAAACTTCAGCTTAATGATGACAAGACAGAAGCTATCCTCATTGGCACCCGTCAGAAACTTTCTCAGCTGCCTCCTCTTTCTCTCCCATTATGTAACACATCAGTCCCAATTTCTGATTCAGCTAAAAACCTTGGTGTCTGCATTGACTCTACCCTCTCCATGAACAACTTTGTTTCTCAAACTGCCAGATCTTGCTACTATCACCTCCATCGTATAAGCCTGATCAGGAAGTATCTCTCTGTCGAAACAACTGCAAAACTCGTTCTCTCCTTCATAATGTCTCGCATTGACTATTGCAATTCACTCCTGTCTGGTCTTCCTGCCTCCACCATTCACATCCTGCAGCGCATTCAAAACAATGCTGCACGCCTTGTACTCAAAAAGAAAAAAGCTGACCACATATCTCCTCTCCTGGCACAACTTCACTGGCTCCCTGTATCAAAGCGCATACAGTACAAACTAGACACCATGTGCTACAAAAGCCTCAATAACGCAGCCCCCGATTACCTGTCAAGCCTACTTGAGATCTATGTTCCCTCACGTACCCTCCGCTCTGCCTCCGATCCTCTGACTTTTCGCTTTCCACGCACTAAGCTCAATACCTATGGTCCACGAGCCTTCTCTGTTTCTGGTCCACTTTCCTGTAACAAACTTCCTCTCTCAGTCCGTCAGCAACCTACTTTTGTCTCCTTCAAGTCCGCTCTCAAAACTCACCTTTTCTCCTCTGCATAAAATCCTGACCTCACTCAATCCCCTCTGCAGCCTGTCTCCACTCGGAGGGGAATCACATTGTAATATATAATTGTATATAATATGCTCTCTATAATTTTCCATTGCTTTTATTCTTTCTCCCCATTTATAGCCGTGTGCGTGTGCGTGTGCGTGTGCGTGGTGTGTGTGTGTGTGTGTGTGTGCGTGCGTGCGTGCGTGCGTGTGTGTGCGTGCGAGCGTGTGTCTGTTTTAGCGCTTAGATTTGATTTTATCAAGATTTTGCGCTATATAAAATATTGTATATTATTATTATTACACATCAATAACACATGCGGGCAAACAGATCTGCACACACACACACACACACACACACACACACACACACACACACACACACACACACACACACACACACACACACACACACACACACACACACACACACACACACACACACACACAAAGCAAACAAGAAAAATCTTCTCTCTAGTAAAGGGGAGGATGCAGGGGTGAGGTACTATAAACAAATGCCAACAGTGGGTCCAGGCTAGATAATGGCAGGCGTTCTTCTGGCATGCACGGGCAGACATTCCAATTTTTGTCCTGGAAATCAGAGGTCGTTTAGATTACCACCTTCCTTGCGGCGTTGTCTGTAGTCTGTGTTTCTTTTATTGCTGCCAGGTGCATGTACACACTGTTTCTCTTTCAGTCAGGAACCAGCAGGTGTCTATATCGTATCTTTTTCGTACAAGTATCAAGTGTACACATGTGTTGGTGTTTCACATGCACATTGCGTTTTTAGGAAGATATCAGATGCACACTCTGCCTCTTTCATACTGGTGTCAGATGAATCACTTTTTCATACAGGTTTCAGAAGATCACAATATGTCTTTCATACAAGTATCAGCTGTACAGAATGTGTCTTATATGCAAGTGTCAGATTACACACTGTATTTTTCATACAAGTGACAGATGTACTAATCGCATTTTTCATGCAAGGGTGAGATATACACTAAATTTCATACAAGTATCAAATGTAGATCTGCAAACAGATCTGCACACATACACACACACACACACACACACACACACACACACACACACACACACACACACACACACACACACACACACACACACACACACCACACACACACACACACAGAGCAAACAGAGCATTGGAGTCTCTCATACAAGAGTTGATGGACACATTGAGTCTTTCATACAGGTGTCAGATATACACACTGTCTTTCATGCAGGTGTTAGATGTATACACTGTGTCTTTCATGCAGGTGTCAGATATACACACTGTGTCTTTCATGCAGGTGTCAGATGTACACACTGTGTCTTTCATACAGGTGTTAGATGTATACACTGTGTCTTTCATACAGGTGTCAGATATACACACTGTCTTTCATACAGGTGTCAGATATACACACTGTGTCTTTCATACAGGTGTCAGATATACACACTGTCTTTCATGCAGGTGTCAGATATACACACTGTCTTTCATACAGGTGTCAGATGTACACACTGTGTCTTTCATGCAGGTGTCAGATGTACACACTGTGTCTTTCATACAGGTGTCAGATGTACACAATGTGTCTTTCATGCAGGTATCAGATGTACACACTGTGTCTTTTATACAGGTATCAGATGTACACACTGTGTCTTTCATACAGGTGTTAGATATACACATTGCGTCTTTCATACAGGTGTCAGATGTACACATTGAGACTTTCATGCAGGTGTCAGATGTACACACTGTGTCTTTCATTCAAATGTCAGATGTACACACTGTGTCTCTTATAGAAATGTCAGATGTACACACTGTGTCTTTCATACAAATGTCAGATGTACACATTGTGTCTCTTATAGAAATGTCAGATGTACACATTGTGTCTTTCATACAAATGTCAGATGTACACACTGTGTCTTTCATGCAGGTGTCAGATGTACACACTGTGTCTTTCATACAGGTGTCAGATATACACACTGTGTCTTTCATACAGGTGTCAGATGTACACACTGTGTCTTTCATGCAGGTGTCAGATGTACACACTGCGTCTTTCATGTAGGTGTCAGATATACACACTGTGTCTTTCATACAGGTGTCAGATATACACACTGTGTCTTTCATACAGGTGTCAGATATACACACTGTGTCTTTCATACAGGTGTCAGATATACACACTGTGTCTTTCATACAGGTGTCAGATATACACACTTGTCTTTAATGCAGGTGTCAGATGTACACACTGTCTTTCATGTAGGTGTCAGATATACACACTGTGTCTTTCATACAGGTGTCAGATGTACACACTGTGTCTTTCATACAGGTGTCAGATATACACACTGTGTCTTTCATGCAGGTGTCAGATGTACACACTGTGTCTTTCATGCAGGTGTCAGATGTACACACTGTGTCTTTTATACAGATGTCAGATGTAGACACTGTGTCTTTCATATAGGTGTCAGATGTACACACTGTGTCTTTCATATAGGTGTCATATATACACACTGTGTCTTTCATACAGGTGTCATCAGGTGTACACATTGTGTCTTTCATACAGGTGTCATCAGGTGTACACATTGTGTCTTTCATGCAGGTGTCATCAGGTGTATACACTGTGTCTTTCATACGGGTGTCAGATGTACACACTGTGTCTTTCATACAAGTGTCATCAGGTGTATACACTGTTTTTCTGTAGGTATCAGATATACAATGTTGGCATCAGTCAGTCTCGAAAGACTATGGAATTGCACCTTGGGTGTCTGTCTTTCCTGGTCGTGCAGCGTCGTGTGTGGCTGGACAAGTCTATCCAGGAGCGACAGTCCCTTCAACAGATGGCGGAGATAATTCTAACGCTGGTTTGTCCGCTTGGTTGCGAGCCTTTCTTCTCTTCCGCTTTGCCTTGGACTGTTGTGTAAACTTCCCTTTAAACAATGACAGGCCGTGCTTCACTAACTGCCTCCAGGTTTCTATCTGAGTCAGTGGCTTTCCATGACTTCAGGTCGATGCTCAGGACCTGCAGGTCCCTCCTGCACACATACTTGTAGTGCAGATGGTGTCTACTTATTGGGCATTCTAACTCCGCTAACTTTCCCTAAAGGAAGTCCTTAGGGATTCTGCTATTCTCCGTTCGTAGCACGTGGCCGAGCCAGCACATGAACCTCTGTTTCAAGATGTATATAAGCTGGGATTCCAGTTTCGTCACTGACTTTGTCCTGCCAGGTTTTGTTCAGGATGTGTCGGAGGCGACATATATGAAAAGCGTTGAGTTTCCATTCCTATCGGGCATGTAGAGACCAGGCCTTGCTGCCAGACAGGAGAATGCTCGGGACAAATACTTTGTAGACCTGTGTCTTGGTACTCTCGGTCAGCTCGTTGTTGTCTCATACTCTCTTTTTTTCAGCCTGGACGTAGTCGTGGCTGGCTTTCCTATGCGCTTGTTCAGCTCAGCATCAAGAGAGAAAGAGAGAGAATCAAAGATGGTTGCACCTGGGTACACGAAGTTGTAGATAATATCTAACTTGTACATGTAGTCACCTATTTTGATACCAGGTGGAGGGTTCATATTTTGCCTCATGACTTGCGTTTTAGTGAGACTGGTGGTGAGACCAAGGTCTGGGTAAGCATCGCTGAACCGACTTATGAGTCGCTGAAGGCCTTGCTCTGAGTGAGTAGTAGTCACTGCAGAAGTTTTTAATGAACTGTGGACTTTGCTTTTAGCTTGGAAATACTGAAGAGCTTCCCTTCCGACCTGGTTCGGAGGTAGATGCCTTCCAGAGCAGCTTCAAAAGCGTGCTTCAGTAGCTCAGCAGAAAATATCTCAAACAGGGTGGGTGCGAGGACACAGCCCCGTTTCACTCCGCTTCAAATGTCAAAGGCATCTGATATTAAGCCGTCGAAGACCAGGATACCCTTCATATCTTCATGAAAGGACATGATGACGCTCAGGAGCCCGGATGTATATCAGATCTTGGGGAGAATTTTGAAGAGACTGTCGCTGCTGACAAGATCGAAGGCCTTTGTGAGATCAACAAAGGCCATAAAGAGCGGTTTCCTCTGTTCCCTGCATGCATTTTTCCTGTAGCTGCCTGATGGAGAAGATCATATCGATCATATATCTCTTTACTTTAAAACCGCACTGTGATTCTTAGTAGACTCTTTGAAAGCATTTGGAGCCTCTTCAGCATAACGCAGGCGAAGAGCTTCCCAACGATGCTGAGGAGTGAGATGCGTAGGTAATTATTGCAATCGTTCCCGTCATCTTTTTTTTTTTTTTTTTTACAGTATCGGTCCTGTCAGTTATTATTATTATACAATATGATTATGTTCGCGTCCTTCATGTCTTTCCCAGGAGCTTTGCCAGTGACAAGAGAGTCCAAGACCTCGCTGATCTCTTCGTGTGTGGGTTCTCCGTTAACTTCCTCCAGTACCGGCAGCCATTCAATAGAATTCAAGATATGTCCCTCATCCACATTCTCCTTCCCGTGTGGATTGGAGTTGTGTTCTACCCAGCACTTCGTCTGCTGTGATCGGTCTTGGATTATCTCCCTGTGGTGGGTTTCAAGTGGGCTGGGTTTTTTTCTGTTTTTTTTTCTGTTTTGTTTTTGGACCGAGTGCTTGCTTTTTTCCCTTCGTACATCCCCTTGATGCTGCCTGTGCCTGCTGCTGTCTCTATCTGGGAGCAAAGTTTAAGTCAGAACTAGTTGACAGATTGCCTGGCGAGCTGTTAAACTTTGCTTTGGGCGGCCTGGAAAAGCTGCAGGTTCCACTGACTTGGGCTGGCTTTGTTTGCAGCCAAGAATTTCTCTTTTTCTCATTGACAGGCAGCATTTCCTCAGCATAAGTCTCAAACCAGTCAGCTGAATTATTTGTTTTCTTGCCAAAGGCTGAAATGGCACTGTTGTAGTTGGTGTCTCTGAAGTGTTCCTATCTTTCTCTGGCGTTAGCATTAGGTGAGCCTGCGAGAAATTGCTGAAGTGTCTGTGCAAATTCCTCCTCCTCATTCTCTCTCTCTCTCTCTCTCTCTCTCTCTCTCTCTCTCTCTCTCTCTCTCTCTCTCTCTCTCTCTCGATAGGATCAGGGAATTAGACAGCGAGCTGATACGAGTGAAAAGCTTTTCTCGCGAAATACTGGGTACGCCTTCATGGAAGACCTTGGTACCAAGTTTTGAGTTAGTACAGGCGTTCAACAAAGTCGTTGGTGCAGAAAGCGAGTAAGTACAGGCTTGATACAGTAAACATAGACACTTAGAAACAAATCTTTAGTAAAGAGTAAAATGTCTCAACCGGACTTTCTTCGATATTAGGACAATGTAATGCAGTTCATTGACTGGCGCTTTTCCCAAGTGCAGCACGAATTGCAGGTTCATACCAATGGGATCACAAACGTTTTATGTGAAAAGTTTAAAACATTACAAGACAATATTACAGAAATTCTGGACAAAATAAATGAACTGAAACTTTGTGTTGATCGGCACAATGACGACATTGAAACTCTTAAAGAGGACAATTCGATTATCTTTGAGAGACTTGACAAACTTGAAAAAAACCTAGACTACATAGAAGGGGATGTCAAAATGACAAATTTGAAATTTATGAACATTGAGGAGAGTGAAATGGAGAACAGAGCTACGACAGCTCAGATCATCATTTATGTTTTAAACTATCATGATCCGAGCCCCAGGTGGCAACTACAAGATGTTGTGAGAGCGTTCCGCTTAGGGAAACCACGACGCCCCAGAAATAAACCGCGGCCTATCATCGCACAATTCTGCCGTTGGTCAGGCAAAATGGCCATTTTGAGGGAAAGACAGCTGAGACAGAACCTGAGACAAAGCGGCATAAAAGTGTCTGTTGATCTCACCACTAAGCAGAAGGGAATGCTGGATTTCTATAGGGGCCAAGGAAAAATTGCCTATTTCTACAACGGAAAGCTACAAGTGAGAGACACGGAGCACTCCTTGTCACCTTTTTATGAAAACAACCATGGCCAACAATACAGCTGGGAAAATGAGGACTGGCCGTACGTCCAACACAACAAACGGAAAGACCATGACAGAAGCTGGTACCGCAGTCACAATCAACAGCCCAAAGATAATTATAGAAGCCAGCACCGCCAATACGCCACGACCTCCCTTACTGACAATGAACACCAATATCAACGTCCCAGGGACGTGTCAGAAAGGAGAAGACATTCCCATACAAACCCTACCTCTAACAGAGACATCGTAAGTCACAGAGGTTGGAAGAGCCCTTTTCATCACGGTTCCAACCAGGATACCGCCACACCTGTTGTTCCTGGAGATTTTTCTTATAGTGAAGTGACACAGAAGGGATGTCAGCGAGAGCCGGTCATTCCAGGAAACAGGAGAGTGGTGTTCCTTAAAGACAGTGATAACAGACGGGCTCACTATTAATACATGCAGACACCGACAAAATGATACCAACAGTCACCGCCAAGAAGGCACTGCCGTCACCCATGAAAATGATTCACGACGAGCACGAGTCAATACCCAAATGATCCACAATAAAGATGTTGGCAGAAAAGTAACCAGAGAGGAGTGCGCACATGATTATACTGATAGAGACAGTGATGACAATAACGGTAGTGTTTCGTACACTGACGATGATCATGGTGAGAAAGACGAAAATAAAATCGATATGACTGATGATGACTTATCAGTTGTCACGGAGGAGGTTCAGGGACAGAAGATAGTAGAAAGAGACAATACTGAAACTGAAGCACCAAATGGTATTACAGATGTTAGTGTCTCACAATGTGATGAGCAAAACGATAGTGACCTAGTCGAGGTTAGTCGTGAAGACACTGACAAAACAATGACACAAATCAATACAGCACTTAGGGCTGACACAGACAGAGAGTCAGATGGACACATTGACGATTCCACTAGGCACACGCAAGCAACACCTGTAGAATCTCAGCAGAATTCTGCAGAGAAAGAACAGGACAGTGATTCATGTTCACCAAAACAGCAGCGGCCAAAACGTACTGCCCCTCCTAAAAAGAGAAGCAGACAGTTGCGCAGTACAACCGACAGGTCAGGCAGTCAGACCAGTATTCTGGACTCTGCGAAAAGAACAGCTGCTGATTGCTCAAAAGGCGATAAAAGTATGCAATGTAATTCCAAAGCTAGCTCTAGTGGTGCCTCAGGCACTGATAAATAGGACATCGGCCTGGCCACTACAGCAAGTAGTAAAAACAAAAGGATAAGTTCTTTACCAGGATCCCAAAATGTTGACGGATACCAAGTGAGATCGTGTCCATCAGTAGGGAATTATTTACATGTTCATGATGTTAATAATCCACAGATTAAATTTCTTACTTATAATGTGAATGGATTATTACCGAAACTGGATGATGAGGATTTCATAAATTTTATTTCGCAGCATGATTTCATTTGTCTCATTGAGACCTTTATAGCGAATGATTTTGATTCATCTTTGTTTCAAAAGTTTGTTGTATTTACACTAAAAGCAAAGAAACTATCTCATCAAGGAAGGTATTCAGGCGGAATAATAGTTATGGTAAGAAAAACTTTTGAATCGTTTGTTAAACGAATTGAGGTTGGAAACGAAAATGCTATTATTGTCGAAATCAACAAAAATTTGTTTTCAACAAATAAACCTATAATGTTTGCATGTACATATATTCCCCCTCATGATTCCACATACTGGAATAATCAGCATGATGGGTTTGGTATGGAAGTGCTGGAACAATGTTTGTTAGATTTACAAGTTTCGCACGACGACTTTTATGTCTTGTTGACTGGTGATTAAATGCAAGAACAGCTGATGGTAACTACTGTTCTTTTGGATATGACAGTGGCAGTGTTTTAACTGATCTTTCGGTTAACAGTAATTTTTTGAGACAGTCTCATGACTGCCGCACAAATGTTTTGGGAAACGAACTGCTCGAGCTATGCAATATGTTTGACTGTATCATTTTAAATGGTCTGTGTGAACCGGACTTTGATGGTAGTTATACAAAAATCGGAGTTTCAGGGTCGAGTGTAGTTGACTATTTCATCGTATCATGAGATCTGTTTTCATCAGTTAAAATTGCTACATTACATGTTGACAGTCTCACAGAATCAGATCATTTATCGGTTATAATGAAAGTGGAACGAAAGCTTGAAGCAGGGAAAAAAAAAGCTGAGGGAAAAGTAACAAAAAATAACATCACACAAAAGTTCATATGGCAAGAAAATAAGAAAGACGAGTATACAAACAAATCACAAAATAATTACATTCAGGGTAGACTTACATTGGCTTCGGATACTCTAGACACTAATGTCCATATTTGTTGAATGTCTAAAAGAAGCTAGTGCTTGTATGTACCGTAAGAAATGTACAGAGAAGAGAAAAAGATCTGAATGGTTTGATGGTGAATGTGAGAAAGCAAAAGCAGAAAGCAGAAAAACTCTCAAACACTACAGAATAACAAAAGATGAGGATGATAGGATTGTGTATTGTGAAGCACGGAAGAAGTATAAAAATTATTAAAGACTAAAACACAGCAGTTTCATAAACAAAAAGTAGAATGCTTAGCCAGAAATATTTCAAATTCATCGCAGTTCTGGACTGAGTTAAGAAATATAGGGTATGGTACCAAAAACAAACTTACTAACAATATAAGTATTGATGAATGGTTCAGTCATTTTGAAAACGTATTTCAAGATAACAGATCAACAAATGGTGATCGCTGCATTGTAGAAGTAGATTTAAATGCATCAACAGAACACCCATTAAATTTTAAGATAACTATAGAAGAAGTCAGAGAATTCATCAGAAAATTGAGGATAGGTAAAGCCAGTGGAATAGACGGTGTTACAGCCGAGATGTTAAAAAATGGTTATACAGATATCCATAATTTTCTTTTGAAGCTGTTTAACACTTTATTCGACCGAGGAATTTATTCTCAGGATTGGTCAAAAGATATTATCATATCAATATGTAAGAAAGGAGATCCTGATAAAGTGGACAATTACAGGGGTGTGTCGTTATTAAGCATTGTATCAAAATGTTACACATCAATACTGAATACTAGATTGTATACTTGGTTAGAAAACAATAATCTGATATCAGAAAGTCAGCCAGGTTTTAGGAAAAATATTCTACAATGGATCAAATTTTCAGTCTGTACGCTATGGTTCAGAAAACTATGTGCAAGAAAGGTAGAAAACTGTATGTTGCTTTTGTAGATTTTAAGAAAGCCTTTGATTCGGTTCAGCATGACAAATTCTTAAAGTGTATTCAAAATCAAGGAGTGAAAGGGAAGTTTTTGGCTTCACTAAAAGCAATGTATGAATCATTATGCTCATGTATTAGGGCAAACTGGGAATTATCTGAAATATTCGATAACCCCATAGGCGTGAGACAAGGATGTGTCTTAAGCCCTACTTTATTTTCAGTATTAATAAATCAATTAGCCAATTGTATGGATGAAAAGGGGCGACATGGCATCCAGTTGATGCCAGGTTTAATGGAAATATTCATTCTTCTTTTTGCAGATGATGTATCCCTTCTGTCAACAACGCCACATGGTTTGCAAAACCAGTTAAGAGTCTTGCAGACATATTGTGCCAGCATGAAACTGGAAGTTAATCTTGAAAAAACTAAGGTTATGGTTTTCAGAAGAGGGGGCTTCTTAGGACGACATGAACAATGGTTTTACAAAGGGACAAAATTGGAAGTAGTTAGTAAATATTGTTATCTGGGTTTCAATTTCACGACAATGATTAGCACCAAGGCTGGCACAGAACATTTGGTGACAAAAGGTAAAAAAAAGCAACTTTGCTATTAAACAGGGCTTTTCAAAATTATAAAGACATGACTATACAAACTTTCTTCAAGTTGTTTGATGCAAAACTTCAACCTGTTTTGTTGTATTCTTTTGAGATATGGGGACTTAACAGACTCGAGCATATAGAGAAAGTACATTTGGTATCGTGCAAAAGACTGTTGGGTGTTCCAGTCAGGACACCTAACAAGATGGTATATGGGGATTTGGGAAGATATCCTCTTTATGTCAACTCATCAACTACCTGTCTTAGATATTGGTTTAAATTACTGGAAATGAATCCAAATAGGTTACCTTATAAGGCTTACCAAATGTTAGTGGAACTTGACAGGGCTGGGAAAGAATGCTGGGCTTCAAAAATAAGGGAAATTTTGTGTGAAACTGGATTTAATATCGTGTGGCTGCAACAAGGTGTTGGTGATGTAAAAGCCTTTTTGCGTGTATTTAAACAGAGACTTGTAGACTTATATATTCAAGAATGGTCTGGGTCACTCAGAGACAGAGATAGGTATGAAAGCTACAGATTAATTAAGACTATCTTTGAAAAAGAGAAGTACATTGACTCTATCGATAAATACTGTTTCAGAGTTGCCCTTTCACAAATAAGTTGAACGTTTTACCACTAAACAATAATATGAATAGACACAGTGAATCTGATCAAGAAAAGGTATGTCCATTTTGCAGGACAGAATCTAAAAACGAAGAACACTTATTATTTAGATGTTCCACTTACGTTGACCTCAGGGCGAAATTTTTAAAGGATTTAGTCAGCATGCCTATGTGCATACTGCTCCAATCAACAAATAGCCACCGAAGTCACAGCGTGTCCAGATAGTTTTCCACGCCATGAATAGGAGAAAAAATTGTTAAAAGGAGAAGAAAACTAAATAGTTATGTAGATACTAGCACTAGAATTTCAGACAATACTTAATTGCAATTGTGAAGACAAAAAAAATGTTTATTTGAATATGAAGGGGGGTGCTCATATAGACACTCATGTGCATATGTGCCTGTGTATACACGTTGACGTTGGTGTACGTATATGTATACATAGGTGATAGTATCTACATTGTGTATATGTGTGGATACATATGTATATATCTATGTGTGTGTATATGTATGAGTGATTATGTATGTGTGCGTGTATATAGATGTGTATATATATATATATATATATATATATATGTATGTGTGTGTGTGTGTGGTGTGTGTGTGTGTGTGGTGTGTGGTGTGTGTGTGTGTGTGTGTGTGTGTGTGTGTGTGTGTGTGTGTGTGTGTGTGTGTATACATAACCTTCAATTCAGTCTATGGCCTGAAATATTGCTGACTGCCGAAGATTGAGTTCAGAGTTATCTCTGAACTAAAAGATGCAAGAAGTGCTAAATATGCATTGAATGATCATTTGGTATTGTCTCAGTGTCAATTGTTTTGGTAAATGAGTGCTGATCTGCGATTAGGCTGATTTATTGATTGGCATTATGAATGTCTGTTTTTGCCAATTAACCGACTGTTTTAGGGTCGAATTGCTCTTATGTAATATATTTCTTGATTCATTTCATTGTACATTAATTCCATTGATTGATTTAGATACACTGATGAATGAATTGATAAACTGAACAATGATTAGCTGACAACGGAATGATTATCTAATTTGTTAATTGATGTATGGCTCACCGACTGATCGATTTATAAATTGATGGTTTTAGCTATTGATCGATCAGTGATTGAATTATTGAATGTATGGACGATTGAGTAGCGTTATTTGAAGTAACGATTGCAAATTGATATGTCGAACTCAGTTAAATTCAAGGTTATCTGGTTGATTAAGTCACTGGGTGACTGATTAACTGGTTAAATGATTGATCGATTGAGTGATTACGTGAAGTGATTGTTACTGAAGTGATATCGATTGTACGGTTGGATGATGCATCTGACCCTGTCAATTGAAGGTTGATGGGTTGGTTGATTCACGGGCTGAATGGCCGATTATTTCATTTATCAATTGGTAAATCAGTTGATTGATTGGTTATTTGATTGGTTGGTTGATTGATTGATTGATTGATTGGTTGGTTGATCGATGGATTGATTGTTTATGTCAAGGAGCAGTGGTTGAATGTACTGATCAACTGTATGATCACTGAAAGATACAAGAAACGACAGATCTGTGCACTAATTGAATGATTTGTTTGTCTGATAGCCAATTATTGTAAAATTGACAGTTGGATGAATGATTTAGAGACAGTTAATGACAAATATTCTTAGCTGGCCAGTCAAGGAATATGGACTAAAATACAAATGAAAGGACAACTGTAAATGCAAAGATGAATATATCCCAGCTTATGTGACGGTAAACGATAGAAGGGGACAATGTGACAGAGTTCACTGCAGTTTGATAGTAGAACTTGTATGAATGTATAAGAAAACGTGATCCCCTCTTCTCCCCTTCCCCATGCATGTATTGTGGCCTTTTTCTGGGTTCTGAGTTCTGAGTTCTCTCTCTGTCTCTGTCTGTCTGTCTGTCTGTCTGTCTGTCTCTCTCTCTCTCTCTCTCTCTCTCTCTGTCTTTCTCTCTCTCTCTCTCTCTCTGTTTCGAATCTTGCACGTGTTGATACGAGGCCTGCATTCCTTCCTCGAGCAATGAAGTCTGTTTACTTGGCTGCATATTTATCATTGGTTACAAGAAACACTTGGTATTATTCTCTGTTAATGTATTATACATATATGGTGTTGTTTGTGTCGATCAAAACAAAAATTTACAAACTCCCTGTGTATATTACTATCCATTTATTTACGCTTTTAGTTTGTAATCATGTTTCATGCAAGTATTTATGACGTATTATAGATTTGTAGATGCCATACACGTTGGGTTTTTGCATTCTTTTTCTTGTTATCATAATTACGCATCGCCATTTCTGTTCTTGGATTTGTTTTGTGCCTTGTAAAAAAAATAATCAAAACAAGTTTGAAGATAAAGAAAACGTACACGTGGCAAGCAGACCAGATAACATCAGCCTTGGAAGTCTCAACTAACTGGCTGAAGAGGTGGCCTCTGCCCTGACAAAAATCTTCTAGTTCCTCCTATCATTGTTTCAATAGGTATAGTACCAATAGACAGCCTGGAAGGATGCCAATTTTTAAAACGACTACTACAACAACAACAACAATAAAACAGGGAAAGAACCAGGCTAACACTCGGCCAGTCTTTACGATAAGTGGATGACCCGCAAAATCTTAGAGCACATTGTTGTGAGCTCGGTCTTTCAGAGGAATATAATTCTTTGCCTACTGTAACACAACTTTCACAGAAACAGATCATGCGAGACTCGATCCGCTGTTGCGATTTATGGAACAACTCTCAGAGAGGAATTCGGTCATGAAAAGGTAGCAGGCAGCAACGTTTGCGACAAACTTAACCCTAGTTTCTGCTCCATAAATGACAGAAACTAAGAACACATTATAAAAAAGAACTTTGAAGGATCACCCATAAGGAAAGATGAAGTTAGAGCAGCACTGAAAAAGATGAAACCAGGAAAAGCCCCAGGACCAGACAACATTACTACAGAGATGATTGAAGCCCTGGAGGAATTTGGCATGGAAAAAATAACAGTCCTCCTAAATGAAATTTACGACACTGGAAAAATCCCCAAAGATATGTCAAAATCAATTTTCATTGCACTTCCAAAGAAGACAGGGGCTATAGAATGCAAACTCCATCGCACAATCAGTTTGATGAGTCATGTAACAAAAATCCTGTTAAGAATAATCATGATGAGGACAAGGAATAGAATCAAAAGAGAAATAGCAGAAGAACAGTGTGGATTTGTGGAAGGGGAAAGGAACTATTAATGCCATATACATTCCAAGAACTATCATAGAGAGGTCAAATGAGATGAATAAGGATTTGTATATATGCTTTGTTGACTATACCAAGGCTTTCGATCGGGTACGACATGAAGAATTTGATCAACCAACTGGAGAGACTCAATGTTGATGGAAAAGATCTACGAATAATCAGGAATATGTACTGGGAACAAACAGCTGCAATGAGAATAGAAAACAATATAAGCTCTTTCCAAAACATCAAAAGAGGAGTCAGACAGGGTTGTGTTTTGTCACTAGATCTGTTTTCACTTTACAGCGAAAACATCATGAGAAACCTAGAAGAAGACCCTGGATTAAAGGTTGGAGGGAAAATAATAAACAACATGCGATACGCAGATGACATCGTGCTGATTGCAGAAAATGAAAGGGACCTACAAATCCTTGTGAATATACTAGAAATAGAAAGCAAAGCTAAGGGGCTGGAACTAAACAGCAAGTCATGGTGATCAGTAAAAACCATGAAATCCCCTCATGCAAAATAACAGCAAATGGCACAACCTTGACAAAGGTTTTAATAAGTTCAAATACCTGGGAACGGTCATTTCATCAGACGGCAGATGCACATCGGAAATAGCCAACAGAATCAGCCAAATCAAAACAGCATTCAAGAAGATGACAAGCATTCTTACCAACAAATGCCTATCTATCAATTAACACCAGGAAGAGAGTCCTTGAATGTTATATAGAACCAATACTGTTATACGGATGTGAGGCGTGGACAGTCAGCAAGCAAAGCCAGAACAAGATTGAGGCAGTCGAGATGTGGTTTCTAAGAAGAATGTTGAGAGTTCCATGGACAGCAAAGAAAACAAACGAGACAGTCTTGATGGAGGCAGACACAAGTAGATCACTCACAAGGAAGATTAGGAAAAGACAGGCAACATTTATAGGCCATTTTATGAGGAAGGAGGATTTGGAGTACCTGGTCACAACGGGAAAGCTGGAGGGAAAGAGAGCACCGGGTAGACCCAGGGAGAAATTGCTGGACGGACTTGCAGAGTGGCTGGGGACGAGGAGGGTGGGGAAGATGCTGGGGACAACGAGAGATAGAGACAGATGGAAGTCCATGATCGCCAACGCCATGCGGCAGGGCACCTAATGATGATGATGATGAAATGACAGATTGATGAAGTCAATGGAACCATCAACAAGCAGACTGAAAACATCCAGACCCTCTTGCGTGTGGCAAACTAATCAACAAAACTAGTGAAGATAAAGACGCCCACACATATCTTAGTGCCTCATATTCGCCATGAAATAGAAAGGCTACTTACATTATGTCAAAGAAATGAACTGTCACAAACAATCAACATTGAACAATGTCTCTCTTTTAGATTCTCCTGGGTAGAGTGGCAGCACTTCTGCATTTTGAATTAAGCAACATCTCGCCATTTGAGTTACACTCAGTTTCTTGATCGCTGAAAGGGCCTATTTGTCCATACCATGGTTCTCTCCTGTCTCCTACTATTCCGTTAAAATCGCCCATTACAATAAGTTCTTCGGTGTCTTTGGTATTTCCATGTAGGCGCTTAGCTCTTCGTAAAACTGTAATCTATCTTCTTCTGTGCAACTATCATTACATGGGGCATAGACTTGAAAATTGACAGTGGTGGTATTTCCCTCAAATATTTTCATAGACAGGATCCTCTCTGCTATATACTGTACATATGTTGTTGTTTTTTTAACTTTTGGATGGGCTGACTATAAGTCCGACTCCATGTTTTGCTTTCTTCTTCTTTTCGACTCCACTTGCTGTGAGTGTGTATTTTTCATTTTGCTTGCAATTGATGCCTTTTTTTTCCTCATATCACTCAGTCCAATCATTTTTATTTCTCTTTTTCATGAATTCTACTATTTCTGTTTCCTTGTCCGCTGCTCCACTCACAGTCCACGTACCAGTTTTGGTTGTCCAACCTCGTTGTCTTTTCTGTTTTCAAGATAGTTTTTCTGTTTGATCTTTCCGTTTATTATCATCTGCTTTGTTTCTTTTAGCGTTTCGAAAACCACTACTGATTTGCTAGGCCTGTCGTAGCTTCACCAGAGAGCCTTTATAGCCAGGGCGTTTCAGGGTTGGCCTTCACGGTTAGCATAGCGCTTAAGTGGCATAAAGCCACAATGTACTTCACAAGTCCCCGTCACAAAGCTAATGAGAAAATTGATAAACATGAAAAAAAGGACTGAAGTGCCAAGGTAGAAATGATTCCAGACGTTGAAGAAGCCTATAAAACTTTGCCAAATGAAGCTGGTCCGATAGAAAAAGAACGGAACATTTTTCAAACAGAAATTGTGATCATTTCGGAAAGGAAAAGTGGAACCAAAAACAAAAACAAGGAAGAATAAAACAAACTGCTTGGTGGAATGACTCAAGCAAGGAAGCCTTGAAAGTCAAGAAGAAACTATACAAAAGTGGATGAAATTAGAAAAGGAGGAAGACTACATAGCCTACAGAAAAGCAAGAAGAGAATCAAAGAAAAGTCAAAGCCGCTAAGGATGAATCTTGGAAGAACTCTGGCGAACATCTTGCACAGCTTTGTGGGCGGTCACCACGAGAATTTTTATAAAAGCGTCATGACCATGAGACTGAGGGACGACCCATTCAACCCAACTACCATTATGAATGATAAAGAAGGAAAGCCACTTCTTGACCCAAACAAAATCAAAGAGAGATGGAAAGAATATTTCTAGGATCTGCTGAACCCAGAAGAGGAATAAGAAAATGTTGCATTATTTTAGTCAAAACGATATGATAAAGAGGAGCCTGACATACTCAAAAGTGAAATCAAGGAAGCAATAAGATTAAACCCCACAGATATAGCAGCCAGAGCAGGCCAAATAACATCTGAGGTTATCAAAGCATGCGGACAGACTGGCATAATATGGCTACATAGGATTTTCAAACAGGCACAGAAGGAAAGAGAAGTCCCTGATGACAGGCAAAAAGTTATTGTCATATCCTATGGAAGAAAAAGGAAATAAAAGAGATTTAAAACATACCGGGGCATCTTGCTTCTCATCTACGTAGAGAAAATGTATGCTGAAGTACTGATACAGAGAAGTAGATCTACTGTACATGTAGAATCGCAACTGAGTGAGGCACAGTCTGGATTTAGGAAAGGAAGAGGGTGTACAGATGCAGTCTTCGCTCTTCGACAGATGTCTGAAAAGACCATTGAGTAAGACAGAGAACTAAGCATGGTATTTGTTGGCCAAGAGAAAGCCTTCCACAAAGTAGAGAGAAATAGGCTGTGGTCAGTTCTAGAGACCTATGGAATTCAAGGACAGTTATCAGAGAATATCATAGCGATGTATCAACTCAGTCGAAATGCAGTGAGAACACGAGATCGCCTCAATGACTGGTTTGATGTAAGAACAGAAGTGCGCCAAGGATATGTTTTGTCCATCTATTTGTTCATTATTTACATGGACAGAATCACAAAACACGCAAATCCAAATCTTGAAGTATATCTGAATGAATTATTATTTACTGATAACCACAGGAACACCTCAGTAACTTGAATGCAAGCCGTGAAGATTATAACATGAAAATCAACATGTCCAAAACAGGTTATGAAGTTGAAAAGAAGCCTACGCAAGCTGTGGAACAAAAGATCAACAATATGGAAGAACTAAAACAAACTGAAGAATTCAAATATTTAGGAAGCATCTTTACACAGAATGGCAACACGGATAGGGAAACTGAAACAAGAATCCAGAAAGCAAATGCAGTGACTTATCAGCCAGCCCATTTGCAAACACATCCACACATACCTATGGATACAAAGCGTCAACTAACACACTCCATATTTATACCGACGCTTTGTTACCACTGCCAAACATGGACACTTAACAGCGTGCGAGATGAGGTATCTCAGAAAGACAATGTCACACGTCGAGACAAGATCAGAAATGAAGTCAATAGATATGCCGTGGGGACTGTGCCATGTCTAGAATACATAGAAAAACAGAGGCTGAGATGGTTCGATCACATCATGAGGCTTCCGAGCGAACAGCCAGCAGACAGAGCTTATGATATGAAAAGGCATGGATCCAAAGGAACAACAACAAGAACAATGCTAATGATAATAATAAAATAATAATAATAATAATAATAATAATAATAATAATAATAATAATAATAACAATAAAAATAAAATAATAATAATAATAATAATAATAATAATAATAATAATAATAATAATAATAATAATAATAATATAATCATGATGATGATGCTGATGCTAATGATGATGATGATGATGATGATGATAACATTTATAAGGAGCCAAATCTTGATTAAGAATGAAATTAAGGCACGCACTCTCATCATTCACCAAAGCAATCACCAGCAACGAGGAAACCTCCAGGGCACAAAGTTTACGCAAATTGGGGGGGGGGGGGGGGAGAGACATGAGGAGAGTAAGGTATGTGACTCGTGGCACAAACCGTCGTTCTCTGTCACACACACACACACACACACACACACACACACACACACACACACACACACACACACACACACACACACACACACACACTCACACACACACACACACACACACACACACACACACACACACACACACACACACACACACACACACACACAACACATACACTGGATATAGTAGAATCAGATCAGCTATTGTCATGGCATCGTAAAAACTGGCCTGGGTCTATGATGCTTCATGTCTTGAGTTCGTAGTGACATCGGTTACCGTTTCTAACATTCCCATGCCTGAGCTAAACTCAGGATGGGGCCAGGGTGTCAGGGTTCACGGAGGCTGTCAGTGGATGGCCTTACTGGGGTGAATGGGGGTGTCTCATTAGTAAGGGACATAGCAGACAATGTCCTTATAAAACTGGATCAGATCAGGCACTGTTGAACTCCACCGAAGAGATTAAGCGGCAGCGCAGTGTCTCCTTTGGTATGTGGATTCATGACAGCTTAACATGTCTGCTGGCTCCCGTAGGCTTCCTGGCCTGGGATTTCGACCGAACGAACTTGGGTTCGAAATTCAGTTTCAGTTTCAGTTTCTAAAGATGACGTCTCCATGCTCGGAATGAATTCTATATGCACTATCGTCACAAGTGCCATGTGATGGAGAAAATCCAGAAGGATCACGGTACAAGCCTTTAAGCTTGCGGGTCCTGAGGTCCTACCTAGATAGTTCCATAACCATGAGGTCGTAGGGGAGCGAGGTGACAGAGACCTCAACTTTTCACAGGGCCACCACCACGAGGGAGGCGCCCATCCCCTCTCCCTTGCTTTAACTTCATATTCATATTCACTTTTTTTTTAAACCAAGACTTCAGAGAGGCAAGAGGCTAATTGGTCTTCAAGGGGTGGGACCTGGGAAATCAACCTATCTCTCAAATGTTTTATACCAAGGAGCCGGGCAATGCCCTGCTCTTCACGATTTTCAACTACCGTAGGATCTTTAGCGTGCGCAGCCAGAAGGCACACGGGTCTGACGTCCCCTTTAGAAGGATTAGACGTTCAGTTCGATTTTCCGGTCAAACTGAAGAGAAAAGTCGAGGCCTCTACGGGGAACGAACCCTGGAACTTCGAGTTTAGTTATTGACAGGCGAACGTCTGAACCATTCTGCTTCTATTCTCCCTGGGGATTCGAAATGTATTGAGGAGAAGGAATGTGTAGTGTGGTATCAACGTCACTGGGACGGCACAGAAGTTGGGGGAGGGGGGCGGTGGGAATAGAAGAAGAAGAACAAGAGCAAGAACAAGAACAAGAAGACATAATTAATTGCAACAATCTTGTATCTATCTTTTCAAATACGAGGAATAGTGTGGCTAAGGATGGAGGGGGGGGGGGGTGTCACATTGATAAGTGATACCTCTTCTGGACGATTCCTTGAGATTATACAGGGTGTTTCAAAATGAATACGCCAAAATCATTACGCAGTTTTTTCAGGTCTATAGCATTGTAGTGGACTGAATCAGTGGTTATTTGATAGAGTAGTTATCAAAGTTTGATTGGGTGTCAGTTTCACCGCTGTCGTTAGTATAACTTCCGGTGCAGCTGAATTGTGGGAAGATCAATCAAAATGGCGACTCCTCAGCAGAAGGCGTTTTGCGTGCTTGAGTTCGCGAAAACAAACGCCATTGTCACGGTGCAACGTGCTTTCAGAACAGAATTCGGCATTGATCCGCCCCATCGTGAGAGCATTCGACGGTGGGTTAGACAGTTTAAAGAGAGTGGGTGTCTGTGCAAAGGAAAGAGTCCTGGAAGACCACGTGTTACAGAGGAGCAAGTGGAGAGGATTCATGATGCATTTGAGAGCAGCCCACGTAAGTCCGTACGTCGAGCAAGTCTTCAGCTTGCCATCCCTCATACCACTGTCTGGCGTGTGTTAAAGAGACGATTACACATGAAACCATACAAACTAAGCCTCGTCCAAGCACTTACTAATGATGACAAGGTGATGCGGAGGACATTCTGTGAGTCAATGCTGGAGATGGAGGAAGGTGATGAAACTCTCTTTTCACATTTAGTTTTTAGTGACGAAGTGACTTTCCATTTGAGCGGCACAGTCAATCGTCACAATGTGCGCATTTGGGGAACAGATCACCCACATGAAACTGTTGAGCATGAAAGAGATTCCCCTAAAGTGAACGTCTTCTGTGCTGTGTCTCAAGACAAGGTCTATGGTCCCTTTTTCTTTGAAGGAAACACCGTTACAGGACAAACCTATCTCGAAATGCTCCAAAACTGGCTATTCACTTTACTGCAAGCAGATTCGAATGACTTCATTTTTCAGCAAGATGGAGCACCACCCCATTGGCATCTCGGGGTTAGAGCTTATCTGAATGAAAACGTGCCTCAGCGATGGATTGGGAGGAGAGGTGCTAAAGACCTTGCTCTCTGTGCTTGGCCTGCCAGATCCCCGGACCTCACAGTGTGTGACTTTTTCTTGTGGGGGTATGTTAAAGACCAAGTTTATGTTCCACCACTTCCAGCAAGTATCGATGACTTGAAAGATCGAATAACAGCTGCAATCAACACGGTGGACCGTGACATGCTGAGGCGCGTTTGGGAGGAATTCTCATATCGGCTTGATGTTGTCCGCGCTGCCGGTGGTGGCCACATTGAGCACTTATAAAACATGAAATGAAACTTGAATGTATATACAACACATGTGTTCATGCTAGAGGTTTGTAATTTTTTTCGTTTTTGACACATCACGTGATGATTTTGGCGTATTCTCTTTAAAACACCCTGTATTATTCTTTATTGCAAAATCAATTCTTTCTTCACTGATGTATGTCATATGTTCAACGTTTTTTAAAGAACATACATTTATAACATTTTAACACTCTCTCTCTCTCGGGGGCGTGACCTGTGGATTTCTACGTGTGGCAGCACTTCACGAGCTCTGTTGACAAATCGTTCATACAGTGTCTATGTAGTGATTTGCGGCCCCATACTGATTGTCGTATGTTGTAAGACACCATGCCATCAGCAGCGCTGGACTTTAGGGTAGCTTGTGGCTGCTTTCTTTCTGTATACCAGCATTTTATGTTTAAACGTTCACTTTCAAAATTGCGGAGGCCGGGGACTAAAAGTGAAAACGTTGAAGGACGGTACAGTCTGTGGGTTACTCCTGTCAGTTTTGTTCTGGGGAAATTTGTTGGCTCGTTGCGGTGATGTGGAGGCGAACCCGGGACCAGATAAACGCAATATGCATCAATCTACGCTTAATTCCCAGTCATCAGCTTCCCATCGTAACTCTGACAACAAGGACCCCTCTCTGATGGACCTGATGTCCATGCTTTCCACTTTAAACTCCAAATTTGATGACCTCAGAAATGACTTCAAAAGTGTGTGGGAAGAATTGGCCACGTTGCACGGGAGACAAATGTCATCAAGGAAGAACAGGAGTCTCTGCGTAAAGAAAACGCTGAACTCAAGGAGCAGAATATGAATTTGGAGAAGCGAATCGACGACTTGGAAGGCCGCTCTAAGCGGAATAACATGATCTTCTACAGTCTGACGCGGAGGGAGAACGAGACCAACGAGGACTGTGAGGGCATGCTGCGTGATCTCCTCATCGACAAGCTAGACATCGCTGGGGAGATGGAGTTCGACCGAGTCCACCGACTGAACCCGAGACCTCACTCCCCTGTCATCGCCCGATGTACCTTCCACAAGCTCAAGGTACAGATCCTAAAGGAAAAGAAAAAGTTAAAGGGTACAAATATTTTCATTGGGGAGGACTTTTCAAAAGATGTGAGGGAACTAAGAAGAAAACTAACACCACATTTGAAGAAGGCAAGGCAAGATGGCAGTAGGGCAGTGCTTGTGTACAATTATTTACTGGTTGACGGGAAGAAATTCACTGTCAACAATCAGGACGAACTGATTGCATGTAAATAGGGAAATGGCCCGCCCATTTTTTGTGTACCAGTAGGAGAAATTGATGTGGGAGTAGGTCCAAAACTTTCAGAGACTCCTGTTAAGCTTAAAGAGGGTCAGTGCAAAGGACAAGAGCAATTCGCACGTGATTGTATTGCCAATGTCGAAGCCAGTAGTGACCTCGCTGCTGAGAGCAGTTGTCTTCCACCCACTGTTGAGACCTTTGAGCAACACAGGCACATGAAAAATGACAAGTTGTCTCATAAATTTCTTTCTAGTAAAAAACTCAACATTAATTTATCTTTTCTTCACTGGAATGTGAATGGTTTGATTTCAAAGTTGATTGATGATAATTTTGTTTCGTACGTTCGTTCTTTTGACTTTATATGTTTAGTTGAAACTTTCATTGAGATATTTGATCCTTCTCTTTTTTCTAGCTACACAAGTTTTTGTTTACCTGCTGTGAAATTTACCACAAAGGGGAGACGATCTGGTGGTGTTGTTTGCCTTGTTAAGAATGTACATATGACGTTTATTAAGCAAGTTGAAGTTGAGTCCATTAATTTTGGTGCGTTTCTGTTAAATAAAAGATTGACTGGCTTAGATAAAGATATATTATATGTTTTTTCTTACGTACACCCTGAGGGTTCACCATTTTATGTGAAGTTTGATGTTGAAAACGGAATTACTTTGTTAGAAAATTACTTGACAGATTGCTTATTAACGTGTGGAGATGTCTCTATATTACTGTGTGGCGATCTGAATAGTCAGACTTCTAATATTTCTCACCATTGTCAGGATATTGAAAATATGTTAAATTTTCCAATCAGTGTAAACCGATGCTCTAAAGACTTAGACTCCAATAGCTATGGAAAATCATTGTTCAATATGTGTACCGCCTTTGATTTGTCTATACTAAATGGAATGTGTCATGGCGATCTGCAAGGTTGCTACACCTTCATATCTGACAATGGATGCAGTGTCAATGATTATTTTTTTGATTTCTTGTGATTTATATGCTTTACTGCATGATTGCTGTGAGCTAAATGTAACTAATAGAACAGACTCTGATCATATGCCTGTGGAATTTTGCTTTCGTTTTGAGGAAGATGCACATGACAAAATTCAACAAGAACGAACCTTTAGATTGGAAAAAGTTTGTGTGGTGTGATCATAATGCTGATGTTTATATTAACAACGTTAATTCACAGGAGTTTCAAGATAAGATAAATAGAGCAATAAATATGATAGAGGTTGATATCAATCATGCTTTATATGTATTTAATATGTGTATCAAGGATGCTGGTGAATGTAAGAAAAAAGAGATAAAAGTGAATGAAAGGAAAGCAAAAAAATTGGTTTGATAATGAGTGTCATCAAAGTAAAAGGAATGTACGTAGATTACTTAATAAATTTACTCGAACCTTGGATAATGGAGATTGTGACCTGTATTGTAGGGCTAGACCTGAATACAAATACTTGTTAAAGACAAAAAGAAAACAATTAACAATGCGTTATTAACAGAGTTAACTGATTCAGTAAAAAATCAAAAACAGTTTTGGGAAAAAGTTCATAAACTTTAATTAAAGAAGAAACAACCTGCGAACAATATTGATGTCAATGCTTGGTTTGAACATTTCAAAACACTTTTAGATAAAGACATTGATAATAATAATGAACCACTGTTAGTATTAGAGAGAGAAGATGAGGAGGAGGAAGATTATTTAAACCGCCCTATATCAAAAGAAGAAGTATTGCTAGCAATCAGAAGAATAAAATATCGTAAAGCTGCAGGACCAGATGGTGTCATAGGAGAATTGTTAAAAAATGCATGTAGAAATGACTTGATTCTGAACTTCTTTGTTACATTCTTCAACTCTTTATTTAAAAGAGGCGTTTATCCAGAAAATTGGACAGAATCTATAGTCTTACCTCTCTACAAAAAAGGTAATTCAAATGACCCTAATAATTATAGAGGAATTTCACTAAGTGACGCAAGCAGCAAAATGTATAGTACCATTATCAATCAAAGATTACAAGAATGGGTTGAAATGAATACTATTACCGGAGAATACCAGCAGGCTTCAAGCGTAATTACTCAACTATTGATCACATATATACTTTGATGGCCTTTGTTCAAAAACAGTTCTCTTTAAATCGCAAATTGTATGTTGCTTTCATAGATTTTGAAAAAGCCTTTGATTCCATTAATTCCATTATTCAAAGCTGGTGTACATGGAAAATTGTTGAAATGTATTATGAGCATGTATGCGTGTGTGAAAGCCAGAGTTAGATGTGGAAGCAATATGTCTGACTATATTCATTGCACTTCTGGTGTGAAATAAGGTGATGTATGTGGTCCTGTCCTTTTTACTTTTCATTAATGAAATAACATTAGACGTCGTGAGAAATGGAAGGTATGGTGCACAACTTACAAATGATACTTTAGAACTGTTCATTCTTCTTTTGGTTGATGATGTCGTTTTGCTATCTGAAACGGTTATAGGGTTACAAACGCAGTTAAAGTCGTTGTATCGTGCTGCTACTAAACTTGAATTGAATGTTAATATGACAAAAAGCAATATAAAATATAAGTGTTTAGAAAGGGAGTGTATTTAAGTATACGGGAAAGATGGTTGTATGGTGGGATAATAATACCTCTAGTAAATGTATGTAAATATCTTGGGATCTATTTTTCAACTAAACTGAGTTTCACTGTAGCCTGCAAAGACCTTGCCAGCCGAGGTAAGCGTGCTCTACTTTGTATAATGCAAAAACTGTCAGCCCTAGAAAATAATTCATTTGAATTATTTATCAAGCTTTTTGATTCCCAAGTGCAGCCAATTATACAATATGGGGCAGAAATTTGGGGTTTATACAATGCCGCTGTCTTCTGTGAAAATGTCCATCTTTTTGGATTGAAAAAGTTTTTAGGAGTTAAAATGAAAACGCCGAATGACCTGGTTTATGGTGAAACTAATAAGTTTCCAATATATTTGAATTCTGTCATAAGGAGTATTAAGTATTAAGTATTGGTTGAAAGTAACACAGATGAACAATTCTAGGTTGCCAAAGGAAGGCTTATAATATGTTGTATGCGTTAGATGCTAGGGGAAAGTTAAACTGGGTATCTAAAGTGAGAATTAAGTTACATGAGTTAGGGTTTGGTTTTGTCTGGTTAAATCAAGGTGTGGGAGATGTATTTTGTTTTATCCGAACACTTCGAGAAAGGCTTATTGACTGCAGGTGGCAGGAAAGGACAAGTCATATCCAGGACAGTACAAGATTTGATTTTAATAAACAATTTAGTTTGATGCACAGTGTCCCTACTTATTTAGTGATGAATATGGATAAACAATTGAACCATGGCATGACAGTTCTTAGACTTGGCATCTCAGATCTTTTCAATCATTATCATCGGTATAGAAGACACAGTGATACTGATCTTCTTTGTCCCCTATGTAAAACTGCAGAAGAAAACGAAGTACATTATGTTCTTTGTTGTCCTGTTTTAGATAATCTGCGGTCTCGCTTTATCCCAGAAAAATACTATAGAAACCCTTTTCAGTTCAGACTTTGTTTACTAATTGCATCAACAAATGAAACAATGAAACAGTTTGCTCTCTTTTTATACAAAGCGTTTAAATTTCGTAGTACTGTTTGTAACTGATAATTGGAAATATCTATGTACATGTATATTACTATAATTACACAAATGATTTTTGTGTATATATTTTTTGTGGAGATGTATGCTCACATCAACCCCTTCAACTGAGGGGCCATGGCCTTTTGTTGAATAAATGGATATCGTATCGTATCGTATCGTATCGTATCGTATCGTATCGTATCGTATCGTCTTCTCTCTCTCTCTCTCTCTCTCTCTTTCTCTCTCTCTCTCTCTCTCTCTCTTCTCTCTCTCTCTCTCTCTCTCTCTCTCTCTCCAAATACGAGGAATAATGTGGCTAAGGGTGGGGCGGGGGGGGGGGGGGGGGAAGCGTTACATTGATAAATGATACCTCTTCTGGGCGATTACTTGAGATTATATTGTTCTTTATTGTGAAATCGGTTCTTTCTTCACTGATGTATGTCATATGTTCAACGTCTTGTAAAGGACATACACTTATAACATTTTAACAAACTCTCTCTCTCTTTTTTTCTCTCTCTCCCTCCCTCCCTCCCCCCCTCTCTATCTCTCTCTCTCTCTCTCTCCCTGTCTGTGTGTGTCTCAAATAACTTTATACTTAACAAGATATCTGAATTACTTAAATCAATGTTGACAACTTTTTAATGAGTGACGCAAACTAAATCATATATCGCTAAACTGTCACAAAACTAATCTTGCGAGTATAGCAAGAAAACAAGACAGAATCTCATGAGAATAATTCCACATGACTGGACAGATAGCCAGATTATAGAAGCAGTAGACAGTCTGTCGAGTGTTAGGCGTCGAAGCTGACTAATGTTTTTTTTTGGACAGTTGCATAAACGAATTAGGCAAAACGATATTTAGGAGAGCACACGAGGTATGTAAAATCAATCTCCTTTTAAATGACCATGCCAGAAAACTATTTTGACACGCTCCCTGGACTATTGTCACAGGTTATCAGATATGCCTCTTCACTCTTCTACTCAGCCAGTGCCAATACCAAAGAGAATTATATAGTACCTATGGGAAAGAGCGGTCACTGCTTCTTAGCACCTACTAGGCAAAGTGGCTCTGTCTCTCACCAGCTACAATAAGCGGCCGCATCCTTTCTAGTGCATAAACGTTTGTTCATGGGTCTGCAAGTTTTCCTCACAAATGCACGAGTGCGCGGACACACACACACACACACACACACACACACACACACACACACACACACACACACACACACACACACACACACACACAACACACACACACACACACACACACACACACACACACACACACACACACACACACACACACACACACATGGGTGAAATCATTCACCCCATAAGTGCCGCCAACGTAAAATTTATGGAGCTCTCAGATGCATACTGTCGTCCGGAACCATTCTCCATTATTGTTGTTGAAGAGGTTGAAAACAGCAATAGTTACTCGCTGTTGGTATGAAAAATGCACCAGACAGACCCCACACGAAAAGTATTGATCCTACAAGCACGTGACACAAAGAGTTTGTGGCTGCCAGCCGACACGTTCACACTGTTGAAATATATAGTCGGGACGTTGTAGAGTAACCCACCACTACCAGTGAGTAGTATTGGAAGCGGCAAGGGGAGGACTAGGGTGATGGAGTGGGAGTAGGGGTGGGGGGCATGGCGGCAGCAGAGAAATTGACCGTCAAGCCACTTTGTGCACTAATACACAGAGGCTCTTTTTAGCTCGTCAGCTGTCAGTGATCTGTCAGTAGGTGGTCATCCAGAGTCTGAATGCTTTTAGATTTCATCAGGAGGCCATATCTTCTTATCTTTTCCTTTGTTTTTGTTTCTAATGTCGGCAGTTATGAGTTTTTTATGGGAATTTCCACAAAATAGTACAAATATGTAGTAATTTCAAGAAGTTGCTACATAAATCATCTGAAAATACATTTTGTCATGCCTCATGCATCATTCTGTCAAATTTCATGCATAGATTCCCACAAATATGGAAGCAACAGTTGTTTTATTGTAGATGGTAGTGATGCAACATTTTTCCCCGCACATGGAAAACACCGGATGCCAAAAAATGTTGACACTCAAGGTGTTCATACAATTAATTTATTTTACAGATGAACGCAAACTTTTCAACTGTCTTTAGTAATTTGTTTATTTCGCTGGGAAAATCACAAATTGGCTAGTGCAAGTGTCTCAATTTCAAAGCTGTATTTAATAAAGAACTGATCTTAGGCAAACTTCTTCGGTTTGATGCTCTCTCTCTCTCTCTCTCTCTCTCTCTCTCTCTCTCTCTCTCTCTCTCTCTCTCTCTCTCTCTCTCCCTTCCCTTCCACTGCTCTTACTCTGTCCAGTTCATTTGTATCAACACAGATTCTCTGAATGTCATCATCGTCATGTGCCCTGCCACATGGCAGTGGCGATCTTGGCCCTCCATACGAATCAATCTTTTGTTGCTGCAAGTATATCTCCCACTCTGTCTTCATCTACTCTGCAAGTCCATAAGGCTGTCCAATTTTTCCCTGGGTATACCTGGTGCTCTTTTTTAATCTTCTTTTCCTACCTAGTCATACCTTAACAAAATGGTATAACGTGTACATGCTCTGGTTATTTTTTATTCTGAAGGAAAAGCGTCGTTTGATGTACCATGGCGTTTAATTCTAGTCCTGTATTCAATCAATCAATCATGTCAAGCTTGCTCGGCTATCCATGACACGTTTCCTCCATCCTTCTCTGTCAGACAGTGCAGTAGGTAGTTCATCATACTGACAGCCCGTATCATCGACCAGTTGGTCAATGAAGGCCTTCTTTGGACGTCCTGGTCTTTGTTTGCCATGACTAACCAGTCATAGTAGAACATCTCCCACCAGTTCTTCTTTGCTACGCCAGCAGTGTCCCGTGAAATGCAGTCTTTGTTGACGAATTAATTTACTGATTGGTGGGATCTTACCATATAACTCTTGGTTAGTTGGATGTTCTCTCTAGGATTTGTTCAGGGTTGCACGCAGCATTCATGTGATTGCTCCATCAATCCTCTTCTCCAATGTCATTGTTAGGGTCCAAGAGATTGAGCCATATGTAAGAATGGACTCTACTGCTGCTCGGAAGAAGTTCCTTTTCAGATTGTCTGGTAGATTGGATTTCCAGATTTTGTCCAGTTGATTTAGAGTGCCCCAGGCATTTCTGAGTCTGGTATTGACGTCTTGTTCTGTGGAGTCAATGTAGCTGCCCGGGTATTTAAAGTCTTGAACTTGTTTGATTGTATCTCCATTGAGACTTCTCATGCCTTCTGATGCATCTTGGTTCAGACAGATGAACTCTGTTTTGTTCGCATTGAGGTGGAGCCCGATCTCCATTGCAGTTCTTTCGATATTGTGAAGGAGAGATGTTGCATCCTTTAGGAGGTCTGCGAGAACAGCCAGGTCATCAGCGTAATCCGCATCTGTTATCTTTACCGCAGGGTAGCGTCTGCTCTTCTGTTTTGTGAGGGTAAAGCTGAGTTTTGTGTTCTTATCCATTGCTTTCCTCAGCACATAGTCGAGACAGATGATGAAGGACTCCAGCAGTGATGTTGAAGAAGTCTGTGTCTCCATTGGGGGAGCGAACCATAGAGCTGGTATTCTGATACAGCATCATGATGGTGTCTACTGTTTCCTTGGGTAGTCCATATGCAGTTAGAATCTCCTTCATCTTTCCTCGGTGAATCGAATCAAAAGCTTTGGAAAAGTCGATAAATAGGAGAACAGCTGGGAGGTTTTTGGTTTTTATGCCCTCGAATATGCGTCTGATGGTGAGTATTTGTCCAGATGTCGATCTGTTTTGACGAAACCCGTTTTTGGTCTTTCCTCAGAACTGGATTTATTTCCGTCCTTATCCTATCCTTACTGATGACACTATTTCTGATGTGCATCTGCCGTCTGATGAAATTGCAGTTAATGTGATTACGCAGTAGTTCTTTTTGATTACGAGGTCACCTTTCTTGGGGAAAGGAAGCTGGCATCCTTTAGTGCATTTGTCTATTGGGGCTTGGTTATAATAATAATAATAATAATATATTTTATTTATATAGCGCAAAATCTTGACAAAATCAAATCTAAGCGCTGAAACGTTGTTTCATCATTCCAGCAGTATCTAGTGAAATTCCTCTATTTTCCATACTTCCGCTGGTATCTCATCCAGTCCGCATGTTTTTCCACACTGGATACTTTTCACTGCTATCAGTAGTTCGTCCAACATAAATGGTCCTTTCTTGATATTCAGCTCCTTCGTGAAGACTGGAGTTATTTCTTCTTCAGAGATTTCTGGAGGTTTCCCGAGTAGGTCTCGGAAGTGTTGTTGCCACAGTTTTACTCGCTCTTCTTGGCTAGATGCCTTTAGCTTAGCTCTGTTACAGCTTTTTCTACCACTAATTTCGTTCACGGTTTTCCAGGCAACAGCAGACTTTTTGTTGCTGACAGCATTTGTGATCTGGTCGATCTTGCTCTGTAGATAGTTCGTTCGCTCTGCTTCATAGGTCCATATGAGAGCAGCACGAGCATTATTGAAGTAGAAGATGTTCTCAGGGGATGGTGGAGAGTCGTTTAGTTGTGCAGCTTCTTCTAGTTGCTAGCGTTTTTGACAGATTTCTTCATTCACCCAGGGAGTTTGTTTTTTTACTTTGGGTTTCAGCGGGATAGTGTCTGCAGCTGTTTCTTTACATGCCATTTCAAAGTGGTTGTATGTCATGTTAGCAGTCTTTGCTGAGGCTGTATCTTGTAGGGCAGCAAATCTATTTCTTACCCTTGTTATGAAGATGTTACGAATTTCAGGGTTGTCGTTTAGATTTGATCAGCCATATGGAGTAGTGTTGCAAGGTTTCTTTTTATTTGCTTAAAGGCTCAATCGAAGTCGAGCAGAAACGATGCAGTGGTCTGATGCAACACTGACAAATAAGTTAAATGCTCTGCAGTTTTTTGCACTATTTTTCCATTTCTTATTGATGATAATATAGTCGAGTTGTGCTTTGCTCCCATTTGTATTATACTGTATCTACATCAATGACCTACCAACATAACGCCAAACACTGTTTGAATGTCATATGCTTACTGATGACACTATCTTGAAATCGCCAACAACAAATCACCAAAAACTCCAACATTCAATACTATCTCTTCAACTATCTTCAGGTGGTACAAATACAATAGTATATTTAGTGGGAGCATCGACGAAGAACGTGAATGGGAATCCAGTGCTTACCATCTAAGTGAAACTTTATCTAAGAATGTATCTCTTCTTAGTAGGCTTTTATATATAAACTGAAAAAAGTTCCATTTTATTTAGCCCATGTCAAATCTCATATTGAATATGCATCATTAGTATGTAATCCTTGGAGCCAAATTCCAATAAAGAATATATACCCCTTGCACAGAAAAGCAGGGAAACTTCTATTAAATGACAGCTCCCAAACCGCAAAAAACAAACAAACAAACAAACAAAAACAACAACAAACATCAGAAAAAGTACCTCCCAAACTCAGCCAGAGTCGCTCCCAAATACTTAACAGACCTTTTACCCCATGTCAAACATAATACATAAATTCCTGAAACAATCTTTCTTTTTGTAAGACCAAGATCAGACCTATTTAAAACAAGTATCTCCTTTTCTTCAGCATATCTGTGAAATTAATTCCTATCAACATCAAGCTATTTACATCTATGGCCCAGCTATACACATCATGTGCTAATGAAACTCTAATCAGTCTCATTATTATATGCATGTTCTTTTAATCTTAGTTCTAAGTTGTTACCATTGTATATTGTTCTAAGCATCCTCCCTCCCTTCTCGTTTTGCATGCTCTCCTGCTCTCTCTTTACCCAGCTAAGTTCTGTTCCTCTCATGCAGAAGATTTTTTCGATTTCAACACATCAATTTTTGCACTATGCATAGCTTTTACAATAAGCTGACTTAAAAACTTCAAGGATTTTAAACTGTAATGGCAAAGTGACCGATCTATTTCTGATGGACCTTTCAGCAGCATTTGACACAACTAAGCACAACATCATGCTCCAGAGATTACTATTCACATCTGCATCCAAACTGGCTTGAGTGATTGAGGTCGTATCTTCCTTGTCTAACCCAATCAGTTGTCATCAGTGACATAGGTCGACTTCATCTTTGCTGAAACATGGAGTCCTACAGGGTTCTGTTTAGTGACCTTCTCGCTTCACAATACAATTACAAGTTCTGTTATCAAATAATCAGGAGCTCTTAACCACTTCTCGGCTGATGACTCACAACTGCACCGCTTCAGAGAAATGTCAAGCACTGCTAGTGAAATTAAAGACAATAGTGAGAACATAGCAGCCTGAATGAAAACGAATACGTTGAAAATGAACGAGGAAAAAAAACAAAAAACAAAACGAAAAACAAACAAAAAACCAAACAAACAGAACTCATGTACATGAAACAAATCATATCTGAAATAAAAACAAAAACTTCTTTTAATTTAAAGCAAAACTTTTAAGTTCATTCATCATCATCATCAGGTGCCCTGCCGCAGGGCAATGGCGATCATGGACTTCCATCTGTCTCTATCTCTCGTTGCCCCTAGCATCTCTCCCACCCCCCTCGTCCCCAGCCACTCTGCAAGTCCGTCCAGCATTCTCTCCCTGGGTCTACCCGGTGCTCTCTTTCCCTCCAGCTTTCCCGTTGTGACCAGGTGCTCCAAATCCCCCTTCCTCATAAAATGGCCTATAAATGTTGCCTGTCTTTTCCTAATCTTCCTTATGAGTGATCTACTTGTGTCTGCTTCCATCAAGACTGTCTCATTTGTTTTCTTTGCTGTTCATAGAACTCTCAACATTCTTCTTAGAAACCACATCTCGGTTGCCTCAATCTTGTTCTGGTTTTGTTTGTTGACTGTCCACGCCTCACAGTATTGGTTCTATATAACATTCCAGAACTCTCTTCCTGATGTTAATTGATAGGCATTTGTTGGTAAGAATGCTTGTCATCTTCCCGAATGCTGTTTTGGCTTGGCCGATTCTGCCGGCTATTTCTGATGTGCATCTGCCGTCTGATGAAATTATCGTTCCAACGTATTTGAATTTATCAAGGTTGTGCCATTTAATGTTATTTTGCATGAGGGGATTTCATGCTTTTTACTGATCACCATGACTTCAGTCTTCCTGCTGTTTAGTTCCAACCCCATACCTTTGCTTTCTATTTCTAGTATATTCACAAGGTTTTGTAGGTCCCTTTCACTTTCTGCAATTAGCACGGTGTCATCTGCGTATCGAATGTTGTTTATCATTTTCCCTCCAACCTTTCATCCAGGGTCTTCTTCTAGGTTTCTCATGATGTTTTCGCTGTAAAGTGAAAACAGATCTAGTGACAAAACACAACCCTGTCTGACTCCTCTTTTGATGTTTTGGAAAGGGCTTACATTGTTTTCTATTCTCATTGCAGCTGTTTGTTCCCAGTACATATTCCTGATTATTCGTAGATCTTTTCCATCAACATTGAGTCTCTCCAGTTGGTTGATCAATTCATCATGTCTTACCCGATCGAAAGCCTTGGTGTAGTCAACAAAGCATAAATACAAATCCTTATTCATCTCATTTGACCTCTCTATGATAGTTCTTAGGATGCATATGGCATTAATAG
Organism: Monoplex corrugatus; assembly: GCA_030674185.1. Classification (NCBI taxonomy): domain Eukaryota; kingdom Metazoa; phylum Mollusca; class Gastropoda; order Littorinimorpha; family Ranellidae; genus Monoplex; species Monoplex corrugatus. The sequence goes on from JAPXFY010000021.1 coordinate 23,619,582, forward strand.
TTCTTTTCCCTTCCACAAATCTACACTGATCTTCTGCTATTTCTCTTTTGATTCTATTCCTTGTCCTCATCATGATTATTCTTAACAGGATTTTTTTTACATGACTCATCAAACTAATTGTGCGATGGAGTTCGCATTCTATAGCCCCTGTCTTCTTTGGAAGTGCAATGAAAATTGATTTTGACATATCTTTGGGGATTTTTCCAGTGTCGTAAATTTCATTTAGGAGGAGTTATTATTTTCTATTCCAAATTCCTCCAGGGCTTCAATCATCTCTGTAGTAATATTGTCTGGTCCTGGGGCTTTTCCTGGTTTCATCTTTTTCAGTGCTGCTCTAACTTCATCTTTCATTATGGGTGGTCCTTCAAAGTTCTTTTTTATGATGTGTTCTTCGTTTCTGTCATCCTCAAAAAGGTCTTTAATGTACTCTCCCCATCTATCTAATATTTTGTCCTTTTCCATGATGAGCGTGTCATCTTTCGATTTCAAGCACCCAGTTGATGTGTATGTATTTTTCCTGTGGACAATTTCTTCAGTTCGTCTGTACATACCCTGAGGATCCGTTTTGTGTCGGTCTTCCATTTCTTTGCACTTTGTTTTCAGCCAAGCTTCCTTAGCTTCATTGCACCTATTCCTGATCTCCTTGTTTATCATCCTGTAGATCTCTTCGTTTCTCTTTGCCTTCCTCCTTTCCTCCATCAAGCCCAAAATTTCATTAGTCATCTAGCTCTTTTCTGCTTTTCTATCTGCCCTAGGGATTTCCTCACAAGCTTCATTTATCGAATTCCTCAACTTTGTCCATTGTTCCTCACTGTCATGAGTGTCTTCCAGAGCACTGAATTTGTTTTGAACATATACATTAAATTTTTTACGTATCACTTCATCTGTCTTTAAGAGTCCAAGGTTTAATTTGATGTTGTTTTTGGTCTGTTTCCTTTTTCTCAATTTCCGTCTAAATCTTCCCACTTCAGGATTGTGGTCACTGTTGCAGTCTGCGCTTGGTAGTGTTTTTGCTGACAGTAAAGAATTTCTAAATCTTTTGTTGATCGGGATGTAGTCAATCTGAATTTTGGTATTATCTCCTGGACTCCTCCAAGTCCATTTTCTTCTGTTTGGTTGCTCAAACCAGATGTTTCCTACTATGAACTCATTCATCTGTGCCCATTCTACAAGTTTCTCACCCCTTTCATTTTGCGTACCAAGGCCATGAGGTCCAACTATATCCTCCACCCTATCCTGTCCCACTTTAGCATTAAAATCTCCCATTATTACAGTAACTTCTTGTGATTTACATTGGACTTTGGCCATCTCTAATGCTTCGTAGAAGTTGTCAATGTCTTCCTGAGTACTTGCGGATGTTGATGCATACACCTGAATGATGTTGATATCAAATGGTTTGCTTCCCAACTTGACCAGCAAAACTCTGTCGGACACAGCCCAGTATCCCTTAACTGCTTTTGATTTGTCTTTGTCCATCATGATGCCTACTTCTCTTTCATGTGAGTTACCACCAGAGTATATCATTGTGTATTCTCCTGATGTTATCATGCCTGCCCCCTTCCATCTCACTTCCCCTAGTCCTAAAATACCAATGTTAAGTCTTTCCATCTCTGTTTTGATATTTTCTAATTTACCCTTCTGCAACAGTGTTCTTATATTCCATGTTGCAACTTTGATGTTTTTAAATCTGAATTTAGGGTTTGCGGTAACTTGCTGACGGTCTGGTGTCACCTGCGCCGCATGACGGTCCCTACCGGACGAAGCTGCTCCATAGGGGCACCTATTCACGTCGTTGTCGTGATTTATTTTTCTGTTTCTGTCCATGATAACCTGGGAAAAATTACGATGGTGGTTTCCCGTTGCCTTCCATCGGTTTGTGTACGGTCTCTCCGCTAGCCTTACTCTCTCCCGAGATGTCCACAAGGCAGTGGAGCTATTCACCCATAGCTTGGGGATCTGGTTCATGGGCACCAGGGCATATCCACACGCCGGTGGGCCTGCGTGCCTCACGTCTGGGGACCAGACCTCCTCCGAGTCCTACGAGATTCAGCCTGAGTCCGTGAGGTGCTCAGTTACCGCCTGTCGCCACGAGGAGGCACAGCGTAGGGCTTGCTGATAAGAGGCTATGTACTGGCAGGAAGAGACTTACGCCTTCTGCTCTTCTTTTCGCATGGCTGCAAGCAGCAGTGCTAGCCAGCGGTGCAGGCTGAAGCCGACACACTAGACGCATCACATCTGCCAATTCATTACCATTACAAATTTTGCTGTAGTCCTTCAGTAAATCTCCTGGGAATCTTGGTGTGTTTACCTTTGAATTCATGTCCATGAAAACTCCTGTGCAAATATCTATACTTCCAACTGCGCAGAATAAGAAAGATCCGCCCATTTCTTTCTGTTGATGCCACAAACAAGGTGTATGTGGCTTTTGTTTTATCTGGACTAGACTGCTTGTCATTATAGCTGATGTGACGCATCAAGTGTGTTGGCTAGTGACTGCTTTCAATCTGCACTGCTAGCAAGTACTGCTGCATGCAGCTCTGCAGAAAGGAGAGCAGAGTCCGTGTCTCTCTATCAGTACACAGCCTCTCCATCAGCAAGCCCAATGTTGTGCCTCCTTGTGACGACACATGATAACTGAGTACCTCAAGACTCGGGTAAAATTTAAGGGACTCGGAGGAGGTCTGGTTCCCAGACATGCTGCACGCAGGCCCACTGGCATATGGACATGCCCTGGTGCCCACGAACTAGACTCCCCAGCTATGGGTGAATAGCACCACTGCCTTGTGTGTGTCTCGGGAAAGACCAAGATTAAGAGAGTAAACCCTAACAGAAAATCGTCATTGCCTTGTGGTTGTCTCAGGAGAGAGCAAGGCTAAGGGAGAAAGCCCTAACAGAAAATTGCCCCCACTGCCTTGTGGGTAGTTGTTGGACCAACAAAGGTTAGCGGAGAGTCCGTATAAACTTATCAAAGGCAACGGAAAACCACCATCATATCCTCCCTCGTTATCATTGCTACCTGAAAGAAAAGAAAACTAAATTTTGAATAAATAGGGGCTCCTATAGAGCACCTTCTTCAGGTAGGGAATGTCATGCTGCGCAGATGACACCCGATCGTCATCAAGCTACTGCGATCAGATTAAAAAAAAAAAGAAATTGCTACATGGACATAACTGCAAAAAGGAAAATCACAAAATGCCAAGATAGATTTGGAAAGGCTTAACATCAATATTGTTGGACTAGGGGAGGTGATATGAAAGGGAGCAGGTATGAAACATCAGGTGGGCTAAGCATTGAATTGTAATTCTAGTGGGGACACAAATGAAATAATAATGGACAGTGACAAGTCAAAGTCTATCAAAGAATACTAGGCTACATCAGATCGAGTTTTGTTAGTTAGATTGGAGAGCAAGCCATTTGATATCAAAATCATCCAAGTATAGGCACCTACATCCGCAAGTACTGAAGAAGAAATTGACAACTTCTATGAAGAATTTGAGACAGCGAAGGCTCAGTGTAAATCATAGGACATTACAATAATAACGGGAGATTTTAATGCTAAAGTGGGACAGGAAAAAGTAGATGGCATAGTTGGGCCTCATGGCCATAGTGCTGGCACGTGAAATGAAAGAGGAGAGGGACTTGTTTAGTGGCACAAACAAATGAATCCATAATAGGAAACACTTAGTTTTAGCAAGCTGATAGAAGAAAATGGACATGGATAAGGTCAGAAGACAGCAGAAAAAATCAAATTGATTACATCCTGATAAATAAAATATTTAGAAATTCCTTCATCATCATCATCATCAGTCCCGTAGTCTGGTTGACCGTTGGGGCACCATTGAAGATTTTGCAACCAACTTCCTCCACTCCTCACGGTCCTCAGCTTTCCGCAGAATGATATTCCATTCAAGGCCAGTCCACTCTCTGATATTGTCTTCCCATCTTTTTCTCTGTCTGCCTCTTCGTCTCCCTCCCTGAACTGTTCCCTGCAAGACGGTCTTGGCCAGTCCAGATGATCGTGTGACGTGCCCGTACCACCTCAGTTTGCGTCTTTTCACTGAGGTCAGGAGGTCTTCATACGGCCCGATGGCGTTTTCGATTCGGGTTTTCACTTCTTTATTGGTTATATGATCTATGTACGAGATACCAAGGAGTTTGCGGAAGCATCTCATCTCCATTGCCTGTATCCTTCTTTCAATGTCTGCTGTTATGGTCCATGTTTCGCAGGCATACAAAAATATTGACATGACCAGGGAACGCATCAGTCTGATCTTGGAACCGATTGCGATATTCTTGTCGTTCCAGATGACTTTTAGCTTGGTCATTGCAGCTGTGGTCTGTGCAATCCTGGAAAGTACCTCGGGCTTTGATCCTTCATCTGATACTATAGCTCCCAGATACTTAAATCTATGGACGGTCTCAAGTTTCTTGTTGTCTATGGTAATGTCAGTGCTGATGCCATTGGTATTATTTGTCATCAACTGGGTTTTCTCTGCACTGATCTGCATGCCATATGATGTGGAGGCCTCATCAAGATGTTTTATCAAGCTGACTAGCTCTTGCTCTTGCCCAGCTAGTCCGTCAATGTCGTCGGCAAAACGCAAGTTTGTGATTGTTCTACCTCCGATGCTGACTGTTCCCTCGTGGTCTTCAAGTGCGTCAGCCATTATTCTCTCTAAGAAGATGTTGAAGAGAGTGGGGGAGAGCAGGCATCCTTGGCGTACTCCAACTGTGGTTCGGAACCATTCGCCTATGTTGTTGTCATGGTAGACTGCACTGGTCGCCTTTTCGTAGAGGCATTCTATGGTTCTGATCAGGTTGGCATTGATGTTGTACAGCCTCATGGTTGCCCACAAGGCTTCGTGCCAAACTCTGTCGAATGCCTTCTTGAAGTCCACGAAGACGTGGTAAAGGCCTTGCTGGTGTTGCAGGTATTTCTCACAGAGCAATCTGAGGTTGAAAATTTGCTCTGTGGTACTTCTTCCTGGTCTGAAACCTGCCTGCTCTTCTTTTATTATCTCCTCAGCTTGTGGCTTCAGTCTACTCAGAAGGATTTTTAGCATGACCTTACTTGGATGGCTGATCAGGCTGATGGTACGGTAGTTTTGGCATAGTTGTAGGTTGCCTTTCTTCGGGAGAGTGATGATCAGGGACTGGGTCCAAGGTGTTGGCCACTCACCTGTCCGCCAGATCTTATTGCAGATGATGAGTAACATATCTATCATGGCCTCTCCTCCTGCCTGGACCAGTTCTGAGGGAATGTTGTCCATTCCTGCCGACTTGCCTTTCTTCAATGATTTTACTGCAGCTTCAACTTCTTCTCGCACGATGGGGTAGCTGTCGTTGTTGGTTGGTGGAGGAACGTCTAGCACCTTGGGATCTCCTGTTGTTGTGTGTGTGTATAATTCGGAGCAGTACTCTGTCCACCTCTGCAGAATCTCTTGATCTTCTGTGAGACATTTCCCTGCTTTGTTCTGTATGGTAGTGGTTCTGCCTTGTTTTGAGCTTGCTAGTTCTTTCACAAGCTGGTAGGCTTTTTTGCTGTTATTTTTCTGCAGGTTTGCTTCGATATCTTGGCATTGTACTTCAATCCATGTTTCCTTTGCTTTCCTCATGCCTTCTTTAACTTGTTGGTTGGCTTTTCTGTATAGTTTAGCACCTTCATCCGTACTCTTCTTTTGCTTTAGTTCTCTGCGTTTGTCGCTCAGCTTTAGTACTTCTTCCGTGACCCAGGGCATCTTTGTTGGTCGGTGTTTTCCAAGGATGTCGTTGGCTGCTTCGGTCACGGCAGTGTTGAAGTTGTTGATCAGAGTGTCTACTTCGGTGTCCATGTTGTCAAGGACGAGGAGAGGAGCAAACTTCCCTCCTATCGTTGCTTGGAAGTTTTCAACTATGTTGGGGTCTTTGAGCTTCTCAAGATTGAACTTAATTCTTATGTTGCCCTGTTTCTTCATCCTCTGGAGGCGGAGTTTGAAGGTCATCATTACAAGCTCATGATCGCTTCCAATGTCGGCTCCTGGAAAGCTCCTGGTCTTTGCGATGTTAACACTTGACTGGAAGCGTCTTTGAACCATGATGTAGTCGATCTGACTGTGGTATTTTTCTCCTGGGCTGTGCCATGTCCAGCGTCTAGATGGTTTGTGTGGACCGAACGTGTTCACCACCCTCAGGTCGTTGTAACTGGCGAATTCTAGGAGCCTTAAACCTCTTTCGTTGGTCTCAGGGTTGCAGTATTGGCCACATATCCCTTTCCAGTTATTGTGTTCATCCTCTCCAATCTTCGCATTCCAGTCGCCCTGCACTATAATGATGTCTTTCTTTGGCGTCTGATCTACGATTTCCTGCAGTTGATCATAGAAATCTTCGACAGCCTCGTCATCATAGTCAGTTGTTGGGGCATAAGCTTGGATGACGGTGATGTTAAAAGGTGAAGCCTTAAGCCGAATAGTAATGAGTCTGCTAGAGACTGGTCGGCATCCCATGAGAAATTCCTTACTGACAGCCAAAACATTACAAGGCGCAGATGCAACAGTGATCACAGCCCTGCGATGGGAAGATTTAGGTTGAAACAATAATGAAGAAAACAAACCAAAAATAACATCAAACTAAATCTTGGACTCTTAAAGACAGATGAATCAACTAATGCAAAATTTAACGTCTATGTTCAAAACAAATTCAGTACTCTGAAGAAAGTTGATGACAGTGAGGAACAATGGATGAATCTGAAGAAACTCAATAAATGAGGTTTGTGAAGAAATTCTTACAGTTGAGAGAAGAGCAAAAAACAATTGAACGACAAAAGAAATTTTAGGCTTGATGGAAGAATGGAGGAGGAGAAAAGGAAAAGAGAAAGGATACAAAACTAGACTTAAGGAAATCAGGAATAGGTGCAATGAAGCTAAGGAAGCTTGGTTGGAAACAAAGTGCAAAGAAACAGAAGACCGACTCAAAATAGATACTAATTTATGTACAGAAACATTAAAGAAATTGACCGCAGGAAAAAGACGTGCACATCAACTGGTTGCTCAAAATCTAAAAATGATTGATTATTATGGAAAAGGACAAAATATTAAATTGATGGGAATGGTACACTCAAGACCTTTTTGACGATGACAGAAAAGAAGAACACATCAAAAGAATCAACCTGGAAGGACACCCCATAATGAAAGATGAAGTTAAAGCAGCATTGAAAAATATAAAACCGGGAAAAACCCCAGGACCAGACAATATTACCACATAAATGATTGAGGCTCTAGATCAATTTGGTATTGAAAAAAATAATTGTCCTCGTAAATGAAATTTATGACACTGGAAAAAAAACCAAAGATACGTCAACATCAATTTTTATTGCATTTCCAAAGAAAGCAGGGGCTGTAGAATGCGAACTCCATCGTACAATCAGTTTGATGAGTCATGTAACAAAACTTCTATTAAGAATAATCATGATGAGGACAAGGAACAGAATTTAAACAGAAATAGCAGAACAATGCGTATGGGAATGGAACTATTGATACCACATACACACTAAGAACTCTCATAGAAGGATCAATTATGTTGAATAAGGATTTATGTTTATGTTATGTTGATACCAAGGGTTTTGATCGGGTAAGACATGAAGAATTGGTAGATTCGTAGAGAAGATAGATTCTATGGAGGTCCATGATCGCCAATGCCATTCGGCAGGGCACATGATGACGATGATGAAACTAAGTTATAGTGACTCTCTCTTTGTCGGCTTTCTGATGATATTCTCCAACGAATCCAAAACGGTGCAGCTCAACTTGTCCTACGGGAAAGCAAACGGTGTAGTATGACAAAATCACTGTCACAAACCTTGAGCTAGAATGACTTCCAGCTATGCAATATTCGAGTATAAACTTGTCACATTTTGCTTTCAATGTCTTAATTTCAATCCATGCCAGAATATGTCAGCGCTTGTCCTGCCCTGCACTCTGCAGGGCTTTCCAGAGCACAATATAAGATCTCAAGAAGCCTTCTCTTTTGATAGTACCTTGGTTCTCTCTAACTGCTTGCAGAAAGAAATCCTCTGTTATTTGGCACAACAACATGGAAGTCCCTTCCTGTTGACGAAGCATGTCATCTGCTTACTTTCAAAAAACTACCTCAAAACATTATCGGTTTCAGAACATTCCACAAAACAGTAGAAATTAATTCATGACTTTTCTACTTTACATCGTGTTGTAACTGATCTCTGTGTATGTATGTATGTATGTATGTATGTATGTATGTATGTATGTATGTATATGTGTGTGTGTGTGTGTGTGTGTGTGTGTGTGTGTGTGTGTGTGTGTGTGTGTGTGTGTGTAAAATGTGTGTGTGTGTGTGTGTGTGTGTGTGTGTGTGTGTGTGTGTGTGTGTGTGTGTGTTATGTGTGTATGTCTGTGTGTGTATATATGTGTGGTCTGTGTGTGTGTGTGTGTGTGTGTGTGTGTGTGTTATGTGTGTATGTCTGTGTGTGTATATATGTGTGGTCTCTGTGTGTGTGTGTGTGTGTGTGTGTGTGTGTGTTATGTGTGTATGTCTGTGTGTGTATGTGTGGGGTGTGTGTGTGTGTGTGTGTGTGTGTGTGTGTGTGTTGTGTGTGTGTGTGTGTGTGTGTGTGTGTGTGTGCATGCGTGTGCAATATGGAAAACACTGTATTATTCATCCAGTGGTTTTTCTCTTTTATGTATTCTTTATCAGTAATGGTATTAACACCTATGTCCCAACGTTGTGTGGCTATGTCCCCGGGTTTGTCATCTCCCCATCTTGCCATTCTGTTTGTAGTGTTTCTTGTGGCTTGGCCGCTGACTTCAGAGAATCAGGCCTGATAACCGCATGGAAAGACCTTTTAGGTGCTCGGAAAGACGGCAAACTTCGGATCTGCTGCTCGGAATGACGGCAAACTTGGGATCTCTTTCGGGACGGCAAACTTGGGATCTCTTTCGGGGCATGTTAGACCATGCTGAACAACAAAATGGGCTGTGTCTGGAGCATCATGCCTGGCGCGGCAATTCAAACAACCCCTGTGGCTGAAGTAAGGCAACGTTGGGATCTTCTGACTGCTGTCGAGACTACGGTTAGGGGAAAGGAGCTGGTAGCTACGCAGGGCGGGTTGCAAGAAAGAGAGATGAAGACCAGAGTGGGGCGAGAGAGGGGTTTTCCGTTCTCTCTTGGTCTGGAGGCTGGGCTGGACCTGGTTGGTGCGCGTTGTGTGGCTATGTCCCAGGGTTTGTCATCTCCCCACCTTGCCATTCGGTTTGTAAACAAGGTAACCGATGATTGTGTCCACACGGCTCATGCAACGCATGGACAACCCCCCTTTGTTGGATGAAATGACCGGAGAGTGGCGAGGCATTAGTGCTCTGGGTCCTATCTGCACCCTCGTGGTGTTTCTTGTTAACAGTGGTTTTCTCCTTTGTGTATTCTCTATCAGTAATGATGTAAACACTTATGTCTCTACTTATGTCGTTATCTGTTGTTATTCTTGATGAACTGACTATGCTTGCTGCAGATAGGCAGGTGGGTTTGCCCCACAAATTAGGACAGCATTATACAAATTATAATAATGATCTATTACTATGTAGAGTATAGCGAGAATGGACACTAAAAATAAATACTTTCATTATCGACCTGTTTTAAAATTTGATAGAAACATGTATCACCATGAACCATCTCATCCATATGTATAACGCTTCTTGGCGCGCGCACACACACACACACACACACACACACTGCTGTGAGCTAACACACATGCACGCACACGTGTGCATACATACACACACAAATTCGTCTAATATCACTCATAGTGAAAAGACGTTAAATCAAAGAATGAACACACACACGCACACACACACACACACACACCGTAATAGGAATGAGCAAACTCTCAAAGCAATTGCATTATTTCCCTTAGTATTTACATCCGGGGCGTTTGTAACCAGAGCAATACCAAACGCAAGGCCAGCGGTTTGAGTGAGATTGCTGAGAACTGATTTTGATTGTCTGTTGTCTCATTCCCAATCTTCAAAATGAATCGTCGGGGTAACAACAGTAGTATTTTGGCAGAATTAGAATGGGATGAAGGATTGAGTATGCCCGTGGCAAACGTCGAGAACAAGCAGTTGGAAGATGAGGTGAGCATGCTTTTCGTCATCGCCATCGCCATCGCCATCGCCTGATGATGATCATGATCGTCATTAAATCATGATTGTAATAAGAATACTAATGATAATAACAATAACAATGATTGTACAGACAGTAGTATTAACTAGAACTCCGTTTATATACCACAAACAGTTTATGTCAAAGCATGTTCGTTGCACTTATTCGGTGGACACTACAAAAAACAAAAACAAGTACTACTACAACTTCGTCCAACATCGTTATAACATTTTAAAAGCCTATGGTTATAGTCTCACCTTTATGATAAAAGTAAACTTAATAAAAAAAAATTTTTTTTAAATCATCACATGAGATCCACTATCATCCAGATTATTTTCACATTCTTGAGGTATCGGCCGAAAGATCCTCACTATCACTATGCAAGATTATTAACCACCTAGCAGAAGTCCCCAGGGACAACATCCTAATCCTAGCAGACCCCCGAACCCGAGCCAAACACCCTTATAAATACAAGTCGATCCAAAGCAAAACCACGGCATATCGCCACTCCTTCTTCATCAGCATCATTGGACCCAAGAACGACCTTCCTGCAGAAGTAGTAGAGAGCCCGACTGTTACATCCTTCAAATCGAGGCTCAAATCTCCTCCGACGGCGCATCGATAACAGCGCCACCACCCATCGCTGCGATACTCCTCAAGGGAGGTTTAGCGATTATAGAATAGAACAGAACCAGAACCAGGACCTGTTATTTCTATAATATAATGATAATGCCTTAATGGCTGGAATTTTAAATGTGACGTGATTGAAATGATCATAACTTGCGCAGTTACAGTTTTGTATCTGGCAGTAGGCCTGCGATTATAATGATCATAACTTGCTCAGTCAGTTTTGTGTTTGGCAGTAGGCCTATTTAGTTTAAAATTAGCTAAGAAACAGAGCCCTTGGGGAACTATTTTCGTCCTCCTTAGGACTAGCTTTGCTTTTTTGATTGCATGCCTGCTGATATGTTCACTGTTGTGTTGAACATTTATGTCCATTTATCTGCAGTAGATCCCTACACCAATGAAAAAAATGCATGTTTATACAGTCCCAACCTTGCGAAAAAAATTTTAGTAAGTATGTCACTCACAGTTTGTTGGTAAACTGTTGGGAGTTCTGAGGTAGAGTAATTAAAAAAGATTTCAGCAGATATGTGTACATACAGTGACACAGATACATACATAGACATACACATACACACACGTAACCCTTTCAGTGCCAAGTATATTGTTTGTTTACATTTGCTTATTGCCAGGGGATTTTTGTATCAGTAGGGTAATAATTCAGAAAAAAATCTAATATGCAAACTGTTGCATAAAACTAAAAGTAGTCATAACCTTTTTTTTCTGAAAGGAAAATGAACAGACTATCCAATCATGATAGTTTAATGTGTATTTGACAGTTCGGTTAGTGAAGACTGGCCCATAAAATTGACAAATACATTTTAAATAATTTCTTAATATACAATCTAGATTAGTAGTAGGCCTCTAAGAACCCAAAGTATCCCAAGAAAACATGTAAAAGTAATAGAAATATGTCTCCTTGTCCTATGTGCATATGAAGAATTGAACACACACACACACACACACACACACACACACACACACACACACACACACGCACACACACACACACACACATGCACACACACACACACACGCACACCGCACACACACACACACACACACACACACACACACACACACACAACACCATCAATCAAGACCTGGCTTTCACCCTCAGTTTTTCTTCCCTCCCTGGTCATTTTAGATTCAGGTCATTTTAGATACAGCCCAGATTCAGTTCCTCTCTGTTCAGTACTCAACTATATTGTTTTACTTACTTATATACTTGTTTGCTTACTTATGATAAATTTTACTTGAACGTTAAATTAATTGTTTATCTAATCATCTAAATGTGGGATACTACTCCAAGCTTATTCAACCGTTCATCATGAAAAAGTGTGTAGTCAGTGACATCAACATTGTTCAGTGGAACACATGTTCCATTGTTAGAAACATTTCCTATTTGAGTAACTATCTATCTTCTAGAAACATCCAAGTCTTGCTTCTACAATCGCTGAATACCACCAAAACCAATGTACCTAAAATATCGGGGTTTTATTATCCACCAGTATATGACTCTATCAATGACAGTGGCCGAATACAAACAGCTATATATGTTCGTGAAGGACTGAACTACTGCGAAAGGTCATCGCCAGTACCAAAATCGTCCTCATCTATTTCTTCGTGTGCAATTATTATAAAATGTTTATCATCATTAGTTCTGAATTTGACCTCTGTTTATCTACCAAGAGGTCCCGATTCTGTGAATACTGAGTGGTTGAAACATTTTCATGATCAACGTGACAAGTGGATAGTTGGTGGTGATTTTAATGCACATGCCCCATTTTGGGACAAGGAATGTAAAAACATAACTAGCAACAGGTTGATTGAAAATATTATAGATTCCAATTTATACTTACTAAACAACGGACACGTTACCCGTGTCCCTGATATACCAACCCACAGACCCACAGCTATAGACCTTACCTTAATCTCCCCATCGCTAGCACCAAATGCCACATGGCAAACAGAGAATGACTTGTTGGGATCAGATCACATCCCCATACTTCTTTCCCTTAACCTTATCACTGAGTTTGATGCAATACCACAAGATAGTTTACCCAAGTTTAACTATAAATATGCAGATTGGGCCAGTTTTAAAGCTTTCCTACGAAATACAAGAACAGATCTATCTGAAACAACGACCTTAAACGATATGTACGCAGATTTCTGTAAGTCACTCTTAAGGGCTGCAAAAATTTCAATTCCAGAACTTAAAGCGTCAAAAACAGGAAAACATCATGGAAAAGTCTGGTGGAATAAAGATTGTGAAAAGGCAGTCAACGAAAAGAAAGAAAAATACAAACAATATATAGCTAATAGGTCACCTGAAAATCATACGGCAATGAAAAGTGCGAATATAAACTGTAACAGAGTCATAGAACAAGCTAAAGAACAATATTGGACATCTTTTTGTACATATGAAATAAATGACCATAAAGATATGCAAAAGATTTGGGAAAAACTGAAAACAATGAAAAATGGGATCAAGTTGCCCTCAATTCCAATAAAGCTAGAAAAGAACCCTTTACCTAGCTCACAGGAGAAAGCAGAAGCTTTTGCAGACATGTTTGCTGAGGTCTGTCGAGTAGAAGGACTTCCTGCCTCTAGTAGAAATTATAGAGCACAGGAAGAAAAGACCGACGCATACAAGGATCCTGTCCCAGATAATACGCACTACGTAAATGCACCAATCACGCTCCAAGAATTAAAAGATGCCATTAAATCAATTCCAAATAAAAAGACATCAGTAGGATTTGATGCAATTTCCAATGAGATGTTGAAAAATTTACCAGAAAATTTTTTAATCTTGCTACGTAATATGTTTAAAAAATGCTGGAATAGCGGCAAACTGCCCGACTATTGGAAACAATCAATAGTGGTTCCTATACTAAAAGCAGGTAAATGCAATATTGACTTGAAAAACTATAGGCCAATTGCATTAACATCGCATGTATGTAAACTTATGGAGAAAGGTTGTCAAAGGTGTCCAAGGTTGTCAAAGGTGTCCAAGGTTGTCATAGCCGAGGGGTGGCAATGGGGACAAGCTCCCATTGTCTATAAAATGCCCCTCACAGCGCGCGTCTCCAACAGCCTCTGACAACTAAGTCCAGCTCCTAGCCTGCTCGTGTGGCTTAGATATAAGCCCGGCGGAACTGCTACTACTGATAGGAGAAGGGGTGAAGGCGGGTTACTGGCGCCTGAAAACCAGTGCTTTGGGTAGATGGGGCTCATCAGTCTGGGAAGACAGCTCATCTAAGAGAAGGAAAACTCTGATTTCAAACCTCCGCTGCCTTGCGGCCATACCCACTCATAGGAAAGGCTTCGGGAGTCAACCCTGAGGAAAAATCCGGAGCCGGAGTCCCCAAGGCAGTCCGAGGCTGTATACAGCAACGTTCTGGCAACTCCTGCGACGGCACTGGAACCATGTGTATCGGCGCTTGCCTTTCCAATGGACCATTCCAGCGACGTGGAGAGGGGGGGTCTGCTGCATGGGTAACAGCTTGCCCTCCACACTTACTTACCCAGGCCTTGCGCTCTGGAGAGGTCACTCCAGCTTCGCTTTGTAGCGTCGACTAAACACGGGAAGTAGCAGTTTACCGGTTTTAAGTCTGCATACTCAATTGGCGTAGAGTCAGACGCCAGGGGCTGCTTCCGACGGTGGGAGAGGTCATCGCATCTCACTGGGCAGCTACCGCCCGCCTTAAGCTGGGCAGCCCCCAGCCAGTAAGGTGCTGCCCCGCCACGGTCCGTTAGCCTCACTGGGTGCGTGGGGTTTAGGGTGAAAACCGACAAGCGGATCGACAACTGTGCACCAGGCAACAGAAAAACGAAAACTCCCGCCCTGAAATTGGGCACATGGAACGTAAGGACAATGACACCAGGCTTTTCTGACGATCTGCAAGAAGTAAATGATGCTCGCAAGACAGCCGTCATCGACAGAGAACTGAGCAGACTGCAGATGGACATCGTCGCCCTTCAAGAAACCAGGCTCCCAGAAACAGGATCTGTGAGGGAGAGAGACTTCACCCTGTTCTGGCAGGGCAAACCATCAGACGAGGTCAGAGAACACGGCGTGGGATTCGCAGTTAGAAACAGATTATTGGGATCCATAACCCCACCAGCAGAAGGAACAGAGCGAATCCTGTCTCTCCGACTCCAAACTACCTCAGGACCAGTCAGGCTAATCAGTGCCTACGCACCAACTTTGGCATCCACAGCAGAAGCAAAAGACAAGTTTTATGACGACCTCAGTGCTGCTATAAGGAGAATTCCTGACAGAGAACTACTGTTCATCGCTGGCGATTTCAACGCCAGAGTGGGTGTCGATTACAATTCCTGGCCCACCTGCTTGGGTCAGTTCGGCACTGGGAAAATGAACGAGAATGGCCAGCGCCTGCTAGAGCTCTGTTGTCATTATGGGTTGTGCGTCAGTAACACCTTCTTCAACACGAAGCCTCAGCATCGAGTCTCCTGGAGACACCCGCGATCCAAACACTGGCACCAGCTCGACCTGATCCTCACCAGACGTGTCAACCTTTCTAGCATCAAGATCACTCGCAGCTACCAGAGCGCCGATTGTGACACTGACCACTCTTTGGTGTGCAGCAATGTGAAGCTCCGCGCGAAGAGACTGCACCGTACGAGAAAGGAGGGCCGACCTCGCATTGACACCAGCAAAACACGCGATCAAAGAAAAGTGGAGGAGTTTGCGCGTGTGTTGGAGGATTCTCTCCCTGGCCCACCCACTGCAAACGCCCAAGACCGATGGGAACACTTCAGAGATGCTGTCTACAATGCCGCCATGTCTACATTTGGCAAAAAGACCAGCAAGTCAGCTGATTGGTTCGAAGCCCACTCAGAAGAAATGACACCAGTCATCGAGGCCAAGAGAAACGCCTTGACAGCATACAAAACCAATCCCAGTGAGCAGAACCTCCAGGTTCTCCGCGCTGCTCGCAGCAAAGTCCAGCAGTGTGCCAGACAATGCGCCAATGGCTATTGGCTTCAGCTTTGCTCCCAGATTCAGATTGCGGCTGACACAGGCAACATCAAGGCGATGTATGAAGGCATCAAGCAGGCATTGGGCCCAACGCAAAAGAAAACTGCCCCTTTGAAATCAGCTACAGGGGAGGTGATTCAAGACAGAGAACAACAGATGGAGCGCTGGGTAGAACACTACACTGAGCTATATGCAAGGGAAACTGTAGTCTCAGAAGACGCCCTGAATGCCATAGAGTGCCTACCAGAGCTGGAAGAGCTTGACAGAGAACCAACCATAGATGAGCTCAGCGAAGCCCTGGACTCTCTTGCCTCTGGCAAGGCACCAGGGAAAGACGGTATTCCCGCCGAAGTACTGAAGTGCTGCAAAGAGACACTCATCACCGAGTTGCATGAAATCCTCTGCCTCTGTTGGAGTGAAGGCAAGTACCACAAGACATGAGGGATGCTAACGTCGTCACACTGTACAAAAACAAAGGTGACAGAAGCGATTGCAATAATTATCGCGGCATATCCCTCCTCAGTATCGTTGGGAAAGTCTTCGCACGAGTAGTACTGAAGAAGCTCCAGGTACTCGCAGAGCAAGTCTACCCTGAATCGCAGTGCGGGTTCCGTGCCAACAGATCCACTATAGACATGATCTTCTCCCTCAAACAACTTCAGGAGAAATGCAGGGAGCAAAGGCAGCCACTCTTCGTTGCCTTCATAGACCTCACAAAGGCCTTCGATCTGGTCAGTAGGGATGGCCTCTTCAAAATCCTTCCCCAAATTGGATGTCCACCCAAACTTCTCAGCATCATCAGATCCTTCCACGAAGACATGAAAGGCACCGTCGTCTTTGACGGCTCAACATCAGCTGCCTTCAACATACGGAGCGGAGTGAAACAGGGTTGTGTCCTGGCTCCCACCCTGTTTGGAATCTTTTTTGCTGTGATGCTGAAACACGCATTCGGTCCTGCAGCTGAAGGCATATACCTCCGAACCAGGACAGACGGTAAGCTCTTCAACCTCTCCAGACTAAGAGCCAAGACCAAAGTCCAGCTGAGGTGCCTGCGTGACCTCATCTTTGCAGACGACGCGGCAGTAACCGCCCACTCAGCTGAGGACCTACAGCAGCTCATGACTCGCTTCAGCGATGCCTGCCAAAACTTTGGGCTTACCATAAGCTTGAAGAAAACACAGGTCATGGGACAGGATGTTGACTCTCCCCCAGCCATCAGCATCAATGACCATGAACTGGATGTCGTCCATGACTTTGTTTATCTGGGCTCAACAATCTCAGACACCCTCTCACTTGACATAGAGCTCAACAGGCGCATCGGCAAGGCAGCTACCACCATGACCAGACTGACGAAGAAAGCATGGAACAACAGCAAGCTGACTGAGCACACAAAAATCCAGATCTACAGAGCCTGCGTCGTGAGCACCCTCCTGTATGGCAGCGAGTCCTGGACTTTGCGTGCCCGACAAGAGCAAAAGCTCAATGCTTTTCACATGCGTAGCCTCCGACGCATTCTAAACATCACCTGGCAGGACAAGGTCCCGAACAACACTGTCCTGGAAAGAGCTGGATGCACCAGCATGTACACGCTGCTGAAACAGAGACGCATGCGCTGGCTTGGCCATGCCGTGCGCATGGACGACGGACGGATCCCCAAAGACCTCCTCTACGGAGAACTGGTGCAGGGAAAACGTCCCACAGGCAGACCACAGCTGCGATTCAAAGACGTGTGCAAGAGGGACCTAAAAGCCTTGAATATCGACAAAGACAACTGGGAAGCAACAGCCCTCGAACGGTCAGCCTGGAGACAGACTGTGCAGAAAGGTCTCTCCAAGTTCGAAGAGACACTCGCTCAGCGGCACGAGGAAAAGAGAACGAGAAGAAAGGCTGCAGCCCAGGCAGACAGACCAGCGTCAGACTTCATCTGTGCCCTCTGCCACAGGGACTGTCATTCCCGCGTCGGACTGGCCAGCCACACCCGGCGCTGCACCAGAATAGGCACCCAGAGCGCAACTCCATAGTCTTCCGAGACTGAAGGACGCCTATGATGGAGAAAATAATTTTAAAGAGATTGATGTACTACTGTGAAAAGAACAACATATTACCAGTGAATCAGGCAGGGTTTAGAAAAGGCAGGTCACCAGTGGAACTCCTAACAAAGCTAACCACTAATATCAAACAACAATTTGCCAGACGCCAGTGTGTTTTAGCTACATTTTTTGATATAACTAAAGCATACAACCAAGTATGGCACTCCCGATTATTATTCAAATTGAAAAGTATTGGGCTAACAGGTCACATTTTTGATTATGTCAAATGCTTCTTAGAAGACAGTGTAATTCAAACGAGGATCGAAAATGTGTATTCTTCAAAACGATTTCTTCAAATGGGTATCCCTCAGGATCCGTTATTGCTCCCCTTCTCTTCATGATATTATTGCATAACTTACCCAGTAAAATTTCTAAACATGTAACTTTAGCTCAATATGCTGATGATTTATGCATGTGGATGCAGGTCAATATGAAAAGAAAAACTCCTTTGCGCTGTCTTAATTATACGCGTAAATGTTATCAATTAGAACTCAATAAAATAGCACGATATATGGTAGAAAATGGACTACATCTATCCGTGGAAAAAACAAAGATAGTTTTGTTTAACAGTGGAGCTAACCCAGCAAATGTTCCCACGTTCAAACTGGGAGATACTCTTCTTCAGTATAATGAGTCGATTAAATTCTTAGGAGTTTTCCTTACAGCCAAATTATCTTGGAATCAGCATATTGAATACTTATTAACAAAAGCTCAAAAAAGTTTAAATTTCTTGAAAATAGTTCGCAAACAGATATGGGGACAAGATGCATCAACACTTGTTCATCTCTATAAATCGCTTATTAGATCTAAATTAACCTATGCCCAAGAAATATTCTTCAGCGCACCAAAACGCTTACTCACAAAACTGCAGAGCATAGATTGTAAAGGTTTCAAACTTGCGCTGGGTCTTCCAATGCATTCCTGTTGCCATCGTACATACAATGCAATCAAATTGTTGCCACTTGATGAACAAAGGAAAGTCGCTTCTACTAAATTTCTGTTAAGAAACACTACCATAGAAAACAGCATCAAAACAGAGACAAAAGTAAGATCAGACACCCACTTTCCAAAAAGAGCTAAATCAATATCCTCACAGGTCACGCTTGCAACATTTACAGCTGATGTTATGAAAGGCTCTGGAATTGATTTAGACACAGGTCCTGTAACTTTAAGACCTTCGTTTTCACCAGTACCCAGTTGGGAACTTCAAAGAGCACGATTTGACATACACCACACTGACTTAAAAAAAGAAGATAATATCAACTTACTGGCAAGTCACGTTAAATGTCATATAGAAGATTTTTATTCCGATCACTTGAAAGTTTACACTGATGGTTCAATAATTGAAAGACAAGCAGGCTCAGCGTTTTTAATACCTGCTCTCAAAATTGAGAAATCTTTCTATATAGGACTTTATAAATCTATCTTTACTGCAGAACTCGTTGCAATCTTAATGGCTTTGAATTGTATGATAAATCTTCCTAGGACAATTCCCCAGATACTTTTTTGCGTTGATTCAAAATCTGTACTTCAAGCTCTTGAATTATCAAAATTACAAACAAGATCTGAAATGATATTGGAAATTACTCACTTGATTAATAGTTTATCCTTAAGAGGCACTGATATTACTTTCTGCTGGATACCATCTCATAGTTCTTTTCATTACAATGATATGGTTGATAGGGCTGCCAAACGGGGGGCAAAGAGCTCACCAGATTCAAATCATATACAACTTTCCCTCTCATTGCATGAGTGTTATACCTTAGTGGACGCCTACGTATGGAAGCAGTTTCAAGATAAACAGAAAAAGTATGAAAAATGTTATATGAATTTTGAAATTAGCAAAACACCTAAGCGGTTCCCTGCCAGCAGAAGTATACAATCCCTTATGTATAGGTGGAAACTTGATGCATTCAAAACAAAATGCACCAGGAATGTAGTGTGCCTGTGTGGAAAGAAGATAACACATAGTCATATTCTTTCATGCGTTCGGGTAAAACGACATATACCAACGTTATCAACGAAGACAGTTTCTGACATATTTGCCTCACCATTCTTAACATATGAATTTTTTGTTAGCCTGTCAAAAAGTCCGATAGCGAAATATCTTTAACGCGCCGTTACTTCTCATGTTCAGTGTTATGGTTAGCTAATTTTACTGTTTCAATCGTTAATTATGATAACGTCATTTGTGAATTTTTCTTTCTTGTCTTGTTTTTCTGGTTCATTTCTTTTTCCTGAAGATTAACCTTTTGCAAGTGGTTTTTTTTTTTTGGTCTAAAATCACTTTAGTGAATAGACATTAAATCAAAGACCACCACCACACACACACAGCACACTCATTCTGTCACTGACACGCCCACCTCTTTCTTTTCAGTTCCACAAAAGTATCAGACGGAAACTCTGACACACACTGCGAGCACAAGGCTATGATCCACTAGTTGCTCTGACTTCCTGTGTTACTTGTTACCCACATACTCCAGGCAGGCAACACTGATGGGCTGGCTCACTGCCAAAAACTTCCTAATGTAAACAATGCTCCTTCCTCCTCACAACTCTCCCCCCTCAATGGCCAACTCCATACACTTAGCAGTTGTCCAGTTCAAAGTCTGGATAAGTCACAGATCATATAAAGCTTGTCAAACATTTGCTGTTATGAAATAGCTAAAATCTTTGGCAACACGCTGTCTTTCTTATAGCACTTGGCCTTGTTGATGCTTCGTCATCATTTTGGAAAGCAAGGTGAAGGGGGTACTCACAAAAACTGCAGTGCAGTGACCATAACAAAACATCACTGGCTGCTGGCCTCATGCATAATTTATGTAGATGGTCAAAGCTTTCTCATTTGTGTGACTTAAGACTTTCCAGCTTAAAACAGAGTGAGGAAAATTCCTGATGTGGCATGAATGTACATATGTGTTCTTGGCAAATGTGGTACACAGTATGTGAAGGTATATATATATACATCCGTGGCACTGAAGAGGTTAATTAAATAAACATTTGTGTAGCACACACATTCACATGTATGTATGCACAAATACAGATACTTATGTGCTCGAATGAACACATACATGTAAACAGGCACACGCAAGTGCACACACACACACACACACACACACTCGCACAGACACACACACACACACACACACACACACACACACACACACACACACACACACACACACACACACAACAACACAACATAACATACAGACATGCACACACACATGCACATACACACACATTCACACACACAAAACACACACACACACACACACACACACACACACACACACACACACACATACATTATAATTTTATCTTGGGTTCTTACAGCAAATGAATGCATTCTGAATTAGTGAAGACACATATAGACAAGTGCATATACATGCACACAGTAACATCTGGACTGTGCTTTCTCCTACAATCTGCATGCATTAAAAAATCCACAGGTTTGTTATTTATTTAAAAATTACAGACCAGAAATACAGACAAGAATGTTAATCTATAAATTGCTAGTGTGCCCATACCTCTGATACATGAAATTGTAAAATGTCACATGGGTTGTTAGCCCATGCACCAGGCTGGAATACATGCTTAATTAATCATGAATGGCAAAAAACACATGAAATAAGATAAAGAAACCCACCCATCTCAGACAGTGCTGAATGAAATGAAAATAAGACAGGGGTACCAGGATCTGAGATTTTGTGAACACCCATTATTGGCTACAAACAGAAAAAATGAGATCAGGCCTTATGATTTTAATTGCCCAGCAGTAGTCTTTCTGAGCACAATGGATATATATGTCTGTATTGCTGATAGTAGAAAAAGCAATGTTAGTTATTACTATATTAGTGTTCAGTGTTGTTTAAAGAAAATACATGTATTACACTTAAATAGAAAATGTAAAGAACTGAAAAAACTGAAATTAAGAAAAAAAAAGGCATAGGTATATAATTTATTGAATAATTACGTAAACAGTCTATTATGTTGACTGTAATGATGATATGTTAATATGTGTTTCTTTTCATATTGAAAATAAAAGCAGTGTGTTTCAGTAGTGTTTACAGTTTGTGAGTGACAGGTGCAGTCAAACCAATAAAGCATACAAATCAAAAGTTCAGGAAAAAAATGAAGTGGACAAATTATAAGAGCCTTTCACTTTGTCTGGTGCTTTTGCATTTGCACTTTTCAACTTTTACTCATTAGGGGACATTTGTGCCATGGTGAAAGAAAAAATTGCGAAGTTCAGAAATCACTTCTGTCACCTAGGATTTGTTCAGACTAATGTATGAAATTTTTGGTTATGAAGTATGATTCATATTCAGACTATAAGAACATTTTTATAGTAATATGTTTATGTATGACTATGAGTTTGTGTGCATGTGTGTGTGTGTTTGTGTAAAACAATAACACAATTACTCAAGCTTGCAGTACACTGTCTGCTGATATATGTTACAATTTACATGTATACAAACATTTTAATGGACATACAACCGAAACTACTGCGTACTAGTTGACCAGTTTATTGTGATGTTTGTAACAAAAACATAGCATGTTGCAGACACAGCAAAATTTAAGTCTGCTTTTGTATTTATCAAGTACATAGAATGTACTAAGAAAGGCTTTGATGCATGACTGAAAAAATCACTATTCTTTTTCCTGTTCCAGATGATGTACATACATATTTCATCAGAAGATTGTCACACTAACACAGTTTCTGATATTTGACAGAAGAGACATGTGTATAAAGTGAAAATTTACAGTTTGTAATATTTCATCCAAAACTGTTGATTGTGTTTGTGGTCTGACAGGTACAAAGAAAGCAGCAACTCATCACCCAACAGAAGAATGATCTGGGGAGACTGAAGACCGGGTTTTTGCCATGACAGAACATCTGAAGAATGTTCGTCAGGAACTGCTTCATACACAGGTTAAAAAATGTACTGGGTGTAGTATTGTTATTGTTGGTGATGGTTTTTTTTTTCTTTTTATCAGAATGTAAGCATGTTTCAGTACCAAGGGCAAGATCCTCTGGGTCAGTGCCAAAATGCAATGCCCATCAGCCTAGAATGTGAGAGGCACTAGAAATGGAAGAAAACTGCACCTACCTTGGCAGCACCATCGCCAGCCAGAGTACACACCGACACACACCTGAATGTATACGCACTCACGTACTCCCATACATATATATATATATATATATATATATATATATATATATATATATATATATATATGAATATATACAATACACAAATACACACACACACACACTTATAACACATCCACACATACACACACAACACCCCCCCCACACACACACACACCCCACACACACACGCATACACACACACAATAAATTTAATCTTGATTGCAGCAACTTAAAAAAATATTGCCTAGTGTCAAACTTGCCATTTTTCTTGAAGATCATTGAAAAAATTCTTTTGCAACATGTTTTTGCTCATCTGTCTGGTAATTATTTGCTATGCTCTTCCCAGTTTGCCTACTGCCTATTTCTTAATATGATAGTACTGAGATGACATTCCTCAGGGTAGCAGATGATATTTTGCTTGGTTTAGATAATAGAAATGTGTCTGTTCTGACTCCTTCTGATGCGTCTGCTGCATTTTGATAATGTAGGCTATGGCATTCTGTTAAAATAAAAAATCTTTACCACACTTCAGGTTCAGCAATTGCCTGGTTAAATCACTCAGATGACAGAATACATTCTGTTGGAGGACAAATCTTTCAAATCTTATCTCAGTGACAGAAAACAAGCTGTTCCACAAGACTCAGTTCTTGGCCCACTTCTGTTTTTATTTTCCACAAGATCGCTTTCTTTGTTCATCAGAAGACATTCTACTCCAATCCTTGGTTCAGCTCTGTTCATATTATATACAGAATCCATTTTTTGTTTATCAAAAGACATTCTATCGCAATCAGTTGATTGCAAATGATACACAAGTGTATGATTCTTGTCCTCCAGGATTTATTCTGTCATCTGAGTGATTGAAAACTATCTCAGATATATAACAAAATTTGGATAACAAAAAGCAAACTTGAACTGAATGATGACGCAAAACAGAAGCTCTTCTTATCAAGTCAGAAAGTTATGTGCACAGCTGATTCAAGCATGTTGGCAGTGCCAGCAGTGTATTTATACCCTTGGCTAGAGACTTATGTTTTACAATCTTTGATGATAAATCACTTGAGTCTTATGTCACCAACGTTTTGTTGCTTAGCCTATCTTGAAATTGGCTGTTTTAGTATCATCTGCCCATACTTGACTGCTCAAAGAGCAAGACACTGATCTGTGCCATTATCCTATCCAAATTGGATATTGCTTTTCTCTCCTTTCTGGCTACCCACAGCATATTCTCAGCAAACTACAAGAGATTCAGAATTCCACTGCAAGACTAGTTTTTAAGGCTTGCAAATATGATCACGTTCAGCCATTTCTTTACAAACCCCAACCCGGGTAGACTTCAATCTTTCAACTATGTTACAACTTTTCCTCCAAAACTAATCTATGTTTCTGATCTCCTCATCATTTATACCTTTTCTAGATGGCTCCATTCATTATCAGATAAGTGGATTCCTGATGTTTGTTATGTAAAGACTAAGACTTTCAACCAATGTTCATTCTCTTTCTGTTCACCACATCAGTGGAATGTTGTCCTCAGATATTCATCGTTTGCGCATTTTGTCTTCATTTTAAGAGAGCTGTATAATCTTATTGCTTCAAACAATACTGTTACTGGTGTGTGGGCTGATCAGAAAGTCTTATACGCACATAATCATAATGATGCCATATCTAGTTTAATTGTATGATGTTGTTGAAGATGTGGTTTAACTGCATCCAAAAAATGGATCCTAGCAAAGATCAGCTCAGATGCTATGTCTTCGCAAACTTGGAAATGATCTGATAAAAATTCATGCCAGTTTGACAGTTGTTATGGAGACAAAAATGTATTTCATGTAGAACAGTTCATTAATGGATTGGTAATTTCAAATGAGTAAAAACCTGACTTCATAGACAAATACTGGTGTGGACAGCCAAATGAGGCCTGGAATGAGCAATCTGCTCAGCTTTTAAAGAGAAAGATGAAGAGGATCAGCATATTTAAATTTGTGAAGTAAATGAAAATTACGGTGTTTCTTATGGCACAAGTTAATGAATCCTGCAGTATGATCTTGAGTTGAAGAAAGTGGCTACTAGATGGATATCTCGTCTTCTGACAGAGGAGCAGAATAAAACAGATGGTTTAGAGTTCTAAGGGATTGCTTGAAATGTCTGATCCAGAGGGCCCCAAATACAGAGCAAATGGTCCAGTCAAGTGTGGATGGATGCTAGTGATGAAAGATCAGTTGTACTGAAATCTGGTTTCAAAGCCGAAAGAGTTTTCTCCATTATCTTCAATCCTCAAAACTGTGTAGCATTAGATCTTTTGCCTGAAAATGTTACTCTTACTGCTAGATATTGTGTAGAAAGTGTTTAGCCCAGTGAAGTGCTGTCTATCCATCATCCATGAGCTGTGTCTGAATGTGGGTACCCGCAAAATGCTCCTTCTGCATGACAACGCAAGTGCCTATCAAGTCAAGTCACTGTGATCTATCTACAGTAGTAATTCATTCAAGTACCCCCTCAAGCACCCTACAGTCCTGACTTAACTTCATGTGACTTCTGGTTGTTTCCCTTTCTGAAGGAAAATCCGACTGGCAAGAAGTTGCAACTCATCACCGGAGTTTGCATTAATAATGATTAGTGAGGCTGCATGCAAATACAAAGAAAGAACAACAACAAAAAAACATAATTCTTTGTTGTTTAAATGTAGTTTCATCTCCCTCAATGGAGACAGGTAAGATATTAGTATTACTACACACCTGTCCTAAAAGATCTTTTAGTTGCATAAACTATTGTAATTGAAAAGAGTATGTTTAAACAGAGGTAGTCTAGACTGATCATTGTTTGTGTACTATTCCATTGAGGGATGTCCAGTCTCTTGTACAAGCTTGCATATTGATTGCCCAGTCGGGGGTTGTGTTCACTGCCATTGTCGTGTATTCAATCATCCAGTTCTGGATGTGAAGAAATGATGTCATAGCTAGTTCAAGAGAAGTAAACTGATCAGATCAAGAAATAGAATCAACATCAGATTCAGAAATAAGATAGATCTATGAATATGATGGGTATTATCTTTATAAATTGAATGGACATCATTATTTCCTGCTTTCATATTTTCAGTACCAACTGATTGTTACATAGCCAGGCCAGAGAAGGAGAGGATGGTCCACAATGAGCTGGTGACAGACAATAGAGAGGGATCTCTGACTTGTCAACAGAGGATGGAACAACAATAGCAGAATGACTGAGGACCATGGATGGTGGAGTGTCTTAACTGCCTTATATATTGAACGGTTCTGGAGCAATTAAATCTGAATCTAAGTAAATTTAGTCTTCAAGGACCTGTCCTTATTTGTAAAACCCAAATTAGCATTGTGTGTTCCTGTAGGGATACACATCTTCTCATTCTCATCCTTTGCCTACTTCTTTTATGTATAAATCTTGTTAATCCATCTGCTGTATAAATGGAGAAGCTTGTAATTTTTGCATTTTTCTGATATGACTTTGTTTGGCTTGTTAGGCACTGGTTGAAGCTCGAAAAAAAGAGATTGACACAGAGGACCACATGTTCAAGATTGCTGATCGTGAAGAGGGCCGCCTTGGGCAGGAAATCAGGAGGCTGAAAAAAGAATTAGATGAACTGAAAGAACAGAAGAACATCTACGAAGTGAGTGATTGAGTGGGGGTATTTGTTATGTGATTAAGTGAAAGTCTCATTTTGTTTACATGCTTGGAAAGTCACATTTTGTTTATTTGTTTGTTCTTTTATTAATGTTAAAGTTTATACATTAGAAACTATTTGTGTTTATAAATCGTAAACATTTTTTAGAATTTGAGGTTTTGATGTAGATGCAAGGCTACCCAAGCATTATGAAAATATTGTTACGGTTACACTGTTCATTTAGACAAAAGTTTTTGTGAAGACATTTGACTCATGTATTTATTGTTTTTTTTGTTTTTAACTCACTCGGTACGATGGAACGCTATAGCGTTCGTGATGAAAGGCACGGTTGCGTACGACGGAACGCTATAGCGGTTTCGATGATTAAAAATTTTTCGACGCTCCCCTCTAGACCTTGCACGCCTACCATAGCCATACTGGTCACTGCAAACGTGTCAAGGGTCAAGGGGAAAGTTGCTTCGTGAGATTCCATAGCCATACACTCGTCAGGAAACGATTGACTTCGCACCCCACGATGACTGGTAATCTGCATTCGTGTCGAAAATGGTGTCGCAGGCGAGTACGAGTTTTCGAACAAAGTAGATCGCGACGGCGGCGTTTTACTGCTGCTGAAGTGATTGAAGTGCTTCAAACTGAAGGATTGGACATCAAGGAGTATGTTGAAGATAATGATGAAAGTGTATCAAGTGATGGAAGCTGCCAGCAAGAAGGTACTGACAGTGACCCAGTTTCAGACAACAGTGAAGTGGGAGGGAGGTGGGCGTACACGTCACGAGAGGCGAGCAGTCAGCGAGCCAAGTCTGATGTCTGATGGAGGTTTCATTCACTTTCCTATGCATAACTGGCATGAAGATTTTAGTTTTTCTCCCACTTTGCCTCCTTCTCTGGCTCTTGTGGCCTGCATGTCTCATTTGAGTGCCACGCCCCCATAACTCCCCTGTGTAACAATTTGTAACATTTATTCATATAATATCACTAATAATCTTTTTTTTTTAACCCTGAGCAAAGTCTATTTTATTCATGTTGTTTTGTGCATACAAAGACCTTCTCACCTTTGACTGTGTGTTCATGGAGCTGATCAAAGTGTGTGACTGTACGGTGATCCTGACCACAAAATTTGGGGTATTTTCAATGTGGCACATGAAGAAGAAAAATTCAAGGAAGAACTTCAATATTTTGGCATGAACTAACCCAGCATGTAAATATTCAGATCTGAAAGTTTCATTTTGTTCCTTTATGTTTTGTATTTTTTGTGATTTTTTTCCTAACCCTTCAAAATGGGCCGTCCCTGGGGAAACGCAAGGGGAAAAACTCTCCGTACCGAGTGAGTTAATCAAAATGGAAGTGAATGAACATCTGTTTGTTGATGTTTACTCTTCTGTGGTTGTAACATTAGTAGTTTAATTGATTTTCACTCCATATATATTCTTTGTGAAATGTATTTAGAAAAGATGTTTTTATGATATTCATCTCCTTTTATCCAAAAGTGAATTGATAAAGATAATTGTTTACACAATGACTTAATGTTAACATTTTTTCAGAACAATATCTTCAGACAAACACAGAAACTAGAAGAGATGAAGTCACAGATGAACTGGGACCAGCAAGCACTGGAGGCCTGGTTAGAGGAATCAGCACGCAAAGATGAGGATTCCATGACCCTTAACAAGTACACACGCCAGGACGAGAGTAAAATCAAGGTGTTTGATATTTTTGTGTTGCGTGAATGTGTTGTAGTTTTTACTGAATGTGACATGTCTTGCAAGTTCTTTGTCTTCATTGTGTGGTTTGAGCGTTCTTTTCACTGTAGTTTTGGTTTAAAGTGTGCATAAATGATTGTTGTGATTGTTGTTTTTATGAAATACTAGTCCCCCGGATGTATTTATTCATATGACATTAAATAAATTTTCGTTTGGGGTTTGTGTGTATGTGCGCATGTGTGTGTGTGTGTGTGTGTGTGTGTGTGTGTGTGTGTGTGTGTGTGTGTGTGTGTGTGTGTGTGTGTGTGTGTGTGTGTGGTAAAGTGTATATTTGTCACTTTCTCTGATTGAGAGTATGGAAGGAGAGTTGCTGGTCATGATTTTCTTTTTAATTGATTAGTTTTTAGTCAAACATAAGTGATTATATCTGTCACAAATGTTACTTTGGACTTCCAGATTCCTGTTTTTGAAGTGTCCTATTCTTTATGATGTATAGCAAGCTGTTAGTGATGGTAAAGGCAAGGAACTTCGAGTAACTATGGTAAGTTTTTTTAATCTTTGTATTTTCTTGTTGATTTGCAGGAGCTCAGCCTGAGAATGGAGAAGTTGACAGAGGACGTGAGAGTTAAACGCAGAAATCTGGACCATGAAATGACAGCTACACTCACAGCTCAGGTAATGCCTTCCCTTTGTCTTTGTTGTCTCACTGTGTCTATTTGTCTGTGTATGTCTGCATATCTGTGAGAGAAACAAAGAGAATAAGTAAAATAAGAAAATGTCATATATACAGAGTGTAGGATAAATTTCCTAAGCTATTAGCCTTATACAACACTGCTGAATCTTTTGATATTGACATAGCTTCTGATATTGATATGTGTTAATATTATCTTAAATATTGCATGATTTCATGTTTCTTTATCATTGTTTATTGATGTCATTGTGCCTTTTGAATGGTAGTTTGTCTATGATATATACACATTGACTTGATGCATTTTGTGTACAGATTGAACTAGACAAGACAGCAGAGGATTTCCGCAAAGCACATTCTGAACGACAAGAATTGATCAGCCAGTGGGAGAACACTATAGAACAAATGCAGCGTCGGGACAGGGAGATGGATCTGTTGGCTGCTGTAAGTCATGTTAGCTGCGTCTGTCTGCTTATTGAATGGCTCACATTCAAGCTGGATTGGTGATTGATTTATTTTAAAAGCAAAACAGAACAATGAAATTTTCTTATTTATGACTGTTTTACAATTACAATTCAAGTTTAAACTTTGGTTGAAAAAAAGTTAGGCAATACATTCTGTTTGTCTGTCTGTCTGTCATTTTCCATGACAGTAGAATTCTGACCCAGGGCATAATTAAAGCCTAAGGCATCCAATGAAAACATCATAATTGCTCCATGAAGCAGGAATCTTCATGTTACTGATGCTGTGTGTCAAACCATGCTAAGGTTAAACCCCCCTCCCTCCTGAAATTAAAAAAATCCTCCAGGATTTAACCCTATCCAATACAACACAGATACCACAATATACTAGCTGACTCCTGAATAGAGGAGTTCACAGATTCATGTCAGGGTTTTTTGTCTACAATTGTAACACACAATACAGCAAATAAAACTACACAGAGATAGAGAAGAGACAGTTTACAATATGGTGCTTTGTATACAAAATCAGCAGTATTTCATTAAACAAGTTATTTCATTTCCCACCACAATAGTAGACCACAGTATACTACATTACAAGCATTCTTTTACATATTTAAAAAATGAACACATTGTGTATATCTATCTTTCTATCCAGCCATCTCTCTGTCTGTCTGTCTCTGTCGCCAGTGAGTTCTGTTCTTCCCTGGGGGTCTCAAAAGACACAGAACTATATCTTTTTTCTTTTCTTGGTGTCACCATGTGTACTTTCCTGACTAAGAGCCTGTACATTTGTGGTAGATGCAAGTCTATAAAGCTGAACTCAGTTCAAAATAGACATGACACAACATTCACATGCAACACAAATGAAGACTCAACGACACAGCTCTGCAAGTGTGTCCATCACATACATCCTTTTACCTTGACTGCTCATCTTGCCTGTCCTGTGTAACAACCAAGATGGCCACCACACCATGCACTGAAGCCATCCCATCGTTTTACTGTTTCACTTGTAACATCAGAATTTCAGCCACATGTTTACTGTCATTAGAATCCACTGTGGTAGCATGCATTATCCAGTATTTAATGCTGACAAGTGCAAGAGACAAGGAATTCATGCAGTTTTATTGTTATACAATATTACATATATTAGTTATATGCTTAGTTTAATTATATCAATCCATTATCTGTGATAAGTGAATCAAGGTTTGTGTGTGTGTGAGTGAGTGAATGTGTGTGTGTGTGTGTGTGTAATATTACATATATTAGTTATATGTTTAGTAATAGTTTAAGTATATTAATCCATTATCTGTGATAAGTGAATCATGGTTTGTGTGTGTGTGTCTGTGTGTGTGTGTGTGTGTGTGTGTGTGTGTGTGTGTGTGTGTGTGTGAGAGAGAGAGAGAGAGACTTGGTGAGGCAATGTTGTCTCCTCAACACATTATAAATGAAGATCGGTAGCAGGCCGTGTTGTTATACATACCAGATAGCACAGGCATCACATGTCTGGAAACCCAGTCCATGGGTCCAGTTGGCTCTGGTCTACAAATAAAGTGGTGGGGCAGCTGTCACATTATGTTTACAACATCGGGTTAGTTGCCATGTGGCAAGCCGAGCATTCTGTGTATAAGGATGTGTGTGATGTACACATAACACACACACACACACACACACACACACACACACACACACACACCACACACACACACACACACACACAACACATGTACACACACACACACACACACACACACACACACACACACACACACACACACACACACACACACACACACATACACACGCACATACACAAGCACACCTGTACACACATCCACACATACATGCAGCAATATGCAGAGCAAAAGTGGAGTTCACGAGTGCTCCAGGTGGTACACACAGCCAACTGGCCAGTTATGAATCAACTGTTTAAAACTAAATAGGGGAGAAGATTCAGATTGAATACTGTCCCATGTGTGTCTGTGACACTGTGTACAGAATGACTCAGTAATTATGATAATTGCTCAAACCGTTCAAACAGACAACCAGAACAACCAATGTTCTCTTGTCCTCTTGTGCACCCAGACTGGCGCTGACCAGATTTCTCTTGAACGCCTTGTAAATAAATTATATTGAATGATATAAACCTACTTTGTGCCTCTTCTGTGTTTGGAAGATGAAGAACTTTTATTAACTGTCAGTAATAGTAATGATAGTAGTAAAAACAGTAATAATAGTTGTAGTAACTATTGTTTGCATTATTGATATTAGTACTACTACTGCTTCTGCTGCTACTATGCCTACTACTTTTTCTTCTGTTGCTTCTGTGCAACAAGGGCATAATAGATAGTGAATGATTGCAGCAACTGGCACGGGTGAAGGTGGAGGTGCGTAGGAAGGAGGAGGGGATTCGGGAGAAGCAGCAATTCCTGGACAATGAGATAGAGAACAACCAGGAGCAGGAGAAAAAGATCTCCATTGCTGAACGCACCTCCAGTAAGATGAGGCGTGACTACCAGGAAGCAGAGACCCAGCGCACCCAGTTTGGGGATGAGGTGAGTCAATCTTTCTTATTTTTTGTTTATTTTAATTAGTTACTTCAGTTGGTACATTTATTTTGTACCTGAACATGTTACCTATAAATTTTGACTATATCTGCTGGTTTTTCGTTCTGCCTTTCTTCTTTATGCCACGGCCTCTGTCATTCTCTCACTGTCTTTGTCACTCTGTTTTTCTCTCTGTGCATACGTCTCATGTTTTTTTTTGTTTGTTTTTTTCTGACATTTCTCTCCTTCCTCATGTTTCTGAAAGGCCTGATTGTGTTTGATTGTGGGCTAGCTGGTCCTGTTGATAGAGTGTGCCAGATAATTATTACCAGCAGATTGGATGGAGTGCATATGGAATTGCCAGAGCATGATAAATCCCTCTTGAACCATCCCTGAACTCCAAACTTTTCCCCTTTTTGCATGTCTGTCTGTATGTGAGTCTGTGTATTCCTTCTTCAGTTGTCTTTCTCTCTACCCTTCTTTTCTGCTTTTATAACAATGAGGAAAATGAATGCATAAGGTCAGGTTTTAATATACTGATAGATATTGATGAAACAGTGATACAGTGTGGAAAGTGAATGCATAAGGTCAGGTACTGACAGGTATTAATAAGATATTGATCACACACACACATACATAAGCACGCATATCACACCGTGTCACATAGTACATGCACACACACGATCCACATCACACACACACACACACACACACACACACACACACATGCACGCACACACATGCACGCACGCACACACACACACCACATCACACATGCATGCACACGCATTGCACATTGTGCATAGACACGCAGAAGCTGTGTGGTTGTGATAAGAACTAACTGACATTGATGGTGTTAATGCTGTGTAGCTGGATGCCCTGAAGCGGACAGTGGACCGCACAGCCATGGACCTGGAGTCTACACGCTCCACTGTCACTCAGCTGAAAAAAGATGTAGTGGACAAAACCAACAAGTAAGTCTCTGTGTGTTAATGTATATGTGTGTGAGCATGTATGTGAGTGTGTGTGTGTGTAAGTGTTAATGTGTATGTGTGGGTGTCTGTCTGTCATCTGTTTGTCTCCAGATTTGCTTGAGATGATGTTGGCAAATTTGTGTCTTTGGTGAATATGTGTCTTTTGTATGTGTCTATATTTGTGTCTTTGTCATCATTATTATGTGCCTTGCTGCATGATATTGGCAATCATGGCCCTCCAATCTCTCTTTTGTAGCTACAGGCAAATCTCCTACCCTCATTGTCCCCACCTACACTGCAAGACTATGCAGTATTTTCTTCCTATGTCTACATAGTGCTCTTTTTTCTAACTTTCCTCTTGTGATTAGGTACTCAATTTTATGTTTCCTCAGAAAAGCCCCTTAAAAAGAAAAGATAAAAAGAAGAAAGACTTTTGGTACCAGGTAGCTGTGCAGAAGACCATCACAGAGTGTTGTGTCCGTCTTTAGGTCCTTCAATAGGGGGAAGGTCCTATGCTTCCAAAGAAGGTGACGTGTTTCGTTGTATGTTGAACTTATTAACTCAATCGAGTCGCAGTCTTCAGGGTCATTCTGCCCCCTCAATTCGGAGGATTTTTTAGCACATTTTAAAAACATATAGAAAAACAACCAAATAAAGTAGACAAACAAAGTAAAGTGATACAGAAAGACCAGGATTAGATCTTTACAAATAATCTTACTTTATTTATGGTATTCCGTGTACTTGTAAATGATGAGGTATCCAAATAGGTATCCAAAGGGGGGTAATTTTTTTTTTTTGATGGATATGAACACATACCGTGAAACAGTTTTAGATGAAGTCCAGAACATGATTTTGATGCCATGGATGTTTCAAATCACAAGATTACTGGTAGTTGTCACTTTTTGCGTACAGTTGCTCCAGAGCACAAAATATTTACAGAATTGTGAGGTTCGACTTGCTTTCCTTGACGCCACTTGCGAAATTCGCATGTCGCGGGTAGCGCTGAAAAAAGGCTACTGTTGTCTTTGTTTCACATTGCCACAAACGGTCTAAGGTAAATAAATGCTGTAAACATACCCTAGTTTAGGTTCCCAGTGAGTTTTTTCCTATAACTGACGCTTCTGACAAAAAAAAATACAAATATCCGCCGTCGATAAATCGACGTCGCATACCCAAGCAGTATACGGAAGTGACGGAGATTTTCTTCCGGCACGAAGCGATTGAGTTAAAATCTGCTGCCTGGAGTAGCAAGCATATAGTATGTGTGTGGATGACCCTTTGTTCCTGTTCCCAAAGTAGGTGACGTGTTTTGTTTTACATAGAAATCAGGCCTGCTGTCTAGAATAGCAAGAAGAGAGGAGCATCCACTCACATACAGAGCGAGCCACCTAAACTTAAGAAAGCAGAACTCTACAAAGTGGAATCCCCTAAACAACTGACAGAGCACCCATCATCATTATTATCAAGTACTATGCCTCATGGCATTGACGATCATGCCCATTCATATGAATCTATCTTTTGTTGCTGCAGATATGTCTTCTGCCTTTTCTGTCCTCATTCACTTTACAAATTTGTCTAATATTTTCTCCCTGGGTCTACCTGGTGCTCTTTTACCCTGTCACTTTCCTGTTGTGACTAGATGCTCAAATATCTCTTTCCTCATAAAATGGCTTATAAATATGTTTCTTTTCCTAATCTTCTTCATTTTCATTAATGTTCTTTTGTGTTTGCTTTTTTTTAAGACTGTCTCATTTGTTTTCTTTGCTGTTCATTCAACTCTTAACATTCTTCTTAGAAACCACGTTTCAGCTGCTTCAGTCTTGTTCCAAGTTTGTTTGTTGACTGTCCATGCTTTGCATCTGTACAACTGTATTGGTTCCATGTAACACTGAAAAACTCTTTTCCTGATGTCAGTTGATAGGAATCTGTTGGTGAACACTTTTGTTTTCTTGAATGCTGGTTTAGTTTGGCCAATTCTGCTGGATAATTCTATACGCATCTGCCATCTTATGAGATGACTGTTCCCAGATATTTAAAACTATCAGCTTGTCTCAATGTTGTGCCAGTAGCTATTATTTTAACATGAGAAGATTTCTTGTTTGTGACTGATTACCATGACTTCAGTCTTCTTACTATTTAGCTTTAGCTGTTTACTTTTAGCTTTCTATTTATATTATATTCACAAGATTTAGTAGGTCTTTTTTCTTTTCTGTAATTAAAACAGTGTCATCTGTATTATGAAGATTGTTTATCATGTTTCCTTTAACTTTTATTCCAGGGCATTCATCTAGGTTTCCATGATGGTTTCACTATAAAGTGAAAACAAATTTGGAGACAGAACACATCCCTGTCTAACCCATCCTTTAGTATTTTGAAAAGAACTTACATCATTTTTACTCTCATTGCTGCTGTTTGTTGCCAATACATATATATTCCTTGTTATTCTTAGATCTTTTCTTTATCCATTTAGTTGATCAGTTCTTAGTGTCTTACCCAATCAAAGGCCTTAGTTTAATCAACAAAGCGTTAATATACATCCCTATTCAATTCAGTTGATCTTTCAATGAGAGTTATTTTGATTTTTACGGTAATAACAGTTCCTTTCCCTTTAACAAATCCATGTTGTTCTTCTGCTGTTTCTGTTTTGATTCTGTTCCTTGTCCTCATCATGATTATTCTTAGTAGCATTTTTGTCATGTGACTCATCAAGCAGTTTATATGATGGAGTTTGCATATTTGACATATCTGTAGGGATTATAGTATTATAGTCACTGTTGTAGTCTGCACCTAGCAATGTTTTTGCTATTAGTAAAAAATGTCTGAATCTCTTATTTATCAGGATGTAATCAATTGATTTCTTGTGCTGTGTCCTGGATTCATCCATGTCCATTTTATTCTGTTAAGTTGCTCAAACCAAATGTTTTCTGTTATGCATTCATTTACTTGTGGTGGCTTGACAATTTCTCTCTCCTTTCATTTCGTGTGTCAGGATCATGAGGTCTACTTTTTCCTTTCCCACTTCAGCATTGAAATCTCCCATTATGATTGTAACATCCTGTGATTTACAATGAGCCTTGATTGTTTCTAATTCTACATAGAAGTTGTCAATTTCTTCCTTAGTACTTGTTGCGGATGTTGGTGCATGTACTATCACAATGTTGATATCAGATAGCTTGCCTTCCAATCTAACAAATAAAATGGCCCAGTATCCTTTGATAAACTTTGACTTGTCTTTGTCTGTTATGATACCTTATCCTCTTTCATGTGTGTTTCTTCCAGAATATATAATTTTATGCTTGCCTGATATTATTATGCCTGCTCCCTTTCATCTCATCTCTCCTAGCTCTAAAATATTGATATTCAATCTTTCCAATTCTGTCTTGACATTTTCTTGTTTTCCGTTCTGGAGCATTGTTTTAATATTCCATGTTGCAAAGCTTATATCTTTTAATCTTACAGCAATAGCTTGATTACAGTCTGGTGTCACCTGCTTAACTCATTGAAGACGTAATATAGCGGCCGTGCACAACCACTGTGGACGCAATCAACGGGACCTGCCACAACCCTTGGAGACGCATGATTTTGGTGGTTTTTTTTTTAAATTCTCAAAAATACAGATTTTACAGCACAAGAACATATTTTATATCAAAATAAAATTCAGTTTTCGCTCTTTGAGCTAAAGCTACATACAAGGACAATACATCTATACTACTTACCTTCCTAGAAGGTGAAATGGGGTAGGGTTTTGGCTCTGGGAAAAAAGTTTTTGATTGCAGCCGATGACAGTAATCCAACACATAAAGTCAGTGGAACACCCATTCTTGACCAGGTAATCCAGAAAATCCAGGTAATCACAAGCCCTTGGTATGACCAGAAGATATAAAAGAACAAACACAGCTTTGTTTTCACACAGGTGAAGCAGCAAAGTGATTATGACGATCCTTTGAAGAAGAAGAAGAAGAACGCCTAAATGTGTCTACAGCTAATACTACTTGCTACACTAATTTGACTAATTGTTTTTTTTTCCTACTGCTTGGTGTAATCCTGCTGGGTGTGGAAGACCTCAAAGCATTTGAGGCACAGTGCCTTCTTGCAGGCCTTGCACTCAATGTCCGTCGACTGGACTTTCTTCCTGCGCAGCTCTTCCCGGTTTGTTCCTGCTGCCTTGGCTCTTGCGTAACAGACTACACAGTTCTTGTAATTCTTCTTCCCACTTGAAAGAAGGGGGACAGAGACAGGCCAGTGAATGCCTGTCTGGGAGAGTCGAACGACTGACACATCCGCTGGTGCGTTGGCTGGGTCGGGCATTTGGTGGTCAGGCGGGAGCTGAGCTTCATCTTCCGGTATCTGCGCCATGCCCGATAGACAGCCTTGGCAAAGGTGTCAAGCTGGCATGGTTTCAGGCGTCGCTGTCTCTTCCACTTGTTGTGGAGGATGTATGCCTGGATCATGCACAAAGTGAGCAGATGCAGAGCCAGCTTCTTCCACCGTTTGATGGTTCGACGATGGAGGGGCAGGTGGGAGACCAGCTGATCAGAGCGATCAACCCCACGCATGTTCTTGGTGTAGTCGACAACAGCTAGGGGTTTCCGCTTCTGCTCTGCCCTGGTCCTCACGTCAACCATGTCAGGCTTGTGCTTGGTGGTGAGGATGTTGACCTCCCACTTGTCCTTTCAGCGAATTACAAGAAGGTTCCCCTTTCGCCGGTAGTCAACGTCACCCTTCCCCATCGGTGCAGCGAACAACTCCTTCAGCAGTCCCACCCGGTTTGCCCGCACAGTTCCTACCATGCCAGTGCCTTCTGCCAAGAGTTTGAAGCCAAGATCAGGGCAACAGTAATAGTTGTCCACATATACTGTGTGGCCCTGATCCAGCAGAGGTCAAACCAGACACATGCACACGTCTGTTGGCTTGTTGCTCAGTCCAGGCATATTGCAGTACACCTCGAAAGACCAGACGTATCTGCTTTTGCTCTCGCAGAGCTCATAAAGTTTGATGCCCCACTTCGTGGGCTTATCTTTCATGTAGACCCTGAATCCCACACAACCTTTCCAGGGACAGACGGCCTCGTCGATGGATAGGTTGCTGTCTGAAGAGTACAGAGCCTTGAATGCCTGTAAACAGACCAATAAAGCCTCATAAGAACATACAAAAGAAGACTTTTCAGTGTTTTGTTTTTTTTCAAAAATACTTCAAACTATCACACATACACTTACACACACATACACACACACTTACACACAAATTCACACACAAACACACACACACACACACACACACACACACACACACACACACACACACACACACACACACACACACACACACACACACACACACACACACACACACACTTTATGTCACACAAGTATTGATCACTTGATCATACAAAAACATACACAACAAAACACATATTGCTTTACACAGTACACATGTGAAATGAAAAGACAAAGAAAAAGGAATCAATAGGTAATTAGGCCTACCTTGTTCAAGTGGTCGTAGAAGGGGCGTATCTTGTGAAGAGGGTCATGGCCTGGCTGCCCCCGGGGGATGAACGTGGCATTATCGTTGAGATGGAAAAAGGCCATGATCTGTTTGCACCTGTCCCTCTTCATCACCTGTGGTGCAAACTGAGAGGCAACAGAAACGTCCTGGGACCAGTAGTCGGTAAATCGTGGCTTGGGGTTGATATCAAGCCAGTGTAGATGAGAATCGCAATGAATTTGGGGATTTCATCCTCTGTCACTGGCTTCCATTGTCTGAAGATGGACCTGGGAGAGATGTAGACGCCACTTCGTTCCCTGGCTTGAATGACTGACCGAGCATAGGCATTTGTTTCCCTCTTGATCAGTTTGATCAAGTCATTTGTAACCAGGAGTTTGTAGAAGTCGATGGGTGTGGCGTCCTCTGGAACATCGCACTGAAGTCTTGATTCGCCAGTGAATGGCAGGGGTGCAGGAAAACCACGAACATTCTTTACCCACTCTCCTTCCTCCCCATCCTCAGTGTCAGAGTCTATCTCTGTGTCATCACCGTAGAGATCGTACAGATCTTCAACAACGGCAGCAGCAGCAGCATCAGATGGGCCAGGTGTCGGGCTGACAGACGGAGGAGTGACAGTACTGACTGAGGAAGTAGCGCTGAGATCGCCGTCATTCTCGTCACTGTCTGTGCCATCACTTTCGTTTGCATCGGCCAAAGGCACAAAATCTTCATCATCATCAGAGTCTTCAACTTCACTTGTAAGTAAATCTAACTCTTCATCACTTCCCTCCTCCATAACAAACTCCAAAGCCTCCCGCAAATGAATGTTTCGCACCAAACGTGCTCTCTTGTTCGGCGTTGCCATTTTGGTGCAAGGACGGTCACTCCCATTGGTTTGGATAAAAGCAAAAAACTGTGACTAATCGGGATAAAATCGATGCAAGGGAAGTAACAAACACTTCAGAAGATACCAAAGAGTGTTCCTATATGTGTAGACCAGCGACCAGCTTGCATCTATTTTTAAAAACCGCAGCGGAATATCCGCTATCACGCCACTAATGGTTTGGCCAGCTGCAACGGAATATCCGCTATCACGTTGCTAATGGTTTGACCAGCTGCAGCGGAATATCCGCTGTCACGTCTTCGAAGAGTTAACATGACTTCCACTATTCATGTTGTTCACTTTTCTTTTATTCATATTTGGATCATGACATTCTTGAGAGAATATGATGGTGGTTGGTTTCCTGTGGCTTCCATTGGTTTTTGTATGGACTCTCTGCAAGCCTTTTTTTTCACTCTTATGACCATGCATAAGTCAGTTGGGGGCTGTAGGCAGGCTTTATGGTGCTTCCTTTTGCGAGATGTTCCTTTCTTCTAGCATATGAAGTATTTAATAAAACATGTGTCCCACCAGATGTACTCCTTGCTGTCACTGTATTATAAATATGGTGACAGTGATTATTGAATGTGTCTGAGTGAGTGTTTGTGTGTGTTTTTATGTATGTGTGTATGGGTGTGAGTGCATGTGTGTGTGTATGTGTGTGTATACATATGGCTAGCTGCCTATCTCAAGAGTAATTGTTTGTTTGAGATAATACTGGTAAGTATGCTTCTTTGTGTATGTGTCTCTATTTGCATCTTTGTATTATGAATATGGTTATAGTAGTCATTGAGTGTGCATCTGAGTAATGAGTATGTGTGTGAGCCTCTGTGTGTGTGTCTGTGTGTGTGTGTGTGTGTATTTGTGTAATATTACGCACGTCGAGTTTGTGTATGTTGTAGTGCAATCTTATTATTGTTATGACATACATTGTCAGGTTGCAGCAAGCTAAAGATCTACGTGAAGCCCTGACAGAGAAGTTGAAAATGGCCACAGAGGCCACATTAACAGCAGAAGAAAAGTCAGCCAAGATGGATGCTCTGCTGACAGATGAAGAGACAAGACAGAAGATGCTGGAGCAGGATCTGAAGAACATGCGTGATATCTTGTTCAAGAAACAAGAGGATTTGCACAAGGCACGCACACAGGAAAGGGACCTGGAGGCTGTCATCCAGGTAAGATGTTTCTTATTTTGGCCTTGAAATAATGTACAAGCAGACTGACTCTACCTTTCAATTTTTTACATGATCTTTTCAAATCAATCCTAACTATGATCTTTTTGTGAAGTTACTGCCAATTGCGTGGTAAATGAAGGGAGCTGATTTACATTGTACACTTGTGTGAGAGAAAGGACACAAAGAGAGGCATTAAACATTTTAAACAATTTCCTTAGAAAGATGGTGCATAAAACTGGTAAACAGAGTGCAGTTGTCACAGACACATTTTTGTGAATTTGTATATCCTCAGTGTATTCTTTTTCCTTTTCTCCACACTCTCCACACTGCTTTTGTACTTGTGGTTGGTTTCTGTGTTTGAATTGCATGTCAAGGTG
Organism: Monoplex corrugatus; assembly: GCA_030674185.1. Taxonomy (NCBI): domain Eukaryota; kingdom Metazoa; phylum Mollusca; class Gastropoda; order Littorinimorpha; family Ranellidae; genus Monoplex; species Monoplex corrugatus. Next base: position 23,660,560 of record JAPXFY010000021.1, read on the forward strand.
AGCATTCAAAGTTGGTCATGTACATGTCCAAGGTGCTGAGATCAGTTTGTCTAACTTTCTTTACAGAGAGATGTTATGCTCATGTCTGTCATTCTGTACTTTCAGGGTAGTCATGCTGCCATACGCAATCTCAACAGCAAGATCAATCGCCTTGACCATGACTCATTGAAGCAACAGGAGATTCTCTACAGTCAGGTACATCTATGTTTTTCTGGATTTTTTATGACATGTGACAAATAAGATAACTTCTGATTGAGCTGTGAACAGCAAGATCACATTAACTGATTTAAATAAATATGCTCAGTAATGTATGCATATACATTCATGCTTATGTTTACAAGGACAGAACTGATATTGAATTCCTCCAAATATACCTTTAATTTAACCCTTTGACTCCCGCACCCTATCCACCAACATGTTGCACTGTCAACCATGCAAGCAAAAGCAAAAACAACCATTTAACTCCCTCACCCTATCCACCAGCTTCCTGCAGGAAGCTGGTGGATAGGATGAGGGAGTCAAAAGGTTAAGTTTTTGTAGTTGGTGGATAGGGTGTGGGAGTCAAGGGTTAACAAAAGGGTTCTGTTGAAATTAAAACATATTGGTCTCAGAGGTAATCTTCATTATTTTATCAAAACATTTATAAGTGACGGAAGTATAGTCGCTAAAATAGGTAATAATACTCTAAAAAATTATCTGTAAACATGGGAATTCCACAGGGTTCCATAATATCTCCTCTATTATTTAATATTTTGATCTATGACCTGCAAACATGAGTCTTGAACAATGTAAAGTTAGCTCAGTATGCTGATGATGTAGCGATCTGGATGAATGTTTCGTTGAAAAGGAAGACTTCTATAAGAGAAGTGAGCTATATTAAAAAAGATCTATCAATGTGAAATTGATCATATTTCCACTTACTTGACAGTTAATGATCTGGAAATGTCCAATGAAAAGACACACATGATGCTTTTTGATAATGGTCTCAGTCCTAAAGAGTTATCGATGTTCAAAATTGATAAAGAGGAACTGAAATATACTACTCAAGTGAAATTTCTGGGAGTTTATTTGAATTCGAGTTTACAATGGAAAGAACAATTGATGCCTTGTTATATAAAGCTATAAGAAGCTATAATTTAATGAAAATAATTAGTAAACAGTCATAGGGGTAGGACATTAAGATGTTGATCCCCATCTTGTAACAGCTTTAGTCAGATTGAAGTTGGCTTATGGCCAAGAGGTATATTTTTCAGCTCCAAAATGTTATTTGGAAAAACTTCAAAGCTGAGATAGTGAAGCTGTTAACCCATTGATTCCCACACCCTGTCCACCAACTGCAAAAACTTGATCTTTTGACTCCCTCACCCTATCCACCAGATTACAGCAGGAAACTGGTGGATAGGGTGAGGGAGTCAAAGGGTTAAGTTTTTGCTTTTCTAGCATGGTTGACAATGCAGGATGCTGGTGGATAGGGTGCGGGAGTCAAAGGGTTAAGCGTGCTCTTGGAGTACCAATGTATACAAAAACACAAGAAGTATATAAAACAGCCCGCATCTTTCCTTTGTACAATTGGAGGAAGTTAACAGCTGCTAAGTACATAGTTAGAGCAAATGCAGTAGCTAATTATGCCGATAGGGAACTTAAAAAATTCAGTGTGATATCCATTTCCCCAAGAGAGCAAGAACAATAAAGGCACAAGAAACAATATCCACTTACACAAATGAGCTCTTCAAAATTTCCAGCATAGTACCTAAAAAAGTTTTATATAAAATGATATGTTGTCCTCTATCCTCCTGGGAATTGTCCAATGCAACTTTTGATGTCAACTATACTGAAATTGAGAAAAGATATTAATCCACACTTGTTAGCAATTGACGTTCTGCCACATCTACATACAAATGAAAATATTTATTGATGGCTGTGTTGTAGATAATGGTGAAGCAGGTGCTTTCTTTGTAAATCCAAAATTAAAAGTAGAAAAAGGCTTACTCTTCAGGACAGGGACATTCAGTCTTCACTTCTGAATTAGTTGCTATCCTAATGGCACTGAATATATATAGTAGATCTACCTATAGGTTTATTTAGTATCTTATTATGTGTAGATTCGAAATCTGCACTACAATCCCTAAAAAGTTGCAAATATAAAGTAAATAGTACATTAATATTCGAGGTAAATTTTCTGATGCATTGTTTAATAACAAGTTTATATACATGTTACTTTTATTATATAAATATTCGAGATAAATTTTCTGATTCATTGTTTAATAACAAATAATACACAATTCATTGTTTAATAACAAATAATACACAATTTATTTTTGTTAGATCCTATCACACTGTGGTATCATATACAACGATTGAGTGGACAGGATTGCTAGAAGTGCAGCAAGGAATAGAGCTGGCAGTACTAAACTCTGAACATGAAATGAATGCTATGTTAGAAACCAAAGTGTGATGGTGTGGTGGTAAGGGTGAAGGTGAAGACAGGAGGCAAAAGTGCAGAAGAGCGCAGGTGGTAAGGCAGCCTGACTAAGAAGACCCAGGGAAGGCAGAGCTGGTGTTTCTCTCTTTATTCCGACCCAACCATTCACGACCAGACCAGAGGAGAAAGGCATACATGGCACTCGCACTCATCTGCTTATATTCTCTGCATGTAAACGCATTAATGGCACCGCGAGCCCGCAGGTGAATCGACTCTTTGGGGCCCCTCAGGGGCCAGATTTATGTTTCTTCGTGCAAGCACAACGGTGTTTATCTTGCGGTCCACATAACAAATATCATCATATTATACATCAGAAAAAATTTCTACACAGCACACAGATTGTTGTGTTCTACATCATTTTGCACAATATTCACTTAGATGAAACTGTGAGTGATTTAAGTCAATGTTTATACTTTGCTGAAAGGGATTTTAGCTGTATTTTTACATATTTAATCAATAAATATTAATCCATGAAAAACATCAAACAAATGAGTAAATAGACATAACCGATAAGTTTATGTGGACATACTTTGAATAGGTAAATCAATCCCTCAGTGCAGAAATTGATCAGTGAACAGGCAATAAAAAAAACCACAAATGATCCTAATTTGGACATGCACAGTTCAACCACAATACGGAATGCCAGAATCTCTTCTGATATCTTACTGCTTAGCAATATTTTATTGCAGTACCAGTTCTTTTTATAAAGGGAGCAAAAATGTAATTGAAATTGTATATTCTAAGTCAGATTTCAAACATTAAGAATTCGATTCTATATCCCGGCAAGATGGCGGTCATTTTGGCGGTTTGCCGCACTTTGACTTGGCCTGAACTTTTTTTTAATGCAAGCTTAATATCTAACGATTAAAGGTGTGATGTGGTTCAAATGAAAGATTAGATAGAATATCAACATTCTAATCATGATCTTAAAATTTCCACAATTTATTTCATTATTTTACAAATTTTCAATTATCGTCATGGCTCACTCGTTGGAAAGTTGAATAGTACTGAACGATTGAACAACAAATTTATTGATTTCAGGAAAACGAGGGGAAATTTCACCTCGAGGACATTTCCCATAAGAAATACATACTTTTCTGCTAAACTAGAATGCACAAATTACTCATTTCCTAGCTTTTAAGGATTTAAATAATAGAATTTCCCAATATCTTTTAGAATCACTGAACCAGGGGAGATAACTGTACTCAAGATCGTTTGAGAAGAAAAGGCATCTGCTACACACCCGCTGGGTTTGCACGGCTACAAAAGTAAAAGTGCTGTGTAACTTTCGCCCCTTCATTGTAAATTACCAGGGTTTTGCAAGACTGGAAACAGCTTTAGCTTATACATTATCTCTCAATTCACTTTGGTCTTAATTCAGTAAAACCATCAAATGTATCTGTAGTGATTATATATACGCTCGTATATAACAGTTAATCACCTTTTGTGTTGTCAGCAAATGCAACCGTATTTCCCTGCTTCATCTACAAATTTCAAACAGAAACATATGATTTCACTCTGTATTTACACAATGCTAGGCATTTACTGCAGTCCTGTAGGCTGTTTGCTTCGATTAAGCCCGATTGTTTTATACTTGTAACTCCCACCTACCCCGCGCATACATTCACGCACAACCCTGAATAAGCTGATGAAGCCTGATTGTTCTAATGTTCTGATTGCCTTTATGATTTTCATAGATCCACCCCATAGACACCTGTTTATCTTATCTTATGCATTTATTTCTTTATTTGTTTACTTATTTGTTTGTCCTTTTTTTGGCGTAAAAGCACATATGTAAATAGATGTTAAAAGAAGTAACAAATGAACACACACACATATGCATGCATGCATGCGTAGAGAGTGAACTACATGTATGATTTGTTGTTCATTTGGTGTGTTGCATTTAACTTTGTAATAGCATTATCATCAACCTCACGTTAATAGTATCATATCATTGAAACAGAGTTTAATACATCAAGGAGACTTGAATCCCTATCGATCAGAAGATTTTCTTGGCTACTGTCAGATGATCTTCATTTCACCATGTGCTGTTTGTGTTTGTCAGGACTTTGCCATCCAGCAGCTGGAGCGCAGAATAGGCCGCATGCAAGGAGAACGCTCCAATGAGGAGAAAGTACAGTTGGAACAGCGTCTCAGTGAGCTGACTAATGACCTTGATGAAAAGAACAACACTCATAACCTGTTGACACTGCAGCTCAAACGCCTGCAGGTAAGATGATCTGTAATTTGAGGTGTTAGTGGGGAGTTCTAAGCAGAGCTAGGAAGTTGTAGAAGTTCAGTATGTAGCATTCACTGCACAAGGGATCTGAAAAATGATTCTTAAGAAAAGCAACTGGATCTCTGTACAGTGTCGCTGACACACTATGAATGGCATTAAATGTGTGTGTGTAATTTTTGTTTGCCGCTTAGTGTGGCAGATGTTTGTATAGTTTTTGTTGTTTGTTGAACATGTTTAAGATACATATGCTCTACAATCTTTTTTTGGACAAATGTATATGTAATTTATATCTTTCTCTTAGTTACCAATCTGTAAAAATGATAGAATACATACCTACTGGTCAGAGTACAACCCAGGGTATATGAATGTTTGCACTTGTACCCCACGGCGGCTCAGTTTCGCTGAAATCGTTCCCTTTAGTTGGATGCCGGTGCTGGGCCACTCTGGCACTGACCCTGCTCTGACCCTGCACTCCAGGCACTGCCGCCACCGTGTGCAAGAATCCCACCTTTTTTGTTGTTACTTGCGCGGGCTAGGCACGCTTCATTTTTTGTGATGTTCGGTTTGTATTAAAGCACGGAAAAATAGTTTTGATACACTCAAGGTTTCGACAGATGTGTAGCGGAAATATTCGGGGTCATGTTCATGTGATTTTCTGCCTAGCCTCACGAATGGTTTCTGTGATATGTGAGAAACAGTAACATGTGTATGATAACGCTGAGGTGTGTGAAAAAAATGGTGTTTGGTGATGCTGTTCGCGGTTGGACTAACGACTTTCGGGCAAGCCAAGAGAAGGCGCTTTTCCACAGAAGACGAAGGTGAGGCTGGTTGTCTGTCTTAACATTGTAGCAGTAGACACTTTGCTCTTTGTCAGGATGGCACGTGTTACCCTGAGAAAACTAAACTGCATGATGTAGCGCCGATTGAAAAACGGATAAGTTTGTCATAGTGGTATAACGGTTGATCGCTAGCATTAATTGTCTGCTTCAGTTTCTCGAACAGAAACATGAACGTTCTGTCTCTCCACCACGTGTGTCTGGTATGCCTGGAAAGCTTGTTTTAAGATCTACCAACTGACGACAAAAGCTGAGACATCAGCGTCATGTAGAAATGTGCGTGTACACGTATAAACAACAACCATGTTTTAGTGAACTTCACACCGGTCAGCTATCAGCACACCGCCGACAGTGGTGTGTGTGATTCGCGAAATAGTGCGGCAGCAGTCTTATGCGATATTGGCACGCGCTAATCTTACAACCGGCCAGTGTGCTATACGCCAGGCAGGCGGGCTGGGTCAAGATAACACATTCTTCCGCGCGGCGGGGAGTTTCCTCCCAACTAAAGGGAACAGAATGAACAGCCGTGACCCCTTCTTTTTGCTTGAAGCATATTGCTGCCCCTTTGTCCAGGCTGCAAATAAGCTGTAAATAAATCAGACTCTTGAGTGGTTAACTAGGTCTCCACTCAATAGTTGGAACAAGCTCCAGTCATAGAAAAATACTGAACAATGAAAGGACATCATATGGCTGTCTGACTGTACTTTTTACAACACAGCACACAGAAACTTTGTTGTGTTTGAGCTGACTTTACAACTGTAAAAGTTTGTTAGACTAGAACTGACATCTAGGAAACAATCAGTCCTTTTGTCTTAACCCTTTTAGTCGCACACCTTGTCCAACAACTGCAAAAACTTAACTCCTTGGCTCCCTCACCCAATCCACCAGCTTCCTGCAGGAAACTGGTGGATAGGGTGAGGGTTTCAGAAGGTTAAGTTTTTGCTTTGCTAGTACGGTTGGCAGTGCATGCGAAAGTCAAAGGGTTAAACAGACAAGGAGAAAGGACCACAGTTTTATCTACTTGCTCAGAAGACGTGATAAGATGACTTGCTCACTTCACTGGTCAAGGATTAATGACTGAAAGTGTGCCTGAGCTTCAACTGCACTAAGGACACCGAGCAATCATTTCTGCCTAGCAGCAAGTTACATTCATCATCATCATCATCATGTCGAGCTTGCTCGGCTATCCATGACACATTTCCTCCATCCTTCTCTGTCAGACATTGCAGTAGGTAGTTCATCATACTGACAGCCCGTATCATCCATCAGTTGGTTGATGAAGGTCTTCTTTGGACGTCCTGGTCTTTGTTTGCCATGGCTGGGTCTCCATACTAGAACATCCCCCACCAGTTCTTCTTTGCTATGCCAGCAGTGTCCCGCGAAGCGCAGTCTTTGTTGACGTATTGATTTACTGATTGGTGGGATCTTACCATATAACTCTTTGTTAGTTGGATGTTCTCTCCAGGATTTGTTCAGGGCTGCAAGCAGCATTCGTGTATATGCTCCATCAATCTTCTTCTCCAATGTCGTTAGGGTCCAAGAGATTGAGCCATATGTAAGAACGGACTCTACTGCTGCTCGGGAGAAGTTCCTTTTCAGGTTGTCTGGTAGATTGGATTTCCAGATTTTGTCCAGTTGATTTAGAACACCCCAGGCATTTCCGAGTTTGGTGTTGACATCTTGTTCTGTGGAGTCACTGTAGCTGCCCAGGTATTTAAAGTCTTGAACTTGTTTGATTGTATCTCCATTGAGACTTCTCATGCCTTCTGATGCATCTTGGTTCAGACAGATGAACTCTGTTTTGTTCGCATTGAGGTGGAGCCCGATCTCCATTGCTGTTCTTTCGACACTGTGAAGGAGAGATGTTGCATCCTTTAGGAGGTCTGCGAGAACAGCCAGGTCATCAGCGTAATCCGCATCTGTTATCTTTACCACAGGGTTGCGTCTGCTCTTCTGTTCTGTGAGGGTAAAGCCGAGTTTTTTGTTCTTATCCACTGCTTTCCTCAGCACATAATTGAGACAGATGATGAAAATGTAGGAGGCAAGCGTATCTCTTTGAAGAACTCCATCTCCTTGAAGGACTCCAGCAGTGATGTTGAAGAAGTTACGTTATTCCACCATAACTCTCAGCAACTTAGCTTTAAAGGGCTTCTCAGTTATTCTCCTTGACACACCGTATCAGGGTATTTTAACTCAATGGAGTCGCAGTCAAACAGTGCTTGTCTACCCCTGAAATCGCGCATTTTCTGCCATTTTTAAAAAAAATATTAAAAAATAACCAAACAAGATAAAAACAAACAGTAAAGTGCAAAAGAAAGGCAGAAGCTTGCTACATTTCATTCTACTCACAGTTTGTGTGCTGATTCCCCACTTGAATGTAGAAATTACTCTAATTAAGGTACCCAAACAGCATTCCGAACAAAAGTTTTGAACCACATGATCCACCACATAGCAATGTCACTTAGAGCCAAACAAGGGACAAACTCATCATCTGAATCCAACAAATCATCCCTATCTTCGACAGATAATTCACCAACAAGATCTAATTCATCATCAGATCCTTCAGCTTGGATGATATCGATCGCCTCTTGCACAGAAAACATACGCCAGTTCCGAAGTCGCCTTGCCGCCATTGTGAAAAAGTAGGTGAATACCATTGCTTACTGACTCCAGAAACTTAGTTATAACAAAGGCTGTATGATGATTAGATACAGTCTAAGGGAAGCAATCGATGCATAGATGATTATACTTTGACTTTCAGGAGTTTTCTCCCTCGAATGCAGTTCATGTTATAAATTTAAAAAATGGCATTTTCCGACGGCGCTTGCCTGCTGTCACAATTCAAACCGTGGTACTAATGGCCGACACTAGTCTGCCGTAAAGACTCCATTGAGTTAACTTACTTCAAAACAGTGCTCTCTGTAAGGAGAAAAAAAATCTTCTTTCTTACAGCTATGATAAGATTGTAAGTGGCCATAACTGACATATTCATAGAAGGATTAGAGCACAGAAATGGGAGGAGCTTTTCAGGAAGTTGTAGGATTTGCTGTCAGGTATGATTCTTGTTTCAGTTCATGTTTACATCACGTGTTTCTTTACTGTCAGGTTTATGATTTAAGTTTCTGATAACTTGATGTTTTCATAATGATTAGTGTACTGCATAATTATTTATAATTCAAGAATACTGAAAGAGAATATGCTGTTTGGTGATAATTGAGTGGCTGTGGTGTTTGTTTGATTAGGATGATATACGTCGTGTGGCTCGAGAACTGGAGAAGAGTGGAGCAGAAAAGTCAGACCTGACCAGCAAAATAGAGGAGATCACTCTTTACAACGACAACTCTGAAAGAGAACTGCGTAACCTGATCAAGAGTAAACAGGTCTGTTTTTGCCACTGGCATCCAGTATTTCAGATAGGGAGGAGTGATGTGTGTATCTTGAATGCATAGACATGAATAAACTGTGAGGAAAGACTAACTCCCATGAAATATCAAAACTTAGAGTAGTGAAGGTAGGGGATGGGTGGTGATGTCTTGAAGTGAAGTTATGTAACTGTAGTATGTGGAGATTGTTATGCTTGGTTTTCATATGTAAAACAATATAATACATACCAAAGAAGAAATGTATAATGTGCTCATTTATGAAGATGAGTTTTCAACAACACACATGGATTCTGGCAGATAAAAAACAATGAAAACTAAACCAAGCAAGGGAACCAACATACAAACAAAAAAAAAGACAAAAAAAAAAAAAAGACAAGAAACAAATTACAAATCATCATAGATCTACTACTCAGCAACTGTGGTAGTAACGGTTACTGCATGAAAGTGATCTATGAGAATTCACAAAACAGGATCAGTTATGCAAAAGTCTGATAATACCACTGTGTGAGATGTACGTGGGTATGTTATAGCAATATTTGTTTAACAGGTCAGTATTTTGAACTTAGTTGTTAGTAGAAACAACTTAGAAATGTAATTCTGTTCGTAAGTGAGTCATAAGTGTTTTTAAGGCACTTGTTTTCAAAGCATCACCTTAGAATGTGACAAATGATGCTGTAGTCATGCCCAGAGTGATTTTAGAATGCTGAGTGTGTTGACAGGACCTGATGGTGGATGAGAATATCATGAAGCTGGAGGTGAAGAGACTGAGGGACCTGCTGAATGACCGTTCCGATGAAGTCTTCACTCAGGAGAAGAGAAAGCTGCAACTAGAGACTGTTAGTCATCTTTTTCTTTATTGTTCATTCTGTCACTCTTTTTGTATGTGTGTGTGTGTGTGCATGTGAGTGTGTGTGTGTGTGTGTGTGTGCGCGCACGTGCTAATTTGAAATACATGATGATAAGTGCATTAGTAAATCAAGATACTGGGTGTTGTTCACCAGATTATGAAGGAGTGGTCAGATATGTGTATTTAGCTTGTGTATATGTTGCAATGTAATGGTGGCTGTGGATACCCTGTCTGTTTGAAAATAGATTTCTTGTTTGTTGTGATACTCTTGTTTTTCTTCTACATCAGGCCACCTGCTCCTTTCTCCAGTCACTGTACATCCCATGACAAACATGATACTTTGGGGTTTCAGGGTTCTTTAGCAGGAAGAAGGAAACGTTATATATACAATAATGTGGGACATTGGAAGTTATATATACAGTGACATGGGACATCTCTTAAATCCTTCAACAGTTCCTAGATACCCAACCAGTTCAGTCAAACAAGAGTTTCCTGCACATACACACACACACACACACACACACACACACACATACACACATACACACACACACACACACACACACACACACACACACACACACACACACACACACACACACACACACACACACACACACACACACACAAACAAATAGTTTAAAAAGAGCTAATTACAAGGAAATTAGATACCTCAACTTTAGTGCTTGATATGATTATACAAAAGAAAAACCAGTTCAACAGTGTTAATACAATAAAACTAGGACATAGTCCAGACCACAAAATGAAAAAATTAGTACAACAGATTCAGAATCTTCCCCAGGATTCCACCCCTGGAATACCTGGTCCAAAACATAACATGTACCCGGCATACATACGCATACTGCTTTGTCATGATGTTCTGTCTAGAAATGTAAGCAATACAAAACTAACATAAGACTTCCAAAAAACAATTATTATAGTCTTGTCTAAACAGAAGGTCTGTCAAGCCAATTGAATCTAATTTCTATAACTCAGCTCGTTTAACTTTTCATGTCAACCAGTGCCAGTGGGACACACTCAGCATTTATCTCAAAAATGAAACTACTTGTGACATCACCCTGTCACATGCATAAAGTATATATGTATGTATATGCAATTCTCTGTTCTCTTGACATTTCTCCTCCTTCCCATACCACGCGCACAGTGACTCGACACAATCTCAAATCTATCGACCTCTCCACTTTTTCATCTGATGCCTCCCATCTCCTTTCTGAAAAGTCACATAACCTTGCCGATGAATTCTATACTACTCTCCACCATCTTCTGGACACTCATGGTCCAGCCACAACCCGTCTTTTACCTGACTGTCCCTACCCCCTGGTTCACTCATGAGATTGCCTGTGCAAAACGTGCCGGCCACAGAGCAGAGTGCCGCTGGCGCAAATCCAAACTCACTGTTGTTCATAGAACTTTTCCAAGCCTCCAAAACAAAAGTATCCACCCTCATTGCATCTGCAAAAACAAGCTTTTTCCAAACCAAAATCCTGAATGCCTCTTCTTCAAAAGAACTCTTTACAACCATGAATCATCTCCTTGGCACATGAAAAGATTTACTTCTCCCAACAAAACACACTAATGAAGAACTCCCATCTGTATTATCCAAATACAAACTCTTCGTGACAAGCTTGACAGGACACCTTGTCAACCATGCCCACCTGACCCTTCCATCTCTGTCTCCATACTCTCCTCCCATTCATCCTTGACATCATCAACACTTCTCTTCAAACTGGAACTGTCCCAGATTCTTTCAAGTCTGCTATCGTTCACCCTCTCCTCAAGAAATACAATTTAGATCCAAATGAACAGAAAAACTACCGGCCTATCTCTAATCTCTCTTTCTTGTCAAAACTCCTGGAAAAAGTTGTCCTCAACCAGCTGAACTCTCACCTGTCTGCCAACAGTCTCCTTAATCCTTTTCAGTCAGCCTACCGCCAGTGCCATAGCACTGAAACTGCCCTACTACACATTCTCAACAATCTCCTCCTTGCAACTGATACTGGCAAAGTCTCTCTCCTCACACTCCTTGATCTGTCTGCAGCCTTTGATACCATTGATCATGGTATTCTCCTTTCTAGACTCCATCATACTTTTGGCATCTCTGACACTGCTCTCTCCTGGTTCACTTCATATCTATCAAACAGAAAACAAACTGTTCTCATCAATGGCACTTACTCTCAACCTGCATACCTGACCTGTGGTGTTCCACAAGGATCTGTCCCTGGCCCTGTTCTTTTCACTCTTTACACCTCCCCCCTGTCCACCATCATCAATTTCCACTCTATAAAACACCACATCTATGCTGATGACACCCAACTTCAAGACAGTGACTCACCTGACAATGTACAGCGTCTCTTGACTCGCACCACTGAGTGTTTCTCGGACATTAAGAACTGGATGACATACAATAAACTTCAGCTTAATGACGACAAGACAGAAGCTATCCTCATTGGCACCCGTCAGAAACTTTCTCAGCTGCCTCCTCTTTCTCTTCTGTTATGTAACACATCAGTCCCAATTTCTGATTCAGCTAAAAACCTTGGTGTCTGCCTTGACTCTACCCTCTCCATGAACAACTTTGTTTCTCAAACTGCCAGATCTTGCTACTATCACCTCCATCGTATAAGCCTGATCAGGAAGTATCTCTCTGTCGAAACAACTGCAAAACTCGTTCTCTCCTTCATAATGTCTCACATTGACTATTGCAGTTCACTTTTGTCTGGTCTTCCTGCCTCCACCATTCACATCCTGCAGCGCATTCAAAACAATGCTGCACGCCTCGTACTCAAAAAGAAAAAAGCTGACCACATATCTCCTCTCCTGGCACAACTTCACTGGCTCCCTGTATCAAAGCGCATACAGTACAAACTGGACACCATGTGCTACAAAAGCCTCAATAACGCAGCCCCCTATTACCTGTCAAGCCTACTTGAGATCTATGTTCCCTCACGTACCCTCCGCTCTGCCTCCGATCCTCTGACTTTTCACTTTCCACGCACTAAGCTCAATACCTATGGTCCACGAGCCTTCTCTGTTTCTGGTCCACTCTCCTGGAACAAACTTCCTCTCTCAGTCCGTCAGCAACCTACTTTTGTCTCCTTCAAGTCCGCTCTCAAAACTCACCTTTTCTCCTCTGCATAAAATCCTGACCTCACTCAACCCCCTCTGCAGCCTGTCTCCGCTCGGAGTGGAATCACATTGTAATATATGATTGTATATAATATGCTCTCTATAATCTTCCATTGCTTTTCTTCTTTCATTTATAGCCATGTGTGCGTGTGTGTGTGTGTGTGTGTGTGTGTGTGTGTGTGTGTGTGTGTGTGTGTGTGTGTGTGTGCGTGCATGTGGGTGGGTGCATGCATATGTGTCTGTTCAGCGTTTAGATTTGATTTCTATCAAGATTTTGCGCTATATAAATATTGTAATTATTATAATTATTATGTTAAAGTAGATGTGTGTGGCAAGTGATCTGTATAATATCAGAATGTTTGTGTAATATTGAGCATTGAGTCTTGTTTCTATAGGCCATGAAGGAGCGTATGCAGGAGATCAGTATCCACAAGGAGATGCTGTGGTCACAGTTCAAAGCAGCTGATGAGGAGAGGCAGCAGATCAGTGCAGAACTGCATGAACGCATATCTAAGATTGACAAACTTCGCAAGAGGTAACAAATACAATGCAACTTTTCAGTCACACCTTTCCTGATGTGACTTTTATTTAATATGACCTGAGTTATAAAGATTGATGTTCTTCTTATTGATATTGTAAATTAATTCTGTATTACAGCTACCTCCTCTTTATTGTAATATAGTCCATTAGGGAAACACTGATTACTGAATAGAACAATTCACTGATTCTGTCATTGATGCAAGAGATTTTGGCAGGTATGAAATCCTGATGGTGTCGATGGCACCCCCAGAAGGAGAAGAGGAAAAGTCACAGGCGTACTATGTCATCAAGGTTAGTGGTGTTACCTTTCTCACGCTCTCTCAGTCCTATTTCTGTTCATATTCATGTTAACAGCATGGAAAAGTATTGTTCCATTCTTTGATGTTTATGATGCATATTCTTTCAATTCTGTTGAGACATTAAAGACAAAACACACATAAAAACACTGAAATTAAAGTAGCACATATAACCATGATTTCAAAACAATGATGTCAATTCTATTGCAGTGTTTGCAATATCTTTAAATAAAATGAGGGATGTGAGTATTCTGATTGTCTTTTCTGTTGATATCAGTAAATCAGTAAAAATGCATTTTATGTATCCCAAAGGGAAATTGGTGCATATTAGTGCTGATGCCAGTTATGTTCTTATCTGTGAAGAAACAGAATTGTTGCTGTTAGTATGTCGTAAGAAAAAAAAAAAAAAAAAAAAAAAAGTTATCATCTTTCTCCATTGATGTGTTAACAGGCAGCCCAAGAGAAGGAGGAGTTACAGAGAGAGGGAGATGATCTGGATGCCCGTATCCGTAAGGCTGAGAAAGAAATCCGAGCTCTAGAGAACACGCTTAAACTGATGAATGGGCGTAATGAGCAGTATCGCAAGTCGTTCAACAAGATCACTGAAACCAGTAAGTTATGCACATGAGTGTTGTTTTCTTGGTTGAAAATCTGAAAGGCGGTTAAGGTGTGGAGTGAAGGTGTAATGGTGATGAATGTAGGTTAACCCCTTTGATGCTTATGCTTTTCAGCTCTAGTGTACGCTGAGAAATTTTCCAGAAAATTTGAAAATCACACCTGCATATCTCCAAAACTGTTGACGATAACAGCATAAAATAAGAAAAAAATCAGAAATGTTGAAAGATTCTTTTCGTAACAATAAAATTTGCAAATATTGTCCCAAATTGTCACACAAATATCCTGAAATGCAGTGAAAAAGAAGAGACAGTCTCTCTCTCTTGGTCACACACACACACACACACACACACACACACACACACACACACACACACACACACACACACACACACACACACACACACACACACACACACACACACACACACACATACCACACAAACATACACAGAAAGATTTCACCACTATTGTATAATCACAGGGACAGCAGAGAAAGAATTACAGCACTAAACAATACACATAATAAAGCTCAAAACACTGCATCAAGCACCGCATGTAATCTTTATCACAATTATTATCCACAAGTTCCAGATGAAAATTGTTTGATCTGTGATGCTACTGACACATGTTATTGAGGCATCCATACTCATGAAAGAAAGAGCCGTCAGGGGAATTTATTCATTTCTGCAGTGCTAAGAACTAATTCGTTTAATTTTTGAAAACTATTAAATGAGGAATAAATGAATCAGCATATGTGTTGTGAATGTTAGTGAAACTTATGAACCTATTCTGCATGCGCATGTGCATGTGTGAGGGAATGTCGTCAGATAGTGGTGCTAATGCTCTGATTTATCTTCTTTGATGATAACATTCTTATACTGTTATGACCAATACCAGCATGTACTAATGATAGTGCTTGTGATGCAGGTGATGAGATGGATGAGAAACAACAGCTGGAAGAACAGAAGAGAGCAGTGATGGACAAGTACAAGTACAAACGACGACAGATCAGAGAGCTGCAGGAGGACTTACATGTGAGTTGTGACTCTCGTTGTGTGTAGTCAGCAGAGCATAGAATCTGTTAAATATAACATTGGTATGCTTTACAGGAAATATTTAGTTACAATCTGCATTGAGTATCTCAATCAGAAGGGAAAAAGATACATATTTTTACAGAGGCAAATGTTTATCTTAATGGAGTGAACATAAATTTGGCAAATTGATGGTATTGACAAATTTGACAAGTTTGTGAAGCAAACAAATTTGATGAATTCAAGATGTAAATGATTTTATTATTTATTATGTTCATACTGTTGTGATGGGATGGTGTAAGGGTGAAGACAAGAAAAGGTGGCACATTGCTAAATGACCCACATACATGGAGTGATATCTTAACAAAATCCTCTGAGACAAAACCAGATGAAATTGATCTTAGAAACAAATACATCAGCTACACAAAGCAGTGACCAAAGTAGAAGGTGGCGTTTTGCCAGATGACTTGTGAGGAGTGTTATTTGAACTTATCAACTGATCCTATGCAGACATCATGGTCAACCATAAAAAGGGAGGTATACTAGTGAAGAGCATTGTTTGAAGACAGGTCCTCAGAGTCAGAAACCTTAAACTGATTTTTACCAGATATACGCAAAGCATCATGATTTACCAGATATACGCAAAGCATCATGATTTACCGAAAAGATGGTATGATTCTGAAGGAGTGTTATCTGAACAAAATCCTCAGTGACAACAACAGATCAATCTTTGTCAGACACATTAAACAAAGCATTACCAGACACATTGAACAAAGTACTCTAACAGAAAAGGTCGCAAGACTCATGAGGAATGTTATTTGAACATAATCCTCGGAGACAGAAAATCTGATTGATCAGTCTCTCACTGATAATAGAGGTTTGTTGTATAAACAGGGCTCCTCTAAAATCATAAGATCCATCTTTATCTAATGAACCAGTCACTGGCTTTTGCCTTTGTCTCTACAACACACATTACGAGTAATCTACATATACATATTAGGAAATAGTGCGCTCAAATGATGCTTCAACATCGTTACAAATTGAATACTGATGGTTACTCTAGATTTCTAGAAAAATATTTATATAACTTTCTAGAAAAACATGTGAAGAAAGTTCTTTGGTTTCTGTAAGAAAAGGCAAAAAGTTTGTGCATATACCATTTGATATCAGGTCTTCAAGTACTGCATGCCATGATAACGCAAACTGTTCCTGCACAGTGATCCTAGATCGTTGCACCACACAGTCATTTAATCACATTCACAGTTTCTGGATCATCATGGAGTGTCATTTGGAATCACTGCAGGCATAGTCAATCAGTCACAGTCCTAAGTGAATAACCTTGCCTTGGCCTTGATGCCAGGCGCAGGAAGGGTCTTGGGGTTAGCACTGGTGGTAATCTGCTGACAGGCCTTTGTGAAGTCATGAGATCAGGGTCAGACACTACAGGCAGTGATGGTGGAGCTGCTTGCTTTGTGGCTAGAGCCACGTGAACAACTTGGTCATCATCAGTGTCTGACCCAGAGTCAAAGGTGGTTGGCTATGTTTGCAACTGTGGTGGTTGGTTGTCTTCTAGGGCCAAGGGGCTGGTTGCTGGCAGGAGGTCTTTGTGGTGGACTGCTCGTTCAGGACCACCTGTCAAGGCTAGATCATGTAGACGTGCAGGTCACCAAAGGGTCTTGACGTCACTTGGTGTAGGTCTATCTTCATGCTCAAGTAACTGGCCTGGTTCTTCTCAGTCAGGCGTAGTTGCTGATTTGCATAGGCAAGGACTTTTCCCTGCCCTTCTTGATCTTGTGATGTGAACTTTGAGACTGGCCACTCTCTGACAGCCTGGACTTTGCCTGCCTCACAGCTTATGCCTTCAGTAGAGATGGTGTGTCCCAGATAGTTGACTTGGCGCAGGAGATATTGGCATTTGTCTGTGCAGAGCTTTAGGCCTGTGTTAATGATCCCCTGCAGCAGATGGTCCAGATGTCCAAGGTGTTCCTCAAATGTTTTTGAGTATACCAGCGAGTCATCTAGGTATACCAGAAGGAACAGAAACATGAAGTCAGACATTATAGTTTGTGTCAGTCTCTGGAACATGGCAGGGGCAATGGAAAGGCTCATGGGCATCCTGGTGTACTCAGACAAATCTGTTGGGAGTGGTGAAGGCCATTTTGTGCTGGTCATCAGGGTGCATAGCTATTTCGTGAAAGTGTGAAGCCAGGTCCAGGGTGGAGAAATACTGGGTTCCAACCAGGGTGTTAAAGGATTCCTGAATTCTGAGTTGTGGGAAGCCATCTCCCACTGTCTAGGTGTTGAGGCATCTGTACTCCACGCAGGGGCGGATATTTCTGTGTTTCTTTCAGACAGTGACTACTGGTGCTGTGTAAGGACTGTGGCTCTCAGTGATAATCCCGTGCCCCAGGAGTTCTTTGATGTGGTCATGGACTTCCCAGAGCTGGTGAGGTGGGATGCAGTGGTAGGCCCAAACAATTGGTATGTTGTTCGCCCTTTTCAGGCGATGGAAGACGGCATCTGTGTATCCTATGTCATCATCTCCTGTCATGAAGGCCTATGATCTTCTAGAGAGCAAGTCTTGTAACTGTCATTGGCTGGTGGTTCCGTCAAAGCATGGGCAAGGGATTTTAGCTGGTGAAGATGCTGGTTCTGATCCTTGTGCCGAGATGACAAGTTAATTGACTCCCATGGAGATTTGGGGTCCATGCTGATCTTCTACTGCCTCCTCTGTTTCCAAGATAGCTACAGGGGATCATGCAGACAGGAATCAATTTTCTGTGGAAAGGTTGGCAATCCTCACAAAACATGATGTTGGATCTCTGCTGACAAGTGTTGTAACCACCTTTCAGGCCACCTGGAAGAGGTTTTGACAAGGGTGGTGCTAGAAGATGGGAGGATGAGTGTAGCCTAGTTACTTTCATGGAGGTAATAGAGTAGGCAGGAATGCAGTGGTGAGTTGCTGCTCGGGCTATACCTCTGGTGGGTGTTGCTTTCTTTTTGACTTCCTGGACAACAGCCTGTACGCAGGGGGGGCATCTCAGGAGGAGGCTTGGCAAGGCAGGGACCAAGAACATTCATTCCCAGCAGAACTGGCTGTCACTTTTTGTGGTCCTGCTTATATCTGTGGGTTCCTTGACCACCAGGATGGGGACGTTGGGGCATAAGGCCATGATGTCAACAATGAGGATTCCTGAATAGAGCACCTCAGTCCCTTCACCGCACGCAGACATTTATATGGACGTATTTTCAATAGGTAAATCAACCATTCTGTGCAGGAATCAATAAAAACCACACAACCAGTGTCGAGTGCCAGAATCTCTTATAATACTTTACTACTTGGCAATATTTTATTGCAGTATTAGTTCTATTCACAAAAAGAGCAAGAAAATAAATGAAATTGTTTATTTTAAGTTGGATTTTTAACATGAAGAATTTGATTTTACATTCCCAACATTTTGGCGATTTGCAGCACCGTGACTTAGTGTGAACTTGCTTTGATGCAAAGTTAATATCTAGTAATTAAAGGTGTGTGTGGTTCAAATGAAAGATTAGAATACCAATATTGTAAATGTGATCTTAAAATTTCTATAAACCATTTCATTATTTTACAAATTTTCAGTTATCGTCACGGCTTACTGGTCGGAAATTTGAAGAGTGGTGAACAATCGAACAACGAAATTATTGAGTGATTTCAGGAAAACAAGGAAATTTCACCACAAAGGTATTTCTTATAAAAAATGTATATTTTTCTACAAAAATACAATGCATAAATTACTCATTTCCTAGGTTTTAGGGGTTTAAAATCTTAGAATTTCCTAATATTTTAAGAATCTCTGAATCAGGGGAGGTAACAGTTACAATCATGGTCGTTTGAGGAAAAAAGGTGCCTGCTATGCGTCTTGCTTGGCTTCATTTGTAGCACATGGCTACACTGTTAAGAAAGTTAACATATTTATTTTGTGAAAATTTGCTGAATTTGAGGATTATCAGTGCTGTGTAGGAAATACCATTGAATTATGTCAGTGTCTGATGGGCTGCTATGTTCTCAGACCATGAGTACCACCCTGGACAACCTGAATCGGGATGAAGATGCTTACATTGCTATGATTGAGGAGAAAAAGGTCAGTTCTGTTGGCAGCAGATTTGTCTGTTTTGTGCTGCATTTGTGTGTTAGTGTGTTTGCATTTGTGCTTGTTTTGTACACATTGAAGGTATGGTATGATTATATACTGCTGCTACTGCTAGTACTAACTGCAAGTGCTACACTACTACTTACTGTAATTATACTAGTGCTGGCTGCTGTAACAACAGCTATCACTTCCACATAATTGCATGCATCCATTTGTATACACTCACACACACACACACACACACACACACACACACACACACACACACACACACACACACACACACACACACACACACACACACACACACACATACACACACACACACACACACACAGAGTCAACACACCACGTACACACACACACATACACAAACACACACACACATACACACACACACACACACACACACACACACACACACACACACACACACACACACACACACACACACACAACACACACACACACACACACACACTCTCACTCACTCACTCACAAATGCTACTACTGTTTGGATACTGTTGCTGTGGTAGAAAAAGACATACCTTTATGGAGTATGTGTGTGTGTGTGTGTGTGTGTGTGTGTGTGTGTGTGTGTGTGGTGTGTGTGTGTGTGTGAACGTGTGTTGTGTGTGTGTGTGTTGTGTGTGTGTGTGTGTGTGTGTGTGTGTGTGTGTGTGTGTGTGTGTGTGTGTGAACTGAAAGAGAGATGTTGCAAAGGGAATTGATTCAGTATAATGCTTTATCATGCACAGAACAAGGTACTGCAACTGAACAAAGAACTGGAAGATCAGAGAGCTAAACTGGAGCGTGTCGCTAAACAGGTCAGTGTTTTATGCGCATGTTTTCCGGAAAGTTTGTGTACTTTTTTATGCATATGTGCGTGTGTGTGTATGTGCATGTATGTGTGTGCATGTGTTACATATATTTCTTCTTTTTAGACTGTTCTTTTCCATAATTTTAGACGAAGTTTATGGTGTATGTAGTGATTATAGTAAAGAGTATTTTGTTGTGGACAGTCAACACGCAAAGTCAGAACAGAATTGAGGCAACTGAGTTTGGTTTCTAAGAAGAATGTTGAGAGTTCCATGGAGAGCAAAGACAACAAATGAGACAGTCTTGAAGGAAGCAGAAATGAAAAGATCATTAATGAAAAAGATTAGGAAAAGGCAAGCAACAGTTATAAGCCATTTTGTGAGGAAAGAGAAATTAGAGCACCTGGTCACAACAGGAAAGCTGGAGGGAAAGAGAATACCAGTTAGACCCAAGGGGAAAATATTGTACAGACTTGCAGGATGGCTGAGGACAGAGGGGGTGGGAGATATGCTTGCAGCGGCAAGGGACAGATTTGCCAACACCACGCGGAAGGCACTTGATTTATTTTTATGTTTGTTCCTTTCAGTTTTGATGTGTTACAAATTTTAGAAAGTGTCACAAGTATTGAAGTGCTTATATCACATATATCTTTATGATGAAAAATTGTTGAAAGTATTATTGTTTGTGTTTTCTCAGAATGCTCGTTATTCACGGGAGCTGCGCTCGGCGAAAAAAGCCAAGGATGAGACTCCTGAAGAGGTACTGGTCCATGTTTGTGTAAATCACATTCAGATTGCCTGTATTGTCGTGAAAAACAACACTAATACAGACAAAGGCAACTAAACTACTCAAGTATAGGAGTGTGTCTGAGTGTGTAGATATGAGCAATGTGACTGGGTAAAGGTATGCAACTACTGTTGTACAATGTACATTGCTAATGTTATTCAGCCTGTCCTAACACTTAACACATTTTTAAAATTGAAATTTGTGTACAGACTGCTGTTAGATGCAGACACTATAGTTTAACAAAGAATTTGATTTTATATAAAGATTTCATTTTATTTCTTGTTCTGTCTTGTTACTTCATGACATTTCTTCTTATCTCAAATTATTTGTAAATGTGTTTTCAACAGCATTCACTATTTTATTATTTAGAATTAGTTCATTAGGTGTGCTTGATATCATTTGAATAGTTTTTCTGAGATGATAGGGAAAAAAAACTTCCGTTTTCTTCACATAATTTATATATTTCTTGGATACATCCTATTTTCAGATTTTGACAGTGTGAACATAATCTGAATGTGCATGTGTTTGTGTGTGTATGACTGAATTAGCCTGTTTGTCATATGAACCCAGCTGAGTGTAAATATACAAAAATTATTACGCATGTATGTGAGTGCATGAACAAATTGCATGGTTTTTATTGCTAGAAATTTGGGTATGCTTGAAAATCTGTTCATTTTCCTTTCCTAGGGGTCTGTGTTGGTGTGGGGAAACTGTCCCTAACCCAATGCGTCCCCAGGTGGTGGGTAGGGGAATGACCCACAGATATAGGGGTTGGCTGCGAATGAGAAATAAACAGTCGCAGACCAAACAGCGATGAACCCAGAGAGGAGGCTGGGATATGAGGTGGTGCCTACACTCTCTCAAAAGATCTCATAACCCAGTGACAGGTCTGTCTAGGCAAGTTAGGGGCACCTACAAGTAATTCCTACCATCACATCAAAGTCCTGGTGAACAGGGGACAGATTGAGTCAGAAGGCAATCAGCACAGATTTGTGCAATGGAAATGGCTTCTGTCACCACAGTTGTGGGCAGATGATCCCAAAGGAATAATGGTCAGAGCCTCTGCACAGTATGTGCACTGCCACTCCAGAAGGCAATGACAAACCACTGGCTGTAGTTCTCTCAAAAACCACATGAGATGATACAAAAGAAACAAAAAGGCTATAGGGCTGGACCTTCTGAGACCCCCAGATGACAGTACATATATACATGACTGCAGTAGTAGGAAGCAGTATCGTCAACACACCTGTAAAGTAGAAAAATCCAAAATCAGGCAAAAAGCAAAATCAAGAAGAAAAGACATTACTGTTGGAATGTGGAACATCAGAACAATGGGAGAACTAGGCAAGTTGGAGTTACTGCTGAAGGAACAGACGAACATAAGATCAACATAATAGGCTTAAGTGAGACCAGATAGAACAAGGAAGGAATCTTTAGTAAAGGAGATCATACAATAGTTTTCAGTAGAAACAAAAAAGGAGGTTCAAATGGAGTAACTGTCATTTTAGACAAACATCATGCAGCATGCTCAAAAAGCCTATGCCATCAGTGACTGAAAGATCATGGCAAAACTAAAAACCAAGCCAGCTCTGTTAAATGACTGACAGATCATGGCAAAACTAAAAACCAAGCCAGCTCTGTTAAATATCTTCCAAGTCTATGCCACCACATTCAGAAGTACAGAAGAAGAATTTGAAAAGTTTTACAATGACCTACAAACAACAAAGGACAAGAACCAGAAAAAACATGAAAAAAGAATACAAACGCGTATTTAATACAGCGAGACGAGACAGGCGCAAAATTTCAGCCAACTGGTCTTTGTCAAGGGTAAGATTACAAACAAACAAACACCAGATACAAAAATTATCTGTATCTGTATCTAACACAAAAATTATCTGTATTTGTATCTGGTGTTTGTTTGTTTGTAATCCTACTCTTGAAAAAGGCCAGTCGGCTGAAAATTTGCGCCTGTGTGGTCTTGTTGTATTAAATATGCGTTCGTATTCTTCTTTCGTGTTTTTTCTGGTTCCTGTTTGCTTGAACGTGGGCAGTCACACTTGTGTTCAACAAAGGACAAGACACCCAGCGGGGAAATCTGCATGATAATGGGGGATCTAAATGCGAAAGTAAGTGAAAGGGAAGACAGGGAATGTGGCATACATAGGACCTCATGGACTGGGAAGTGGAAACAAACAGGGCATAGTGCTGGCAACTTTCTGTCAAGCCAACAATCTCACAGTCACAAACATCTTCTTTAAACATCCAAAAAGAAAGAAATATACATGGACATCACCAGCTGACGGAAGCAGACATCAAATAGATTACATTATGAGAGACGAGAAATGGAGAACATCAGTGATGAATGCAAAGTCTAGATGAGGAGTGGATTGTGAGACAGACCATATGCTTGTAGTGGACCAGGAGTGGATTGTGAGACAGACCATGTGCTTGTAGTAGACCAGGAGTGGACTGTGAGACAGACCATGTGCTTGTAACTGCAACTCTTAGAATGAAAGCATACAAACAACTTAAAGCAAAGAAGCAAATCAGATATGATCTAGATAAACTAAAAAATCCAGAATTCAAAGCTGAGTATCAAAGTTGAAACAAACAACCGCAAATGAAACTTTGCCAAACAATATATGGGAGGACACGAAAAAAGTATGCAGTGAAACTGCAGTGTCAAAACTAGGTAGGCAGACAAACAAACCACCAAAGTCATATATTAGTGTTGAAGTTTTCCTGCTAGCCAAAGAGAAAAGCCAAGCATGAAGGAACAACAAGATAGAAAATTACGACAGTTAAGTACTGCTGATCATCATACTGAACAGAATGAAACAAAAAGCAGAAGAAGAACTGTCTGACTGTCAGGCTGGTTACAGATCCAACAGGGGCACAACTGACATGTTATTTGTCTTACAGATTTTGATAGAAAAAGTAAGGAATAGTGAACAAGAAGCTTTCATTTTGATAGAAAAAGTAAGGAATAGCGAACATGAAGCTTTCTTTATCTTTATTGATTACAGCAAGGCCTTTGACAGTGTCATACACTATCAACTGTTTAACAGAATGGTAAAGATGGGCTTCCCCAAACACTTGGTGTCACTTTAAGCAGCATTATATGAAGACCAAAAAGCAACCATCAGATGGAAAGGTGCACACTGCAAATATTTTGGCTTTAAAAAAGGATTCAGGCAGGGTGTCATCCTTTCGCCTCATCTTTTTAACTTATAAACAGAGCAGGTCATTAGAGAGGCAGATTTAGAAGAGATAGGAATAAAGATCGGAAAAAGAAACATCACCAACCTGAGATACGCAGATGACACTGCATTAACTCTTTTCCCGCCATGGTTGCAATCAAGCGACTTCCCGTACAACTGCCATGGTCGCATTTGTGCGACTTGGAGGGGTCATGCTAAACGATAACTTTTCATGCGGGTACAAAGCTTCTGTCAGCTCCACTGGCAAATGCAGGCGATTGTGCTATTTTTAAACTTTACCCAGTGACCTAGATTTTCAGCATTAAGGCCGAAGTATGGCTTTGTTAATTGTCGGAATTTACAATATGTTTTCTCCAAAGCGTTTTCTCCAAAATGGTTGCAAATTGACATGCATTGTCTCCCACTCCGAGTAGAATAAGCAGACAGCTGACTTTGTGTGTAGAATTTCCATTGCTTTTCCTCATTTATTATAATGATATCTGGTGCACAACTCACAAAAAAAGGTCAGTAGTACAACTAATAAAAAGTATGAAAAAAAGTTGTTTGTTTGTCTTTATAATAAGATTATTTGTGAAATAATCAATCAAGCACTTAAACATAAGCAAGCATTCATATATAAATACAACATCTGCCCTTTACACAGCAAAAAAAAAGTAAGTGAAAATCTTTAATAGTCTTTGAGATATAAGCTTTTAAAAATGCATACTGCGCTGCAAAATTGGCTGCCCAAAATATACTTGGCACTGAGGAGTGCCGTTTCTGGGGAAACTTGGCAGTGAAAGAGTTAAGGGCAGATAACATCACAAGCCTGAAGAGAATTCTCTACTAGTACATGCAGCAGGTTGCAGGGCAGGTTTGAAACTGAAAAGAAGGCCAAGAATATCCAAACATTCAAATAAATAAAACAGACTTAGAAAATGTCAAACATTTCAAGTATCTAGGATCTGTAAAAGCAAATGACGGCTCCTGCACCAAGAATTGGCATGGCAAAACCAAAAAAATGGTCCAGTTAAATGATATATGGAAAGACAGAAGGCTTCCTAAAGATTTAAAGTCAAGAATCCTGAAAATTTTGATTTGGCCTATTTTAACATATGGTTGCAAAGCGTGGACACTAAGAAAAGACAAAGAAAATAAAATCAATGCAGCAGAAATGTGGCTCTGTGGATAACTTCTTAGAGTGAAACGGACAGACAGAAAAACAAACGAAAGCATATTAAAGGAACTGAATGTTAAGCGCCAACTGCTAACAGAGATCAACAATAGAAAGCTATAGGCCATGCGATCAGAAACACCGAAACAGATGTGACATCAATGGTCCTGCAGGGACATCAGTGGTTCTGCAGGGGAAAGTTGAGGCAAGGAGAAGAAAGGGACGACTGTACACCTCCTACTTCAACAACATCACTGATGTCTGTGGTCTGGCGATCCAGGAAGTCACCCCAGATGTCTCAATCGTGTGACCTGGAGAAAATTTGTGACATTGAGCGTGGCTCGTACACAACGTTTGGTTATTTATGTAATGTAAACACTGACTTAAGCTTACAGTTGTATGCAACAAAATTTATACTGATTTTAGTAATAAGTGTAACATGATAAATGTGTGTATTTGTACAGCATATAGTTTACTTAAAATCTTTTTATGAATTATGCCAAGAAATATAAAACACATGGCCATATTGTGATTATGGTGATGTTGGTTTTGGAGATATGTACATTAATGTCACCATTTCAGATGCTGGCTGTGAAGTGTACATATGTGCATTTGTATATTGTATAGCGTGACTTTGAGATCCGTGAGCTGCGTGAATTCAACAAGACGGTGATGAAGCAGATTGGTGAGGCTGTCAACCAACATCCAGAGATGAATGAAGCTGTCAGCATGTACTTCTCACAGGTATGCTCACTAGTAAGAGGATTCCCTACAGACATGAATAGTACCAATGTTCAGGTATTTAGCTGGACATGACTCGTCTCTCCCTGCACTAGACCTTGAATAACTATCTGTGTGCAGGTAATGGTATGAAATGATAATTCAAAGTCTCAGATAGAGCATGACCTCCATGTAGTAAATGTGCACATGGCAGCAATGTAGTAGTCCTTGGCTACACTCAGTTAGAAAAAAAGAATTAATGAATAAAAACATCTCACAAAGAGAAAGAAGAAAATGAGGATTGCAATGCACTGAGCTGGCATGTCATCTACGAGAGCAGCCCAGATATAGCACAGAAAATATGTTATGATTGAAACAAGATGCTAGACAATTTCAACTGCAGGCACTGTGAATGATAAGCCAAAACACTAAATAGGGTTGTTGTTCTGATTATTTAACCTTTTGAATCCCACACCCTATCCACCAATTGCAAAAACTTACCCCTTTGACTCCCTCACCCTGTCCACCAGCTTTCCTGCAGGAAGCTGATGAATAGGGTGAGGGAGTCAAAGGGCTAAGTTTCTGTTTCGCTAGTATGGTTGACAGTGCAGGATGCTGGTGAACAGGCTGTGGGAGTCAAAGGGTTAAACAAGATGGTATATTTAAGAGTTCCCTCCCATATCCTGATCTACCTGCCTTCGTTTACAACTATGACATCCAAGTTCTCTTCTTAAAGGCCTCACACATATCATTCATATCAATCAACAAGAAAACCACATGGCACATGTAAACAGAACAGTGATGACAGTAACAAAACAGAGAACTCACCAGTTGAGGAGAGAGATACTGTTGCAAATGCATGCCGTGGATCAGGGCAGAATGCCTGTTTTGCACAAACGGATAACTGTATCACTCATAGCAGAAAAAAAAGTGTCCTTAAAATGAACATCAGAAACTGAATTGTCAGCAGCATTATTTCACAACATTTATGCCTATAAAAAAATTAAAAAGTGATAATAAAGGTCAGTTACTAGCTTTAAATTCCATATATTCATAAATATTGTGAAAATAAGTATGTTTTACATGACCCTGTATTGGTAGTGTGCATTTTTGTCTGTTTGTCTGAATTGGTGTTTTAGCTATGTTTTGTTATTTTTGTCATCACACAAAGATGTAACATCATGAAAAAAAAAAGTTGTGCCCACCATTATTCAAATGTGCTTTCATTTGAAATAGTACTATCAGTTTATCATGACATTTTCTCTCAGTGCAACTTCATATTAGGAGAAGTATTAGGAGGTAATTATAGCCAATATTCTACTTAATCTGAAGCTTGCATTATTTCTTCTGCCACAAGTTATGAGAAAACATTGCAGAAATGTGTTGTACTTTCTTATATTGGTTGCAGGTGAAGCTGATGCTAGCACATATTGTCTCTTTATGTAGTCCTGCCAGGGCTTTAATGCCCTGCTCTAGTTTGTTGCTGTTCCCAGTTTCAAGCATTGTTTTAATTAAAAGCCCATCCTATGTGTTACTTGCAACACTGTGTAATAAGGTATGTAATCTGTCTTGCTCAGTGTGTCTACTTGTAAGAAATGATCAGTACATAGTGCTTGTATCTATTTGATTTGTAGTCTTTTCCTGATTGAAGTAATAAGATAGCCAGATGATTAGGAAATTGGACTTTGATAAAGATTGTCTGAGTTTGAACTTGCCTGGGTTGCGTCAGATGGGTAAAGGGTGAAAATTTTTCTGATCTTCCTAGTTAACAGACCTAATTGTGTCCAAGCCCTGTTCAACATATGCATGTAGAACATCAAATACACACGTATGAGATCTTGGTATTATCCATATTAGTCTTTGGTGACTTATGGAAATGCCCAGCATGCACACATGTCTGAAAACAGAGTATGGAGACTGTGCGGTAGTGTAATGTTGGTACAGGATGGGCTAAACAATGTGCATACACAAAAAAAATGTTACTGGGAACACACACAAAAATGAAATAGTTAGTAATAATAAAAAGAATGCATGTGAGAACCCAGCCATGTTTTGGAGCTTTCTGTTGGTAGCATCCCATCTTCTGTGGTTGTTCTTGTGTGTGTGTTTTTTTGTTTTTTGTTGCTGCTGTGCTGCTGGACCATTTAACTCTGAGTATGTTACATAGTATGATAAAAACAGTAGAAATGTATTGGATAACATCACAGAGCTGTGTTTGTGCAGGCCAACCTTCCTTCCCTTGTGGCATCAGGAATACCAGGGAGTGCTCGCAGCAGTCTGTCCTCTTCCCGCAGCAGTCCTGCCTCCAGTGTCAAGAGCTCTGGCTCTGCTCGGGGTATGGCCACACCCGTCCAGGTTGGAGCTGACAGTAAGCCATCATTTGCTGCCACTTACACTTCTTTTACACTTGCTATCTTCCAAGATCTGGCTGTCTGTACCTGACACTAGGAAGAGAAAGTAATTTTGGTAATGAATTTAAGGGTTATAGACATTTGGACATGAGGTGTGTGGATGGTGTGTGGTGTGTGTGTGTGTGTGTGGTGTGTGTGTGTGTGTGTGTGTGTGTGTGTGTGTGTGTGTGTTGTGTTCATGTGCATGATTATATATCGCATATACAAACCCCATGCTGATGTCTGTGAAAAACATATTTAATTTTGAATATTCTTCTTCTGTATGTAACCTTTGTACTGGTAATAGTAGTATATTATCTCTTGTTGCTGCATTACTGTATTGATTCTGTAACGCCCCACCCCCCCCTCTTCTCTAAGGTGTGTTTGTATGAGGATACTTTCCAGTAGAATGAGACCACGTCTGTATAGCTTGAAAACGCATATACAGAAAATGGAAAATTATGCCACAGAAAACATCAGTCTATGATGTAATTCTGTGACAAATTTCGTTATTCATCTTTGATCCGTCTTATGGTTCTGACAGTGTATGTCAAGGCCCTGTCAGACACTGATTTGAAAAATGGCAAAGAAAATAGCGTTTTCAACAGCGAATTAGCGCAGCTACATCAAGGTACGTGTCGCCCTCGGAAAGAATGCATCCGAAATACTTGCGGACATGAGAGCTTTGGGACAACCTTCTGCTCCTTCAAAAGCAACTGTGTTCAGATAGGTAAAACATTTTGCAAATGGCCAGGCCAGCACTGAAGACAACAGGGGAAAATGTGAAAAAGCAAAAAGTGCGATGAAAAGTTAGCGGCTAGTGTGAAGGCAGTGGTTGATGCTGATTCAAGAGTCAGCCTTGAAGAGATCGCTGATTGTCTTGACATTCATTCGTCGACTGCATCAAGGATCCAAAGAAATCAGCTTGGCTACAGGAAGGTGTCATCAAGATGGATCCCTCATATTTTGACGCCAGAAAATAAGGGGGGTAGGTTACGTTTCTGCCAAGATATGCCGAAAATTTACAAGAACTGCGACCCTAAGCGGCTGGATGAAATTGTGACAGGTGATAAAACCTGGGTGTACATGTATGAACCTTGGAGAAAGTCACAGAACAAGGCCTGGATTCCTAAAGGTGGGATTCCTCCTAAATCGCTCATCGTCAATGTTCGCAAAAGAAAGTGTTATACACCATCTTTTTCAACACAAAGGGGATCGTGCTACAGAAACCATGCAAACAAGGAGAGACCATCACCGGAAAGTTCTACAGAGACTCAATACTATCTGACATCAAGAAGTTTTATGCAACTTCCCGACCAGCCGCAGGCATGAGAGGAATCAAGATTCTCCATGATAACGCACCTGCTCACAAGTCAAGGCTCATATGAGAATACCTTGCAACCGAAGACATCCATACTTTGCCACACCCTGCTTACTCCCCAGACCTTGCACCCTGTGACTTTTACCTGTTTCCACATCTGAAGAAATCACTGGCAGAAAGAAGTTTCAAGAGCCGAGCAGCCTTGGGAACGGCAGTTTTCCAGTGTCTGTCACATATACCTAAAGAAGCCTACAGAGCAGCATTTCTACAGTGGATCGAGCAAATGCAGAAGTGTGTGGCAGCAGGAGGTGAATACTTCGAACAGATGAAATGAATAATTTTTTTTTGCCGGTGAGTCTTTGACGTATAA
Source organism: Monoplex corrugatus (assembly GCA_030674185.1). Classification (NCBI taxonomy): domain Eukaryota; kingdom Metazoa; phylum Mollusca; class Gastropoda; order Littorinimorpha; family Ranellidae; genus Monoplex; species Monoplex corrugatus. Next base: position 23,690,892 of record JAPXFY010000021.1, read on the forward strand.
GTTCATTGGTCTCATTCTACTGGAAAGTACCCTCGTATGCACATGTACACACAATAGTATATTTATGTGGGTCTGTGTTTGCCTTCTTGTGTGTGTGTATGTATGTATTTGTGTGTGTGTGTGTGTGTTTGTGTGTGCATGTTTGTGTGTGTGTGTGTATGTGTGTGTGTGTGTGTGTGTGTGTGTGTGTGTGTGTGTGTGTGTGTGTGTGTGTGTGTGTGTGTGTGTGTGTGTGTGTGGAAGATTGTATTTATCAGGTAGTATGACTTCCACCTAGTTCATATTTCTTGCTATGATCTGCAGTTATTTTTGACAAACCACATTTTATGCTGTACTGATGTTTTGGCATATGTATCTGACTATGTTTGTACTGCATTCATGTATTGACATGGCAACCTTCTTACTCACTTGCTTCCTCTGAGTGTGTGTGTGTGTGTGTGTGTGTGTGTGTGTGTGTGTGTGTGTGTGTGTGTGTGTGTGTGTGTGTATAAAATACAACAAGCATTCTCTTACATGGACTGTTTGGTTACACAATTATTATTATTATTATTATTATTATTATTATTATTATTATTATTATCACTATCATTACTACTACTATTGCTGTTATTACTAACTCTTTCACTGCCAAGTTTCCCCAGAAACAATACTCCTCAGTGCCAAGTATATTTTGGGCAGCCAATTTTGCAGCACAGTATGCATTTTTAAAAGCTTATATCTCAAAAACTATTAAAGATTTTCACTTACTTTTTTTTGCTGTGTAAAGGGCAGATAGTGTATTTATATATAAATGCTTGCTTATAATTATTATTATTATTATTATTATTATTATTATTATTATCACTATCATTACTGCTTGATTGATTATTCCACAGATAATCTTATTATAAAGAAAAACAAACAATTGTTTTTTCATACGGTTTATTAGTTGTAGTACTGACCTTATTTTGTGAGTTGTGTGTCAGATATCATTATAATAAATGAGGAAAAGCAATGGAAAATCTACTCACAAAGTCAGCTGTCTGCTTATTCTACTGGGAGTGGTAGACAATGTGTGCAGCAACCTCCTGGTAGTCCTTGTAAGTGTGGTAAATTTCGAAACTCGGAATTGGGCACATTGCTTTGTCACAGTTTTTGCACTTATACATTGTTTGTTTTCTTTTCCATCCTGGTTTTGTTCTGCTGCTGCAGACAACACATTCTGGCCGAAATTTGGGGTCTTCAAAAATCCCTTGAAAATGTCTTTCCACAAGCCTGTTGGCTGGGCCTGTTGATGGTCATCCACCTGGCCTGGCCTTTCGCTGATACCTTTCCAGTAGGCCATCAATAATTTTCTCCCTGAACTCAGTGGGACTCATGGCTACATCTCCCATGTCAGACGAGTATGCTATGTACCCATTGACAAGGGCAACCTCCCAAAGTCTGTGGTAAACAGTGAAATACCATTTGGATGATTTGTGTGAGTAAGCATAACTTCCTAATTTCTGATCCAAAATATCAACACCGTTCATGTTGCTGTTATAAGAATCCGCTATCACTGGTTTTTCTATGTCCCTGTGGCCACCTTCTGCTCCTCTTTGCCGAATTCTCTTGTTGATGGTGTTGTTGGTGTGCACCATGGACAAAAAGTGCACTCTTTTTGTGTCATGCCACGCACAAGCCACCAAGTTGTCAGCATGCATGAAATGAGGAGCGTTGCCTTTGTCCAAGTGAAGATTGCTGGAGTGCAATTCATGTGGCATGTTCTTGCATCCCGCCTTGATGGTTCCACATGCACCGATGTTCTGGAATTGCAGCTGCCTATACAGGTTTGGTGATGTGTAGTAATTGTCGTGTAGACGATATGGCCACAGTTCGAATAGTCTTGTAACAGGCTGAGGCACATACTCTCTGTGGATGAAAAACCACTCTGAAGGCGAATACTATTCTTGCCACAATATGTAATAAGTTTCAAAGCATGGCCTGTTTGGCTGTCACATAGGGCATATTGTTTGATCCCCCATCTGTAGGCCTTAGACGGAAGAAACTGCCTGAAATGAACTCTACCCTTGTACTTGATACTGCTTTCATCAATAGCCAGCTCTTTCCCAGGACCATAAACAGCTAGATATGTCGGCTCACATATATCCATCAACCCTCGAACTTTCCACAATGGGTCATGCCCTGGCTCTCCCCTTGCTGGCCTCTCAACACTGTTATCAGCAAAATGCAAAAAAGATGAAAGCAGTTCATACCTGTTGCGTGACATGACATCCCCAAACCACCATTCTGACCAGTACTCCTCTATGTCTGTCTTTTGGCACAATCCCATTGTGATTTGTAGAGCAACATTGGCTTTCATCTCATTCACATCAGTTTCCACCCACTTCTTGAATTGGGAAATGTTGACAAGGCCCTACCCTCAAGAAACTGTGCAGCATACCTGTTTGTCTCTGTGGCAAGCAAGTGGAAAGCCTCATCCGGGTAAAAAAGCTGAAAATATTGAACAGGAGAAAAGTCAGTTGTGTCAACAAGTACTCCCTCCTTCTGGTAAATACAGGAAGCCAGTCTTGATCAAGTGGATCTTCCGTAGGATACCACTCCCAGGAAAAAGCAGGTGCATCACCTGCTGCTGGCAGAGCAGGTGCATGTTCTCCAGCAGGTGTGGCATGGCAGGCTCCTCGTCTTCCTCTCTGTCTCCATCTTCCTCATGCTCTGCCTCTCTGTCCTCCTCTGACACCTCTTCTCCCTGTTGCTGCTCTGCCTTCCTGTAGTGATGATGATGGAGGTGGCGCCGCCAATGGGAATAGTGGTTGGGGTGATGGAAGTGTCGTACTTGAATGTCAAGCTGGCTGACCTTCATTTTGGTAATGCTAGTGTCGAAGAAGAGTGGGCAGTCTTCAGGGACCATGTCTATACATCAGCCCTAGAGAAAATTGGACCTGTCACACGAAAACATCAAGACTGGTTTGATGAAAACAACCAGCATATCCAAACCCTTCTGGATGAGAAGCACAGACGCCATTTTGCCTACCAGTGTGACCCAAAGTCTGATTCAAAGAAAACTGCATTCATGGAGTGTCGCCGACAAGTCCAGGCAAAACTCAGGGACATGCAAGACAAGTGGCTAAGTGACAAGGCTGATGAAATCCAGCTATATGCAGACTGTCACGACTCGAAAAGGTTTTATGACGCCCTGAAGGCTATCTATGAGCCAACGTCATCTGGCACCTCTCCATTACTATCTGCGGATGGGGAAATGTTGATCACCGAGCGGTCAGAAATTCTTGAAAGGTGGGCGGATCACTTCGACAGTGTCTTGAACCGCCCTTCCTCAATAAATGAAGCAGCCATTGATCGCCTCCCTCAAATAGAAAAGAACAACCAACTTGATGTACCACCTAACATACAAGAGGTCACAAAGGCCATTGGCCAACTCTCCTGTGGCAAGGCCCCTGGTGCTGACGCCAAACCTGCTGAGATCTACAAAGCGGGA